>WBSA01000024.1:0-633361 GCA_009828645.1 Calcarisporium arbuscula | reverse complement strand
CGCCGCCGCGAAGGCGGAGGATGACGTGGCCGGGGCGCGGGCCGTGGGCCGAGGCTCGCTACGAGCGGACGGCGAGATCTGCCCGCGACGGGTTCGCCGACGGCGAGATTAAATCGGAAATTTCTTCGGACCTGGGGAACAAGGGCAAGTTCGGGCCGCGCCAAGTGGAAACGAGTTCAAAGAGCCGGTGCTCGGCGGCATCCCGTGGCGTTCCGCGGCCAAAGATCTGGTACGAGTGCTCTGGGGCGGGCGCCATGCGCATCCGGGATACTCGACGACACTCGTCGGGCAGAGCGGCGACGACGACGACGCGGCCGTGGTGAGCCAGATACAGATGGACAGCCACCGCACGCTTCACCGACAAAACAGTCTTCTTCGGCGGGGCACCCGGACCGGCCGTCCAGAAGCTCAGCGAGGTGCTGTGGCCCCTACTCGCGCAAGTAACAAAGGACGTGGGTTACTGCCAGGGCATGAATCTCATCACGGCGAAATCTCCTCTGATGATGCCGTCCGCGAGGGACGCCTTTTTTGGGTGCTGGACGTCGATAGTGGAGACGATGTCCTCCCGCAGGGCACTACGACCACTCGCTCGGTCGTCCCGGGCCGACCAGCAAGTGCTGCGCATACGTGGCGACGGTGCGCCGGAAAGCTGTAGGCGCACATGGACTCGCTATCGATGAGCTGGAGGCCCTGACGTGCCAGTTTGGTTTCCTGTCCGTCTTACCCCCCCTCCCCCCCCCTCCCCCCCCCCCCACTGCCTGTGCGCAGAGGCCTGTTCCGGCTGTGGGACGTGGTGCTGTGCACCAACGACGGCAGAACGTTCAGTTCAAGGTGGCAATGGCCCTGCTGAAGCTCACGATGCGAACCTGCTGCAGTGCGGACGCCGGCCCGAGGTGTACCGTACATCAACACCACATGACGGAGGCACGCCATAAAGCATCGACGGGCTGAAATCCAGGCGAGCGATGGCACGGCGGCGCGTGGTGCGCGGAGGAGGTGGAGCAGAGGGCGGGACAAGGCGATCCAGGCGGAGAGGACCTCCGATGGCCGAGCGAGGCAGAGGACATGTCCAGGATTAATAAAGATGGGCGCATAAGAAGTCTGCGTCGGAGGTGGCCAAGAGGGGCTGAAGCTAACCGAGCCGAGGCCAATCGAGGCGTTAGACTGGCGGGCGGGAGCCATGGCGGGAGCCATAGGTGGGGGAGCTACTGGTCAGGAGCAGAGTGGAGGATGCGGAGGACACGGTCGAGGGTCGTAGAGGATGGATGCAATCGGAGGAGAAAGTGGATGGTGCCCATGAACCCTTTCCTTGTTTATAGAGCTGCTGGCTGTTGCGGCGGAGGAGCGCACGAGGTCTGTTAAATTGAGTACACGCGAGACCGTAACGTAGGCGAGATGTATACACAAGATGAAAATATCTGTAAGCGACTCTGCCGCGGGGACCACACCGATGAGGAGCCGAAAGCGTGTCACAAAATTCACTGGAATTTCCATTTCGAGGCTGCCTGAAAGCCGCGCCCGAGGAGCAAAACTCGGCCGGGGAAGAAAAGAAGACGCCCTCGCAGGTTTTTTTTTTTTTGTTTTTTTTTTATATCGTATACAGAACATTCATCGCGATCTGAATCCCAACATGCAACCAGACAACCCAAGACCCCCAGAAAGCCGAAAGCTGCGCCTTGTTGTCCTTCAGGCATGCTCGTGCCACACCGGTCCCAACTCCCTCCTCTCGCCGTCCAGCCTCTGCACCTCCGCAAGCGCCGCTCTCGCCTCGTCCCCGCCGGCCCGCTCAGCGTCACCAGCAGCGGTCCTTGTACATCTCGGCCTTGATGACGCCGTAGACGCCCGCATTGGGATTCTCGAGCAGCTGGGCGCTCGTCGAGAACTTGATAGACGTCCTGCAGCCCGCCGGCGCCGATGGCGTCGGCGATGCCGGCGGCGACGGCACAGCCTCGCCGAGAAGGCGGCGGCCCTCGAGCGCGACTCGCGGGACGTCGGGGAGGAGAGACTTGTGGCGGCAAGATGGCGGCCATGCGGGCTGAGGAGCGCGCGAAGAGCACCTCGTTGAGGCAAGAGGAAGCCCTTGGGGGCTGGGGGCGAGGCGGTAAGTAGTCGTGGGAATTGCGACCATGAGGCGCCGGCGAAGGTGTGGCCGTGAGTGAGGAGGGCGATGGTGGGCACCATGGGGAAGGGCAAGATGGGCGGCTGTTTAAGCTGGGTCGTGAGAGGTGGTAGGGGGCGGCGGCGGCGGCGGCGAGACGGAGGAGGGTCGCTGAAGAGGGAGTGTGATGGCCACGGCTGGAGGCCAGAGGGGGTGAAGCGCAGAAGGTAGAGAGGCTGGAGGAAGAGGGAAGACCGCACGAGTAGGAAGCGCGCCCCCAGGACACTTGTAGAAGAGCGGGAAGAAGCTCTCGGTGGCTATCGCGTGCTCGAGATCGAGCCCTGTTGCTGTTAGAACTTGCCGGATGGCGCTGGTGGTGACGGACCACGCCGGGCGGGTAGCCGCCGAACTCCTATGACATCGAGGGCGGGCGAGGAGGGCCTTGCAAAAGGGGCGTGGTGAGGCGGTTTGTCCGGGGGCGAGGACCAGGTGAGGGACGTAGACGGCGGGACGGGGTCGGTGCAGGTGATTGCGCCGCCGGGGTGCTGTGTTGAAGGGGGGGATGGGGATGGAGAAGAGCTGTGGCCATGGCGGCTGGTTGGTGGTGTGTCGGGCTGGGTTGGCGGCGGATGTCGAGTTGGCGGCGATTTGAGGCGAGTCGGGGAGGGAGAAAGCAGAGTGGAAGACGAAGATGGAGATGCAAAGTCGAGGCTGGAATGTGGTGGTGATACGCCGATGCTTAAGGCGGGCGGGACCTCGGCATGGCGATAAGATAAGATGATGTGATACCTTGCACGGCATGCCGAGAACAGGTCCGTACCCGTGGTGCCGCATTGGCGCTGCGCGAAGGATGCGAGACGGACCAACGCTGTAATTGATTAATTGATTAATTGACTTATTGGCGGCACCCGCGACGGATGGATGATTACTTCGTGGCTATTCTGTCTCGGGCTTGCGTGGGACGTCGAGTCCGAGGCCGCGGTTGCACGCCAGAGTCGCACAGCTCCAGACGCACCGAGGGGCATATCTGCTCATGTGGCGTAGCAGCCCTCGCGAATGCCCCAGGATAAGTAAATGCTGGACTGCGGTTGTCTGGATATCCAGCGCATGCATGACATGTCCGTCTGTCCGCGCTGTCTTGCAGCACTGGCATGTGAGAGTGGACTCGGAGCTATCGCGAAGCCATCCAGGTACCTGGGTAGACCAAATTGCAAGGACGAGGTACATCCGTCTCTCGCCATGGTCAAGGAACACTCCTCGAGCTGGAGCATCGGCTTTCCTTGATTATTCGTCTTCCATGAGGCTACTCTGTACATTGCAGCGCTTATCGAATAGCTAGAATATCTCTGTGATTGCCCTCGCAGTGGCGTGTTAGTCGAGACGGATACCGGGATCAGCTCCGGCATGTGCCAGCACTGCTACCCCACGAGGCCAATTCATTGTAGCGCTCCTCCAGGGGCCACGCAGGTACATGCACCCCAAGGCCTAGGCACTGTGGTGACACTCGTCTTTCCAGCTCCAGCCCAGGCCTAGCTGTCACAGTTCATAGGCGACGTAGAGTATCAGTACAGAGTACTTGGAGAATATTCATTTATGCCGCAACGCAGTTATAAGCCCGGAGGCAATGGCACCCGTCAATGGACTATCCAGCGCTGCAACTTCTACTCGCTAGGGTTAGCACCCAAGGCTATGCATACCATACGTTCAAGTTGAATGCGTGAAATAGAAGCTGTGCATTTATACAACAGTTAGCTTCAAATAAGAAGACATTCCATCAAATACGCAGTACTCGCGATACTGAGTCCTAATATAGGCCCAATCGTCGAGTAATCGAGCGCTCATGGACCTAGGTGTCAGTCAGTTAATATTCTGTACTCCGCACATAATGTACATAACTTAAAGTATCTAGTCTACAGAGTAGTACTGGGAGGATATCTTGTGCTGTGCACACTAGCTTGCCAGCACCCCACTACCGATTCTCAACCTGTCCTCACCACCTCACCACCCTCATCGACACATCGCCACATCGCCACTCGTCGCTCGTCGCTCACCACCTCTCCACGGGCACCCAGCCCAACATGGCGACCACACCAGATCCCCACGCCGCCCAGCCGCCCGCCCCCAAGACCGTCGTCTTCTTCCACCCCGACCTTGGCATTGGCGGTGCCGAGCGCCTCGTCGTCGACGCCGCCGTCGGCCTCCAGTCCCGCGGCCACCGGGTCGTCATCTTCACCAACCACTGCGACCCAACCCACTGCTTCGACGAGTGCCGCGATGGTAATGCCCTCCTCCTCGCCCGTCAGGCGCCCCCCCGGCCCAGCCCGCCCCAGCTGACCAGCCCTCCAGGAACCCTCGACGTCCCGCGTCCGCGGCGCGTGGCTGATCCCCATGTCCGTCCTCTCCCGCCTCACCATCCTGTGCGCCATCCTCCGCCACGTCCACCTCATCCTCCACGTCACCTTCACGCGCGAGCTCTCCGCCCTCCGGCCCTCGGCCTTCGTCGTCGACCAGCTCTCCGCCGGCCTGCCCCTCCTGCGCTACGTCGCGCCCGCCGTCCCCGTCCTCTTCTACTGCCACTTCCCGGACCTGCTCCTCGCGCGCGGCCGCGAGACCTCCCTCCTCAAGAGGCTGTACCGCGTGCCGTTTGACGACCTCGAGGAGTGGAGCATGGGCTTCGCGCAGGCCGTGGCCGTCAACTCCAAGTTTACGAGCGCCATCGTGGCCAAGACGTGGCCCGACCTGACCAAGCACGTCAAGACAAAGGTGCTGTACCCTTGCGTCGACACCGAGGCCAAGGAGGAGCAGCTGAGCAGCGCCAGCGGCGTCTTCCATGCCGACGACAAGGTCATCCTCAGCATAAACCGCTTCGAGAGGAAAAAGAACATTGGCCTGGCCATCAAGGCATTCGCTGCCATCCCTGAAGCCGAGCGCGAGAATGCCCGTCTCGTCCTCGCAGGTACGTGAACACGACTCCCTCGTCTCCTCCCGCCCTCACCCCTGACTTGACATCCCACAGGCGGCTACGACCCCCCGCGTCTCCGACAAACACCCAATACCACACCGAGCTCGAGGCCCTCGCCTCCTCCCTCCGGCTCGCCCACCACACCGTCACCCCCGCCCAGACCTCCGCCCAGACCCTGCCCGACATCCCGCCCGCCACGCGCGTCGTCTTCCTCCTCTCTGTCCCCCGACGCCCTCAAGACCCGCCCTCCTGCGCTCCGCCCCACATCCTCGTCTACACCCCGTCAACGAGCACTTCGGCATCGTGCCCCTCGAGGCCATGCTCGCTCGCGTGCCCGTCCTGGCCGCGAACACGGGCGGGCCCGTCGAGACGGTCCACGACGGGAAGACGGGCTGGTTGCGCGATCCAGAGGACGTGCCCGCCTGGACAGAGGTCATTCGCGAGGCGCTGCGCCTGTCGTCCGATGATATCGCGGCAATGGGCGAGGCGGGTGCCGCGAACGTGCGCGAGGAGTTTGGCAGGGACCGCATGGCGGCGCGTTCGACGGCATCGTGAGCGACATTGTGGCGGCCAAGGCTGCGCCGTCGCTGTGGAACCGAGCCATCAACATTGGCATGCTCGTCGTTCTTTTCACGTTTGCCGTGCGCCTTGGGAAACTGGATCAGCGGAGAGCCCCATCAAGGGCCGGGCGTAATGGGCTGGAGACACCACCGGCGGAATATGCACGATTGAGCTGCATGCAACATCTCGAGACGTCTCTCATCTACGTCGGAAATCGTGTCAAGCAAAATCCTGTCGAGGCCATACGGTATTCCTAGCGGTGGTCTACGTCACGGGGGCATTGAAGCGGGTGGTGGTGGAGGCACAATCAGTGGTATCAAATTGCCCTGGTGGTATCTTGCTACACCTGTCGCTGGGCATGAGCCCATCCAAAGTCCTACACTCTCCCGTCCGTCTCCATGCATAATAACCCATTCCAGCCTAGTCTTCCATAATACTCCTAAACAAGCTCAGTGGCCGGCCCTTCTTTGCAAGTGAACCCCGATAGTATGCTGTAGAGTAACGTGCTGTCTTATGCTGTGCTGGTGATGCGATGCAATGAATGCTGCCTAGCAGAGAAGACTTTGCCGCCCAAATCAATCGTTCAAACAAGACATGGTCCCCCCGAGTAATTCTGAAAGCAAATGCGGTTCCAAGATGCATTGCATCAATACACTGACGTCTTCTGCCCGTTCGATGAGGGAAACACACCACTGGCGTTCTCGCCCGCCTGTATTCCATTATTCAATCAATAATCGTCGCCTCCGCATTAGTGGAGGCCCATGGTGATACTCCGTCTGGTGGTGGTGGTCCTTTGCGTGAGCACAACTATCTGATCATCCGTCATCCGCTTCGTTCTCCAGAGAAAACAAAAAAACCCACCGCATAGGTAATGGGAATGCGAACATTTACCACGAAGCGCTCGCCATCAGATAATAAATTTGTGGATAGAATAATAAAAAAAAAAAAAGGAAGAAACAAACACACAGGATGGTGTGATGGGCCAGTAGCCAGCTATGTGGTGAACGCTGAGTTGTACTAATAACAAGATCAAACGATACGTTTGAACTGTTTTGATGAAACACGCACGAATGCAGCAGTTGAGCAGAGGTGTTGGAAATAGATGACAAATTCTACAAGCCCGCACATGGACTGCGTTTATAGACAAGGGGTGGGCTCATCGCCATTCAGGGAGACCTTCTGGCAGTCTCATGCTGGCGACGCTGAGGTTGGATCGCGTCGGACGGGCTGAGCCGTGGTGTGTTCGCGATACGGTTGATGTGGGTGACGGGGGTTTTGACGGTGACCTCCTCTTAGGCTTCGCCATGACAAGAATCTCCCCATCACGTCGTCGTTATTCGTCGTCATAGTCTTTTGGCCGTCAATGCCGATGAGAGCCGTGAGTGGCTCGGTTCGCGGGTTGTGCGAGGCCGGCTCGCGGTTAATTGGAGGTTGGAGTGCCGATGTTTGTCAATAGCTGGTGGGTTCTCTCAAACACTTGATCGATCGGAAAGCCGGGCGCGGGGCTCCTTGGGCATGGACTGGAGGCGTCAATGAGTCTGCCGATTTCCAGGACGGTGTTTGGGTATGATGGACACAAGGATCCCAGAAGCTCCACCCCCCACCCTCAAGGCGGCTGAGAGGGAGACTAGCGCCGCTTTTAGTAGCGCAGGTAGGGACGGATCAGATGGGAAAGCGGAGGCACATCCTTTCGGTGCACTCTTGGCAGGGGCAACGATCCAACAGGGATCGTCGCCGCCTCACTGGGGCTGGTAAGTGGGGGGCCCAGAACCTCCATGGAATCGGTGCTCGAGGACTTGGCAGTTGTATCGTATGCCCAACTGAACAGAGTTCGGGCTTGTCTGACCACCCTACCTTGGTGGTGAAGGCGGACATGGAACATTGGCCGGATCTACTTCGCCGATGGGTGACTCGACAACACTTAGATGTAGGCCTGGCTTGTCGAGGCTACTTTCAGTGATCTTGTGCACACGATTCCGGGCTCGTCGAGGTGGGGTGTCGAAGAGGAAGTGTAGTAGTTTGAGTCGCGCTCTGGGTTGGGCGAGCGATTCTGGTGGCTGCCCGAGTCGCTCTAGCTTTTCGTGCACGCCATGGAGGCTAGGGTCCGAGTGCGGCTGACTATGTTGGTAGCGGCTGGCAGTAGCAGACTGTGGTGAGCTTGACAACGGAGACGAGGCGCCGTAACCGTATCTCCCCCTGCCCAAGATCTACAGATCGCATGGGAATAGGGTATCGAGGGGCTATGGGTATTTCCTGGAGCACGGCGGTGGTGACCGCTACCTGTGCAGGCGCGCGTTTGTCTGCGCTGGCGAAGAGGGCCCGGTCTACTGAAAAGGATCGCGACCTATCATCCTTTGACGACTGTGGGTCGTCTCCGTCATCCTCAAAACACCGTCGGTGCGTTCATACGAGCTGCCTTGGCTATGGCACGCCGGAGTAGACGGCATGGTTTGGCTGATGGGTCCCTGAGGCGAAAGACTCAAGAACTGATGGCCCAACTTTCCGTGGGAGTGACCATGTCGATGAGAAGAGCGAGGCGAGGCCGAGTGACGCCCATCCCTCATCGCGTCAGAAAATCTGCTGGGGAGAAGTACTCGAGACTATCGCACGGGGGGAGAGGACTGTGGCAAGAGGATCGTACGGTATTGTCTCGGGTGCAGGGACGGTTGTCACGTTGGCAGAAGAGCCTTGGTCTGTTGATGAAAGCGCGTCGCGAGCCGCGTTCGCAAAATAGTCATCAATGCGGAGACTAGATCGTCTCTCGCCTCGCTGCTGAGGGGTATTGGGCAGGTTTTTAAACATGCTGTCGCCCGCAGAGCTAGCGGCACTGCTCGTTGCTCGCCTTCGTGACCTGCTGTCACTTCGCTCGACAAGCGGGTGCATGACTTTGCCGACGGCTTTCTTGACGACAGACCGTGCACGCTCCAGGAATGTGAGAGGAACCACGGCAGAAGACATCCTCTCTCTGTCGACTTGGATCTTACGACCAACAAGATGGCCTCGCAGGATCAGTATCATCGAGCAAGCCGACGGGATTCTTGATGCCCTGAACCACCCCACTGGATGACGCTTGATATCCCTCAAGCGAATCGCTTCTCTGGGTTCTTGGTGAGCATCTGTCGCAGCACGGTCATAAAGCAGGTTGTCGGAGTCTTCATACTCTATGTCGTTGTCGTGTCGGTAAGGGTGCGAGTTTTTGTCGTTTGTAAAGAGACTGGGTAGCTGGGGAGGTGGACGGATCCACCGGCCTGAGGCGCCCGCCTGGGAATGTGCACGTCTTCGTTTGCAATCTTGCGGAACATTTGGAACTCGTCCTCGGCAAGAAATGGGATACGGGCATAGATGAGGCAGTACAGCGTCACTCCGAGAGACCAAACATCGATCTGCTCAGACACCTTGGGCTGCTCCTTGTCTGCCAAGTCGTGTAGCAGAGTTCGGGGCGAAGATAGGCGGGCGTGCCACAGTCTTGGCAAGCTCGAGGTCGTCGTCAAAGTCTTTAGCCTCCGACTCGGAAGACGAGGTCTTCGGGTTCGCCTCGCGGATGGGGCCTGCCGAAATACGAGACACCAAAGTCCGATATCTTGACGCATGGTGTCCTTTCTGCTCCAGAGCAGATTGGCAGGTTTGATATCCCGATGGACAACGCCTTGGTATTGTAGACGATATTCGAGGCCCAGGACAGTTGTCCCGGAATGCAGGGAGCGAGCCTGCTCGAAAGTGAAGCATGGGACATACGAGAAGTCGTCGGCAAAGGGGTCATGGGCTCGAGGGTAAATCGACCAGAAGACATGTGAGAATATGATGGAATCAAGCCATGCTGGGGGACCGGCAGGCGGAACTTGAAGGACCATGCCATCGCCGTTCGTCGTCCATAGGCCACCGTACATGGTTCCCTTCCAGGGGCGGACCATGCATTTGGGGGGCTGAACAGATGATTCGGCCCGGGAGTCTCCATCTCCGTCCTCCCAATCGATGGCCTCGTCCAGTTCGGCGGGGCCTTCTGCGGACGATATGGCGGAGTCGCGACGTGCTGAACGTGAAATGCAGGACGGACCGAACCGGCGTTCCGTGATCCAGGGGTCCGACGACGGTTTGGTCCATCAGTGTTGGCGGAAAATCGTCTCTAGATGAATGCGGGACCACCGACCAAGGACTGCTGCTTTATTTCGTTCGGGCAGCACCGTGCTCGGACGCTCCAGTAGTCCGAGGGCCGCGGCGTAATAGTGCTTGCGCCATCCTTGCTTACGGCTTTGGACTTCCTTGATGGCCTGACGGACCGCTCGAGTAGTTCATCGTACTGTCGTTTCTTGGAGGGGACGAAGCGAGACCGTACGTCTCGCGCTCGGTGCGCCTCCGTTCGTACTGGCACACGTGGGGCAATCCCTTCTTGCGCCACACTATCTCGCCAAGTTCGACATGCCGAGGACCAGTGTAAATCTTCTTAAGTTCGGGGTCGTCGATGACTTCCAGGCGGGCAACGACGTTGGGAGTGGCGTATTCTTTTCAGAATGGCAATCTCCTTCTTCGTCTTATCTTGCTGCGACTTGGCCGTGACCTTGCCCAGACGTCGCTCTTCGAGAAGCGTGAATAATCTTGATGGACCACGTTTGTCGCCCTTCTCGAGGTCTCGGCGAGCTTGACCTTGCCGTGCATGCCACGGCCGATCTCTTGGATGACTTCATACTGATTGATCGACTTACGACCGTTGATGTTGTCCGAGTCAATGAGAGCTTTGTGGGTTTCTAGAATGAGCAAGATTGCGGTCAGCAAACAGCCCGGTGACCAATATTTGCCAGCATAGTCAGGTTTGTCAGCCCGCGATGGGTTCCCCACCGATCGGGAAACGCGGGACACCTCGGGCAGGCGATGGAAGAGATGAGAGAACGAGACGAGGCAAAAACGGGGATTGACATACTCTCTGACCCTGTGAGTCTGCAACGGGTGCAAAAAGGGACTGTTCGTCGTAGGCGCTGGTGTGCTGCTCGAGGACACCGACGTTGGCGGCAGGTTGTGGCGGGCGGAGGGGTTAAAGAGTCCTGGCGACGACATTGGCGTGCTGCTGGCGCTTCTCGTCGGGACTGACGCAGGAGGGAAGTGAGGGTGCGAAAATGGCGGCAGCGCTGGAGGCTGCTGCGGCTGCGGCTGCTCCTGTAGTGGAGGCTCCATCTTGGCTATGTCGGTGTTGAAGTTGTCGCCGTCGTTCGCTTCGACATCTCGGAGAGGAACGGTCGCGCAGGCGGGCGACAAGGGGAATCTTGAGGCGGCCGTGGCCGGGGATCTATTGCGACATGGTTGGCGATTCGAAGAAGGCGAGGTTCTAGTTGGAAATGCAGAGAGCGGATTCGAACGGGGGAGAAGAGGCGATATAGATATCCGCCCGGGTCGGTTGTTGCAGAGAAGTTGGAGGATCAAGTTGAGGCGGCGTCGAGGCTTTCTGTATGAGCAGGCGGAGGGATGGATGGGGGGGCAAAGCTGCAATGACCAGAAAAGTGGCAGACGAGTGGGTGTTAGCGCTGTGACGAGAAGTGCCCTCTGAAGCGACCACCACCGCAGATCCACCACCACCACCAACAGCCTCTGGCGTGGTCGAGTGGCTCAGTGGTTCGTTCCCCTGCGAGAGAAGCGCAGCTGCGCAGAAGCCCACCACTACCACCTCGACCAGTTCTTCGCGCTCTGCCACTACAACGCTAACAGGAGATAGCCTACAGGGAACAAGCCACTACTGCTTGCAAGTCTGGATGTGGCACTACCACCAGAGGGGTACGTACCATCAAGGGTAGGGGGCGATGGTCGGAGGGATCTCCTCTGGTGGGAGAGGTGAAGAAGGGTCTGGGACCGTACCTGTGTACCCGACTACAGTGTTCCTGATAGCAAAATGGCACCGTGTGGCAGGGTCTCCGCCCGAGGATGCTTGAACCAGCGCGTTGGGTGTCGAGCTGCAGAGGGGAGGGAGCCTTGGGAGGGCTGGAAGATTGGTGGCGTCCAGGACGAGAGGGTACGGTGCCCAAAGCGTCATGCACTGTAGAGTGCAGCTCTCGGTTCGGCAGCCAGCCAACCAGCCTGCCAGCCAAGACGGTGGCCTGACGTACCAGCTGCAGGAAAAGTGGGCACATGCGATGGGTGGGACAGTGGGGCCGAGCAAACGCTTCGGCCGGAGCAGGGGAGGCGAGCGTCGAGGGGTTTCTGGCGATGGAAAGCGATGGGGGAACGTCGGGGGGGGGAAGGAAGCTCAGACAGACGGCTGAAAGAAATACGGCTCGCCAAGCCAGCATGTTTTGGTGGCAGCAGCCTCTGGCGATTTTCTGACCCCTCGGGGCAACTCTAGTGAGGGACCAACAAAAGCCAGCGACCACACTCCGTGCAAGCGGCGAGCACATAGCACAAACCGTCGCTGCAGGTTGGGAGCTTATCGCCCCACCGGCTGCCATTGTTCCAGCGACGGTTCACTGGCCATTCCAGTGCTTCGCTCAGTGGCTGCTTAGTGGCTGGGCGGATTGAGACCCAGACTCGGGCTCGATCAGCCCCTGGTTCAGGTTCAGGATGCAGGACAGACGCCGCGACAGCACCGCCTGCACGGTACGTAGGTACGTGAGTTACGGGTGTACGTACCCATGGGTTTGGCCAGAGGTACGTACTGATAAGGAAAACCTGCACGCTCTGGACGAGTCGGGTACGTACCTGCTATCCTGTAGGCTGTCGGTACAGGACCATCGGTGCTGCGCAGCGCCGTGCTAGCAGGGGCGAGGCCAACCATTGGATCTGATCGACACGCCAATTGCGTCCAATCCCAAAGCATCGACGTCTGCATCTCCCAACAGTTGTGCATCCAACCACTTAGCGTCCAGGATTTGAAGCTATTTCCTCAGCTTGGCAAGCAGCATGCTTGTCTCGCAGCCAAGTTGTGATAATCTTGCTGAAGTTTGGCGAGCGGTGGCTTGGACAAGTGAGACAAGCAAGAAAGTGAACCGGACAAAGCGCTCGTTTTCTGCTTCTTATCTCGCTGCGGCAAATTCAACATTACTCTGTACGGCTGCTGCGTTGAAAACACGTCTGCTGAGGAGGCGTGGCGACTCATGCACGTGCTGCTCGATCTGCCCTCTCTTCTCAAGCCATGTCAGGGTATCTATCTGTCTGTGTATCTTCTGGCCCGAAATCGATTCGAGGCTATTGAGGGATAAATCTGGCGATTGCGGCGAGATTCGCAAGTCCGGCAGATGGCCAACAAACAAATCCGTCATTGCTTCGCACAGACTACACAAGCGGGGTTTAGAGTTTTCTCGGATCTCAACTAGCAGAGGAGCGCCGTGGCTCGCGTGCTCCGAAATGAGGTCACTCTGATCTGGACCGCCTGCGTATCTTAATTTTCTTATTATTATTTTTCACCCTATTTTTTTTTGTTTTTTTTTTTCCCACCCCAAACTCGTTCCGTTCAGCTCCGTTTCCTAAAAGCCTCTACGGCGGATTGAAAATTCCAATGGCAGCGTGGAACAAGTCTCACGGCCCAAACTCAAACGGAATGCAGAAATGAAACATGACCAATACACTAGAGGCCTTGCCATGTGCGGCCCTTCATCCAGGGCGCGAGACCGGAGACTGACTGCACCACTAGAGTCGAGCCCAGACACTCGACGAGCCACAGCCGACCTCGGCCGCCAACGTGCTCCCTCTGCCCACCCAAACACCACAAAATGAATCTCACGATGTTTCCCCCAAGTGTAAGGGTGGAGGCCGGTCCACTGTCACCCAGTGGAGTCGCGTGAAAGACGGGGGAGCCCAAAACAAAAACCTGTAGGGGATAGACCAGCCAGCTGCCCAGTCTGTTTCGCCAGCCTGAACGAACCCCGTAGCTTGCTGCAGATGCACAAGTCCCGCGTCCGGTCTCGTTCCGTCGCCTTCCCGGGCTCAATGCGCAAGGGTTGCTGAGCAGCATCACACAAATGCCCATTGCTAGTGTCCAACTGCGGAGCAGACAGTCGGTACAGAGCGGCATTGTCCGTGATGATCACTCTGCGTGGCCAACAGCAGACGATCACAACATGCCGGCCGGTGACTGGCCACCGCTGCGATTAAGCTAGCGAGAGAAGGGAGGAGTGCATTGCATAGGCTGCTACTAGCCGACGACGCCAGAACTCTGCGACGTAGTGCCTGCAAAGAGAGTCAGTGGCATTGCCTCGTCTGTCAAATGTCTCTGGACACCAGGCCCTGGAAGCGTACATGGACATTGATGCAGGGTCCCAGACAGAGAGAGCGTCCCTCCTTCCCGCCTATACCCGCCTGCGAGTCCTCCCCACCCGGATACCTATGCAGCTATGCTGTTCAGTGCCTAGATGGACTTCGCGCCGAGGTACCAAGCGCCCTCCGCTACCTAGCACTGCTACTACGAAAGTACGAGGCAGGGACATCCATTGATTGTTGGTAGCACCTTCTTGGGCACGCCACAGCGAAAGCGAGTATCGGCAATGGCCCCACCTGCCATCAGTACGTGGTGGTTGCTGCAGGTCTCTCGTTGAGAGAGATTGAGAAGAAAAACTCCAACACCAATCCAGCGTCAGAGACTGGAATATCCCTCACTGCACAGGTCCCAAACAAGACGTTCACGGCACCGTGCTGAATCGTGTTTCCAATCAAGAGGGTAGCATGCAGTCATCCCAGCTCCGGCCCTTTTCGATCGCATTGCCAGTCTGCCTCCAGGGGTCCTCGGGCGAGATAGGCGCCGGGACGGCATGATGGAAACGACGTGGTCACTGCCTACCTTGCAGATGATGGCGATGGACGTCCTGGTCGCAGTACGGAGTACGTGCGTGCATCGGAGATTCCCTCCCTTCCCCGGTACCCATGCCATCCATGCCACCATGCCATGGTGCATGTTCCGTTCTGGACACGGCGAGAACTGTTTCGTCGCCGTCCACGTCCAAGTCGCCTTCGGTGAGTGTTTGCCAAGCGGCACCACGTCGCTGATTGCCGACGCTTGTCGCGCGAGGGGTAGCATTGCTGCAGCGCCACGAACAAAGACGGACTTACTTTTGGAGGGTTTTTTTTTTTTTTTTTTTTTTACCCTGTGCCCCCTCTGAAGCCATCGTGAGACTGTGGGGGCAGAGCAGGTGGTGGCAGCGGGTGTTTGCGGGAGCGGGGCGCGGCAAGAGAGGGGACAGGAGCCATCCCGCATTACACATTACATGGGGAAGCCACACCGTCCAATCCTTGAAGCAGGCGCAGAGAGACATCGTGAGATTTGGCCGCTGCCCGGGCTTGGTCTGGGCCGCTCCATTCTGCCCTCGACGGATGCCCGACCTTTAGGCTGCTCACTCACACGTGCGCGCCCAACATTAGGGGCTCCACGCGCAATGACGATGTTTGTGCGCTGTCCCTCGGACGATGGGATGTGCCATGGAGACAGAGTTAAGACGGTGTTTTAGTTTCAGAATGAGTGCCTGCCTGTATGCGACGTATGACTAGACACCGATAAGGCGTCACGTACCTGATGCCCTGCAATCAATCAAGCTGACTGCAATGGATGAGCCGGAGGGCCAAGGCCCGACGAATGATGTCTACGTCGAGATATAGTCTGCGAACAGCACATGCAATTGCTCCACGGCCTCTCACAGCTCTTCATGCGTCGACCATGCAGAGCCGGCCAATCAATGCGTCTCCCCCGCTGCTTCGTGTAAGTCGGCAAGTCGACGGTGTGTGCCCTCGTCAACGGCGACGTTGAGACTAATGTGAGCTGTCATTAATGCTCTCTTTCGAGTCCTACAATCACGCGCTTAGCCGGACGTCGCCACAGCATCAGCACCTCTCACAGCCCAAGCCGTGACTTCGGTCCGTCCGGGCCAGGTTGGGGCAATCCGTGCCTAGAATCTACAACGTAGCTTCGTCATGACGCCAGCGACATCCACAGAGGCCCCATCTGCCCGCCTGCGTCCCTCGATTCCGAGTCAACCGAATTGCGCTGGGCGCCCGCTGCAATCCTACAGTACCGTAAAATAGGGCCGACGTGGAATTCTGGCGCAGACGGGGGTGGTCTCACACTCTCCCCGCGATTTGACAGCCCCGTACCTGCGTGTCCCTATACGTGTGTAACGTGCAGCGAGCGCCATATTTCTGATTTGCCGAGCCACAGATCCACCGGCCAAGACAGTGAGTGAGTGAGCGAATGAGTGAGCGAACCGCATTTGTTGCTGAAAAGGGCTGGACGTAGATTGCAGGGTGTACAGGGTAGGCAGCAGACGGGGGGAAGCAGAGCGCGCACACTCATTTATTTGCCTTGCAGAAGGCGAAGGGCATTACGGTTTGGGAGCGCCAAGGATCGCAAAATCAAGGAAATTGTTGATATCTCCTTATCCCAGGAAAATGCAACGCTGCAATAAATCATGGTTCAGCGAACCCGTCCTGTTGGCAGAAAAAGACTCACGTAAATATAGCGCTCCCATGCAGTTAGCCCATGTTCAATGACTCGGTCTCTGTCTCAAGGGCTGATTGAGCGTCCAAGGCTGCGCAGTACGAGGTGATGCCTGAATAACGACTGGAGAATAGCTCCTCTCTCCCTCGTCATGCGACGTCAGAGAGAGAAACCAGACTGCTGGGTAGTGAGCCCCGGCCTTTGGATGCCCGTCCCATGAATGTACTTGGTGCTCTGCATACTCGAGAGACAAAGCAAGTAAGTGCGGCCTTGTCCTAATGAATTGCGCTGCAACACAATAGCACTATGTGAGACCTAACGCCGATATCTCGACGCGCGCCAACCGCTTCATCAATGGCCGTAGACTCGTAATTGCTGCTCGTTGCTCTGTAAATCACCAAGGCTCTACATCGGCAAGTACGTACTACGGCTGCAAACAGCATGCCCGGAGCTCGATATCAGTCAGGTCTCATGTAGGTACCATGCTCCAACCGTCCCGTCCTGCACATCATGGCGATTGTGCAGGCCGGCATGCGCCTTGCGGTCGCCGGAGCTCTGCACAGACGGGCGGCATAGACAGCAGACGGAAGCCAGGCTCAGCTCATTTCCGGAGCTGTGGTTTGGCGGCCGCCATGGACAGGGTGCTGCGTAGGCCTGGGATAAGGCCATGCATAACATGGGCGGCGATGCGACTGGTTGTGCAGAGCAGGCTCTCTCACCCGAGCAGGACGAGAGCTCATGCTCTGGCTGCTAGATTGAAGCCACTGGTCCTGGCGCCAGGGTCTGAGGATACCGTCAAATGGGTTTGAAACATGAGTGCGCGAGGCCGTGTCAGTGGCTGTCTGTCCTGTCTCAGCGCATTGCTGCTCGACACACTCGGAACAATGTCGTACGAGAACGAGACGGGGGGGGTGGCGGACGCAGGATATCTGCTTTTTTCAACCCAGTAAGCGGCCGGCTGAGAGGAATGGTTCGAGGGCCGTGGTGGTGGTGCCTCGAGCCAGTGAGCTGGCCGACCCGTGGGTTTGGCGCGAGGCATTTGTGTTCCCTCGAGCGGCGAGATACTGCACTCTTCCTACCGTGCGCCACCATTGGCCCGCCCTCCAACGTGGCCTGTGATTTGACGCCTTGCTGGGAGTGCCTGTCCACCGTGGTATGAAAGCAGCGCTGGGCCAGATCTACAGAGTGCACACATGTGGGAGCTGGGAGGGGGGGGGGGGGGCGGCGGTGGTGGGTGAGCAGTATACTATGTAGCCACCACATCATTCACCTCGTCTGCATGCACCAAAGAGGGAGTGGCAGCGCAATTCTCCAGATCAGAGTCGTAGGACCCGTGGCTAGGCACGGCTGTTTCTCTGCGACGCTGCCGTGTCTGCAATGAGCCCTTTACCCGGCCAGCCATTGGCGATGGAGGACGGGACCCCGGGCGGCCTGGGTATCAACGAGACGACCCAGACGAGGCGAGGCTGGTATCGGTGACTTGCCCGCGACAATATGACATGTCTCAATACTGTGCGCTGGGGTGCTCGCGGCACGTCGTGGCCTTGACGACCAGGGCCCGCGGCCTGTGATGGCGCCGCGCTCATCCAGGAGCCGTCGCGCTGGAAGACGCAGGCTGCATGGATGATTTTGCCCACCACGGCATCCATCGACGACCATCATCATCCAAGGTCAGTCAGTGCCCGTTGAAGCGACACGAGCTAGCGGTGATTTGCAGACCACCTCCCACAGAGTTAGTGGCAACCCCCCCCGGTCATCTCTGCCGCGCCGTGGTGCCATCACGGAGCCAGACTAACAGGCAGACTAACAATCAGATTGTTAGGGGTGGCCCAGTCCATGGCCCAAACTCCCAAGCCAAGGCTCCAACTAGGCCAATCCTCCCATGCCTCCCATGCCCCCCAATATGATACATCACCTTTCCCGCCGTTGCTTCCCCACGCCCAGCTCCGTGCCCACTCCGTCCAACGAGGTCATCGCGAGCTAGACTGGCCCCATTGGTGCACATGGTGCTCCGCGCAGTGGTCGAGGGTGGTGTATGGTGCCCCCCGTCCGGGATGCTCGTGGATGCAACGGCATGGCGCAAATCAGGTTATTCCTCCCATGCGCCGGGGATGTGACTGGGCCGGGGGAGGCAGATATGGGGGACTATCAACACGAGGGAAGGCGGCGGGCGCCCTCAGGCAGTCAGTCATCTTCACATGGGGGCAAACCTGCCATGGACGGGGTATGTGCTTACGAGGGAGACCGGTGGCGACCGTGATGGGCATGTCGGGTTGGGTTGGGTGCGCTTGTTGCTTACGGACGGCACTCTCTCGGTGGGGCTCTCATGCACAGACTTGCCGTGTAAGACAGGCTGCAGCCGCGCTCGCCGCGCGCAACGTCCAGTTCGCAGCCTGCAGCCTACAGTCATTCTGCCAGAGACACAGGGTCTAGCCTTGTTGGAGCGACAGGCTTCCATCGGAGCAAGTCTCGTACTCCGTGGGCTGTGCCGTGCCTCGATCCCTGACCACACGCAGGACGCGCGACGCCATTCGTCGCCATGTTAGTCCCGAGCCTGTCAGTGACGCCGGAATGATGATGGCCCGGCCTCCTGGTGGATGGCAATCTCCCCCATCCATGGGCCGGACGGTGCAGTGCGTGCTGCTCCATGGCTGTCCGATCAATACGGCGCGGGGGGCTCTCGGTGGCAGCGCGGGCATCTGTCGCGATGATCCATCTGAGCGTAGTTGGCTGCACGACAGCCAAGATGAAGCGTAGTGACTGTGGGGGCAGGGACCGCACGGCCGAGACGCGCGAGAATGAAGCCGCTGATGAAATGCGCTTGCTGGAGCCGTTGCTTGGCTGTCTGACGCTTTCAAACCCCCCCCGGCCGACGGCCCAACCATGTCCACGCTCCACGGCAAGGAGATTCCTCTCCGCGCGTCCCGCTATTATCCGCCCGCGCGCTCTCCACGATGGTCCGTGTCGGCCTTTATAGGCTTTGCCCAAGTATGGAGGCTAGAGGGGGGAGGGAGGAGGGTGTGCTGCGGGCCCCTTCACACTGGCATGTTCTGGTGAGGACGAGGCCCGGCTGTTGCGCGATATGCAGGCATGGCAGGATATGCAAGGTTGATCAAGCAGCTTCACTTCGGCCATGGTCTGCCAGGCGACTTGCCCGTGTCCACGTCTGTGAATGGCCGGGAGCAGAGCGTGTTTCGGCAGACACACCGATTCGAGACCACCTTGGGCCCAAGTCCGAAATCACCGCCCATGTTGCTCTGGAAGGGCAGTCCCCTCCCACCACCGGACATGGTCCATAACGAAAGCTTTCCCATTGCCTCCCGGATTCTTCAATGTTTGCGCGCGCGCCACTCGAGCCCATGCATTCAGGCTGTCGATCCATCATCACCCTACCCTTGACATGGCGCGCGACTCCGAGTGTGGTTAGCCGATGAGCACATGGTGCGCTCCATGTCTCGGATCGCAGGCTGCAATGGCAACCGCTGTGACAGGCCGCTCCGTCCACACGCACATGGAGCTGGAGGAGAGCATCAGGAGACCCTCCCAGATCCGAATGCCAGTGCGTGGTGGTGGGATGCCGGCCGTCTCATTGGCTGGTGGCGGGCGCGATGTGGTGTTGCGATGGTGCTCTGCGCCGCCACGGCGAACCATGGACCTCCACCACCGTTTCTTGTTAGTGGAGCGATACGAATGAATCCGGCTCGGTTTGGAACTTGATGTGCCAAGTTTGGCATTTGGCGTGCTCTGCGGACGCGCTGTTTTGCATCTTGGCGTTTCCCTGCTGGGTAGCAGCGCCGCTTCCGTATCATCGCTCGGCCGCCGCCATTCGTCGCGGCTTGTGTATTTCAGACGTCATCGACCTATATCTATCGGCGGATGGAGCACGGAGCACTAGATTCATGTAACCCCTTTGCCGTTCCAGCACCGCAGAGGCGCATGTGTGTGTACATGACACGAGACGCACGACACGCTCCCCACATGTACAATCGCATTGTGCGCCGTCTCTCCACCGTTCCAAACGGTTCCCTCTCAGGTCATCTGCTGGAGCCTGGCTGGACGCGGAAGGGGTGGCCATCCGGCGCCAAGATGACTGCCGTGATTGATTTACGCACGTCAACTTTGCCGTTGTGGATGGTCGGATGTCCCCCAGGAGGCCCACACTGGGTGGCGGGTCATATCGGCAGATGACCTGTCGGGAGGACACCAGGTTGGAGCTAGACTTTGTTTTCCCTTCCTCTACATGTGGGCGTGGCAAGCTTGGAGATTGGCGAATACGCGTCGTGGCGAGGCTGGGCCTTGGTCCGCCGAGTTGATTTCAAAGCTGCCTTGCCGGCTCGGCTTCGTGGTGGGTGGTATGTGACCCGGCGACGTACGCTCGGGGGGCCATGGGGTTGCAGTATTGTACATGTGCTCGATCGCGTCTGCCCTGATTATGCGCCTTTGCGCCATCGATATGATTTTATGGCTATTTTTGGACGGGTTGACGCCGCGTCATTGGACCCGTTGCTCGTTTGCGCTCAAAGCTGGACACGCCTCGTACGATTTACGCCGCTGTGCGCGTCATGAATCGACGGAGAAACATGGCATGATATGAAGACGGGCGTGCATATGTATGTCTTAGAGGCCATTGTAGTTTGGCCCAACGTGAAGCGTTGAGGGGACGTGGGTTGGTTGATCTTTCGTGTCCACTCAACAACGCTGTTGAGTAATCACCATGCCCCATTTGTTGAGATGTCTTGCCTGCGCTTACACCGACAGCATCCCAGAAAGCTGTCAAGATCTACAGCTGGATGAAGCCATGAACGCGTGGTGGGGGATTAGGTGCTTGAGATACAGGTTAGGTTGCTGCTCATTGTCGAGGCAAGGTGAGGCTGTAGTCCGATGCAAACATGGTGACGATGACGGAAACCTTGGACATTCGGATCTCGACCTTGCCTTGTGCGAGGAAGCAGCCCTCATCTAAGGTTGGTTCATATCACGTATTGTTTGTGCTGTCATGTTGATTGCCGTGCAGACTACACTACCCTCCGCTTCGGATGTCCAGATTTTGTTTCAGGAATCTTCACAAGTCGAAAGTCATGATAGAAACAGCACTGCCCAAGCAGGGGTATTGGATACTGTTTTGATGAGAGTGTCACTGCGTTGTAATGGTATTGAATCCTCTTCTATGAAAGTCTCTCGGATACCCTGTAAACCCTCCTGTCCCCAACTCCAAGCAATCCTAAGACTTTGCAAATGCCAACTGCTTGCCCTCAACCAGCACCGTCTTCCTCACGGACTCCTTGGACTCCATCGTCTCCGTCAGCCGCGAGTAGTTGGGGTAATTCTCCACCATGTTGAATTCCATCTTTTCGCCCCAGTACCAGAAGACGAGTAGGTTGTAGTCGACGAGTGTCTCTGCGTCTCCTACCGCGAATGTCTTGCCTTCAAGAGCCTTGTCGATCCTGGTATAGAAGGTCTTGAGAAGACCCCTTCCCCTCTGACGGATGACCTCGTGCAGCGACTCGTCATCTGTGAACCGCCGGGGGCGGAACAGCATGCCGTATCCCATGCCGTGAACCGAGTTGGATAGCCACGCCAGCCACTCAAGCACCTTGGCGCGTTGAAAGCCATCGGCGCCCGTCAGGGCCTCTCTCGGGGGCAAGCGAGGCAATGTAGGTGAGGACCGCCGGCATCTCAGAGATGAGACCGTTGTCGAGCTCGAGGACGGGGATGAAGCCCTGGGGGGTTGACCTTGGCACGATACTCTGCGATGGTGAGGCTGCCGTCTTTGGCGTCGAACCCCTCGTCCTTGAGATTCATCTCGATGGGCTGGAAGGGCACCCCGAGCTCGGTCAAGAGTATATGAGGCGCGAGCGAACATGCGCCGTTGGCGCGGTAGAATTTTAGTTGAGTCATCTTGGTGGCAATGCGTGGGATGCGGCCGATGCCAGGGTAGAAGTCGTGATGTGCTGTGCTGGGGGCTTCAGCTTATTGGGATGTATTGATCTGAGGTTGAAGAACAGACGAGGAGCCATGAGATGCAGTTATATATTCGACCATTGTGGACTTGCACGCCCTTAAGATGTTGCCTCGACCCATTTTTAGAACCCTCATCGGACCACCACGTCTCTTCAGCACACTGCAAATACCCCTCAACAAATTCGGCATTCCTCAAAAACGGCAACGCCAAGCAACTGCACGATGAAGCTTGTTCAATTCTGCGCCGACGATAGTGGGATAGCGATGGGATAGTGCGTCACCATCCCTGAATCCTTCAGCCTGGGCTGGCGGTGATTGGCACGACGGGGTGATGGAGTCGTTAGCTTGTCGGGTCGGCATCCCGCATCCCACCGTGCAGCTCGCGTCGGCGTTTTGCTGACAATTCGTTGAGCGATCATATCGCATCGACGCGGCGTTGACGTCGATGTTGCTCAATGTGGAAACTGGTGTGTAAGGCCGACGTCGCACAGGCAACACAACTTCGATGACATTGCTGGTATCATGTTCAATTCATAGAATGAAGAACTAATAGCGAGTTCACATGTGAAGAGCGCATATTCTCGTTGTCGCGGACTGGTGACTTCACTGGACCACTGGCTTTTGATATGCCTTGAGAAAAGCTGGAATGCCCCATTCTGTGTCTATATACTGCCTACCCGCTCATCCACAATCTCCTGTTGACAAGCACATGCGCCCCATCTGGTAGATCGACAAGATGCCGTACTGAGGATCCGCCCGACGCGAGTCAATCAAGGCCACGCCCGGAAAGTCATTGAAGTCCGGACATGTGGAACGTCGACCTCGTCTCTATGGGCATGGGAAGCTTGCCACTCGATCTGTTCCGGCGCTTCCTCGTAACTCGATTTGTGTACCTCGCCGCCAGTTTTCTACCAAGAGTTCAAGACTTAGCGGTGCTCTGAAATATCGTAGTCGAGGGCAACTTCGGAGTGCTTTGTACACTCACCCAGTCGCTCCACATCCTGGGGTTTGCTCATGATGCGGCACATCTCTGCAATGGAGGTCGCGAGTATGATCTCGTAGAGAGTGAAAATGATGGCTTTCACGTCATCGCAATTGGCAAAGTAGTTGAAGCTACCGATGAGACCGGAAAAATTAAGTTGAAAAGCATGAGGCTGTCCGTGCCAGTCGACAAGCAGGTTCCGCGCAGCAATGTCCTGGCACGCGACCCCGTACTTGAAGTTCAAATCATCAGCCCCTAGGGTTTGAAAGGCCGAGAACGTTCTCACCAATAGTACCTCCGGTATAGAGGCTGGTGAGCCAACTACACGACCATGTACCTCGTCGAGCACGGGTCTGTCAGATGGAACAATGTTAGGGGCCTCGGAGGATGAGGCAGCCGACGTGACCCAATCCGAGGTCAGGCTTGAGCGTTTTGCTGAGTGACGGATAGGTGGTGAATGACGTGAATTATTCACATGAACAAGGAGCATGAAAGGAAAATGAATTCGACTGGTGAGTGTCGAGCCAAGGAATTTGAAACGTAGAAGGAGGAGGAATCGAGGAAGAGATATGACGCAAGGGGGATTCAGAAACACGTCCCAACACATCTCAAAGGTTCACGCCTTTGCTATTGCTATATGGGTGCTGATGGTGCGCCAAGGGTTAGGGTTAGGGTTGCGCCTGGTGAACGCCAACCTCACCAACCACAGTCCTATCGGACGACGACCAGCCTCCCTGAGACAAACGCCGGATGGCTGTGGAGCATGGGGGAGCAATAACGGCTGGTTGCTTGTTTAAATGGCAAACTACACACATGACCAGACTGTTCCATTGGAGAGCAGCCCAGGCATGAGGGAAACCAGCCTCAACTGGCATTTATTGCGAGTACTATTGGTCTGAAAGTTCTCTGCATGGCTGTACAGCTTTATGTTCACGTAGGAGACGTTCGGACACGGTGAAGGATAAGGACACAAGTATGATATGCCCATCTGGCTGGCCGGCTACTCTATTCCTCCATGCTATCAGTGTTGGTATTAAAGAAAGGCCCACGCAGTTTCTACGCACATATCTAGCACATGTAGAGGGATACTTAAGGCCATGGTGAGCAGACTAGGTTCTCATATACAGTTCTACATGAGTTCGCATTCCAACTTCACAGCAGACTTGACAGAAGGACTAAAGGATCCTTCATTGCAGCATCTGGGTAACAAGATACCACTGCAGGGCCAATGGGGAGTCAAGTGGGCGTGCAATGTGCCGTGGAAACACATTCTAATAAGCCTACGCGAAAGGAACCGACACACTACCTACCAGTGGCGCTGTTAGTACAGCGCTAAAGCCGACAAGGGGAACGGGATCTAGCGGCCGTTATATATCAGTTACTCGTAGTGCTTGATTAGTCTCGTAATCGCCCCAATACGTTGAGATGGCCTTGGTGGAGGTAGTTTGCATGCGTCGGGAGTAGTTATGGACTATCTTTAATCAATAAACAAGAACCAGAAATACCAGGCCGATGACGCTACTGATCTGCAAAGAAGGGGCGCTAGGGGAGGTTAATCCAGCAACAGGTTGTCTACGAGCTGGGCGAACCACTGATACTCGTGGCATGCCCGCCAATAC
Organism: Calcarisporium arbuscula; assembly: GCA_009828645.1. Lineage (NCBI taxonomy): Eukaryota > Fungi > Ascomycota > Sordariomycetes > Hypocreales > Calcarisporiaceae > Calcarisporium > Calcarisporium arbuscula. The sequence continues at coordinate 608,779 of WBSA01000024.1, read as the reverse complement.
CAAAGGGTATATAAACCTCTCCCTCTCACACATGAATTAGACGCAAGAATACAATCGGTTTAATTATAAGATTACTTTACAAGACCAGTCGTAATTAACATCCGTCACGGACAAACATTAATTGCTCCGTTCCCAGTCGCCAGGGCCTATGCGTCTGAGCTCAAGCATCAAGCAGTCACTCTCATCGCACTTTTACTCGGCGAGGCAATGGCAGCAGAGTGCACACTCTAGGGAGGTTGATCTTGATCAAACTTCTTTGGTACTGCAACATAATATGATTAATATGCCGTTGCACAAGGTCGAAGTCAACTCACATCTTACAGTAGTCCAATGGTAACATCTCCCTTGACTCGCGCATATATTTCAACCTAAATAATCACATCAACCCTAATGTTACGTCGCCCTTGACTCGCGCATAGATCTCTACCTCGACTTCAAGATCCAGCTCAATCTTGATCTTCAAGCTGCTGTCCTTCTCGCCAACCTTGGGCGGGCGGTCCTTGATGCGCGACTCGCGAATTGGTCCAATTCTTCTCCCGACCTCTGGCCGGGGAGCATACTGATCATATGGGTCTACCTGCTGCTGCGGCTGCTGCTGCTGCTGCTGCTGCTGGCCACCTCTCTTCTGCACCTCCTGGTTCTGCTGTGGCTTGCGGCCGCCTGTAGGCTTGAGCTGAGGCTGTTCGTCGTCAGACGCTTCCGCGCCGCTGTGCTCTTGCTGGTCTCTGTTGGACGTCGGTTAGCCTCGTCAAAAGGCAGAGAAGTTGTGTGGAGATGAGCCCGGAGGTGGTGTTGAGGGGGACCTACACTTGAGACATCCTGCACATGTATCCAGAAGACTGGAAAAATGGAAATCCGGTATGGAGCTACAACACCAAGCAGGATGGACGGAAATGCGGCATCTTATATACTTTTGAGGGGGAGCCCGATTGCCAGAGGCAAACAAGATGGAGGCAACGGCGGAGCTGCCCTGCTAGCCTGCCAACCCGCATTCACAAAACGGCCATGTGTGATGACCTCTGCTCTAAACGGTAAAAACCTGTATTTAGAAAAATGGGCGTGCGTCGCATTGCAGGGAATGCGCATAACGCGTCATAGTCATCGAGATACTAAGGGGTGGAGGAAATACGCCCCCATGACGCGGTCCCCACACGAAATAGATTAATCGCCAGAAGAGCAGTCCGTCACCCCATCTTCTTGCTCGTCGTAGCGCATTCTTCCAAGATACAATAAAACATCACTGCCCGAGAAAACACTTGATGCATCATGGTCTTGGGAATCATCACTTCCATTGCGGCATGCCCTGCGATCGTTGGCACCACCGAGGCGGTCCGCCAAGGCCAGCGACAAAATGCTAAAGAAAGGCATAGAGGCGTGAAGACGAATCTCATCGTCTCTTGCGCCAGCTCCTCGCACGCGGGGCACGAGATCGATGGATGCGCCGTAGTGTTGCGCGACAAAAAGGTATGGGACTCTCTGAAATGAGGCACGGCGATGCGTCGACAAACCTGTTCCCTCGGATCGCTAACACAAGTCGACAACTCAGCTGTACGTCGCGGTCCCTCAGCCTGAAGGCCAAGTCCATCGTCGGGGGCATCCCTTTGCAGGGTATTTTCTACCGTTTCCCGAGCAGAATTGGGGTCGCAAGGGTGAAGGAATGGTCTCTACGATATCGGATGTGCCACCGCAGCTGAATTGGATCTATGTCGACCAAGACACGTATGAAGTCAAGTACGGCCTTCGAGTAGACGCCGAAGACCACCTCGTTGGGCCGTGGGACTGTACTCCGGTCGATAAGAGGCTCACCTTGGAGGGCTGGGAGGGCTTCATGGCGGTGGAGGAAGAAGAGGGCGAATGGGCGCTCTATTTTGACCAGGACGACAATGGACTGGACGGCAAGACGTTCACAGAGAGGATTCTAGAAATCGAATTGACGAGGAAGGAGAGGCGAAAGCGTAGAGGCGACAATTGACTGAGGCTGAAGTCGCCGCCATTGTTCGAATACCGTGGGACCTGAGAACCCGCAAAAGAGTAGAAGAATACGATACCATCTCTTTTCTCATCCACCAAGCTCTCTTGCGACATCAACTTGGCAATGACAACGCATGACGCCCCGTGCGAAAGGCTTGCTTGTGGCATGGGCCGCCACGGCCAAACCGGTTTTACCCCCGGCGCCATGCGGCCCCACACCGCACCGAAACAGGCTGGGAGCTACAGCAATATCCTGGGTAACCCAATCACCGGCGTTTCTGATCCGGGGCGACTGCTCCCCCCTGTGCAGTGCTAGGCCGCGACCGAAATAGATTGTTGGGGATCGAGATGGCCGCGGTGGCCGCTAACCGAGCGGCATGGGATTTCGCCAACAAGGCGATGTCACTATCGTCAGCAAGACCGAGATTGGCATGGAGTTCGGTCCACAATGTGTTTCACGACATGTGTGAAACAATGCAGCATGGGCCGGAGCAGCTAGTACCCTCCGCTCTATTTGTGGATTGTCTAGTGTCGCCTTGGACAGTGACATGATTATTTTCTGGACTCATCAAGACAGCTGTGTCCAAGTATTTATGGAGGAGCTGAATGCGAGCGCATCTGCTCGAGTTTCTTTACACACTAGAGCGGCCCATTACGCTTCTATGTTTGATGTAGCGCAATTCGGCCATTCCTGGATTAAAATTTGGCGCCTTGGCCCTAATGCCGACTGCTGCGAGCCGGACGGCTGCATATCAATAACTGTGCATAAGACACCCGCAGACTATCACGGACTATTGTCGAAGGTCGTGTTTTGATGTCTCTGCTTTGAATATCTGCGTTGGTGTCGCCTGTCGAATATACTAGCCAGTGTTGCTGGATTCAAATGTCGCTGCTGTTTCATTATGGGTGCTCGGGCATGCCCGAGATGATTCAACGGAAGTAAAGTGACATCGCGTCGGAGCCTTTAGAGTATGATAGTGGCAGAAGTTTGTTTTTGTTGCGGCATTTATTCCTCCTCACCCCTCTCCTGCACTGGAGCGTGAAGGTTGTATTTGCTCTAAATGTTGATTCCATTATCCTGATAGTGGATATCCTGGCCAGTGTGCTTTCTTTGGCTACCACCAACGACACGGTGCAACCATGTCTTTGGTTTGCACTGCATAGGAAGACATTTATTGTCCACAGTCCCTCCATGAGCACCCGGCTGTTAAGAGAAGTCAAACAAGGGCGCAGGCATCTGCCTTACCAGACATTGTTGGAATACAGAAAATGATCACCCGATCAAGTAGAATCCCGTCGGCGATAACAACCGAGGAGACCGCCTCGTCGATGAGCGTGCCTGGCGTTGCACGAGAACACTCTCGAGGATCATACAAGAGTCGTCAGGCAACATTTGCATTATCAAACATACCGCTATCCCAGAATGATGGCATCAGAATTTTACTGAGTTTCTCCTCTCCGATTAGGATCGCCGGCTTAATACCAATTTCACCATCATCTTTGTGACTTCTCATCTCCGTAGAAAGCTACCTAGGTGGTTAGAGAGTGGAAGGGATCAGTGGCATTGCTAGAGAATTACTAGGACTGGCTTTACAGTACTAGACGCACTCATTACTCACTAGCACTACAAACAGGGCATTCTCCCCGAGCAGCGTTCATGTTACCAGGAACATGAACTATCAACCCCTGCATCAGAGAGGCTATACTAAGCAGGAAGTCAAGGGCTTTATGAGAATTAATAGTAGTCTGGCGATTGTATTCAGCATTTCATTTACTACGTCGCAAATATAGTCTTGCTTGGCAGGGCTTCAAGATAAACATATCCTCCGCTAGATGGATCCCTCAAAGAGGGATGAAGTCCAGGTGATGAGTGGCTAGTATCCCATCTCTCACCGTGTCATCCCGACGTTACTTGTGGGGAGCGCCGGTATACGCCGTTGCTCCACGGGAGGGGAGTTTAACTTCTCTTTGCAAATAAAGTAGAATAGTAAGCTGTATAGATAACACGAATTGCTTAATACTGCTACCCCTGCGGTCGAATTGAGCCTCAATTATCGAGAACATCGTCGCCACGTCGAGTTACAGAGAATACAGGGAAATCATCGTATTGTTTGCTGGGTCATACGTATAGCAAGAGTGAAGCTAGCCCTCGTCAAGGGAACTGTGGGGGCATGGACTCTTCGATCAACTTCCAAAGAAACGCCGCAGAAGTCCAAGCAGTATTCACTCGAGATTTTGGCGCAGCGGTAGTGACCATGTCAAGACACTCATATTAGCGGCAAACAGCAGAACTGGAGTACTGGATGATTTAGGCAAGGCTCTATGGCAAACTGTTATGAGATGTACAAGGCTAGACAATCTGATTGATCATGACGAGGAGGAAAGGACGGGGTGTAGGGTAGGTATCTTCTCACTACCCTATAGCCACTTTATCGAAGCTAGTGGGACGGAAATGCTGAACGGGTGGACGCTCTGCAAGCATGTCGTTGCACACCATAATACGAAGCTGAGAAACAAAAGAGGAAGAAGAGGCTGCGTTCGGTGTGAGTTAAACGAGATTTCGACCCTCTGCAAGCCTATACTGTGTCGTTTCATTCTCATCGCTTAGTTGGAACTCTTGTGTCATGGTATTCCGCGATGTACCACAGCCGCCATGAATGGCAGCACTTATCGCTCGGCATGCAGCCACCAAATGGGAATATCGAGCAAACAGACTCACGAACCCGGTGCAGCTAGCAGTTGAGGGCCCTTGGGCTTGATACGCGGTGTATAAATAACGTAAACACAGATTTACATGGTAACAGAGTTGATTGGCGGCAGAGGATGAACGGTGCCGCCGGCTACAAAGAACTGCAAAGCAACCGCTCTCGAGACCGCGAAGACTCCACCATGTTTCTCGAGGCAGGTCAGTTAGGTATGTGCCTGGGTAGGAATTGGATTTCGAGGTCTTCAATGTCTAGGTGGGTCCTCCGTATTTACTATCATTTCCCTGGATTGACATGGGTCCGCTAGAGTTCAACAGGTTTGAGGAGTTGCATGCTTAAAAAGTGGAATGAAGAACTCTTCGTACTTAACTCGTGTCTAGAGTAAGAGGGGGAGGGGGGGGACCAACTAGTGTGCCATATTCATATCTTGTCCTGGGATTCCTGTCCTGATATGATGGTTCCTGTCCTGAGGCGAGGCTCTGGCCATGACGGCGCTGTACATTCTCTCTGGTACCCTCTCGAGACTCTCCCTAGATCTTCATCTGAGCTAATCCAACGAAAAACTAAAATACTTACTCTGCTGGGAGGCGTCACAAATCGAGTCGCACCCCTGCTCCATAGACCGCAATGATGCACACTAAAATACGTACCTGCCACAGGCTGCCCGTCTGCGCAAGATGGGCGTTTGGGATGACATGCAAGGCGGCCGGAACGCAATCCGACTCGCTACCTGATTGCCTGGCTGGTATGCGACAGCAGGGGCACGTCTTATTCCGCTAATGAAGAGTGGGGTGCAAAAAGAATTTAGCAAATGTCCCCAAATGTCCAAATGTCCCAAATATCCATTTTGCAGCCCCCCTGTAGCTTGCTTGGTACGTACCTTGGATGATTCAGAGGTTCCTTTCGTTAGGTTCAATGTCCATGTTGCCTCACAATCTGGTGACGGGAGATCTACAGCCTGATTCAAATGTACAAGTGATGTACTTTGACCCATTGCATCTACGCTACACTCAGCCACCGCCAACATCCCTTCCACTACCGGCATGAAAGAGTGTGCGAGGTGCGAAGTGCAAAGTACTCGATGGATGTCCAATTGATCCTTGCTATTTCTGGTACGAATTGAGAGGCGGATCTTCGCTTGCCATCCTGCGGATGCAGCCCATGCTGCGATCCCAGGATTTCCCCAAGGTGTAGAGCAACATTCTTGAAGGGATGGTAGCAGTCCGTGCGCAGGCGACTCATCCTCCTGCCTGCGGCTTCTTGCCAACACTAATCCATTGGCGCAACCCATGCACGAACCTCGAGATATAAAGTTGGAAATATCCTCGATATCATTCCCGCTCTCCGCAGGCGCTGCTGCCCCCAAGAAAGTAGTTTTTAACTCATCGGCCATCTCAATCGCCACAGCGAGGAAGTTAGCTCCCAACATGGCTCTCTCCCCCGAAGCCGTCATTTCCATCGTGGGCGTGTTGATTGGCACCCCGGCCACCATTCTCCTTCTCTGGAAGCTCTATCAGAAGTTTTGGCGTGTTAGGGACTGGTCCGCACTAGGTAGCCAGCCTGCGCCCTATCCATCTCTCCCAGGATCCAGTGACCTCTTGCTAATCTCGTCTTTGATGTGTCTGAACAGATGAAGAGCAGACCGAGCTCATCGATCGATTCAACAGTGCATCGAGTGATGAAAAGGGCCTTCGACATTATCAGGAACAGCCTACAGTGGGTGTCATGGTTAGAGTGCTTTTCCCCTCCCTGTCCGGATCCGGGGCGGCGCGGTACACGTTGGAGGGCAGCGAGGAGCAACGCGATGACGATAGATAGTAAAAATACACATGGCTATTGCATTCTGTCCTCCTCTTCTACTATCTGTCACTGGGGTCCTTGTTCTTTCTTTTCGTATTTATTTTTCGAGACACTCGCTCTGGGTGCTTGGGTTTTGAGGGAGACTTATTAGCAGTCTTTGACGGCGCTGTATTTTGCAACGGTGCTAGGATACGGAGCACCGCGCTGTGCCTCTGCCCCAGGTGGCGACGTCAAAGTAGTGCACCCAGCCTTTTGTGGTTCTGTCCATGTCCAACCGTGCCCCAGTTGCCAACGTCAAAATAGTACACCCAGCCTTTTGTGATTTTGTCCATGTCCAAACGTACCCCAGTCGTGCTTGTGAGAGTCATTGGCTTGCAGGTTAGTAAAGTGTAATACACGCGATCCGACAGCATCGTTGGGCATTTTTAGCACGAAAAGATGTAATTTTTTAATAATAATAATAAGTGAGACAGTTCCGCAGGAAACAATGTTGGCCTTGGTGTACTCTGCAGAGACGGAGGCCTCAGCCGCGATCTTACCCATCATGCCGTCGATAGGTTGTTCCGCAGAACGGATAACCCCCGCAACAGCGCTATCGAGCTTGTTGGGCACCGTCGGCTTCGTAGATGAACGTCTTGGGACCCAAAATTTGATGTTATCCTCCTCCTTTATGAATCCAATCAAATGAGTGCTGTAACTTGTGACGCCAAAGAGATCGAGTCCACTGCGGTCCATATCAAGGACATGTTCGCCCTCGGGTGAGACGACCCGGAGAGCCTCATCATAGAGCTTCTGGGGACTTGTCGTCGCCTCTTCTTGATACCAAATGTCTATTACCAGTGCCGGCAAGCCAGGCTGTCAGCACATCATTTCCTACCTGTACGAGATGGAGTTCAAGGAGGGCGTAGTGCCCTAGCCAGGTAATGACGAGGTTGACGTCAATTTGATGAGAGTCGGGATGTGGATCAAGTGCAACATAAGCAAAATGGGCCTACCGCCACATACACCGTGAGCTGCATCGAGATGCTCAAACACTTGATATAGGACTGTAGGCACGGCTCATGTGACCGTCAGACATAACCCTCTGCCTTGGGCATGGCAAGGAAACCACAAAGCTCATGCTGGAATCGGATGGTCGCGCCTCCGAGGCATGGGTTTGTGCTCGAGATGGCTCTCCCTTCCTCCATCAGCTTCAAACAAACCTTGACTTCGTGTCTTCTCCGGTCATCCCAGCGCCACTAGCGCGCTCTCCGGTCATCCCAGCGCCACATTTAGTACGCTCTCCGGTCAGGCCTGTCTACTAGCGCGCTCTCCGGTCACCCCAGTTTGAATTTGGCGACTAAGTACAGATGAGAAGTCAACCAAGTACCTGTGATATGCCAAGCTTGCAAATTTCTGGCCAGAGCTTCGGCTTAACTAAGGAGTAGTAGTGCACGTGACTGTATTTTCAAAGAATCTTCTGATAGGCATCCCTTGTCCCATGGTACTAAACAGCACCTCAGCTATTTCTGCACTACACCTTCTGCCCATGACGTTAAATGTAATCTAATAAATGTTTAATTGTAAGAGCTTACCTAGAAGTCTTATGAAATAGCGATTTGTTAAACCCGCGATGACTTTCAATAGTCTGGCGCTTATTAACTTGGTCAATACGTGAGTTGCGGCCTAGCTATCTGCTGCAGCTGTACTCGGAATCTAACACCTGTAGATGGCCAAATTACCGACAGGACCCTGCTTCATACAAACTTTGGATGCAAGAGTACTATTATTTCATGATTGATGGGTGCCCGAAACCCTTTGGCTACACGCACAAATCTATTCTAGATGGGCTTCAGCTATCACTACGAAATTGGACAATCATTAAGGAGCAGCGAATCCTAAGAATGACTGGCAGTTCATTCGAAGAAAGGACTCAAGTTATGCGCGAGACCTTACTGCACGCAGTCGAATACTTATTGAATCATAAAATTATATCAGCCGATCCTTAAAGGCCACATCCGTTATTCATACACTCAACGCAATTACAACAGGTGTGCAATGAGACCGGCTGCTAGGAAGTGCAAGAATAGGTTTTCCTAAGCGATTAGATAGGCGACTGTTCAAGAAGTGTGGCGAGTCTTGCCAGACGCCTTCTCGTCTCGCCCTGCGCCATGTCGCTGTGCAGAGGCTACGTCTACACGATCAGGTTCGAGTTCTTTGAGTTGACGCAGTCTACATCGACCATTCAAGCAGCGATGAAAAGAGCCTCCGGGTTCCTCTGATGCGACGGATATACGGTCAAGCGACACGGCGGGGCTCGTTCGTGGCTTGGCGAGACATCTTCAGACAGTGACCCGAACCTGTTGAATCGAGGAATAGACCAGTAACCCCGCAATCTCCAGGGGCGTGTACGCAATCCAAGACGGGCAAGTCTATGGGGACTATAGGTGTGCTTGGAGTCGCTGGTTCTTTTTTTGCTGACGGTGGTTTGATGGGACGAGTGACGCGGGTGCTGGAGAGGTTGGATTTCCTAGCCCCGCGATCCCGAATATCGTCGTCTTCGATGGCCATGCGATAATTACCACCCTAGGTCACTGTCAGGGGGCCGAACTAACTAATCGGGCCGTGGGTGCCTGAGGCAGAGATTTCTAGTCAGGCAGCCTCAAAAACGCGGGGCCGCACAGTAGTTATAGAAGGACAATGACCAACTTGTGTAAGAATCGAGAGTAACGAGATAGCAAGGAGGTCGTTGCGCATACACTGCGAACCCGCCGCGAGTTCTCTACTACCTAGCTTGCCAACTTTCATACCTCGGTGATAACCCATTTTCTTAATCTGACACCCATTTAATTACCAGTTCACTTACCAGTTCACTTACTAGTTCACTTACCAGTTCACTTACCAGTTCACTTACCAGTTCACTTACCAGTTCACTTACCCATTCACTTACCCATTTACCTACCTACCTTTTCTCTGATCTTTCTCTGATCTTTCTCTGATCTTTCTCTAATCTTTCTCTGACTTTTCTCTAATATTTTCCACTAACTTTTCACGGACGTGCCCACCATTGCCGACTGGTGTGGCAAGCGGTGAGAGCATGGCCAACGAAAGCCTGAGCGCTACACGCATTCCCTGCAAGAAGGCACGAAGAATATCTACTTCCATCTCCCACCCCGTTTCTCGAATGCGTGGCGAGAACCTGCTAGACTGCGTACCTACCTGCATCCCTGTCAGCGGGGTGGACAGATTTACAGTAAGGTGGTGGGGACAAAAAGCTGTTTTTGTTCTCATCTGTATTGTCTGCCCTGAGCCTCTAGAGAACGCCTCGGCCCAAATAAGTGGCCAGTCTACTGGCACCCAGTCCAGTTGGTCCCCTCTTTTCGTATTTATTTTTCAAGACACTTGCTCTGGGTGCTTAGGTTGTGAGGGAGACTTGGCAGTCTTTGACGGCGCTGCATTTTACAATAGTGCTAGGATACGGAGGACTGCGCTATGCCTTCGCCCCTGTTGCCAATGTCAAGATAGTGCACCCACCCTTTTGTAATTTTATCTATGTCTAACCGTACCCTAGTCGTGCTTGTGAGAAATAACCCCTTCCAGAATGCCTTTAGAGCTATACGGCATTTGGCGGTCCTGGCATGACCGCCAAATGCGGTATAGCCACATGCCCTAGTAAAGGACCATGGAGCTCGTGGACTAGAAGGGTTTTGTTCTCATCTGTATTACCTGCCCTGAGCCTCCAGAGAACCCCTCGGCCCAAACAAGCGGCCAGTCTACTGCACCCAGTTCCGCCTAGTCCCCTCACGAAAGTAAAGTGATGCAGCGTAGGAGTATATAATCTGATTTCTCCTCCACTTGCCCAGTTTCATCCACGTCAAATCAGACAAAACAGCAACAAGACGAAAAAAAAAAGCCATACACAGTCCCCTTGAACATGACTCTCTCTGCCGAAGTTGCCATTTCCATTGTTGGCGTCTTGATTGCTGTCCTGACCACTTCCCTCGCCGCCTGGAAGGTCTACCAGAGATCCCGGAATGGCGCAGGCAAACCCGCACCAGGTAAGTGACCTGCGCTCTGCCAACGTCTAGAGCACCATGTCTCCAGCCGCCAATCTCAACTCTGATATATCTAAACAGACGAAGAACAAGTCCAGCTGATCGATCGAGTCGAGACTGCATCAAGAAGCGACGAGATGAGTTCTCCAAGGAACCATGGACAACCCACCATGGGCGTCATGTTCACTTTCCACGTCGCACCTTCCTTCGCTGGTGCTGGGTGACATACCGGCGAAGAATAACGTTATGCAAGAGACGGTACACGAGCACATGGGCTATTCTATGTTTCTTCCCCCTTGGCGTTACAACTTACCGGCCTCGACATGCCCTTTTCCCTCCTATTTTCCGCTGTGCGCAATTAGGCTGTGAGGGACGGGAGACGATGTGGACGATGATGGCTATGTACTATACTAAGCGTTCCCGTTGCAGATGTAGGTACGGTGTACGGAGTGCATGGAAGCTCATTTCAGATAGCGTCTTCCCCGATACAATCTGGCGACGGAGCGGGGCGTTCTCGCCTCTAGGTCCCGCAGCGGTCCGTGGTGGGGCCCTTATATTTGTTTGTAGCGATTGACTGTGGAATATGGAGAATCTTGACGTGTTGCATTCGTACCTTTACCCTCCCAACAGTACGTGCAATAGATGTTGAAAAGCCGTATGGTACCAGCCCAGTAAATGAATGCCAGCATTCGATCCGGCATAGCCACTAGCAGCAGGAACACGAAGTACGTCCAAACCCACGCTGGGCGGGTGGCTACAGAGTAGGTACCTAAGGTAAGTATTGACCTTCACTGAGACTAGCAGTTGCGCGATGAAAGAGACTCGTTGTCGTGAAAAAAAAGTTCAAACGGCTTTTTTCTGGAAGGACTAAAACTAGACATTACATCAGGTTGCAGGTGTATGACATGGTGAGGGTTTTTTTTTTTTTTTTTTTTTTGTGTGTGTCTTTGGATCATTGAAATGGTACGATATTAGAACAATAGTGATGCTGAGGTGCAATTGGAGGACCTGTGCTGGGTGCTTGTACTTGAGATTTAGGTGTGTATTCCAACTGGTGGTACGCGCTGGGGCTTGCTCGCACCAACCCGACCGTGTATGGCAATGCATAAGTCGAAGCACTAGGCCCTCGAGTCGCTCCTAGCCTGCGCACCGCCGGGAATGCCAGCACAGGCAGTGCTTGAGCCAGTCGTTTAACGCTTTTGCCTCGCAGGAGGAAGCGGGCTGCCATATCGGCAAGCCCCCCGCTCTCCCAAAATGCCGAGACGCCGCCGTGGCCCCGAAAGCGCCTCGTGGTGGTGGGATGAATTACGCGTTTCGAGACTGATGTGACAGTGTACCAAGTACATGCAGCTGCCGCGCTGCCCTGCTCATGTCCCAGGCTGTGAGGTAAGGGCCATATAGGTGGAAGTAGAAGTACACGGCTGCAGCAGTTGAAGCTGCGACAGAGGCGGTTGCCAACAGGTCGCTGGATTAGGTGGTACTTGGCCCCGAGGGTCTGGAGAGAAGCCATGATTATTGATGCTCAGACTAAAAGTGGATTGATGCCGTGCACGTTTGCAAGGTTACATTGAGCCTCCACAATGCCAGGGTGGAGGACAACGGCAACATGTTGCTCGATTTAAGCTAGTGTTTCCTGCCGTCATACCAAGTTCATGAGGAAAGCATGTAGCCTCTAATCGCGCCTTGCTAATACATTGCAAGGGGCTGGCGAGCAATAAATCAGATCTCCGAGTTGACTGGCAATAACTTATAAGTCTCAATATGTTCTTCCATAAAACGTATTACCAACATACTACATATATGCTAACTATACCAGCCAATGAGATGTAACGTGATTTGCTGACATCGGAATTTTGCCGTCGAGTACTAAGAGAGGCATGTTGCAGGTATACTGCCGAGGTTATCAATGTTGATCTATATTGGTCTAACCACCTGTTGACTGCTCCAATGACCGGCTCATCCCCTGATCTCTTCTTGTAAGTCATCTTCACCAGGATGCAAGTGTGAAATGCCAAGTAAATCGATACATCCCACTGGCTTCTGAGTCAGGGCGACCATTACTGTTGGTCTGATTCCCTATGCCAATGATCCCGGCCCTGTATCAGATTCTCTCGTTCGCGATCCATACATGCCCCGATGAACCTGGACGGCAAGTTCCGCAGTCTCGCAAAGTTGGCAGATTTCCGCATTATGTCGAGCGACTTGCTCACGTATTCGTTAGTAAACGCACACCAAGCGATGCATCTCTGTCCAGTTCCATCCAGGGCATCGGGTAATATGGGTCATTGTGGAAGAATGCCACCGCCAACCTCTCGATTACCGCATCGGGCTCCTCCAAGACGGTGGCTTCAGACCACTTGGTGCATGAACCGAAGTCGAGGAGCCAGATCTGGGCTCTCCTTTCTTCAGGAGAGTCGGGATGAGCCGCTGCCCTCAAAATTTATGCCGGGAAGGAGCATCTCCCACGCACTTGAGCCCGATACGAGGGTATCGATATTAGGTCTTGCGTTCTTGTCCATGGTTTCACTGCCCAGCACGTATTCGACACCGTAGCCATCCATGTAAGCCGACCAGTGAATGAGCGCAAGCGCCTCAGCCATAAACTTCGCATAGGATTTGTAGGGAAGGTCCAAGCCTATCATCTGATCCAGGTAAAGGCTGTAGTCCCGAAGAGAAAAGCTTGCTGGAGGTGGCGCATTCGGTAAGCGACGTCTACCAAGATATATGCGTAAAAGACAGTCGCGGTTGGCTGGGTTAGCAAAAGCACTTGGCTTTAGTGCCTCTGGGCAGAATTCATTGATGAGACCGGTCTGGACCACTCGCGGCAGAGGCGTAATGAGCTCGGATATGAGCGCAGCCGTGGGCTCACCCAAATCTCGTAGACTCTCCATATTTACAAAGAATGGCCTGTTAGCCGTCCACCATTCTCTATCCGCATCGCGAATGAAGCAGTATGGAACAGGGACCTGGCATCCTGTCGATGAGCCCTGTTGCGTAAAGGCTTTATAGGCCCTTTGATGGCATTGGTAGTCGTTCCAGAGCTCGCCAGAGGAGCCTGCAGGTGAGAGCTTGGCTACCCAGCTGCTCTCTCGACGCTCGACAACGACACTGTCCCTCCCGCATCCGATTGTTCTGTAACCGATTCTCTGCTGGAGTAATTCTATGGATAATGTGGCGTTTTCGCTCAAGTTGAGAGATGAAAGGATGTGCCAAATATCCTCGACAGTCTGATCTTCGCTCATGTCGCCTTCTGTTTCGCTATCCAGGTATTGTTCGCTCTCGGCCATTTTGGTTAAAGAAAAGTGTGTGGGATGTTAGATACGAGGGAGGCCAGCCACGAAGAAGAAATTTGAAGTAAAGAGACGTTGATATGGAAAAATAGAATTTTTCGTTGTGCTTTTAGACTTCATCAAGATGTAAAGTAAAACTGTAAATTATGGTGGCTTCTTGCTGATGTGCTACGTCTTCCATGACGGCGCGTTTAAGCTTAATTAAAGTATGTGGACGGGTTAGTATGCAGATTGGTGCTCTGCCAAAAGTTGAATTGAAATTCTATCATGGGTTCTATGAAGGCGTCAGGGAGAAGTGACCAAGGAGGGTTTGACGGTCTTGCGCTGGCGATTGGGCAGCGCACAAACTTTCTGAGCGTACAAAGTACTTCTTCAATAACGGCGGTTTCTTGCCTTACCTAGGGTAATGGTGTTGAGATAAATTCACTACTTCAGCAACACCACGCTGTTCAGCTTGTGTGTAAGCCATTCTCGCCAACACTCGACGGATATGACGTGTTTGATCAGCGGGACGGAATAGCGAATCGTGTTTGCTTGATTTCTTATTTTCATTGTATGCCGTTGGCTATAGCATCTATCCATGTCTGAAACCGCCACTTTTCCATCATCCCATCATCTTCGCAGTCCCACCCCGTGCTGAGTTGCGGCACGGCACCCCCCCAACTATCCCGCGTCGACATAACCGCCTTGGCCATCCACACAATCTGCGAAGTAATCAGGCCGCGGACGAGCCTGTTGTTGGAAGCACCCTGGTCCTCAGACAAAAGTATAGCTTCATTTGCCATAGACTGGCATGCGAGTTCCAACTCAAGAAACCGCCCTGGCGCGAGCGCGAACAAGAGGCGCAGCTTGATCAAGAAGACGAGACAGTACGTCCCTATGAGGACTCTCCAGGCAATAGGCTGATCGGGGTACGTTTTTGCTTCCTTCAAGTTGCGGAGCAGAGTAGTAGCACCGTCGCCTAGGCTCTTCCATTGATTGGTTGCGATGCCGTATTGATACTCCTCGGCTGAGACGAGCCACTGTTTGAGGTGGTCGTGCTCTTCCAACAGTCCTCTAATGAGCTCCTCGCGTCTGCGTTTGTAATCAGACGGTGGGTGAAATATGAGATCCTTTACGTCTTGCATCAAATTCGGACCCTTGCCGAGGCCAGCCCAAAGGGCGATGGCGAGATGAGCTTGGTCGCGGGGGATGATGGGGTCGTTGAGAATTGCGTGTCGAACGACCCGTTGCCAGCGCTCCTCGTGCAGAAAGCACCGCTTACCAGTCAAGACCGCCTCGGTGATCTAGGAAAGATTAGCTAGTGGACGGTAAGCTCAGTGATAATATCTATACTAACGATCGGACCTGCGTGTGCCATGAAGAGTGATAATTCAAAGTCAGTGCGGAATCGTTCCGGGCCTCGGAGCTCAACGAGACGGCCGGCGCCTCCCGCATGGTGTATCCATGGACCAGCCCGAGTGCCGCCATTGAGTAGCTGTGCTAGATTAGCAACACTGGCGCGTAGTAGAATGGGCGGGTAGGGAATAGTATCCTACCTCAAAGAATCCCAAAAGCTGGGCCGCACATAGCGTTTCGGGCAGCGTTCTGAGGTTTTCGTCGTCAATTGCCGCCTGGAGAGCCTTGAGCGCCATTCCATATGACTTGAACGAGGCTGCTGGCTTTCCGGCCAGCCAGTCTTGCTTGGCGTCGATGACATACTGCAACCTGGCGACGACGCAATCGGTGGCGTAGGTTAGAGCCGAGGCATGCCCGTAGAGACTAGGGATGAAGGACAGCAAGCGGCCTTTCTCCGCGTACGGAGGCATGTTGGCCAGTGTTAGACCAATGCAAGCCGTTCCAGGGTCGAAGTTGTCCAAGGTGCTAATGCCAAGATGATGCATGGTGAGTGGGTTTGCTAGATTTAGTAGAAAGTATTTCCGCCTGAGATCAGATCCGACTGAGATCCCTCCAGGAGGGTAAACAGATGAGCGCCAGTTTCTTTCCCCCATGGCTGCCTTCCTAAAGGAGAGCTCCATCGTTTCTATGTCTTGTTCATCGAGTGGGTCAAAATATGGACTCTGGCCTTGCCGCGTACCCGGTTCCAGTAGTCGTACGGGAAGTTGTCGAACGTTTAGTCTTGCGTAACCCCCTGCTTTCTTCCTGATCGTTGCGGTATGTTTCATCGCCCGGCGCCGGATGAGATCGCGGACCGAAGGGTCTTTGGGAAGCATCGAGCCGTCATAGCTGATAAAGGCAAATGACTCCGTCTTCATCGTATGCGAATCGGGGGTTTGGAGTGGCTGAGGCGAATAAGGACTTCTCAGATGGCCGGTTGATGGGCGAATCGCGGCTTGCTGGTGGACTAATCTCTAGGCCGACTCTGCGGGATCTGTGGTTCTTGGACCAGACGTTTGGTTGGCCACGCCAGCGGCACTCGCGCATAGCACGCTGTGACGTGTTTCGAGGCACAGGGTATCGATCTGTAGATGACAAAGGCGTGTAGAGTGTTGCACGAAGGATGAGATTACAGATTTTTTCTGGATGGCAAGACGAGCTGACAAGCCGTAGGGAATCCAAGCAGCTGGAACCTGGGTGGAGCTTGATTTATCATATCATCGGCTCCATATTACCGCTTTCGGGTCGTCGACACCTGGTCGACACCTGGTCAGACGCTAGAATCGAGAAAAGGCGGGGTCACTCGGCGACCTGTTTAGCGAGGCCCGTCAGCGCATGAAGCCGCTAAACTGCGTAGGGGCCGTTGAGCCCTGGACGACGTGAGTCTTCAGCCGGACGACTAACCACTTCGAGGTCGTTGACAGAACACCATAATGACTTTTGTAATCTGTCTTTTCTTCGTAATTCACAGCAGCATGGACGACGATGGAAAACACGAAAGACGCTTTCCAGGCGCACGCACGCCGGTCCGCACATCGAATCACTCCCCGGACGAGCCGAAACTCCACGATGGCGTGAACGCAGAAACGACGGGACAAAAAAACGTATAATAAGAATGCGAGACGCTCAAGTCTACCAACTTTCTATCGCGGACAGACAGACAAGATCTTTAGGTCCATCATCTCAACGTCTTCCAGCGCCCACCCTTGACTCGAAAAACGCCGCTACTACTACACAATGCCCGGTGATCTCGTCCTGGTGAGTGCCTTGTCCCTTGCCTCGAACTGGGCATAGTGGCTGATACGTGATAGCTCACTGGAGCCACTGGCTTCGTTGGATCTCGTGTTCTGGAGAAACTCTTGCCAATTGGTTACCGGGTCCGCCTAGCCGTTCGTAACCTCGCTGGCTTCGACAAAGTCAAGGCTATCCCAGCTGTCGCTCCATACCAATCTCAGCTCGAGTCCGTCATTGTCCCCGACATCACTGTCCCTGGTGCCTACAACGACGCCGTCAAAGACGTCAAGTATATTATCCACGCGGCGTCGCCTTTTGCTGCCCCGAATCTGTTTGCTGGCGACTTCGAGGATGGCTACATCAGGCCGGCAGTCCAGGGCACCGTGGGAATGCTCGACTCGGCCATCGCGGTTACGGGTATTGAGAGAGTTGTGATTACTGCCTCTTTCCTATCCATCGCTGGCTTCGGCAAGTTTGGCCCGGAGACGGTAATTGATGGTATGTGCTCGACCTCGACCTTGTGAGAGACGCCTTCTAACACCATCATTCAGAGTCGCACCGAAGTGCCGATACTGAAGGGCCTTGGCCTTTTTGGGTTGCCGCCTACGCTGCCTCCAAGGCCCTGGCTCTGCAAGCCTCAGAGAAGTTCATGGCCGAACGCAAGCCAGCATTCGATCTCATCAACATTGAGCCTGGTTTTGTCATTGGTCGTGACCCCACCGCCTCCAACCCAACTGAGCTCCTGAAGGGATCCAATGCCATCCTTCTCGGCCCGCTGCTAGGCACCCCGTCGCAGGCACCCAGCCCGGGTAACCCTGTACATGTCGACGACGTGGCACTGATGCATGTCAAGTCTCTGGACCCCAAGATCAAAGGTAACGAGGATTTCATTGCCGTCTCGCACCCTTTTGGAGGGATTGTGTGGGAAGAGTCCTTCGACATTATCAACAGGCACTTCCCCAAAGAGTGCGTTGAGGGTATCTTCAAGCTCGATACCGAGAAGCCGAAGTCTATAAAGATCACTGTGGACAGCACCAAGGCGGAGAAGACGTTTGGATTCAAGTGGAAGTCTTTTGAGGAACAGATCATCGAGGTGGCTACACAGTACTTGGAGCTCATCGGTCGTAAGTAGAGGGCTGTTGTAACGACCTGAAGCTTGTGCTCGCGGCCATGGTAAGTTTGCGACATGCATTACGGAGAATAAATAAAGAAAATACAATATTGATAACTGAAATGTTTGTTTCGCCAACGGCAAAGGCGTTATTAACGAATCCCCCTCTGCATTAAGGAGCGTTTACCCATGAGAAAGGTGTATGACCCGATGCGCAGTGTTCTTGAAATTTCGATACGTTACAGACTTTGGTATATAATATTATTCATATTGCATTTATAACTCATTAACCAACTACTACGAGCACAGTGACTGGAATATTAACCAAGGGCTCAGCATATGCTTTACAGTCTTGACGGTAGAACCCTTGCCAGCTACCTGGCTTGCCGTTATGGATCGTTGGGGCGGCACGTCCATGACTGGGTTATTGGTGAAGAAGTTCCGGGGTCTGAGAAGGAGCGTCATGGGCTCGGCGGGCATGACCGGGAAGTCTTCGGGGGAGGGGAAATGAACGAGCCCGAAGGTGTGCCAGAGGACTATGTCTTCGTTGTCAATGTTTTCAGAGCCGTCACCTATCCACTCTGGTAGGCCGACGTCGGTTTCACCCGAGGTCTGGGGGACGTGACGGCCTGCTGGCCAGAATTGATCGTCGCGGTCTAGGGCGTACGAGTCAGCCACTGCGAATGTGCTCAAAGAGGTGATGTGAAGCTGGAGGCTTCGAATCATATGCGGTAGGGAGCTTACACTTGGTGACATGGACAGCGTGTCGCGCAAAGCCTGCCCTCTTCCATACTAGAGAGCCAGGCTTGGGTAGTAGACCGGGGATCTCGCGACTGACCAGCTTGTAACTGGCAGGCTTTTTGCTGTATGGGTGGATTTTGCTCGTGTTGCATATATCCCAGGTTCGAACGGTCGCGCCGTTATAGTCAGTTTTGGCTTGCCCAGTGGTAGCGAGCTTGGTGCGTTTGGCGTAGAATGCGTTGCCATACTTGTTCCCAGGGCTTCCGACGGGTTCGTCCGATGGCACTGCGTCAACCATGAAGGCGGTGTTCTTGGGGCCATCGATGTTGGGATCAATGCGGAGGCAGAAGAGGTGCTGGTGGTTGTGGGCATTGACGCCTGGGTTACTGGTCAGCTTGCAGTTGTGAAGGGCTGCTGGTTGGCACTTACCGGGATAGACTTCTGTTCCCCATCCATTTGTGTCTTCTCCAGAAGCAATAGAGTAGGTGTTTAGTATTCCTGTCAACTTGATCTCAGGTTGAATGGTGCCGTCTTGCTGGATGGGAGTCAGCCTCGAACCGCTGAGTACGACAAGTGTGGTTGGAACCGCTGTCACTTACATGAAAGATCCACTAGAAGAGCCAGTTAGCGGAGATTACGAAGAGGCGGATATCATCTTGAAGCTTACCTGAATGGCGTATTCGTAATTGGCGGCAGTGAAGATCTGCTGAACAATCAGCTTCCGTGCCCTTGTGACAATGACCGAGTCGTCTCTGAAGTCGGTGTGCTTGAACAAGATGCCGTTATCCTCCTCGTGAATGCAGATGGCGTTCTTGACGAATCTGATGCTGCCGTCTCTGGCCGGGAACTCTGCGTCTAGATACCGGATGGAACCCTTGCAGTCGCAGCCGAGTTTGAGACTATTTGTCATGTAACCAGCACCGTATTCGCCCAAGTCGAAAGCATGCTTCCGCTGGTGGGGGTGTTCTGGGTTGCCACTAGTCAACGTCAGCATGGCGATCGGGGATGATGGATGCATAGGCACAACCTACTAAGGAACAACCATCTCGACGAGCGAAAGCCGATAGAAGATCGGGCGGACGGAGCCCTTGTCATTGTACGTGATGTCGCTGAGAACAATTCCCTCTCGGTAGTTAAACCCAATGTGGAATCTCCAATTCTGCCACTCAATTTCTCGGCCAGAGAGATTGAAAGACGGACCCTCCGGTTGAGTTATCTCGAGAGGCTTCAGGTCCTTACGATACCCGCCCTGAGCCTCAACGGCTGCTGGGTGATAATTGATCGGGGCTTCTCTCCTCAGCGGCCGCCTCGTGTTGGGAATGTCAATGTGGACGATTTTGCATTTGTCGGCGTCGTAGATGGGACAGAAGTCAAGCGGATACTGGTACTGGCAGTCGTCGATGTGCGGCCGGAAGTACATGAGGGCCTGCTGGAGACGGACACTGCTGCCGAATCGCTCGTCGTAGCCGATGGTCCAAGGGTCGCAGTAGACCTTGTGCATCTCGTCTCTGGAGATGCCGCTGATTTCGCACTGCTCAATGACCTTGGGGTCGGTGCGAACAACATGTTCCACCAACTGGAGCTCCTCAACGGTGATCTAGTCGCAGGGTCAGAGCCGTGCTCAGCTAATAAGAGGGTGCGCGAAACTCACAATCGGCTGCAGTCCTTTCACCCACTCCCACTGAATGATTTTGCGGCTGGTAAGATCGACCAGCCCGTCGCCAACACCCCCGCCAGGCGCAATGACAGAAATGTCTGCCACGCGAGGGGGGTAACGCGTTTGAACGACGGTTCTCGAGCCATTTCGTCATGGCCGCCTTGCGCGGCTCATGGAGGGATACGACGTTGAAGTAGACATTTTGGTGCGATGCTCTCACGACGGAGATGGCCGCTTTGATCTCCTCTGATGTAAGGGGATCCAAAGGATGCGGGGAAGGTGTTCTAGAAGCCATTGTGTTGATGAGCACGGGAATCCAATGATCTCAATTGGCAGAGCAAGGCCTAATTAACTTGTTGTTGGAGAAGCCAAACTGTTCAAGATAAGGAATTGCTTCGCTCAGCTCGCTCAGATAGATAACAGGACCCCTCATAGACACGAAGCAATCCACCCAATTGAAGCCAAGAGCATGATAAGTCCAAGTGGCGTAGGCTATCTACTCGAACCGTGTCTCCTTACCCTTTCGGGCAATTTTTGCCGGTGCCCCTCCGATCGAGGCCCGGGAACGGTTGACAGGCCAGACGAATGAGACACCATAAATTGAAAGCCAATCGCTTGAGGGCAGGGTGGAGTCGAGTTCTAGTCACGTAGCTTCAGACTGGATACAGCTGTTGCAGTACGTAACGAAATGTTGGAAGTGCTCCGATGTCTTACTCGACGCCCGGCGACAACCCGAAGTCTTATTTTGCAAGTCACACTTGAGGCTACGAAGGCAGGCGGTATGCCCTTGCTATTCTTAGGGTTTGGAATACTGTCATGATAGCTAACAACTATATTGCAGAAGGAATGTGACCAGTCAGAGGACGTGAGGCCAATCTTTGATATCTGTTTACCAAACCCCCCAAGATAAGGAAGTAAAAACCAGTGACCTCTAATTCCATAGAACTTACTGCCACTTGACTGTACGGAACTCAAACTAGACGCCAAGCTCAGCAGTACTGGAGCCCTTGATGTAATCCAAATACGGTGCCAGGCTCTCCTTGACGGAACCACTACCACCCGTTACCTTCTGTGCGGAAGAACTAAGTCCGAATATAGAGTTGGCGATGATCAAGTCAACCTCGCGCGTGGGTCTGAGCAGACATCATAGCAGGCTGGCAACCCAAACCTTGCAGAACAGCTCGTTCAGCTAATCGCATTCTCCAGAGTCTCCTTGAGACATCTCTAGGAAAGAGCCTGAGCACCGCGCTACCCTGGTTTCTATATTTTCTACGGCGTATTAAGCAGTACCTTGATTTGCACCACAAACCTGAAGAAAGCGCTAAGAAAGCAAAAGAAAGGGAGAGCAACTAGATAATTTAAAAAATCACAGGCTTGCGCAGTTTGTTAAGAGACCTCATTGACAGAAAGCACTCAGTATTCTTGGACCAAGGTTGAAATATTACTACAGTCTCCAAAGTGATCTATACAGCCAGAGATGTTACCACGGATATTTCCTAACATCAGCCTCAGACTCCACATCCAATCCTCCCTGAACTTGCTCTTCATGCTTCCGATCTAGATACTCAAGCAAAACGTCTCCATATTTGTCTTTGCCCTTGTATTCAGAGACTCGGCCATCCCAGCTGCGAACAGCACTAGCCAATCTCCCAGGCACATAATCTTCCTCCACTATCTCGGTCACGGGCAGAAAATACGTTCGTATAGTGAAGCAGACTGCGCCCGTTTTCGGCAGTCTGCGAAGGGACTGCCTTTCTGAACGAAACCAGTGATGATCAATAATCTTGTCCTTCTCCGCTGTGCTCCAGCTCACGACGGCGGCGTCTTCGTTGCCGATGCTATGGCTCCAAGGGAGCGAGTCGTCGACTTGGATGAAGTAATTGTTGCGGCCGTAGAATGTGTCGCATTTTATCCGCTGGAAGAATTTGACCATGCCGCATTCTAGCTTTTCTTTGAAGTGAGGGACCTCTCCTGATTTGTGTATATCAGAGAGCGTCATGCCGAACTTGTCAGACATCCTCCAGAAGCCAGCTAGAAGGATGGCGCCGGCTAATAGGCGGTACTGGCCATCTGGCTGCCTCAATCATGAGGGCTAAGTCGTCTTGAACCAGTCGCGCACATATAGCCATCGGATCCTCTTGTAGGGGGCGCTCTATGATATTGAAAGACTCCCCAGACCAGACGTTATCAATGCCAACTGCCGTTCGCCTGAAGAGGCTCGGGTTAGCGAGCCGGTAAATAGTCTGCTAGTTCCTGGAGCAGCTCTACAGCGGCCGGGAAAAGCTGGTAGGATGTGTTCTGACGCACTTGCTTCCTCTTTCAGAGATGCGACTGGCTTTATCAGCGTGGAATTTGGGGAACTGATTGTCTAGCTCAATCCACTCGATGGGCTGGATGGTTCGAAGTCCCATTGTGACGTTGTATGTTGGCCCGTAGCGGAAAGCCCTGTAAGGAAGAGGCTTGGTAGATTGAATCGACCATTCGGATAGGGAGGGGGGTATTGGCATGCTGAAGCTGTTCGATTTGGCGACGGTGGTTTGCACGCTTCTCTTTGTATTTTTCGTGGAATTCTGTGGTCGGCGCCATTGCCTCAAATAAGAGGAAACAAAGAGACCGACCGCGAGGACGACCAGTCCCACTGAAAGTTGTCCTCGGTATAAGAAGACATGATCGAGAAGTAAGTCCATTTCAATACTGACGAAAAATTGACAAGTGCTTCAGAGAAAGATGGTGTTGCGTTCTCGTGAGATGGATAACCTTGACATTCGGGGACACCTTAAGGGAGTTGAAGCTTGCGCAAGACCATGGAAGTGACATTGACGAGACTCCAAGGAAGTAATACCCTATCAATAGTTATCATGTACAGATAACTAGCTATTAGCCTACGGAGGACTGCGTAAAACTATGTGACACGGGATGATCAATGCCGCTATCAACCCCGCGTATGCATGCGCCGGGAAGATTTGCCTAATGCGGAATGCATATGATGCCGAACATCCCAACTACCGAACAGCGCATTTCCAATAGCCAAACCATCTAACAATAGTGTAAGTCTGTCGCAAAACTTGCCCGAAATGCGTAATGGCACGCGCAATGTGCTATCTTGTCATGTGTGACTTCAAACTTGTCGCGGTGAAGACTCGGGATGTGAGTTTCTGCAGCACTGCGGCTGGAGACTTTAGTGCTGGACCTCCGAGACTTGGGTTACTATAAAAGCAACGGCCGATGATGTAGGATTGCTCTCACCCCAGCACCTTAAAAATACTCTGCTTTAAGATACGGAAATATTCAGGCTTGAACCATGGCATCTGATACACCAGCCTTCCAATTCTACCCTCAAGCGCAGTCTAAATTCGAAATCCCACTGCTCGCCGGTGACAACGCATTTCTCGGAGACATCTTCTCCAGCGAAAAGACATCAGATACACCGATATCGGCAGGCCTGTTCCGCTTGAAGAATGGCGAGCCACTCACGTACACCTACAAGTACGACGAGATGAAGATATTCCTTGAGGGCGACTACACCATCACTGATGGGACTGGCCAGGAGTACCACTGCGAGGGCAGGAGATGTCGTGTTCTTCCCAAAGGGCTCAGTCATTACGTTTACGACGACGAATCACGGGTTAGCGTTTTACGTTGGGCAGAGAAAGAAGAATGACTTTTAGGGATGGAGATTGGTAGTCGCAATGACATAGCTGGGAACTGAGGAGAGAAGGGGAATGTCTGATGGCCATGTTCTCATTGTCCAAAAAGATGCAAATGGTTGCCTTGAAACGGTGTTAATAAAGTTCTTGAACCATTATGATAATAGATCTCATGAAACCCGCGCCGTAAAGAACGCTCGCTCGCTAGCCCATTAAGATAATGTAAAAGCGCTAGAAGAAGATTGCCAGGTGAGAAAATACAAGAGGTACAATTTGCTGCTACAACTGTGTTATCCGAACAGTGAGCGCAAGTTCTGAGATTCCATCACATCCAGCCAGTGGACTGTATGGCAGCCTGGGAGTTCGTTATCATAAGAGGCCCAAATCGCTTGGATAAGCTGCTTCGCAACTTCTATTGGTTTGGGCTGGAGTGTTTTTTCCAACATGTCTAAACGGTTGAGGATAAAGGCTCGAGCATTGCATACTTCAAGAGCTAGCTGGGGCACGTCGACTGCATCCTGTCCCATGCTCTCGGTGCAATCAATTTGGTCGATGTAATCAGATATGCTAGCCTGGCTCGCATGAGCCTCAGTACGTAGTCTATTCAAGGACATATCAGAGGCATGGAACGACACTGGAATGGGAAGAGGAGATATGTCGTAGCGTAGGCCGGTACTGGCACATATGTACAACAGGGGCTGTATGACACGGCTACCCGACTCTGGCGGAATTCGTTCCAGTAGCTTGATTAGCCGTAGCGTCAGTGGAATGATCCATGCATCCCATGAGACGTGGCTATGAGAAAAGAAACCAGAATCTAATGGCAGATGTGGCAGCACTAGCTCTGGGAATGTCACGTATAGCTGTAATAGCGATCCTAGCTGATAGGCCTCTGCCACACACGCGAGATGAAACCAAGGGGTTCGCTGGTCTCCAGTATGCTTTGTTGGGCTAATTGATGACAGCTTCAGTTCGAGTAGTTGGCCTTCTAGGTCGCAAGCCTCTTGGATGTCTTGCAAGGCTGTGGTGTGCAGAATTGTTCCGCTCGCAGATCCAGTAAGCCTCTGACGGTATGACCGACAGAGTCGGATTGATTGAGAAAATAAGCGAGATATCTGGGCAGAGGCTCCCGTCCATGGGTGCGGCGATAAATCAGTGCAGCCTCCCTCCGAGAGTGGGGGATTCTGCATTCTAATCTCCAGATCGCTTGTCAAGTCAAGATCCTCGACTGCCGAAAGCAGCATCTCCCAGTATACCAGGCTCTTCTTGAAAAACGACAACATCTCGAGTTGTCGCTCGTCAATAGCAAGCGGCTGTTTAGAGATGCGCCGAAGCAAACCTTTTGCCTCTCTGAGAAATGGTAGGCCAAGGCGGCCAGCGTCGAGCCAGCAAACAGATGTGCCGAGACCAAACAGCGAGAACAAAAGGCCCGCGGGCACAGTTTCGAGATACGCCTTGTTTCTTACGACATTGGCCTCGGCTTGTATACACGCGGTGGCTGTCCTGAGGAGTTCGAGTGCCGGCCGTCTCATCTCGGGAAGTCGCGCAGACAGAAAGCATGCGGACATGCTCTGCAGGCAATTGAACACGGTGGCGGAGTGGTGCCATAGCTCAGAGGCTATCTTGCGATTTGGGTTCATGCACGAGTCAAAGGCTGACCATGCTGGACAGACTTGGTCGAACCAGTTGTTGATTAGGGCGATTGTTGTGTTTGCGCCTCCGTGCAGCTGGGTGGTTTGAGGACTCTCTAGCCTCATACTGAAGGCGGGATGCGACAGGTCTAGGCTTGGCGAGCCCTGGGATGAGAAGCTGGCCCTCGAGCCGAGATCGACTGCCAAACTGCCATCTTGAAGAAAGGCTGTGGGCTCGGAAGCACTGTCGAGCACCGACTGGGATTCGTTGCCCACCAGCAACTCGCTGCTCAAGTCCGAAGGGCCGAATAGCAGCCCAGACGGAGATGAACAGGCGTCGACCTGGGGCAGCTCAAGCACGGGGATGTCTCTCCACGACGCACTCCCATCATGACGCTCTGTCGCTTGTAGTCTCTGGTTCCTGAGCTGTTCTCGGGGCACACGGCTAGGTGTAGGCTGGTGCTTGTACGACCAGGTCAGTCCTCGCGAATAGCCACCGCAAGTCAGTCCTTTCCGACGGCACATGCGGCAGCTGGGTTTGGTTTCATCGCATTTTACCTTTTGGTCGTTAGCGCTGCGTCAGCGGAGAGCTGCGGATGACGGACGTGTTTCTTCTTGCAAGTGGAACACCCTGCTCGAGATCGATGCCTTGCTGCGGGCCGCGATCTTGCTGCGCGGCTGGCTTGACCAACACTTGATGCTGTGCCGTCCACCATTCTCGCTTGCTCTGCCACGGGGCCACTGGCGTCGTGCGTTCTTCGCCTCACTCTAGTAGCCCGAGAAGCGCGAGACGCAGAACATTTCGGGGCCGTGGGACTGCCTGCTCCCTTCTCTAAGGCGATGATGGCGAGGATTGGATGGCTGCTTATCAGTGGATGTCGGCGGTGGCATGGGTCTGTGATTAATGATCCAATTCACAACGGGGGCATGAGGCGTGGATCCACGTGAGGTTTTCGCCCAACCCCGCACAAACCAGAACGCAGCATCGGTTGGTATGTCATGGCTTTCATTGGCTCTGAGATGCGGAGGCCGATAATGCCCGAGGATCCCGTCCATGATGAATGTGGGGGAGGGCGTTGTCTTGACCTTTGGTCGGTGAAGGAGCCCCGACGCGCGCTAAGTACAAATGAGGATGGTCGAGATGTTGGCATAAAGTCGAGACGAAACAACACGCTAGGAGAAGGGCACATACTGATGGTCACTAGATAACGCGTTATTCAAGCACAAGATGTGGCGGCGCTGCATGGAACAAGTTTCCTGAGAATCGAGCATGCTCCCAAGTGTTGTCCGTCCGATGCCATCCAACCCTGACAACTCTGCAACTCAAATTGCCGTATACTTATCTTTATTCTGGAACAGTAGAACAGTACACTAAGCTATAGGAAACTTGGCGGTGTACAACATTAAAACAAATGAATATGTATTGCAGGCTTGGACGGCTTCGACAGTAGAGTACCGTTGAGACATGTTTCTCATGCCCACTGAAGTAAACCAAGACAGACAATGAGAGAGTCCTGGGCATTTATGGTGGATTATTCACTCAGTTAGAGTCGACAAGTATCATCTCATATATAAGTTTGAACTGCTATTTTCACTACAGTACCAACAATTTGCTGCCAAAACGCCTCGCATCCATTGCGTGACGATTGATCTCCTCAAGTACCATCACTTTTAAACTCCCTAAATCTTTACTGCCAGCTTTCCTCCAGCTCTGTACATTCGGAGGGCGCCGATTATGAAACCGGAAGCTATGCAAGTCACACCGCCGTATATCCATAAACCGGTCCATTGCAACGGCGCGACGGTACCCAGAACGGCGCCCGCTCCCGGGCCGCCAGCCAACATCCCAGTCGACATGATGGCGTATCCCATACCCATTCGCGTCCCAATCAGGCTCTTATTCTTAATTAGAGGAATGAAACATGCAGGAGGTAATGCAATGAACACGCCGCTGAAGAACCCCCCAAGCAGGGCGACGGCGATGACAGCGCCTTCGGTGTGAACGGCCATCATGGAGAGGATCAATACGCCTGTCATGACTGCGCACGGAGCCATTATGTTGAGTGGCCCTGCCTTATCCGATATCGCGTTGGGAACCACACGGCCGAACACTGAACCAGCATTCAGGATTGGGACGAGGTAGAATCCCATGCGAGTGGTGGAGATGCCCTGCTCGACGGCAAAGAAGGAGAGGTAGAAGAGGAATATGGTGAGACCGGCCATGCCAACGATACAGCCAAAATAAAGGTCAAATACGGCCAATCCGTAAACGCAGACCAGTCGACAAAGGCACGAGGCTTCGATGACTTGACGCGCACTCGCATGACGAAGAGAGGAAGCATGAGGGTGGCAAGGGCAATGAAGCCCATGACGCGAACCGACATGGCGAAACCAATCCTATCCTGCAACTTGTACAAGACAATCGGGTAGATGATACCGCCAATGGAGGAGCCCGAGTACGCAACGCCGAGCGCAAGACCTAGACGCGAACTGAAGTATGTTGGCAAGAGTGAGATGCAAGGGGTGAAGAGGCAGCCCGCGCCCATGCCAATGCAGAAGCCCTGGGCCAGCACAACCTGCCAGTACGTTTCGCAGAGGCTGAGCATCATGTGTCCAAACACAATGAGGAAAGATCCCGCACCAAGCAGCACGTGAAGATGGCCTCGGTCGTAGATTGGGCCAACGATGAGACCCACCAGCATCACCAAACACCATTGAATGCTGCCGATCCATGAAATATCCGACGAGCTGCGCTGGAATACCGCGCCGCTCTCATAATAGGTTTGGAAGACGCCAAAGGCATTGAGTACGCCCCACGAGTTGAACAGGAGCATGAAGCCGCCTAGGACGTGTAGCCAAGCTACGAGTCCCCCGTCGGGCGGAGGATCGGCGGCTGGGTGAGGCGCGAGATTCGGTCGGGGCGCTGGCTGGGCGTCCGCCACCGGCTGAGTCTTTTCTGAATCGAGACTGCCATCCTTGGTCGCAGGGCAATTTCCAGATGGGAGTCCCTTTTCCGCGTCTATCGATGGGCTTTGAGAGCGGTCTGTTGGTGGCGTAGACGGTGCAGTCGAGGCGACGACCATAGCGGTTGCTGACTATGACGGAGTCTTCCAACGCTATCCCTCGGTAACGTATTTGGCATGAGTCGGGCGGGAGTGAGAACAATGGAAGAGCATTGAGACGACTTCAGTGCGATGTGAACGGCATAAAACATGTTCCGGGAGCAAAGGAGGGAGGGGTCGCGAGTCAGCGTGTTACCAAATCAGAAGATGAACCCGGTGATTACACACGGAATGATGGCCAACACCCCATATTTAAGCGGTGCTAAGTTGGGTATCCTCACGTCAGCAACTGCGTAAATTGGTGCTCGAGGCTAGACGTGCCGCATCATGCAATTGCATCCATAACCCTGGGATTACGCTCTCGTTTATTGTTGACTGCCTCCACCACACTCCGTCGTACCCGATACTTCCAGCCGATGGTGCTCCTATGTGTATACATATTGCAGCCGTTTTCAAGTCCGCCCTGGAGCCGCTTGGCCACGCCATTTGTTACGGGACATCTGCTGTGAGGAGTTGGGTAATTCGTTGGAGATATCCTGGCATGCTCCCCACAACGCGTCTGATCGGCGAGAGCACAATGCCGAAGTTTCCCGTCGGGAATTAAACCTCCCGCGTTACATCCGTCGCGAATCCACGGAGCTCCGTCCCGCCAATAAGGAGCTTTCTTGTGAATATACCAGCACTCTTAAGAATCCCTCTTCAGGTACTCTCTCGTCTAAATACACACACATCAGTGGTGGTTCTCGTGCCCAGGTACGCCACATTGTGCTTACATGTGCAAGGACATTGTATCCCATGAGATATCTCCTGGTATGTGCCATGAAGCTAGAACCAGCATCGAGAGAAGGCGGGTCAAAGCTCCGAAGAGCTTCCCGGAGCAGCTTGCCTTCCGAGCCGACAGGAGCAGGGTTCGCCGGGAGCCTGAATATCGCATCACGTTCCGCTTGCTGCGGTCCATCCGGCAGGTGCGCGAGATGCATCGTGTGACGGCCCTGCTCGGCGATGAAGCGGACACGGGGCTTGCGAATGGCTTCGAACGCAGCGAGCGCCAGGGGCAAATCGGTCGACACGTTGGTTATCTGACTGAGGCATTCTGCCAGACATAGAGAGTCTTCTATACCGCACGCGGCTCCCTGAATAATTAGTCTTGTCCATCCATGATGGTGCTTGGTGGAAGCCTTTCCCTACCATTCCAGTGTAAGGCAGCACCGCGTGCGCAGCATCACCAACAAGGACCACCCGGCCGTTATGCCACCTCTCCAACGGCGGGATATCAGACAGTCTCCAGATATAACATGCGTCGGGATCGGCTAGCGCTAGAACCTTGTGGAGACGAGGATCAAAGTCAGAGAAGCGGGCTTGGACAGTGCCAATGTCGCCCTTGGTAAACCACTCTCCCTCCCTGCCCTCGTCATTCTCACTAGTAAAGCAGAAGTTGCAGCAGTTGTTGAAATCCGCCATGTCCATCGTGTTTACGTAACGACCTGGGCCGAACCATCCGCCGTTGTTATTGACTAGGAACTCCAGCTCTGGATCTGCTGCAAGGACATCACGAGAAATATTGATGCTGTACGCTGTCACTGGGCAGGATGACCGAATGTCCTTTTGCAGCAGAACTTCTCGGATGGAAGATTGAATCCCTGGTAGTAGGATTAGAAGTGTATGTATACGCGCTTCCGGAGAACGGGATTAGGACAGACCATCAGCCGCAATAACGAGGTCACACGTATAAGTCTCCCCATCTTTGGTCAGTATTGAAGGCTCTTCACCATCAATGTCAACTCTCATAATTTCTTTGCCAAACACAACTGCAACTCCAAGAGACCTGGCGCGGTCCAAAAGTATGCGAGTAAGTGCATGACGTGAGAGGTTCCAGCTTCTGCAGTAACAGTTAATGACCACATTAGCTCCCAACGACGCAAAATAAAGCTACTCACGGTGAGCCAAATGCGCTTTCCATGTCTTCGTGAGGGATGTCACGCAAAACTGTCCCGTCTGCATATCGGTAGACGGTGAATGCACTACGCAGTTCAGGCGCACGCGCCTTGATAGCATCACCTACTCCGAAGCCGATGAGTATTCTAGTGGCATTTGGGTGGAGGTTGACTGGGCCCCCAATAGCCAGGCCCTCTGGATGACGCTCGAAAATGGTGATCTGATGGCCACCGTGGCCATGGCTGCGTAGTGCAACAGCTGCTGCGAGGCCGGCGATACCTCCACCAACAATGCCAATGCGGAGATGCTTCGGTTGACATTCCGCTGCCATGATAATGGATGTACGTCGTAAAATGACAAGAGACGCTTCGAAGGTGGTGTCAAATGAGCTAAAATATGCAGTCAGGGATGTAACCTCGGAGCGGGGAGTGAGGAGATAATTATATTTCTTTGAGGCCCCTAAATCCCTAAGACACTACATAGCTTATAGACATATTATCAGCTGAGGCATTCTTGTATACGTCTGCATAAATATACATAGACTTTGTGCCACACTGAACACACCACTGCTCAACATGTTCAGCATCGAACCAGTATACTCTATACGAATGCCCCTTCATATATAGTTCCAAGGATGACGACCACTAATCAACATCCACGAGTCCTATTATTGCTGAGTCTGCATTTTTGGAAGCGGGGAATCCAAGACAATTGAAGGGCAGTGTGATACTGGCGGGCAATGAGACATTTGTTCCATCTACAACAAAACTACCTCTTTTCCATCACTTATACTCATAGTATACGTGACCTGGGAGTATGCCGTTTCTTAGACGCAACACATTCTGGTGCACAGAAGGGATCATTATAAGACCTTGCCGACGCTGTCTTCCTTGTCATTAATAGCCGCCGATTGGACCACCACCTCGTGGGGTGTAGAGAGGCCGCCGCAATGCCTTGATATTCAGCGTTTGAGCGCCTCGACGGAGATATCGTTGCGGAGGTTCTGGGAAGCGGCAGAGCTGATGTGCCCACCGTTATGAAACTTGTCTACCAAAATGTATTGGCATTCTACTTTGAAGAGATGCTAGGTATGTTAGTCAATATAGCACTGCTAGACACTCCGGTGTCTCTCCGCCAATAAGGCCGAGCGTATTATATTGAATAAATATAATAACATTACTCAAGACCTACAGCTGAGCCTCAAGGTGGGAAAATTCCTTTGGTTCATAAAGTGGCGATGCTGACTTTTATCTTACATGTCTGTTTGAGCAGGCTTCAATGTGATATGTAACCAAGAAAGATTTAACCCAAGTCTCGCTAATTTGTCAGTCGTCGAAGAGCCTCTTCATGGGTCAATGTCATGGATTCTGTAGCCAGGCTAAGATGGCCAAAAGTAAAGAATTATTCCACCGAGATCGCATCGTTCCAGGCAGAGCTCCCTGTAATTATTGCCACCTGCGATGCCTCGCTAATCTTTTCTCGACGTCTACATCGGTGGGTCTTTGAATATGGCGACTACCGACTCGTTCTCCGAAAACCAGAACTCCAGGCTACCCTCCATCGCCGAGCAAACCCAGCCCTCTTCATCATGGTTATGCTCAGAGTCAAGCCGGCCTTCAACTCGAACTGCTCGATGTGTTGCGTTTGAGTGCATCTGTGATGTCGAAAGGTGGCAGATGCGAGAAGGGCTGGATACCGTCGTTACGGGATCAACACCCAGCCGGCAGTCTCCCACCGCACGCCGGGCCCCATTTCCATACTCGAATAAGACGCCCCTACAGAAGCCGAGTTCCGGATGATTGAATACGTGCATTCGCGTGACGTTTTTGAGCGGCGCGGATGAAACATTTGCGTGGTGTATGGGGATGCTGTCGGAAATAGGGTGAGGAAATGGTAAGAACGGGCTGTCGGCACATGTCTCTGAAGAATACGTTCCAAAAACCGTAGCCGGTCTGAAGTCAACAAAATTGTATATAAACAATTTCGGGTGCAGCTGACAGAGAATGACGTCTTCACGCTCTTTGAGGTGGCCAGCGCCGAGGAGGACATCGCCAGCTAGTCTTGTACGGATCTGTAAGTTTTAGTTGCGAGATTCTACGTCCGCGTTTCACCTGAGGGCGATTTACCAGAAAACATGGCTTTTGTGTTATGAGCGTCCCCGAGGATCTTGCCAGGCGTATCCCAAGAGCAATGATCCTCTCGCCTTGAGGCATGGGAAAATACACCCAGGATACACTCTCTTGACGCGGCTTGGAGAGGCGGTCGAATGTTTTACTCGCACATGGCGCCATCAGAGTGTGGGCGTGTATGGCATAGATCCTGTTAAATGAGAAGAAGAAGGTAAGGCCGGTAATGCCACACAGGTCAATGGTTCGTAACCGTGTGGATTGGGGTACTCGACCACAAAACTGGCAATCTTCCAACGCGGGCGGGTTGGACATGTCCCAGAGGCAGAAACCCCGGATGCTGGGAGGCAGCTCTAGGCGTAAAAGGTTATACTGTACAGTGTTAGTTCTAAACACGGCATCTATGAGGAACAGAGCGACCTTGAATTGCGTGGTGACCTCCCCGAGCTGGCTGGCTTCCTGGATAACGAATGCCATGTTCTCTGAACGCCACGCATGGTACTCTGGCCTGCGTGGCAGCCTTTCGACCTGCTTAATGCCGCGACAATCAAAGGTTAAACGTATGATCGGAGGGCGGTCCATTGAGTGCAGGAGAGCCGGCTCCGTTCCCCGCGTCCATGATGAAATATCACAAAGAGATATTGAGGTGATTGAGGGGCGCAGGCTGCTGTTCTCGGACACTTCTGACAGCTCTCTAGCCAAGCTCAGAACAGAGAGATAACGCCAAAACGTCCCAGACTCGGAGTAGTGTCGTACAAGGTGGATGAGCTCCGGCGGCAGCAGTCTCAGTCGCGGGATACCGTACCTTTCCGCTTGTGCATAGACGAACTCTACCGAAAGCTCTGCCCCAGAGCCGAACTGAAGATTTGGTGACCCTTGCCAAGGGCTCCGCGACAGTGCCGCCATCCACAACCCGTCGGCCGCATCCTCGCTCTTACACTCCTTCTTCAGCAGACGGAAGCAATCAGAATGTACTCCTACGGCCTCGGGTGAGCTCCTGCATCGCCAGCAGTTTCGGCGCCAGCAGAGCAGGCTATGACGAAGCGTAAGGCTAAAATTGCCAATATCCGGGAGCGTGGCAATGTTCAGGCCAGCGACCAATTCTGGGCCGATGTCGCTGCCTGTTACTACACCAGAGCGTTAGATCCAAACAGCGACAGCAGAGGCTGGGTTGATGCCGTCTCACATGGCACAAAGTTGACGCCGGGCAGCAAGTGTCGACCACATATACCGCATTGAGTACGGAGACAAATGTGTCTGGGATTCTCGCCCTCCATGTGTGTGCCGGGAAAGAAGCGGTCTCCATGCTGACGGGGAAATCACAAGTTGGGGATCTCATAGTTTAGGCATCGGTGCGGAACATTAAAATGCCGGCATATTGTTCACATGCAACCTCACGAGGACAGCTGGATGTCGGTCGAGTTAATTGATGCGGCTTACCAATGCTGTAGCGTGTGGCTTTACATTGCAGATGGAGGATCAGTTGGTTTGCTGCTCAATATATTGAGCATCGTTGGCGGAGCAGTGTCCGTGCGCAAGAAGTTGACGACGCCACTTGATTATCGACCTGGAGTCATATTGCAAAACGCACATCCCTTCATGTGTCATGGATATCAACTTTGCATTTCGAACAGGCTGCGGACTTTAGGTTTCCCCCACCATCTCTGCCTGCATCCTCCTGCAGCGTCAGATACTGTGTCTTCAGCCTACCCGAAAGCAGGCAATAAGGTCGGTCCAACGATATCCCTTTCTGACAAAACAGACAATTGGTGCCTGTGACGCAGGAACTTTATCCTAAGGCCAGCCTCCATCCATAGCAAAGGCGTGTTTCGTGATGCAGCAAAGAGGGCTGGTCTGGTTTAAATGACGTGAATTAAATTCTACCCTTGGCAGGCTGACATCAAATGTACGGCAATCGATGAACACGATCGAACCCGGGCAGGTTGATCTTTTACACAAACTCTTTTCTAAAAGAGCATATTTCATGCGATTCTATTTTAGCACATAAACAAGCCCAGTCTTTAGCACAGCCTGCTCATGGATGATACTGCCCTTGAATCTTCGAGTACGGCTAGGACTTTCACCGATCAATTTCTTGTTTTGTGCGTACTCAGCCGTTACCCACATACGCTGACGTGGCTCCCTAATATTTAATACGCAGTAAAAATGGATCTAAATAGGTGACTCGTTCGCCAATCTTCTCATTTTGCCAGTTGGCCGCTGCCTTTGGCTTCAGCAATAATAGGTACGGCTTCAACGAAGCACAATCCTACCTTGCCATTACTAAAAGTTAGCTGACAACGAGGGCCGACATTGCGCGTTAACCCAATTAACATTGAGAGTCAAGGATCGCGCCTGAGTTTTGAGATCATGGTTTGTCATGGATTCTGGCCTCGTGGCACATGTATGAAGATTGGAAGCTTGTACTGCCTTTCACATCATGTCTTGTCTGTAGTAATGCCAGCAGAAGAGCCACCGCATAAGCTCAACTGTCGACCTCATCATACAGCTCATATGGTCGATCTGGTGATGTCGGGATGTGTGATGTTGATGAACTTAGCAAGACACTGGTTCGTACAACAGCACTCCGGTCTGATACGTTGTATACCAGGGCTCACTCAAGGATGACTTCATCCTAGAAAGGACAAGACTGAATATGACGGCTATAACCATTTTTTCTGCAACAATTTATCAATTCAGATATACGTTACGCAATCTGAACGATCGCTTTTCTGTATCTAGCATGCCACTGTTCTCTCATGGCTGCATGCTAGTATTGCATCAAGGGACCAGTCTGAGGGACTTTCCGAGTCATCGTACGATTGTCAGCATATAATGCATCGACGCAGCTAAGGTACTTATATCTTCCCGATGTGTCGGACCGCACGGTGATTCCGCACAGCTCGATTGCGCATCAGCGTTTTAGAAGCGCAAGCTGGGGTTAGGCCCGCCTCAAGATGTCACTTGGCAAAACATCAATACGAGGTGTAAATGATAACCAATTGGCTTTTAACTGAGTCAACAACAAATAATTGCCACACCTGCTTGAGGCGGGTCTTGCGCCCTACGGAAAAACCGGTTGACTAGCATCGCGAGAAACCGTCTCGCCACCCTGGTAGCGCCACGTGGGGAAGGCTGCTCCAGACAATAGAAACGGCTGGGAATAAACAATACCTTATCTACTACGGATTTAAGTGCCATTATCGGGTCTTGTGATTCCGGCTGGTTAGTTGAACCAGCCAATGGCCAATGTCGCATCGAGTTGTAGCTCAGGGTAGTCGGGCCCGGCAAACACTACACTCAGAACTCCCCATGAATTCGCAGGGTTTTAATTGACTTCTCACATGTAGAAAGTCTCCGGCTTCAATATCGTAGCCGTTATTGCCGCCGTGTTATCCGGCAAATGCGGACTATGTCCTTGGTGGTGGTGTTTGTGATAAGATAGGCGGATCGGTTGCGGGTTCGGGATGGCATCATGGCGGCATGCAATGGCGAGGTGAGGGTCGCTCCCGAGCACGTCTTCGATACCCCAGCTGTTGTAATGCAACCCCCAAACAGATGGCGCGCGAAATCGGATAGCATCGGAATACATATAGTCTGGCCGTAGGAGATGAGCCTTTGTTTGTGCATGCGACTAGATGTCGTGTTTCAGTCTATTTTTAAGCACTGATTCACCTTGGTGTTCGCATTGCATTGCATTAGTTCACAGAATGGCCATTTCCGTCATTGATGAGGGCCCTGACCAGGATGAGAAGAAGGCCGTGGGCGACCTGCAGATTCGCACCACCGAGTCTAAAGATGACACTAATGTCATCGATCCCAGGGAGGAGAGGGCGTTTGTGTGGCGGCTGGACCTTGGCTTCCTGGTCATTGGCTTTCTGGGTTACATGTTCAAGTACATTGATCAAACGAACATCGTACGTAGTCTTGGATGAGACTTTCTAGCGTGATACCAGCTAACGCCTTACGATAGAGCAATGCGTATGTGTCGGGGATGAAGGAGGAGTTGAACCTGCAGGGAGATGACCTGAATTACTTTACAACATACTTCAAGTGAGTGCCTTACATACTCCCACTATGATGCGTCTCGGTGCTGACCATGCTGATTGTAGCATCGGGTACATGATTATGCTGTATCCCTCATGCATCATCATTTCACACGTCGGGCCCTCGAAATGGCTCCCTTCCTGCGAGCTCATTTGGGGAGTCTTGACCTGCTGTCTATCAACCGCAACAACCAATAAGCAAGTATGGCATATCCTCGAGACATCCCCCAGCCCACACTGCAGTGTTGCTGACTACAACCCCAGGTCTATGGACTTCGCTTCTTGGTTGGCTTATTTGAAGGAACAGCCTGGCCGGCCTACTTCACCATGATCAGCCAGTGGTACATGCCGCACGAGGTTGCCCTTCGCATGAGCCTCTACAACATCGCCCAGCCCGCCGGTGCCTCTCTCTCGGGTGCCATGCAGGGCGCACTGTCGACGAATCTCAACGGCTCACTAGGCCGATCAGGCTGGCGCTGGGCCTTCATCATCAATGCAGGTTCTTCTCCATGGCAGAGACTGAGGACGCGGCTAACCTGACGCAGGGAGTATGCACAATCTTCGTTGCTCTCGTCGCCTTCTTCCTTTTGCCCGGATACCCCGAGCGCCAGAACCCGCTATCCAAGTGGTACTTGAGGCCTCGCGATATCGGTAAGTGTCGACGACGGAACTTGTGGCGACTTGCTTCTGACAGTCATAGAAATCGCCCTCGCCCGCAACCGACGCGTGAGCCGCAAACCTCAAATCGGCATCACTCTCAAGAGCTTTCTCCGTTCCTTTTCGTTCTGGCAAGTATGGGCGATTGCAAGTAAGTCACGGCGAACTAAAAGCCACTTTCAGCGGTGCCGAGGCTGACCTGCCGCATAGTTGCATGGGCATTTGGCCAGAACGCCCAACCCGCCTCGTACTATAACCTATGGTTGAAGTCACTGAAGAACGCAGATGGCAAGGCTAAATAGTACGCACCCTAAGCGATGCTCAGTAGAAACTTTTTGCTGACAACCTCCTAGCACCGTTGCGACCATCAACTACCTGCCGATCATCGGCCAAGCCATCCAACTTGTGTGCGAACTTCTCTTCAGCGGAGCCAGCGACTACTTCGGAAAACACTTGCCATTCTTACTACTCCATTCGGCAGTGAGCATAACCTCACTGTCCATCCTCTCTGTGCAGCCAAGCAACCCGCGATTATACATGGCCGGGTGGTACATGAACTACGTCGGAGCGTGAGTCCTCTACCCACACCTTTCCATTCTTGATACAGGGCTAACTACATACAAAGTGTCTCAACTATGCTTCTCTGCTCGTGGGCTTCTGTAAATATGCAGGATGAGCCGGAAGCTCGTACCGTGCTCTTCGCAACGGGGACTGTCATGGCTTACATTCTGTCCGCCACGGTTCCCCTGGCAGCTTACCCGGCTTCTCAGGCTCCGAAATGGAAGATCGGCGCTAAGCTGTATCTTGGATTTGCAGTGTTTGGCGCTTTATTATTCATCGGCATCCATTTTGCCTTTGCGTGGGAGCGGAAGCGCAAGGCACGGCGGGCACTGGAGCAGGACGTTAGTGAAGAGGAGACTACGGCTGCTCCGTCCCCAATCTTGAAAGAGCTATCTTAGGTTTGCAAGTGTTGCATAAAGAGAGTAGTGAAATGCTATGTGAATCCAAAAGTAGATGTATATAGGTGGTATAATAGTTTAGTTGCAATGAAAGTAACGCTATACGACTCCACAGCCATCATATACTTGGTTCTACAAGTATGCGTACATATAGAGAAGAAAATGGCGTTTCTCTTTAACAATCACTGAGGTAGTGCTTAATTATACCGCCACTAATAGCAGGAATAGAACGTACTAGGTCTTTTTAGTTGTGAAGCATCATCAAGACTTGGAGCACTTACTCATTCTCGCCTCTCCCCCCAACACATTTCCAGCAATCGAAAATGTGCGTAACATCACACTCTTTCTTTATAGCTGCAATTCTGTTGTAATTTGAACCAAAGTAGGTCTGCTGCCATTGCGGCTCTTGGAAATGAGCCTCATTAAGGCATGCGCCTCCTCCAGGGCTCAACTTCTTGAGCGGATCCAACAGCTTCAGAAAGCCGGCATTGGTGCGTTGCTGGAAATCAGCTTCCAGAGGCGCGAACCATTCCCCGACGTCAATCACATGCCAGAAGGCTTTGTGCCAAGCGGTATTGGCTGACGACAAATGGTTTTTGTCAGGATTGGACAAGGGGGTTTCCCACACGATTTGGGTTCCTGTCCGAGGGAGAAGACTTCTCGCCATTGCGATGCTGTGTATAATCCCTGTTGCCAGCTCCTCAATTGTGTCCGGTGCAGTAAAGACCTTGCGAGGTATGAGACGGGTGGCCAGGAGGGAGAAAATCCCTGAAGGCTCCGTCACTTTGGCATCGGCGGCAGTGACGGAGAGGTAGTCTGAGTAATTGGCGTACGACATGTACTGATTGGCTGAGACTACCAAGTCGGTCCTGTTGCCAAGAAACTGCGCAAAAGATGCCGTTGTAGACTTCAACTTTGATCCATCGTCACGGTAAGGTAAGATAAGACTGATGGCGATAGTCTTGGGGAAGTATTCAACCTGACCTGTGACTAGTTGCTCTGGTCTCTTGACCTGGCTCTTTACATGGGCAGTGAGGATCTCACGGAGAGTTACTTCGTTGTCGCTTTGAAGGCTGGCGCGAGCCAGGTGAAGTTAGCAGTAAAGGTGCAGACGTGAATCGAAAGCGAGGGATAAAGCTGGATGCGGTACTTGATGAGAATGGCAAAGGTGCCACCCCCCTCCACCGCGCATAGCCCGGAACAGATCATTGCACTGGTTCTACTCTTTATATTTAGAGGGAATTTTCTGATCAAATTTGAATTATAAGTTGAAAGATACGATTGCGTTTGACTATCAATGTTTAAGTGCCGGCCTCCACAGTCTGCTGCTGAATAGACGCTTCGCGAGTTCAACCTGAATTTTTTGGAACTGTCTTCAGCAACCCTCATTTGGTTGGCGTGTTGGGGGAGACGGGGGATTCGGGGAATTTTCTAAACAGATCTGCTACGTGATCAATGGGAGCCGTCAACAAACTCATGACTGTCTCGAACGGAGGATGCTCTCCAGCAGCTGGGTGGCTGCGGGATGGTACAAAGGCCTTCGTTCGCCCAAAGCTCTTTGACATTGACTGTGATTCACCCTGTTTCATCTCGAGCTTTTCCTCGAGCGCAGGCAAATCACGCTCCTCTTCCTTCTTCATATGCTCAGACAGACGACCCCAGATCTCCTTCAGCTTCTCAACATATGTGGGGTCCGAGGCCTTTAGGCCCTGAAAGTGCTTCAACAGCACCTTGATCTGCTGGACTGTTACATAACCGGTTTTGTTACTTATTCTGCATTGGGATGAGCTAACCTCGTGGTGATCTCTGCGATCTTCTTCAGCCGTCTCCTTGCCCCGAGCACCTAGGTATTTCTCCATTGCCGGATACACTACTAGCTCCTCACCGACGCAGTGGCGCGCAAGCTCCCATGTGAACTGATTTCCGTACCGCTGCTGATGGTCGTGGTCGTCGGAATTATTGATCACTTCGCTGTAATGCTCCTCCAACTCGCGATGATCCTTGATAATGGCCTGGGATATGGTAGACATTATGACAGAAGAGGCTTGACTCAAGAAACGTGAATAAACGGATAGGATAGTGTTGTAACAGGATGGGTTGAATAAGGTATGGGAGGATAGCCAACCACGTCTACCATTTGCTTCTTGTCCGCCATCTTATTACATCTGGGCTGAATACCTTTACGATCATGGAGCTAATGAAGCGCAATCCTTTACGAATGTTGAGGGGATGACGTAGATCTGAAGACAGACTGATGAAAAGACATTCACACTCTTGACGATGCCGTCTGCAACGTCATTGACAGACACCCTCAATGTCGTGCCGAAGCGCGACATAAGTGCGTACACCCAATCTATTTAAATTCTGCAATAAATGAGGTACGCCATGAGTGACAGACATTATTCGTTGTGTGAAGGTGGGAACGACGCGTCTTCCCTGTTTGACCAGTGGCGGCGTGGCGTCAATAGTTCCACTACAGTTTCTTTGTGGCGAGTCCTATTGGTGTGCTCAACTCAACAGCAACATGTTTTGCTAGATTTTAACTTGCAGCATGAGATTCTCGTTTGGTAGTTGGGATTCATGGTCGTTTTGATGTTGGGTGTAGATGAACCCCGATGGCTTCCGTGGACTCTTGTTTTGTTTCTTTGCACTAACCTTTGTAGATAGAAAGAAATAGCTAAAGCTGTATAATACTCAATTAAATTTTAATCCTTTACAATCTTGTATAACAATACATAACTACTCTTTTTGGCCAACCTGTCCACACTCACGCGTAAAGGTTACCTAAAAACATCGAATTCCTCCAACAAGAATGATATGCCTACAATATACTACCGGCAAGGACAAGATGGACTTTGCCCTGGTAAATTGGCAAACCTAGTGTAGCGCAGTTCCCTACCATTGGTTTTGGTCATCTGCGAATCTTTCCCAGGATGCTGGTGGAGACTGCGTTATGCACGAAACGTTCGATTAATTCGCAGAAATCATCATCATGATTCATGGCGACCATTAGCCTCACAAGGAGCATTCAGTACCAGGGGCATTCAAGTATGACGAGCCCCTGTCGCCCACTCATGCGTTGAACGAGATCTTTGTCTCCGGGTACGAAACCTCTTATCATTTACCTATACCTATCCTTTTTTTTAAAAAAAAAAATATGTTGATGCCTAGAAACATTGGCCGCCATTTTCGCAGCATCTGGCTGTAATAATGTTGCCCCCTCGATGAGTAGCAGAGTGTCCTATCATTCTCAACAGTCAAGATGCACATTCATATTGGAGGGTAGTAATAGCCTCAGTGGCATTTCATGCTGTCCTGTTCTCCTCAAGGCATATAACACACCACCCGAATCACTACGGATGCTCCCTTGCTTGAACCCTCTGCAACCTTACCATAATCCATCCTCATATTGCG
Organism: Calcarisporium arbuscula; assembly: GCA_009828645.1. NCBI lineage: Eukaryota > Fungi > Ascomycota > Sordariomycetes > Hypocreales > Calcarisporiaceae > Calcarisporium > Calcarisporium arbuscula. The sequence continues at coordinate 566,882 of WBSA01000024.1, read as the reverse complement.
GCGCTTGCTGTCTGCCAGGCTGGTGGGCTCATGCGGCTGGTTGCTCTAAAGATGTTATAGCGACCAATTAAAAACCGGAAAGCCCATCTCTGCATTGTGGCAATCAACAGAAAGCTCTAGTTGCTGAGCGGACAACTTTAGGTCAGAACGTTAACCAATTATCAGTTTACAATTTTGCACCCCAAAAGGACCCTTTATTAGAACCAGTAGGGAACAGATATGGCGATGGGGCGATTCTTAGGTTATCTAAATAGATTGGCTTTAATTCTGCTAGTTACTGATCAATATCGTTGGCCAATTGTGTTCGGGAAGGACTCCAAATAATCCACCAGGATGTGCCAATCAAGACCCTACTCGTTGACGCACGCACAGATACTTTGCATGTGAGAATTGAAGCTGTTATCTGTTAAACGTTGCAAGGACTAACCCTGCAATAGTGACTATTCAGAATTGAGCGTCCAGTTCATCAATGTGCATTACTATTCAGTGTTGTTATTTGCCGCTCTCGCCTCCGCAGTTTCAACGTCCTCATTTGTGCCCAAGCTACCTTGGTGTGTCGACCTTTGCGACGCCATATAAATTAGCCCTCATAATCTGGTGATTCAACAGTGATGTGTATCTCAGGCTTACCGTGACAATCTTTTCTCGTGTCTGTTTGGGTCTCGGGACCTCTCGCCAGTATTAATATGAGTGTAGTATACATAGACTCCCTAATACGCCAAGGTGTTAGTAAATAACTCCGTTCCGGCCACACAGCAAGGGCAAAAGAGGTAAAAACCAACCAGGATTCCGCTCAAGATATGGACTACGAAGGCGATGAAGGAGAAGGCCAGAACAGTCCTCCATTCTGGACATGCTGACCCTCTGACCCGGACCCTTCCAACAGGGCCAAATCGCCAGGAACGGGTCCAATAGTAGCCCCAGTAATTGTTGTACCACCCGGAGCCGCAGACACTTCCTGCAGTTTTCTAGTTTCGACGAACATGCCGTCAGCAGCAACTTGACCCGGAAACGCGAGGGCTATACACACGGAGCAAAGCAAGGAAAACGCGACAAGCCACATGACGAATAAGACGAAGTCGGCCGGGAACGCGATGAACTGGTATTTGAGCGGCGGGAAGCTCAGTAACGCGTATGCGGTGCCCAGGCCTGCCACCACCATGGCGTAGATGATGCGTCCATCGACGTGTGCATCATCGGAGCGGACGCGTTGACAAAACGCACCGAGAATACCAAGAACAATGGCTCCGCAGGCAACCTGCCAGAACCTTAGGAACACCGAGACGGCCTTGTGTGCAGTGCCACTGTTGCTACCCATGGCGGCGTTCAGGTACGTTATTTTAATCGTCAGGGGGGGATTTAGTAGGCGAGGGTGACTGGGCAAGTTGGTATTTGCAGTGACACACAGCGAGGGTTGAGCATCAGGGGAGAGGTCTTAATAAATACCCACAGCCAGGGGCAAACGCTCAGTTCCCTCGAGCTGGGCGCTGAGAACCCTTCACACATAGTCTTATGTCGAGCAAGGGCGAAAAGCTAGAATGCCACACTAGCCACCAGCAAGTCCTACATACGGGGCCGTTGCAACGTCGCCTAGTGCCGAAGTATAAACTCAGCGGAACTCAAAGGCTTCAAGCTTCAAGCCTCAACTGAAGGGGCCAGGCGTTAGCCCATCTCAGGGTGATGGACAGGGGCCGCTGTCTCATGATTCCTGCATCTCCTGCATGGTATCCTCGCATATTGCGTTGCTGGTGGTCAGGCCACTGGGACTACAAAACGGTGCACGTATTTATATGGGCTGGCCTAGCAGAACTTAAATCAGCGCAGGGTATGTCCATTGGTTGTGGTAAACTTGGCGTAAAATAAGGTTCGTATATATTAATTGCATGTGGTCAACTCGGCATTGGTTACGTGGTGGAAGCTCATTGACCCAGTCGTGAGGGAAAGGCACGGTCGGCGTTTACTCCTCCTTGGTGCTTCCGGCCAACTATCGGCCGCCCGCCTCATCCGGAGTCCACTATAAACGGATATCGCAAATCCAGAGCCGAACCGGCATGAAGGAATGATGATGGTTTATGACACAGCATCGCCAGAGTATGGCCGTGCGTTGAAGGCGGCGGCACCTGGCCTCCATCCGAGGCAACCCCGTTGCAATTTATCGGATATTTAACACTTGAGGTGAACGAAGACTCGGCAGTGATGAGACATGATTGTTTCTAGACGCTCGAGATCCTGTAGCATTCATAAATTGATCACAGCCGTCAGACACCAATGCCGCCCCGCATTCCAAGCCACTTTGACCCGATCCAACAATGGATTCAACGGCTCAATGACCATGTGTGGTGGCGAGGGAGGATATTCGCCATATTATCCAACTTACAGTACCCAAATATCCAAGCAAACCATCAGTAGCCGAGAATGCGGTGGCCCTGTATCAAGTGAGCTCATCATCGACGAAACCGTGATCGCATAGACCACCGTTTGCGTGCGCAGGCATCGCTTGGCGCGCAGAGACTAGCTAACGCAATGCGTCATTGGATGCGGAGCTGACCAACACGAGCAAAGTATAATAACGGGAATAACATTCCGGAGTACCAAAACTTCAAATAATGCAAATACCAAGACTAAAATTGGAGTAACCAAGAAACCTAGAAACGTAACATCCAAACCCCTCACGTTAACAGCCCCGACAGGTATACCCCGCGCGTTCCAGCATCAGATTATATTATGCAAAGCTTTACACATAATAACGCCCCTACAGATTCCACGAGATGGATATACAAGAGGATGACTACGATGCCTGCGACTTTGACGTCGTTGATCTTGCCGAGATTTCCGAAGATGCCCCACCGTCGTTAACCAGCAATTTGCCTCATCGGCCATCAGACCATTCCGCCTCTCACACCAGAGACGGACATCCGCCTTGGCAGGGTCATGGCGACAAACTTATTGGTCTAGTAGACATGGGAAGGTGAGCATCGATACCGGCTTGCATTGCAGTGGCTAAGCGGGAAATCCACCTCCAGCTGACCAGTGCTGGCCCTGTGTTGTAACCATTTAGTAACGGCATTCGATTCTCCATCTCTGACCTCTCGGCGCCGCTCGCCCGAATCCTCCCTCCTGTCATGGTGTATCGCTCGTCGATTTCACTTTACGATGCGCAGTTCGATCCTGAGACGGGAGACCAAATTCCCATTCCCAGAAAAACGGTAGACGCAGTATGCGATGCCCTGCAACGTTTCATGGTGATATGTAAAGACGTCGGTGTGGACGACAAGCATATCTATCTCGTGGCTACAGAAGCCACCCGCTTAGCTAAGAACTCAACTGAGCTCCTCGATGCCATCAAGGAAACAACCGGTAAGGACGTTGACCTGGTTGAGAAGGAGGACGAGGGACAAATTGGCGCATTGGGCATCGCCAGCGGTTTCTTGACAATGGAGGGGCTGGTGATGGATCTTGGCGGTGGAAGCACTCAAATCACCTGGATCATCAGCCAGCAAGGCCACATTAGGACTAGCAATCGCGGTAGCCTCAGTTTCCCGTACGGAGCAGCAGCGCTGACGAAGATGCTGGAGGATGTCAAGAAGGGGAAGAGCAAGAAGGAGGCTGATCACGCCGTCGAGGAACTGCGAAAGGAGATGGTCAAAAATTTCACAGACGCGTACCACCGGCTCCAGGTTCCTCAGACCATGGTCGAACAGGCTCAGAGGGAGGGGGGCTTTCGCATCTATCTCTCCGGTGGCGGGTTCCGGGGATGGGGATACCTGCTGCTCTACCTCAATCAGTCGAAGGGAAAGCATTATCCCATTTCAATCATCAATGGCTACACGGTCGGCCGGGAGGAGTTTGGAGACACAGAAGCCATAGAAAAGGCCGCCAAAGCCGCTCGTGACATCTTTCGCATTTCCGACAGAAGGCGTTCCCAGGTTCCCGCCGTGGCGTTCCTCGTCAACGTCCTGGCCGAAGCTATACCGCTCGGGATTAAGGAAGCTCACTTTTGCCAAGGCGGCGTGAGGGAGGGATATCTGTTCAGAAAACTCCCAGCATCAATTCGGAGGGAGGCTCCACTCGAAGTCGCAACGAGGAACTTTGCGCCTGGGTCGAGACGGCAGATCCAGGAGCTCATCAAAAATGCAATTCCACAGCCTTCAAAGAATGGTGTTAGGAGATTTCCACCCGACTTTGGGAGCCATGTCATCGATGCATTTACCAATGTTATGTACGTCCACATGTTCATGTCGAAGGAGACGGCCTCAACCGCGGCGCTCTACTCCACGACAGCAGGGATCATGGCGTCGGTGCACGGGGTGTCTCATCAGGATCGCGCGAGGCTCGCAGTGATGCTACAGGCCAGGTATCGTGGCGAACTTCCCCCGAGAGAGGTGGAGTTTCGAGATGCTCTAAAGGGGATTATTCCTCCAGAGGATGCCTGGTGGGCTCAATATCTTGGTAGAGTTGGCTATGTCATCACCTGTCTATATCCTGTGGGTAAAGTAGACCCATTGAGGCTCAAGGTTCTTTTCTCCTCATCGTGGTCATGGACTCTTGGCAAAAAGGGCAAGAAAGAAGGCCTTGTCTTGAACATTTCTCTGCGAAAGGTGAAGCATGATCCGGAGAAACTACACAAGGTTCTCAAGGACAACATTAAGGTAATTCGGAAGGCGGGAAAAAAGAAGCACTGGGTCGGCAGGGAGGATCCCTGGGGGATGAAGGTTGAAGTCAGAGTGGTTGAAGAAGGAATTTTTGAAGCCTCTGGCGATGAGAACATTTAAGTCACTCGATTGATGTGCATGACAGCAGGTTTTCTGAGTTGTCCTTCATCCCACGTCTCAATTTCAAGGCTGGAGTGATTGCATTCAAGTTGATAAATAAGGCAAGGAAGCATTGCAGGTAGTACTTGCAAACCTTACAAGCCATGAAGATGTGATGTAATTGAATGAAATGGTAATGCAACGTGCACCTATTCTCTCATGAAATCCGTGCCAAGCCAACTACTCTAGCATCATCCTGGACGGTAACGACTCTATCTTGGCCCAGTCGATTACAGCGAGTGTACAAGTTAATGCGAGCTTCGTTCTGGCGTGATCGTCAACATTAATTGCTAGTCACTACTATTTTTCGCACCTCTCTTTCATGCATGCGTGACACATGGGTAAATGCCAAGGAAGCTTTAAAGCATCGTGAGTAAGACTCCAAGCTGTTATTCTCGCACCTTCAGCCTTCTTATGAGCTTCCGGTGCCTACGTGATGCACCTCCCTACTCATATCTAATTTTATAGACCAGGGGGCTTAGAGCGTTTAGGAAGTTGAGATGTGGTGCAGAACTAGAGCCGTCTCGACATAATAAGCGATAATAGCACAGGAAGAAGCCGCTGCAGGAGAACAAAAAGTTGTTTCCTATCCGTATGGCCGGCCATGGCGAAAAGAGGTGAGAGCTACTGCGCAGGTGCATGCCTTCAATACCTGATCCTCCCATATCCAAGCGATTCGCAAATGGGAATCTCACGCCTGCTGAATTATATCCAGTATTCGGACGTCTTGTTCGTGCTCTTACTGGCAAAGGCACTTTACCGAGTAATCACATGCCAGTTTCAGAGATGACAGTATGAGCAAGGATGTTTTTTCTATAATACGCGATCTAATATTAGACTGTAGAGGGTGAATTGTGACAAGTGAATTACAAGGCGGCGCTAGACAAAGCCCTAGAAGAATTATCATGGGGAAGGTATTTTTGAAGCCCTTGGCCTAGACACGAATGACGATGGAGATGATGAGCCAGAGGATATGTCCGCGGAGATGAACGGTGTCGAAGGCCTACTGGGGATTTAGAGGAGTTCAACAGCATTTATAAGGGGTTCACAGAGGTATCCTGATGCATATATTGAAAGTTCTGGGAGCATGCATGTGAGGTTATTCACCACTACCATTACAGTTGCGGAGGCGCGTACAAGTTGGCCTTGAACAAGATATCTCAGTTGCGCCATTGCTCATTAGAGCATAATCACCAGATATAGCGGGGGACTAAAATCGCAATCTTTTTGCCCCATCACGAAACTTTAGGAAACACCTCCGGCCACTTATCCTGAGCAATAGCCGCAATGTCTTCCAAACGAGCGGCTTGGAATCCGTCACTCCCCTCGAGCGCAAATCCACCATACTGCCATTCCTTCTCGAATGCTCTGATCTCCTCACGGAAAGCAGTCTCATTCAAACCACCATTGCCAACAGCCTTAATCAGCCCATTCACGAAAATATTCCATCGCGGCACGTAGTACGACCGGATGAGACCGCTCCATCCCTTTGCTGCATAGTCGTTAAGCGGCTCTGCAACCCAGTCCCAGACGGTGACTTGGCTACGCGCATTAAACGCGAAGAGTTTCTGTGAAGCGGCGTCAGGTGCCCATGCCTTGGCTTGGTCAAGCCACTGCTCCAGCGTGAAGTGCTTGTTTGACGAAATGAGGAAATCGTTGAACTCGAGGAAGTTGAGGAGCTTCTTTCCCTTTGCGCTGACATCGCTGGCCGACGACTCGGATTTGGGCTGCGCAATGCTCCTGTTGAATGTCTCGACGAGATCTTGGTATATGTCGGTGAACGCGTTGCCGAGGACTTGGCGGGTCACGTCTACAAAATCTAGTTGAAACGCCGGAACACGATGCAGGCCTGGCTTTTCAGTAGCGGCACGAACGAAGAGAGCCCAAATCTTCTTCAAAACGGCAGGGTCGTAGTGGAGTTTCGTGGGCGGAGGGTAGTGGCCGATACGGTTGACTAGTCCAGAGAGCGCAGGTGAAATTTCGTAGAGAGGCATGCCTACGGAGGGAATGTCATGGTCGACGTTATCATAGACAACTTTGCCGAGGAGGTCCCAAGCCTCGTACAATGAATCGGGGACTGCGGAGTCTGTCGCGTATCGTCTCGTAGCCCAGTCGCGGAAATATTGCTGCTTGTCGATCGGGGTCGCAGACCATGCTTGGTCAAGGAGGAGATCATACGTCACTTCGTTTCCTTCGTAGCCTTCGGGGGTGAGGCCGAAGCCAACCAGAGAAGACGAGGCCTTTAGGGCTTCGATTGGATCAACCGTGATATTAGTAGCCTGCCCGAACAGCGCCATGTTGCCGCCAAAGTCGTGTAGCTGGCACCAGATCCACGGCCGGCCGGCGTAGCTCTGTGTTCGCTGCCACTGCGGCTCGTTCTCGGAGTACAGATCCAGGATGAGCATTCCATTCTTATCATCCACGCCACCGAGGTACGCGTCGATGCGGGCCTGGGTCCAGTATTTCATTTCGTTGAAGAACAGCCATCCCTGGAGAAGCCATACTGCTGATGGATTTGCATCGGTCAGGCCCTTGTAGGTCGCCCTTGAAACGTCGGTCAGGTACTGCAGTTCTTCTGACGCCGGCGACACCTCGTTGAATTGATCTAGGGTGTAAAAGTTGGTGATGTCTCCATAGGCCTCTATCTGCTTCTTCACAAACAACCTCTGTAGCTCTGCTGACGTCTCATCTAGCGGACTGAGAAAGGTCACCTTGGAGTAGTCCTCGCCGACACCAGGTACGGCTGGCCACTCCGGCGCCTGCGTAACATTTGCATTGGGGCGAACCCGCTTGATATCCTTGGGAACGTATCCCGGAAAGGCAGGAAGCACAGGTGTGATGCCGAGCTCAACCATGCGAGCGATGATTTTCTTTTGCAGGTCAAACTGGCGATCGATCCAGTCCATGGTCAGGTTGCCGACATCGCCCCAGGATCCCTGGATGTTGCCGAAGCGGTTCCAAGCCTGGAACGCCGGCCCGCTGAAGAAGGGGATGATTTCGTCGTCCGTCATGCCTAGTTCGCGGAAGCTGTCGAGGAAGATCTTCTCATAGCCGACCCAGGCCAGCTGCAGGTTGACGCCGCGCCAGGCGGCCCAGTCGAGGAGCTTCTCCCAGTCTTCCCATTGGTACCAGACGAAGCTGTAGGAGAATGTAACTTTTGGATTTTATTAGCAGATTTCTTGGTGAACTGGTCTGAATGCTCACCTGTGTTGAGATTGTATCTCCACGGCACGACACTCGATCCTGTGAGGGGTTTGGCGGGGCTGGGCAGGACGTTCGGAGCCTTCTTGTATGTGTCTACGAACCAGAACTCGTCCAACTGCAAGACTTCTGTCGCATAATGGCGCAGACTGTGTAGATTTAGCGTCTTGGTTCACAATTACGAAGTCGGATGCACCACTCACCCTCTCGCAAGAGCGCTGCGCGTGCTGCCCTCGACGCGAATCTTGCCACTATCGGAGCCCGAGACGGTGTAATTGTCATTCTTTGGTGGGTTCGTCCTTGACAACGGCTCATTATCGCCCGTCAAGACAAACTCAAAGCTATCACCTTGACCATTGAAGAGTTGTTGGCAAGCCCCCGGATGCCGTCGGTGGAGCTTGCGCTGGCTGAGGTAGAGAGTGACACCACTGTGAAAACCAGGCAGGTCAAGTAAGAAACTATCATCTTGCCGAGATGATTCGAGAAAAACTCACTATTATGAATACGCAAAAGAGAAGAAGCTAGTGACGCGGATACTCTGGATATAAACAGTAGACTTATGTATGTGTGATAGGATCCTCAGGATCATGCAATGCAACCCAAGTGAGGAGAACGGAGTGAGGATCAACAGTCAACAAAGGATTAGGTGGGCCCGCTGCTGGGAAGGAGAGAGGAGAGTTGTTAAATCCGATGATGGAGTAGCGGTAGTGCTGTCAATGATCAAGGCTGGAGTTGAAATGCTCTAGCTATAAGGTGCGTGATCGTGAACTCTTGCGTTATTTATCTATATTTTTAGTCCCCAGATTCAATCACCGACCTTGTCCGTCACGAGATATATCCCTAGCCAACGGCCAATCTCATTCTTGCAGCCTCATGGAGCTCAGGTGCTCTATAACTAGTATTCTCCGCCGCAATTGTCCCTTATAGGCAATACGCCACCAAACGGTGGCAATCCTATTCTTCTCCACGCATGAAGCTCCACTCCATCTCCGGTGTCAGTATCTAGGACATACGACTGTATTTTTTGGTGTGATATAAACATGACTGTATTATATACCGTTGGTTATCTCCTAATCCTCGATTACTTGATCAATTGGTGTATGTGGATGTTTTTTTCCCAATGTATGCATTTAAAATGGGGTTTCATAAGAAGAATGGCTCAACAGTCAGATGGCCATGCTCTAAAAACAGCAGATAAATAACGAGACTAAATTTCATGTCAAGCTAAGCGCTTATTCTTGTGCTTGACTCAAAGAGTCGAGCCATGAAGCTGTCTCGAACTTCGATCAGCGCGATAAACTCTGCAAAGCCTCAAGTTTGCCTAGTACAATCAAGCTAGATCAAAACCGAAGGCGATATCACACAGTCATGTAGATTTATAGTATATGATGGCATTTTCTGACACATGCCAAGGTCACGGAGATAACCAAGCCACAATGCCGGTATGGCGGAAAGACTGCAAAGCAAGTTATCAACAGAATGTTCAACGCCGGTTCGTGGCTTGTTTTCGGCACGCAGACCCGGCTAAGAGAACCGACGTAAAGTCATCGTTACTTCATGACCAGAAGAATGACCCTGCAGCAACACTAAGAACAAGAAAAGCCACTTACTTCGGTACCAAGCTAACCAGTAACCTGTTGTCTTCGCCGACTTCTTCCTACAAATTCAGCAAGTTATGAAACTACACAGTTGCATAACATCTTCCTAACCCTCTAAAAGATCTTGAAGCGCTTGAAATGTCTCGGGATTGTCTTAAATATAATTCTGTAGCCTGGAGTTGCTAGCGCTACTCAAACTCCGTCAAGCTGCAGCAAATACCCATGAGATCCACCACACGGATGTTTCAGCACCTCTCGGCCCAGCCAAGCAGCCACCATCAATACCCAAGCGTCAGTGGCTGGCTATTGACACAAATATCGTCGTTTTAATCGCGGGGTCGGCTGGGCCGGTCGGGCCTCCCGGCGTGGCACTTCCCGAGACCCTGCACATGCACCTGCACAACAGACAAATCAATATCGATACTGACGGCTCCTGGGCGGTATGCAGAGGGCCCGGGGCGGGGACTTGGCCTATGGCAAGGGAGCAGTTTGGGCAATACAATATCAGCTTGATGCATCGTGATGAATGGGTTCAGCTACATAGTCCTGCTGACACGGCCACGTCCTACTGGTCCTGGGCACTTATGCAATGGCTATATTATGGTGGTTGAGCTCAGCTTCGTTTTGATGTGACAGCAATGCGCCGCTGAACTTCAACTGGTTCCCTCAGTCAACACATCAGCCAATATTGAAAATCTATCATGTATCAGACGATAACTCGGCCATGGAAGGAGCATATGCGAGGGTCTAGATTCTTTCGACCCGCAGCCGCTGCTGTATGCCAATGAATCGCTTACACGTTCCGTGAAAGGTTTGGGCATCTGTGTCCGCAAGTTCTGCAAGTCAAACCCAAGTGAACTGAGTGTGGTTCTGTTGAAATTGGGTATCTTTCGGTATGATACAGACTGGCTATGTTGGACCCTGGCATTGCACTGCTGCATTTATCTTCTATATAAGAAGCTTGCCCTACAGGAAATTGGCTCTTGGTATATTCCACCATCAATCACTCATCTGCGTCACCATCCTTTCTCTGTAAACCACCCGTAACACTTACGCAACTTGAAAATGGCTGGTATATTCCGCTTCGCACTCTTCAGCTTCCTCCTGGCAGCCTCTGTCGAGGGGGATCAAACCCGGGACCCTCCTGCCTTACCTGAGGAAGCACCGCCACATGAAGCTGGAGGCTGGCAGATCTTGAGGGAACAAGTGCCATCCCAGCAAACTGGGGTTCGGAGCTGCCCTATTCCCTTCTTGACCCAGGAAAAAGCGAACCCAAAACAGGTCGCTGACCCCGTTTGCCCTGAGAGTAAGTAACCTTGTTGCCATACCACCCTTTCTTGCTAATACAGCATAGATGATGGAGATATTTTCCAAGGTGCCAATGGCTCTTGGTATCGATTCCAGTGCTGCGCCCATCTTCCCACTGGCACCACACCAAAAATGGTGGTCAATACCATTGTACCAACGTTCCGTGAGTGTGAAGCACTCTGCGCACTTGACACAAGCATGTGAAAGGTCTGCTCTTCTCTCAGATAGCGTTCGAGTGTCATGAATCCTGCGTTGACATCAGGTAGCTTCGTATACAATGCAATTAAAGGAAATGTCGACCCACAGGGGCTATGTAAGGGATATGATGCTGGTGGCTTCACCACCACTAAATGCGGCGATAATAGTCACGACTATTCGCACCTCCTCCCTGATCCTCCCACGCACCCGGTATTCATTAGAAATAGGAAGAGATGTGCGACTGAGTGTCCTGATGCCGACGGACAGATTCTGACGGCCAGAAACGGCGAGGTGAGACAGAGTCTCTCTTAAATACGAGGGTACAATATACTAATCCCTACAGATTTTCCATGTCGACTGTGGAAGACGGCCATGGCACCGACTTCTTTTTACAGGGATTACGCAAGCATCGCTCTCTGACTGCCTGGCTGCATGTGCTGCCCATGACATCTTGCCGCAATGCCGACTACCAGATAATGACCAAGACATGCTTCTACAGCACGAATGAAGGTCCCCCTCTGATTAGCGACGCAGCTTTCGACAGCGTGCGCTCCCTCGGATTCCCTGGGCAATGTGTCCACGAGAATGACTGCGTCGGAACGTGAAATGTGTCAATCCCGGACAAGCCCGACGGACTGGAACTCCAGGGTACGTCTGTACCTGCCCACTGGGACGACCAGTTCTGATTGCCCTGACCAATCTACGTTGACATCCACTGAGACATCCAACCAAGACTTCCACGGAGACGTCTACAGAGACTTCACCAAGACTTCAACTGAGACCGTGAACACCCCCTACCTACAACGACCACTTCACAACCACTCTACGGCCCACCTAAGACTTCTAACTGTGACTTATACTGCAACTCCTACCCCGTCATTGTTCATGAACGTTGGCCCATATGGCCCCGATAGCTGTCCGGCTCCCGTAGCAGTCAGCAGCTCAATCCCGGCCGGATTTTGCATCAACCTTGCACAGGAGCTTCAAGATCCATAACCCCTAACGCGAAGGATGCATAATTTACTTCCACCTGAACCCCAACTTGCCTAGGTCAACAGACGAATCGTATTATAATGCTGGGTCCAATTTCACCTGTGTACAGCATTGCAACGCAGCCCGGTATACTCCGTTTCCAAATGGCGCCAAATCTATCAGCATCCGATGCCCTTATCCTTAAATTAGTGGTGCGTCGGAGAAATTGGTGGACGTGAGACGGGGTTGTGGTTTGGAACATGGAACTGTGATTGATGAGGACACGGTCGGTGTCACTATAAGATGGCACAACTTGTGGAATCAGGACACACTCTTTTTTGTTTCTTTTAGTTGTCAATGCTGTTGGCTCTTCTCTCTTGTCGGTCATTTTCTATCATAGTTCATTTAGCATAGTTCATTTAGCGCCCAATCGTCAGTGACCTAGTGCAGCTATTTAGCTATGTTAAGTTACAAAATGGAATAAGAGTCTAGCCTGCGCTTCGTTTATGAGCTGAAAGTGGGGATTCCTCTAATTGAAAATGCCAAGTTGGACCGGACCGCCTTCTACGATGACTGAGGATTTCTTGTAGTTCACTCCGACCAAAGGGGACTCCCCCCTTGCTATCTCAGAGAGTATTCACTGGGCTCGCTGGATATTAGGTGCCTGCTAAGGTAGACGTCTGTTAAATCCAAGACTTACGCCAACACATTTACCCCGTCATGCTCAACCCCCCTCTAAATGCAGTTTCGTCCATGTTTATTTTTTTTTTTTTTTAACAAAAAAACATTATGCTTATACCCCCTCGTTCCTTGGATTTCTTCAAGTACCTACTATTTCTGCCTCATGTACTAATCTAACCAACCAAAGACAGTATCCTCTTTTCTTTTAAACCCCTAACCCCCGAGATTAGATGCCTCTTGGTATCCTTGGTATCTTAGTGTAAGGGAGATATCCTTATATATTGATGTTGGCGGATCATTTGATCTTTGGTCAATCAGTCTATTTCTCGAGGAAACACACCTCTTCCCCCGTTATACTTGGATTATTATAACGCCTGGAAGTAGCTGAGATATGTCCAAATAGCTAGGATATCTCGAAGTAGCTGAGATGTCTCTAAATATCGAGGTCAATTGACCTTTCCTCTCATGTAGTTTAGTATTTTTGTGAATAGCATTGACAAGGCGCGACCAACGAGTAAAGCGCTCCTAGGGGTTTTAATGACATGTTGATAACTCGTACAAGATTTAAAATCTTGTCATATATAAGAAACATAGGGAAATTTGAGATCCTTTGAGGTACTGAAGAAGCGTTGGGACATTTGAGAAACTCCATGGCATTTAAGAAATCTCGGGACGCTTCAGAAATGGTGGGAATTTGAGATATTCTGAGCAACCCGAGGAATTATAGGTAGTTCAAGTATAGGGAGGAGCCCGACAATGCCGCGGAAGACGGCCAAGACTTCTACAAGTTCTATCCGGATGGCAAGATTAGTACCAAGCAGAGATACCGCGATCTCAGAATGGTATTAGCATAAGCGTCAATCTACAAGCCAGCACAACGCAGTCTAACAGCCGCTCCCCAGCCATAGAGACAGGGTACAAGGTCCAACGTCACGGTTCTCACAGGTAAGAAAACGCACCACCTCTCAAAGTGAACAAACGAGCAGAATTTCCATTAGTCAACTGAACTCCCAGGCTCACCGGAGCACAGATTCTATAATCTATGTGTACACGAGACTCGATCGCTTCCCAGCTGATCAGTCCCAGCCTCTAATTCTTGGTTCCCACTCCGCCTGTACGATATTCAGACATGGAGAATCGGATCATTCCAATCAACGCACCCTCCCTCGACCGACCGGGGTATTTACAGGCGCTTATTCCTACCGCCTATCATCACCCGCAATCATGCGCAAAAGCTGCATTTAAGCAGCAATTTCTACACCGCCAACGGCACCGAAGTATTTCTTGAGGTCGCCTTTTTCACGTTTAGGGTTAGCATGGGGTTCGATTAGGGTTAAGCTAGGAGGGGTTGCTTACCGTAGATGGCAAACTGGCCAGCGGTCAGGGTTCCGACATGAAGAGACGAGCGCCAATACCGGTGTAAGATCCGCGAATACCAAGCTCCTTGCCAATCTTGACGAGGCGGGACACGGTGCCCTCACCGGGGAGACCCTGGGTCTTGTTGATCTTGGAAAGCATGGTGTCGGCGGGTTGGGAGACAATGGCAGCAGCGAAACCAGCAATCAGACCAGATCCGAGGTTAGCAACAGTCTGCAGGCCATCGGACATCTTCTCCTTGGGCCACTGGCGGAAAACGGCCTCGGCAACCTTTTCGTAGACGACAAACTTGGCCATGGTGTAGGGGATCCTAAGCGCGTGTTAGGGATGCTGCACCCATAGGTAACTGATATGGACCATCTTCCGCATCACCCAATCGGTGATTGGATGAGGCCGAGACGGGGGGCGACTTACTGCTTGAACAGGATGGGACCGAAACCAGCGTAGAAAGCACCGAAACCTTCGTTCTTGAGCATCTTGCTGAAGCCACCGATGAGACCGTTGGCGTAGGTGGGCTCAGACACGAGACGAATACGGGTAGCCTCGAGGGGGCAGAGGGCAATATCGGCAAAGAACTCAGCGGTGGCGGAAGAGGCGAGGTAGACGGCGGTACGGTTGTTCGAGGCAGTCTCGTAACCGAGCTGGTTGATCCACTGCTGCTTGAAGAACTCGTATCCTCCGAACTTGAGGGAGCCCTGGAGGAAGTATCCGGCAAAGGTAGGACCGGCACCGGTCAGGAGAGCGCCAGCACCCTCATTCTGGATGACCTGTCGGAAACCGCCGACGAGGCCACGGTTGTAGGTCTTGGGGTCGAGCTGGATTCGGGTCTTGACACTGTGGCGCAATTGTTCAGTATTCAGATTCAGGAGCCACGCATGGAGGTTCGGGCAGACGTCGCGATGGCAAGCGCAACGGAAGCGCAAGGGGAAACCTACACATCAACGGGGGTCAGACCACCGTGGGTGAGGGAGCAGCAGATGGCACCAGCCAGGGCGAAGCGGGAGTAGAGGGCGAGGCCGGAGAGCTTCTGAGGCTCGGCGGCCTTGACGTTCTGAACGACGGCGTCGACCTTGGTCGAGCCGGTGCTCTGGGGGGCGGTAGAAGTCATCGTGAACGAATGTGATCTGACGACGATGGAGTGGAGAGGTCCAGTTGTGATGCCGGGGAAGGAGGAGAAGAAGGGTAGAGAATCTCCGGGGACGCGATGTGATGTATGGAGGAGGATGGACGAGGCGGCGGAGTTAGGAAGCGCAAGAGGATTTTTCTTGCTTTGCGTGCTTTTCTGAGGCGACGGGGGTTGGCCAGCCAAAAGGGGACTGAAAAAAAAATCTGGCGTCGGAAACATTCGGGTTAATTAGGACCAAAGTAGCCGCGCATAGTAGATTTGGTGAAAGGGTACCTAGGAGAATAGTGGAGCATGGAGCAGCCGACAGCGCCAAGAGGCTCGATCTCCAGGCCACTGTACCAACGGCATGCACCAGAAATAGGGCAATTTACAGGTACCTGCCTACCTAACATATGCCAGGGACAGTGGCTGGTGCAACAGCTTTGTTCATGCTACGTCACACTCCGGTTCATGCAGCTATGGATGGATTCCTTTCCCCAGCGACTTGCGATGGATTTGCTGATGGTACGGAGTGTCGACCGAGGCTGGCATTGGTCGGTTAGATTGAGACGAGCGAGACCAGTTCAATTGCCGCGTTTAGAGTAGGAAATGACGAACTATGGGTGAATGCTCCCTAATTTCAAGCTTCGAAAATGTCACTATTTCAGGTACGACAGATTGCTCGGCAATTGTTCGGCTGGTCTGTGGGCCGCAGCCACTCACCTCGATGGTTTTGCCAACGTGCCCACTCATCCCGAATCCTCATACACATTAATTAACCGCCAGACCGATCCCGTCGTGCGGCTCCTTCATCTACCCGTGACTAGGGTAGAGCGTGTTGCGATGGATCGACTGGGCCTTTAAGCTGTCTTGATCGTGCAGTCGACGCTTTGCGCCTAATGATGCAGCCTACCACCGATGCCTCGTCCACTGCCTCATCGCAGACGATAGTCGAGAATGTGTCAGAACCGAGTTAATCCTGTTCCCATGCCTCACCCACCGGGCACGGAGGACAGGACCTATCGCGGGAATTGCCAGCCACGGGCTGCAGTGTCGCTTTCCACGGGACATCCAAACGCCTCTTTCCACATCGCGCCCGCGACAATCGGAAAAAGAATTGTTATTTTGCGCGTCTTTGGCAAGGCCAATGACCAGACACCGCCCACCTCCATTTCCGCTGCGGAGACCGGCTATTGGCCTATCGTGGCTCTGATCTTGTTGTTGACGGCGGCGCACCACATTTCGCATCACCGGCCCATCTTGTTCGCTGTCCTTCACGTTGTGATGAGGCGAGGATTTCCTGCCACCGTCAACTCCAGTTATGGTGGTTGTGGATACCCTGGTAGCGTTATGTAGCTGTATTGCATGTGTGCAGACGCGGATGCTAACATTGATGGATTGGGTTTCCAAAGGGAGTGAGTTGTGGTCATAGTTGATATTTCACTAGTAACTAACGAGTATTTCTGATATGAATGCTCCCTGGATCACAACACCACCAGCAGTAAACGCCACAACTGCGCCGTCTAAACAGACCAGACAATGGACAAAATACATCAAGTGACTTCATTACCACAGCTGTAGACCATGTATACGATCACAATAGTATAGGTACATGCCCATTGATAACCTCGAAGCAGGATAACTCTGCTCAGTACGACGTATCCAGTGGGGGTCTGCTTCAACGACATGTGTATCATTGTCTCCCGGTATAGGGTAGTGGGTGAACAAGAACAGTGAAGCACTCACGTTCGACGACTCCAAGTATCCATCTTGATAAAGTTATTCTGTGAGATGAGAGTGATTTGCTTACAAAATTCCCCATGAAGCGTATTAATCAAGCAGAAGCTCTCAGATAAATCCTACCCGGCGTGTTGTTTGACCATGCCCCAAAAGCTACAAACAAACGAGACGCGTCCATTACAGATGGATTCACACAGTCTGATGACAAACAAACAACCCCTCGCAAAGAACCCTTACCAATTATCCTACACGAAATGCTTTCGATTCACGACATGAGAATATCTCCTTTGGGATGTGCGTTGACCCATCATGCTAGACATCAGGTAGATACTTGCGAGTTGCTAGGTCGCGTCTAGCAGGTGGACCCATGGATGGACCAACAACCCCCTGGTCCGCGTTCCCGCCACTAATACGGGTCTGCGGCATGGGCTCACTCTCCGTCGGTTACTCGGCGTTGTTTTCGGGGGCGGAGGGTAAGTGGCTGGTGGATAGTGTTGTTGATTGGTGGCTTTTATCGTCTTTGGGACACTGTTCAGTCCCACTGGTACCAATCGGAGACTGGGGGACAACATGGCAACATGTCCTCTACAATTCATACGGACATCGCGCAGTCGTATTCGTCTTGGTAACATGGCCCGAAATAGACCGTTTGATGAAGGCTAGTCTGGTTGTAGTTGTGCTTAAACGGCACCCAAAGGAGCTCTGTGATGAAACAGCACGAAGCGTTAATGCTCCCATTATTCCCAAGGGATTTATCGATGGCCTATTTGTACTGACGATCTTGGTTCTGCCACTTTTCAGCGAGGTTCTCAGAATGTGGTGCAGTGATATCAAATTCTGTTCAAATGAGGAAGTATTGATAACTCCATAACAATTTGTATGTAACAAAATTGCAGCAGAAAAATAAAGCATTGTTAATTACTAGTACATCCACCGAGTACGCCCTCACCACAAAAGTCCACACTCGCTGACTGCTCAGCCTCTTGAGCAGATTAAACAGTTCTCAAACCCACTAGCTTGCTGGGACACAATTTGTGGGAAACCTCAGTGCAGACAATAGGCAGACCTATGTTGCAGTCTACACTCGCCCTCAGAGTTGCCACTGCCGATACCATTTCTCCATCAATTTCGGGGTAATCGCGCCCATATTGGCAATCGTCGAGCTGCAAGCAGTGGCCCTCTTCGTCTCAAACAATACATGTTTCGCTGACGCCAGACTCTTGTACGAATCAAGCAACTTAATTGCTGGGTTTCGAACCGTATCAGTCGAGCAATCCGCGCTTCGCTCCAGTGCCTCAACCCATTCCTTGAAGCTAACAATTTTCTTGATTTTCCCGCCAGACGCCTCTTTTATGACCTCAGCTAGCTGTGCCCATGTTGTCAGAATTGGGTTGACGCCGTGGAAGTAACCAGAGATCTCTGATACGGGAACCGTGGTCGAGATACCCGCTATGTCCAATATCAAACCCACAATGTCCTCAATAGGGCTCCACGCCACCTCATCCTGTGATCCAAGACTCTGCGGTAGTAGTCCAAGGTGAACTGAGCTGGCGATGAGACTCGGGATAATTTCTTGACGATTCCAAGCCCCCTTGTCGGACGCTGACCGCGATCCTGCAACTTGGCCCACTCGTATGGACGCCGTAGGCACTCCAGATCTCTGGGCTGCCGCATCGAGGATGAGACTGCTGACAAGTTTAGACTGCCCGTAGCCCATTGTTGGCAATTCCAGGTCTGTCAACTGCTGCTCTGGCACTGGTGTCTCAGGCGCCCAAAGATCAGCTGTGCTAATGGACGACACAAAGATAATTGGCACCCGTTCCTTAGCCGCGTTGGAAAAGTCGACAAGATGGCGGACACCACGGACATGTGGCTCGAATGAATGGATGCTAAGATTAAAGTTGACAGGCCATGCATTGTGTATTACACGGTCAGCAGCCGCCAACAACTCGTCATATGTGTTCTTGTCAAGGCCAAGTTGTCGTTTGGAGAGGTCCACACTCAAAAACTCAACCTTGGAAAAGTCTGTGCTCAAACCCCTACTCTCATTGGCAGAGAGTTGTCGAGATTTTCCACCGTCATTGCCTCGGTTGAGAGCTATGATCTTTGCGACTCGGTCGTCGGAACAGAGGCTGTCCAGGATATACGCGCCGAGAGACCCCGTTGTCCCCGTGACAACAACGGTTTGTCCTAAAACGTCAGCTGCTGGAAAGATTACTGCGTAGTCTTCAACGTAGACGTACCCTCATCAGCAGGATCTGCCTTGCCTGGGTTTGGCGGCGGAAGGCTGTCGTGTACCTGCTAAGCATTTCCTCCAACACTTTACCCTTCGAGACACTACCACCACTTGATTGGTGCCCCTGACCTGCCGTAGTATGTAGAAATTCGGCTAGCTGGCTTGGTGTTGGGTTTGCGTAAATATCTCGCGTGCTTAACAGACCAGCTTCCAAGCCTGCCAATACACATGCGCTACAGAGAGCCTTGGCAAGACTCATAACGTCAAGTGAGTCCACACCAACATTGAAGATATCCGTATCAGGCTTTACGACAGAGCCTTTGTCGACGTGTCTCGAGAGGAGCTGTATGAGTGACTGGGTAAGTGCTTCTGTGTCTGCAAGGGGCAGTGCGACTGAGTCGGGTGAAATGTCTGCCTCAAACCGGGCATATACATCGTCAATGAAGCCTTTGTACTCTCTTATTGCATGTCCTCTTTGTATAGTGCCCTTACCAGCACGTGGAAACGGCTTATCCTTCTCAGCGACCGCAATAAGAGACCGAACAATGCGCCCGTGTGCGACCGTATCCTTGTTTACTTTCTCAACGATTGGCCATATCATTTCGATGAGCGCCTCGGCCTCGGCTTCACCTTTCGGCGGGTTCAGCAGGTTCAAGGATTAGCATGGCTTGGAATCGATCTTGCCCTGCAACTAGAGCACCCTTTAGGGCGGGATGACCCATGACTGCATCCTCAATGGTTGTAGGATTAAGCTTCTCCCCGTTGGAGAAGACAATGACGTTGTCAGTTCGCCCGTAGTACAGCCAGTGATTCTTGAGAGTAGGATGCGCTCGAAAGAGGTCGTTGGTTGACCACTCTGTCAACTCTGGAAATGTGTAAAAGATGGACTGCGTGCCTGGAGAGGTAGGATCCTTTCGGCGGAGGACAAGCTCGTAGACATTGTCCTCCCATAATACTGGTCGCCAATCCGCGCCCATAAATTCACTGTTTAGTATAATGCACTGCCAGTGCTCGGGTTTGGCCGGCATTTGAAGGGCATAAGGAAAACACCTAGGTCTAGTAAGCGCCGACTCATCCCGTCATGTGGGCATTGCCATGGGCTTACTCAGTAGACGAAATCAAATTCACAACCGGCACTCCGTGATGGACTATCTTGTCTCCGATATCTGACGCTAGATTACCTTGAACCCTGCCGTCAGACGCGTATTGCTAATCTTGATGTTGGGTACTTACCACCAGCATACGCCACAAACTTCAGCTTCTTCAAGGCATCAATTCCCTGATCGGAAGAGCCTATTTGTTCTAAGACGGAGGGTGGCATAACTGCACTATCAGCACCGGCAAAGTTTAAACACTCAACGACCGAGTCTACGCTCAGTGGCCGATCGGGAATGCCAAGAGCGAGCGGCAACCCTCCAAAAACAGAACACATCAGCACGCCAATAATGCCACCTACGTGGAACAAGGGCATAGCAGACAACAACCGTGTTCCATTTTCGATGAAATAGTGCCATGCACTCTGCGCACCTTGAACGTCAGGGAGATCTAGAATGGAATCCCCAGTGTAGGCGCTTCCTTGTCGCACAAGGATCGGCTTTGGGATGCCAGTTGAACCGCTTGTGTGCAGCATCACCAAAGGATCCCACTGTGCCTGGTCGTATGTGCGATGGTATGGAATGTGGATTGTTGCTGAATTGGTCCAGATATCCGTGTCTGGGACTTGGAATGCCTGCATCGGATAACCTTGGAGCCATGGCTGCACCAGGCTGTGATGTGACCTCGCATAGTATACTGCTTTGGCCTTGGTTGCTTGAAGAAGTGACAACTGTCCTTGGATACTATTTCTAGGAGAAGGGAAGAACGCCTTGTGACCGGCCTTGATGCACGCAAACATGAATATGATGTAGCGGGTGTCGTTGGGCCCGATGTAGGCCAAGGTTGGGAACTCTTCTTTTGGCAATGCATCTCTAGTTCCACGATGAGTTTCGATAATTTCATTGGCAACGAAGTTGATACCGTTGGACAAGTCTTTGTAAGTGATGGGCTTCCAACCGTCTTGGGGATCTCTGGATCGAGGTACCCAGATGAAGGGGCGGGAGGGCTGGGAGGCAGCCACACCATCGATGATGTTGACCACAAGACGACTATCTCTTGGAGATGTTACATATGATCGGGCCATCTTGTAGGAATGTTGAAATGCGTGTTTTAATAGTTTTTACTCTAAGAATGGCTGATTTGAGCCATTGCAGTCTCGTGCATGGGCAAGTCGCCGTAATTTATACCTAGGCGGACTACGGGTCTGTCTCATCAAGTATTGCCGTAAATCCTGCCGGTGAGTGTCAATCTCATTCCCACTCTCACGAAACTCAAATACTGAATTCATTAGGCTAAAGAATATGCGAAGCCTTGCGGGTCCCACCGTTTCTCTCTCACCGTTTCGGCTAAGACGGGTTCTGATAAGCTGACATGAGAGGTATTCTTGGGTCTGAAAGTCGATAGTGGGGGACTTAGCCAGTGTGATTCTTCGTATATATATGATTAGTGATATAACAATAATCATCACTGCGCATTCGCTCGAATGATGCCGAGCTGGATATTTTTCTGTTCACACTCTTTCCCTTCAGGTCTATGTTGAGGCCAATACTTGTTATTCGTGGCTTGGCAAGATTCCGGACCGTAGCAGCGAGACGATAGAGAGACGCTTGGTCCTGCTTGGTTTGCATGATGATGTCGCTTTTGTTGCACCGAGTGGATTACCAGCACTACTATTGGCGCTAAATCCCTTTAAAAAATACGACGAGGGGAGACTGTATACCTGAAATTTACTTTCTACAGAGTAGTAAGAGTTCGTAAACATTCCCTTTCCTGGCAATATGAAACCCGACTGCTCAGCAGTGCAAGAATTCCTCATGTTTTTGGTTCCGGTTATGGCAGTTCCTGCCGCTCTCGTGAGATGCAAGGAAATTCGAGAAGTTGAAGACGTGGATGAGCCCAACGTAGCGGCGGTTCGAAATCCAGGCATGCGAACTTCTGATTTCGCTTTGGCATTTAATGGACTCCCTTACTCGGTCGCCCCAAGCCCCTAGCGGAACCTTCCGTGGCGCATAAGCTGTGGTCAAAGGGAGTACGGAGTTAGGCGATACATCATATATCCACCCTGGTGAGACGTGATGAAATAATCTGGGGCCCTAGTGCTGTGGATGTGTACTAGCTGGGTTACTGCACGTGTGGTATGGATATAGCCCATGACAGAGTCCACCAGAATCTACCGCGCGCCAAAGCGCCAAAACATCCGACGGCTAGTGTTTGGCGGATCTCTTCGTCGGACAAGTTACTAATCTCTGTCTCGCCAGGTTGGCTAGGCAAAGCGGATGGGATCCTTTTGTCTAGCAAATATGGTGATATGGGTAGAGATCATTCGTCTACTGTCTCTATAGAATGTGGCTTCAGTTGACATGTAGATACCCTTCCATTGACAAGGCAGGCACTGTCTCCGGTGGAACGACGAGTCTTGCACCTGTGAAGGAGTAAATAAACCTTCTGGTAGGTAAATAGAGACAGAGGCTGATACGTGGCGAGCGGAGGATCCTGAATCATAGGCAAAGGGCGCCCTCAATCACGCGTGTGCAATACACACGGACCTGTGTAATAGGACATCTGCCTAGCAATAGTTATCCTCAGAAAGAACAAGCCGGTTACACCCTCACTTTACGTACTTACTGTGCCAGAGATATATTGTGACAATAGCAGGCGGGCTCTCCACAATTTCTACAGCAAGGCAAACCGCTGAGCTCATTCGCCTCTGCGCTCCATGCCCACCAGTGGAATTAATAGCCTTTCCCGCGTTTCCAGCTGACATATGTAGTATATGGGAGCACATACCATTGTCCATGCGCTTATCGTAAATGTGGACAATATATGCGCCTGATCATCTTGGCTAGGTCCTTCGTCGCCGCATCGGGAAATACCATGTTCACCCGAAGACCACATTGCACTGAGTGCTTACAAACTTGCACCATTAGTGCTTATCAATAGCCGAGCCGACCAACGAGGAGCTCTTATCCATAGTGTTAGTTCCAACATGAGTGGCGTGAGCAGCAATAATAAGGCTCCGTTTGTTTGAACTTATTGCCAGGTTCCGGTAAGCAAAACCGGCACCTTCCGGTGGGTTATTTATTTCAACTTATTCGCCAACCGGACTTATTATTTTTAAAACCGGTAGCTTGGCGAGGAAGTAGCACTATCTGATTAGATATTAGCTTTTTACTCTACAGTGTACTAGCTAGAAAAAGTAGCTAACAGCTCCTTTTAGCATTAGTTTCTCTCTTTAGTAATATCTATAGCAATAAAACTTAATATTCAATATCTATAATATATTCTTACTATGAAAAGAGTAATAATTACTAATAAGTATTATACTAAGGCTAGGGTTAGTTTAGGGTTATAGAACTAAGAGCTAATATAGTAAATAACCTACTACTCTATAGTAAATTTATAGAGTGAAGTTAGGAGGCTACGGGTTAAAACTAGTATTAGGTACTAGCTTGAAACTACTACTTTTAGGAGCTGTTTTTTGCCAGTTTTGAACCTGGTAAATAAGCCGAAATAAACAGACCCTAGGTTCACCCCGGCCGGCTGCCCCCACAACCGGCTAACCCCCACATCCAGCCGCCTTTTACGCCAACAAAGCATTTATTTTAAGAATATACTACTAGTCTTATTAAGAAACTGCAAATATATATATTACTTAACTAAATTTAAAAATATATTTGATTATCAATAATTTTTCTTAGCTATATTTCTATAAAGATAGAGCTATTAGGCTAAGGGTTTATTTAGTTAAGTATTATTTGGGGATAATATATAGTACTTAATAAAATAAATTACAATTACTTTATTATTTATTAATAACTTCTCTACATCTCTCGTGCGCTTAATATGAAAATAGTTTAAGATTAGTTAAAAGAATCTCATTATATTTTAATTTTTTTATAAAAGCCCTGGTATTAGAAGAATAACATTAAACTACTGCTATATTAAGAAAGTAAATATTTATTCAAGAGGAAAACTGTATGCTTTTAATACCAATACTTAGCTACATCTTAATTCTCTAAAACCTAGTGTTTTGGTGTAAAAAGCGGCCGGTTGTGGGGGTCGGTGGTTGTGGGGCAAACTGCACTGGCAAGGATCTAGGTAGGATCGGACATAGAGCCATGTGCCGCGTAGGTCGGACATAGCGCCATGTGTCGCCTTAGGAGATAACATTGACGTACGCAACCGGCAGTGTCATTACAAATTATAAGTGTTAATTAGGTCATTTCCTTGGCAGAATGCTATATATTGCCTGAGATGAACATTATAAATTCAAGGGCAGTTCGCCCCCAACAAGCTCATCTCGTTCTCTTATCCATTCCATCAACTCGGCTTCTTCTCTACATCACCTGACAGTTACATCTCTGCAGCACAATGGCGTCTACTCGCATCGCTCTCATCCTTGGCTCTGGTCCTAGAATCGGTTCCGCAATCATTGAGAAATTCTCTAGCAACGGCTACAAAATCGCTGTGGCTTCCAGGAGCAAAGAAAACTCCAAGGACTCAAACGGCGTGCTCTCGCTCAAAGCTGATTTGACCCAGCCCGACTCCATTCCCGGCCTCTTCAAGGCTGTCAAGGCTGAGTTCAACGCGTTCCCTGACGTTGTCATCTACAATGCCGCGGCGCTCATACCTCCTCCGGACGAGGACTCTGTCTTGTCTCTCCCCCTAGACGCCTTGATATCAAGCTTGAACATCCATACAGTCAGTGCGTACGCGGCTGCACAGGAAGCCATCAAGGGCTGGGAGACGCTTCCCAAGGAAGTTAAAAAGTCCTTCATCTACACGGGAAATGGGTTGAATACGTTTGTTCCACCTGCGCCAAAATTCCTGACCCTGGGTGTTGGAAAGTCGGCCTCGGCCTTCTGGATTGGCCTGGCAGATCAGACGTACGAGTCTAAAGCATACCGGTAAGTATTCTGTTTTGAGTGAGAATGAATAATCACTTATGAGGTCCTTGTAGGTTCTTTTTCGCCGATGAGCGCGCTCCAGATGGTAACATCAAAGGCCAGTACATTGATGGCCCTGCACACGCTGAGTTCTATCATGAGCTGGCGAATCATGGCAACGTACCGTGGCACGCCACCTTTGTTACGGGCAAGGGTTATGTCAAGTTCTAGACAGTTGGATATTTAAAGCAGAATTGACCTCCCGTACAAGAAGAATGAAGATCGCTCGCTACTTGTGACGTTATCAAGTCCATCATCTCAAATCTTAGTAGTAGTTGGAGACTCAAGGGGCCGTAGTATACTAGGCTAGTTACCTAAATACTTGTTATATTTACCACGAAAATTTAGGAGTCTGGCCGTGGGGTACCATTTAGACGCAATGACCTCTTGCAGTATAACCACAGAATCCGTCGTAGTCAATATGGACAGTAAGCTATGTTAAGAATATCAAGTTGCTCATTACGTCGTCTTATTCTTCAGTGGGGTTGTCTGTTACTTTACAAAATAGGAATGTAATGCAGTCTAGCTCCAATAATGGGCACCACAGGCCACAAGAGTTAGCAACAGCGTCCTTGCGCAGGTTGACAAGTGTAAACACTCTACTGACCTTATCTTTTTGTGATGTTGGCCTATATATGTACATCCCCAGGTGAAACAACTCTCACTCTTCACCATCTTCAACGCCGCCACCACCCAACGTCATTGCTGTCTAATCCGCCGTAT
This sequence comes from Calcarisporium arbuscula, assembly GCA_009828645.1. Taxonomy (NCBI): domain Eukaryota; kingdom Fungi; phylum Ascomycota; class Sordariomycetes; order Hypocreales; family Calcarisporiaceae; genus Calcarisporium; species Calcarisporium arbuscula. The sequence continues at coordinate 540,891 of WBSA01000024.1, read as the reverse complement.
TCTCATCAAAATGCCTGGAGATGGCCGCCCGAAGCTGATTACGATATGGACGATGAGTTGTACTAGCAATTCTGGAAATTAGCCCAAGAAGACTTGTTTGGTGACATGCACGACCAATTCAACGCAGACGTCTTTTTATTGAATATTACGAGCCCTTTCATTGCGATGTCACTGCTGCTTCCCACCAGGCGGGATAAATAGAACATGTATGGGTAGCTGGGACAGTGGGTCAAGGTTTATCGGGTCGCAAGTGAGGCAAATGCTGCTCCTCGCCAGTGGAGGAACTGAACATGTGCTTCTTAATGGCATGATTGAAACTGTTTGCGGCAGGCGAATCTTTATTAGCAGGCATGGCTGTAGTTTATTTAAATGAATCATAATAGCTCGCCGTATTTGGCGACAACGTTCACTGTTATTTCGCGCTCCCGCCAAGCAAAACATGTCTGGGAGGATGGTTGTGGTATTCCTTGATGTAGAGCAGCAGTAATAGCAGTCACACTCCACGTTTGCAAGAGTTATCGAACTCCCAAAACATGACGCTGCCCGAGGACGGAGAGTAAAATCTGACACCGCCACATTACACTACTCCACATCATCACTCCCAGTTTTGAAGAAGCGTATCTCCCTCTTTTAACTGTGCATACCCTACAGTTTCCTCCCATAGCAGCAGCTGCTTCTTCACATCTTTCGACTCCTCCGAGGTATTCTCAAGCCTGGATAAAAACAAATATTTTGCCTTTGGATACTCGCCAATCGGTTCACCAGAGTCCAGTGCAGCCGCCATAACAGCAGGCGACGATCTCGGAATGGTGCTAATGGTCCCGTCAGGCTGTAGCCATGCCATTAGGGGAGCCAGCCAGGGCATTATTAATTTGAACACGAGCACACGAATAGCCCAGCTTCCACGGCGCGTGAGGTTTCCAGGCATGGAGCCGGGATCAACTCCGAGGACGCAGATTTTATTGAGGGCTGGATCCTTGTCCAGGCGGCGCTGAAGTTCGGCACTACTAAAGTTAATAATGTGAGTGGGATATATGACGACAGTGACTAACATCATCAGAACCATGCAGAACTTGGAGGCGCCGTATCTTCTATATCCACAATCGGTCGTAGGGTCATCCTTCTGGGCGCTCCATGTGCCCTTCGCAATAGGCTTAGCACTGTCGTGGATGAAGGTTTTCCACTTCTCGTCCCGGAAGCCTCCCATCTCGGTCTTTGTAAGGTAGGGACTGCAATTGATAGCACTGTCAGAACGTGGATTCCGCACGTCATAGGAAGGAGCTTACTTATGAGACTCGCTCCCAATAATGACTACCCTCCCTGCATCGCGGTCTAAACTTTGCAGCAGCATGAGCGCGAGAAGCCAGTGTCCAAGGTAGTTGGAGGCAAAGGTCAGGTCGAATCCATCCTCACTCCACGCCTGCGACAAAAACTCGAGATACCCAGCATTGAGGATGAGGGCGCGGATCGGAGGAATCTCGCCAGAGGCGACGCGGGCATTGATGCTGCTCGCCGTCTCACGCACGCTCTGCAAGCTAGCCAGGTCCAGGGCGACGATGTCGTGGCGATGGGTGCCCTGCGTTGATTGGCTCCTCTGATGCAGGACCGTCTTCACCGCCGTGGCACTGTCCACGTTCCGAACCGTGTATATGCCGTGGTAAGCAGCTAATTCCCTTGTAGAGACGATGTGGTTCACCAGACCACACCCGAGACTGCCATTGGCGCCGGTTACGATGATGGTGCCTTTGGCATGCGAGGGCGCGTCCATACTGCGTTTCTGAAGGAGGAGTGAAGTAAATGTGTAAGTTCCGAGAGTTGGCTGGACATGAGGAGTGTCCCAATACAAATGAACACCGTCCCCTTATTAAGTGATGGCGCTTAATAAGGAGACGGTGTCGTCGGTTGACAGTATTACCCAATGCGTGACCATCTAGGACTGGCTCGTGCCGAGTTCCACGCTGAGTGTACGTCCAGGCACCAATTGAGCAGCATCTCATCTCATTATCCGGTTCTCCCTAGCTCAGAACTACGACCCACCCGTGGTCCCAAATCCTCGTATCAATAGACACGTATTGACCCACCGGTGATGTTGATAATTTCGATTGCCTGAAGTGTAAGCTGTTGACTAGCAAACACCCTAGGGGGGGTTACCAAGTGGGAATGACGATTGCTAGCGCAGCCCGATATAACAAATAATTTCCCGCTAGCTGACATAACAACCGGCCAAATGGTCTAGTGGTATGATTCTTGCTTTGGGCTTTCAGCTTTACTGCAAGAGGTCCCGTGTTCAATCCACGGTTTGGCCCCATGACTTTACTTTTTGCATGTTTCCCAAGCCACATCTTGAGGGCTAGTTTGGCCGATGTGTGCGATTGGGACATCTCGCTAGTTTTTGATAGCCTTTGATCAGATCGCCAGTGGCCAAACTGTCCATTTATCTATGCCACAGAATTTCACCTGATTCAACGGTGCTACGTTCCAACTCATGTCGCCGAGGTTGGCTAATGAAGAAATGGACCAGTGTTGGAATCACAGCTTTTACGAGATCAGGTCATCTCAAAGCTTATTGTCTGCGACGTGAGTGAAGCTATTTAACGTCGCGACACTATCTGCTCATCTTATTCTGGCTCCCAAAACGGTTTGTGCTAGATCCAATATGCGTCACAGAAGAAATACGTCAAGTGTCTTCTATGAACTGACAGTTTTGTAACCTGAGGCCTTAATGTTGTTTTTCACTCTGGTAAAATAAACATAACTCATCTCTTGACAATATTATACAATCGTTACGGTCCCTAAACCACACCAGGAATTTTAGCATTCCTAGCATTCCCTACCCGGTGTCATCTTGCATCTCTCATGACGGGAAGCCCAACCTAGGCAATCAATATCATGATTAATTACCGCACTATATGGCATAGCGCGTATTCTGGCTCTGGCAAATAGCACTTGCGCCGTTCATGCCGTGCTGCGTCGCCGCCCATGTTCATCGCACATACAATCTAGCATCGCCCACGAGACTTCGTATAACCCGATCCATCAATGGCAATCTCTCCCGATTACCAGCGGCCAAGCCAGTGCAGACACGCACACAGGCACGTGGGAGACACGAATGGTGATAGTGCGCGCTGTTAGGGCCGGTGATGGAGTCCGGCTCTTCCACGCTGCGGGGATTGCAGGAGAGCTCCATATCCGCTCAAGCTAAGCTGTCTCACCCGCGTAGGCACGAAATAACTATAATTCCACCACTTCCCCAACCTCTGCGGCGCTCTGGTCCGTATCCTCGAAGGTAGCTAGTTATAGGACCAGGCGCTGCAGAACCCGCTTCCTCCGCTCCACAGCAACCCCCAGCCGATATCATGCTTCTCCTGCCAATCGCCGCCCTGCTGGGGCTCGTAGCTGGACAATCCGACGTTCCCATCTCACACAGGCTCGCCGACATCCTCTCCAAGGCCGGCACAGGACCGCTGTATACCTACCCTACCTCGCTTACACAAGGCATCGTCCCCAAGGCCTTCCACTCGCACAACGACTACTGGCGCCCCGCGCCGTTTTACTCGGCCCTCGCCGCCGGTGCCATGAGCATCGAGGCCGACGTCTGGCTCCAGAACGGCACCCTCTACGTCGGCCACGAGGTCGGCGCCCTGACCCGGCATCGCACCTTTGACAGCCTGTACGTCCAGCCCATACTGAGCGTGCTGCGCGCGCAGAACCCAAACACCAGCTTCGTCACCGCGCCCACCAGGAACGGCGTCTACGACACCAGCAGCGGCCAGACGCTGTACCTGTTCGTCGACGTCAAGACGGACGGCGCCACGACCTTCCCCGCCGTGGTTGAGGCGTTGGAGCCGCTGCGGGCTGCTGGTTATCTCACCCAGTATGATGGCACGGCCGTCGCCCAAGGGCCAGTCACCGTCATTGGCACGGGCAACACCCCGCTCCATCTGGTGCAGGGCGTATCACCCCGGGATTACTTCTGGGACGCCCCGATCCCAACGCTGAACTCGACCTTCTCCAACATCACCAAAGAGGTGAGCCCCATTGCCAGCACGGATTTTCGCCGTCGTGTTTGGGGACGTGCGGGCCGAGACCTTCAACCGCACACAGCTGGACACGCTCAAGGCGCAGGTCGAGGTCGCGCATGGCAAGGGCATCAAGGTCCGCTACTGGGATCAGCCGGGATGGCCGACGAGCACGAGAGACGCTGTTTGGAGGACGCTGTGGGACCACAACGTCGACTTGCTGAATGTGGATGACCTGGAGGCTGTCGCCAACTTTTGATAGGCTAGCTTCCACTTGGGATACTGTAATCAAGAAACCCGTATCACTTGCCCTGGGATGCAAGAGTCTTGAATGCGACAGATTGTCTAAAAGCTGCTCTCGAATTTGCGCACATCATCAGTGGCTTGCAGTTGCGGAGAAGCGGCGTCCTTGGCACGAGAGGCTTTCGGTGGCGCGATCACTGCTTTAAACAACTCATTATGGCCGGTGGACCCAAAACGAACAACTGGCTACTCCTCTTACAGCAAATGCTGGATCCATACAATAAATAAGCTATTTGGCTTTGTACGTAGCTTATCTACCACCTTAAAATGCTAACCATCTACATTCGCATGCCTACCACATCTCGAAAAGGTATAACAGTTCCTCACACTAACTCCACAGCGCTCGTAACTAGGAAGGAAGAGTATGGCCTGTCCAATTAAGTAGCGCTGCGTCGAACGTCTGCTAGTTGGAATGAGTCTGGCGAGTCATTACCTCGTGGAAGAAATCCGAATGCATCTCTGTGCGTGTAGGGCGAAGGACCCTGGGAACCGGTAGATATCCCTGCAGAATGTTCTTGGAAGGATCATGCACGCAAGGATACCATGATGGTCTTTTGCTAGCCTCCCAACCCTCAGGCCAGGGCTGGCCCAACCCACCCAAACTATAGTTTCCCCTCAATCTTGTATCAGCTGGCATGCTCCATCGCTAAACTCCGACCAATTCATTGCCCATATAGCCGGCTGTATACCCCAATCAGTTAGGTAATTGGATTGTTGAGATGGCGTCACGAACAAGGATTGAAATCGAGTGCATGATGCGGAATCGACGGCCGTATAAAGCCCCTCCTCTCCCACAGAGGGGTGTAAAGTTCCGACCAGTCTTTCCCGCAGATTGCTGTTCCGTAGCCTTTGGTCGAGCACCGATTCCATAATACTCGTTTGAGCAGACAATGCTGGCTCTCAATTCCTTGGCCGTCCTTGCGGCGCTGCCGTTCGTCTGGTCCTCGCCATCCTGGCCAACCCCGGGACATGGACATATTCCCAAGCGCGGCGCCGTAGCCTCGGAGAGCAGCATCTGCAGCAACATTGGCACGCAGCTGATCAAAGATGGAGGCAATGCCGTTGACGCCCTCGTCGGGACTGTCTTCTGCGTCGGCACCATTGGCATGTATCACAGCGGCATTGGTGGCGGCGGGTTCTTGCTCCTGCGAACACCAAAAGGCAAGTATGAATTCGTCGACTTTCGTGAGACGGCGCCCGCGGCCGCCTTTGAGGATATGTACAAGAACAACACGGAGGCCAGCCTGCGGGGAGGTCTTGCAAGGTATGTCCATGAGCCATTAGAGGCGACCGATTGGAATTCAGAGCTGGAGCTGACACTGGCTTTCCACAGCGGCGTTCCTGGCGAGCTGAGGGCAACCGAGTATGTCCACAAGAAATATGGCGTCCTGTCATGGAAAAAGGTCATAGCCCCTTCCATCAGGGTCGCGCGATACGGCTTCCCAGTGACCTACGACCTCATCCGATACATCAACTCGACGTCGCCCAGAGATTTCCTCACCGATGACCCGAGCTGGGCCATTGACTTTGCGCCCCACGGTCGTCTGGTGCGGGAGGGCGAAACGATTACGCGCAAGCGATATGCAAACACGCTTGAGACCATCGCCAATGAGGGCGCTGATGCCTTCTACACCGGCGCGATTGCCAAGGCTACCATCGCCGCTCTGCAGGCAGCCAACGGAACAATGACGCTGGAGGACCTGAAGAATTACGCCATTGCCCATCGGGAGCCCGCAAGCATCAACTACAGGGGCCTCAAGCTCACCAGCACAAATGCGCCCTCGAGTGGCGTTGTTGCCCTCAGCGCCTTGAACATTGTCGATGGATACAAAGGCTTTGGCGATCCCAGCAAGGTCAACTTGACGACTCACCGTCTCGACGAGGCCATCCGCTTCGCCTACGGCCAGCGCACCCAACTGGGTGACCCATCCTTTGTAGACGGCCTCTCAGACTACACCAAGCGCATGATTACCTCAAAAACGGGTGCCGAAATCCGGTCCAAGATCTCGGATTTCCATACGCAGGATGTGCCTGCGTACAACCCCAATCACATTGAGTCGCTGGACACACCAGGCACGTCGCATATCGTAACTGCAGACGCCAGCGGGATGGCAGTGTCGCTGACGACCACCATCAATACGCTGTTCGGGTCAAAAGTCATGGTTCCTGAGACGGGCGTCATAATGAACAATGAGATGAATGACTTTAGCGTCCCGGGCGTGCCGGATACCTATGGCTATGCTCCCAGCCCAGCAAACTTCATCCGTCCGGGCAAGCGGCCATTGTCATCTATTTCGCCCATTATCGCCGAGACGCCAGAAGGCAGGCTCGTTCTCGCAACGGGATCCGCAGGCGGCAGCCGCATCATCACGGCGACGATCCAGCTGGTGAAGCACATGCTGGACGACAAGCTGCATGCGAGGGAGGCCATGGCGAAGCCGCGCTTCCACGACCAGCTAGTTCCCAACCAAATCTCGTTTCACTATGCGTACGATAACGCGACAGTTGACTATATGAAGTCATTGGGGCACAATGTAACCTGGATTGCACCTGGGCAGAGCACTGCACAGAGTCTGAGATTGTTGGAGAATGGCACATTTGAAGCGGCAGGTGAGCCGTGGCAACATAACTCTGGTGGATTCGCAGTTTAGATCTAGATGTACCACCTATGAATACCGAGACATAATGAATGTACACTTAACTAGACTACGACTACATATGAAGTGTGAGCTCCGGGGATCATAATGGGCTGAATTGTAGCAGCCAGGTCTGGGCACCAAAATGCATGACCCTAATCTGTGAATTATCCCCTTTGACTGGTTATAGCCGGGCCAACACATTATGAGACTTCGGGAGCAGCCTGGTTTATGAGAAGGCACTACTACAGTCACAGGGAAGTTGAGAACGGAGAATTTTGCCGTTCCGATACACACAGGCTAAATAAGATATGGCAAAGACAATAATCGGATAAAAATATGGACAACATGGGCTTAGAACACGTTTGCCAGCCGACGGAGGAAAGACTTCTTCTTTCTCTCCTTGCCCAGCTCCGCCTCCTTTTCCCGGCGGATGTTCTCAAACTCCGTATGGAAGTCAATCTCAGAAAGTGGAATGACTTTGGACTTTAAAAAGAATTTAAAGAAAATGTATAGCACTGTGTCTGGTTAGTGGGCCCAGATGAAAGTCAGAGGAGACGGGTGGCATACCAGCGAAGATGGCTATGTTGAGGTAGCAGGTGAGAAAGCCTTCCGCACTGAAGTTTCCCTTGACGAAAACATCGTATCCTTGAATCCATTAGCTTCGCTTCCTTTGTAGTGGAGGGAATGACTTTAGCCTACCGGAGAATAAAATGATGAGCAGCACCATGACCAATGTTGCCCATGCGGTGTAAGGTTGGAGAGGGCTTCGGTATGGAATATCTGGAAAAGTTAGTTTCTGTGCCAAGCCATGCCATGCTAATTAATGGAAGGCAACTATGCCCACCTTTTCGGTCGTATCCTTGTGCCTTCAGCCCAGCGTGGAACCTCAGATAGGTGATTTCGATGACAGCCCAGCCAATCAGGCCAGCCACCGTAGTGATATTAACAAACCAGCCAAATACGACCGACGTGTTGTTAGCAACATTTAGGTAAACGAGCGGGATGAGGACACATGTCAGCCCAATTGCATAATGAGGGCATCCAAAGCGGTTGCAGCGCTGCAGTATCTTTGGAGCATGGCCATCACAGCTGAGACCGTAGAGAGTTCTTGACGCGATAAAAATGCAGGCGGAGCCACTGCTGAGAGCCGATGTGCATACTACGGCATTGATGATAGAGGGCACGACAGCAACGCCGGAGCGCTGGAAGGCAATCACAAATGGGGATTGCGAGGCGGGTACCAGTTGATACGGCCAGAGCAGCATCGTCGAATGGCCTGGGAAACTTTGTCAGATTCGGGGGGACAAGGGCTAGATTCAGGTTGACTTACACAACCATTCCAACAATAAATATCGTGAGAATGTAGCAGAAGAAGACGCGGTAAAACGTCTTCTTGGTGGCGTTGGCGACATTCTTTCTGGGGTTGCGTGTTTCAGACCCCGAGATGGCCACAACTTGAACGTTGCCAAAGCTAAAGGCCGCAAGGATCATGACTTTCCAAAAGGCCAAAAAGTTGCCTGTCGCACCGGTCTTGATGTATGAATTAAAGGCGCCCGGGTTACTCCAGTATCGAAATCCTATCCGTTCGTGGTTGGGTCCTCCACCGAGGTCTATTACTAGTCCGCCAATGACGAGGCCGATGATGAGCATGATCTTCATTGTTGCAAAGATGACTTCAGACTAGCTCTCAGGTTAGATGGTTCGCATACGCATGTGTTGGGTAATTCACCTCTCCATATAGCCGCACACCGCAGAGATTCAGGGTCACAATGACAACTAGGAAGATGGTGATCCAGACGCCCGGGTTGATAGATGTGTTCCAGAACTGAATCACAGTTGCCGCGGCGCTGATCTCAGCCGGGACCGAGATGGACATTGTGTACCCTTCTTCCAGTTAGCCCTTTGAGTTCTGACAAGAGAATCGGATCACGAACAAAAGTTCCAGCCAGTAGCCGCGCCCAGGGCTGGCTCAACAAACATGGTTGCGTGTCGCACGAAGCCTCCGGTTTGGGGCATGAAAGATGTAATCTCGCCAGTTGTGTACGCTACGCCGGCGGTTACGAAGCCCATGAGGATGTACGCCAGCAGCGCGCCGGCAGGACCTGCGGTGGCGATGACTTTTCCAGACCCAAGGAAGAGGCCCGTCCCCTAAACCACTGTTAGCTGAGCATCCAGTGATGATGTTGAGCATTGGACACGCACAATCATACCCGCAAGGGCAATCATATTGATGTGACGGGCATTCATGTCCCGCTTGAGGCCCTGGGTCAGCCCAACCTCAACATCTGTATCTGTTCCGTCACCGAGTCCCACATCGTGAGACCCGCTGGACCTATTATTATGCTTCTCCTCAAACTCCATGGTGGACGAGCATGTATGGACTATGGCGAAGAAAACCTGGAGGGTACGGCGACGAAAGAACAGAGCATAAGCTTGGTTGTAGGCCAAGGCGTTGGACGCCGGACCAAATGCAATTTATAACAATGGCGCGGCGCCCTGTTGATGTTTTGTCTGTGATTGCGTTCCAGCCGCACCCATATCAAGATGCTGGCTTAGCATGGTTGGTGGGCAATCATCCGCCCGTGGTGATGATTGGTGTCGAGAGTAGAAGACTCAACCTATCGCCCGGGTAAAGGAGTATTGAACACCGGTGTCGGTGTGTGTGGAGATGATGATAGTCATGAATGGCTGCTATCATGCCATCAGCGTAAGACGCCGGTGTGGGGTTGGTCGCCGGTCGGATGGCAGATTGGACAAGATTGGGGCAAGACCCGATAATGGAGTCATCGTCAGCAACCACACCTAGCAGTAAGCCTATTTATAATGGGCATCGGAAAGTAGCATTTCATTTCGTTGTCATTGCTCATCGGCACTCGGCAAGTATGTCTTCCAAAAACGACGACTCATTTACCCTTTACGACCTGCGCGTCGAGGTGGTTTGTCCTCCAGGCAAGAGAATCATGTGCGGCGCCAAGGAGGGAGACTACTTTACGCTGAGGGGCGAGATGCTCTACCTGCCTCCCAATCAAGGAATAAGCATATATAGCCTGGGTAGGCGGATTGATATCTGAATAAGCGCAAAGCTAACTCGTATAGCCTCTGTGCTGCCCCTACTGGCTGCTAAACAGCGAGAGACGCCCAAGAACGACTGGATGACGACCGACGCGGTGATCGCGTGTCCAGATCCACACTGCCCGTCGCAATTAAAGATAGTTAGAGAAGGCGTGAGAACGTTTTCTCATTCTGAGACTACAGTGGTGCCTCTGGCGTAATTTGTGGGATGACCGGAGGCGGTGGTGTCGACGGCGTTCAACCCAGCATCAAGCTAGAAATACACCATCCCGAGTATTGAACCCGGCACTGGCAAACATACTTGACCAAGCCTCATCGTCTGCAAATTGGAGATCCAGGCTGCTCTGCTGGAAAATAGTATCCGCACCCTCAAAGATGAGCCGGTTCGGCTCGCTAGGCAGTCTCGCTGGTTTCGAAATTTCTTGAGTTTGCAGATCGCCCTGCTCCATTGGTGCGGTATTGGAACCGATATCTGCATGAGTGCTTGGACTTTGTTTTGCCAACAAGTTGGATGTAACTTTGTGGAGGAAACCAGCTTGTAGGGCACAGCTGGATCCTGGCGGCGCGGCTTGCTGTGAGAATGCGAGTGCTGCACCACGAATACCATTAATGGTACTGGATTCTATCTTTGCCACCATCGATTCAGGTGCTAATAAAAGAAGCTGTGTACAATGTTGTTAGACAATTGCTACTGAGATGAGGAGGCACTCACTTTGATGAGAAACGCAGCGCTGTAGGCAACCATGACGTGGAACGAGTCTTGCGCAAAGTATAAACGAGATGAATGTCGCGTTACCATCTGAAGCATGCCCATGGCACTTGAATACGCAACCCAAAGCATCTCCAAGCTAGACGGTGATTCCGGCCCAGAGGAGGCGAGTATTTCTTGCAGCGGCAGCAAAAACAGCTGCAGCCGTAGATGCATGCCGTAGAATCGAATGAGGAAAGGATGGCACGTCTCCTCCTCATCCGGCATTTTGGGCTCGGTGGCTCGAACCGAGCGATCCTCCCATTCTTGGATGCGGTCGTGAATGAGCGTCAACAAGGCTTCGACGTCATGCAGCGGCGCTCCCACACCGCGGTTCTTCTTGGGGGCCAGGAGGTTGAAGACGGCTGATGTTTCGAGACGTAGCTTCACAAGCGCAGCTAAAAAGTAGTCGTTTGGAATGGACATGGAGTCCTCACACCAAGCCTCTATGGAGTCGATAACGTTGGTGCGCTCAATCATGTACGGTTTGCCTGTTTGAAGGCTCATGCTGTACAAGTCAGTCCTGGCATATGCAAAACATAGCGCGTAGATGGGTGGCTCTACCTTCGGTCGTATACAAACATGACGTACCAGGTCCGCTCGATATTTCGAGCTTCCCTGCGCTCCAAGTCTGTCCGTGTATCTTGGCCTCCGCCTGAAGAAAGCTCCAGCTTGTGCCATCCTAGATCGATACACATGCGAATCACGTACCCCAGCAGGGTCCAGGCACGAGTATCTTGTGGTTCTTTCCAGTACGTCAGGATGAGGGTCGCCTGGGCGGTTTCCGTCGACTTGGTGCCTCGACGGAAGCTATTGGTGAGGAGGTCTTGTGCATGTTCATGCAGCTGTGGGTACAAGGCTGTATCGAAAGCCTTGGCTGCCATGGAGAGCATGGCGGTAAGGAGGAACGGGGACTTTTGTCTGACGTATGAGAAGGTATGGAGGACTGGATCAAGATGGCATATATACGGGTTAAGCACGGTCATGAAACTATTACCAGTCAGTTTAAGACGGCCTTTCCAATTCCTGCATGTGGATCACAAACTTTGAGAAGAGATGCCTTGCTATCGAGACATTAACGAGGCCAAGTCCGATAGGGTCGCCAGTGGGAACCGGTGACGGGTCCTGGCGAGCCTCAACGTCGCCGTCGCCTGTACTCAGAATAGTCCTGAGGGAGAACCTGCCCACCATGGCCTCGTGGTTGAGCAGCCCCGACGGTTGTAAGCTACTAGGCTCGGCAGCCAGTTGCCCTTCGTGATCCCGACTGGCCGGCGTATGGCTGTTCCTCAGCGCCGTTGGTTCACCGGGAGCACCCATTTCGGGCGTCGGTAAAGAGCCCGACAAGTCGGCGACCAATGGGTTGTCTCTGCCTCTGGAGACTCTGCGCAGTAGCCCATTAGCATCGTAAATTCTCTATAGCTCAGCGGCGTAAGTGTGAATACCTTGTTCCCGGCTTTCGGCCTCGACGGTGCTCTCGATATACACAGTCTAGTGACTTCCGAGCACACCGCTCACACCTTGACTCCGGGCCAATGGTCGTCCGGCACTTCATCTTCACCTTGCGGCATGGCAGGCAGGCATTCATGCTTTGCTCGCCTTGGTTCATCTGCCGCCGACGGGACGTGTTGCTGGGAAGCATTTCGCCCTGATTCGATGTGGCATGAGTCTGGTCACCTTGGTCGATCAATATGCCACCACTGCTTTGATCCGACATGTCGGCTCCCGCACCTTGGAACGATTGGTTTCGGATGTGTACCCAAGGTTGAGGCTGCTTATCCCGGTGCGCAGTAGATTAATGCGGGGTAAGACGGTTGCTCTCATGGGAAGAGTCCAGCTTGAAGCTGCTGCCGATTTGTTCGTAATCTGCAATCTCACTCAATTTGGTGACCGTGATTCGCTGGAAGCCTACGCAAGTGGACAAAGCTCAGGGCAGTTCTATACATACGAGGTCGATGTATCTAATCAATTCATCTATTATCCAAGCTGTTTATCGCAGGGACATGTGGTTGGACATCTTAGACTCATCAAGCCATGACTCGAGAATCACTATCGCGGAGCCCGGTCCGGTATCAGACAATAGCTTGGGCCGATTCTGTAGCGGGTCTGGGTCAAACGATTCCACGCCAGCGGTGATTACTCCATAGTCTCCAATCTTTGCGGGGGCATGATAGGCAAGTGACAGCGGCGTTTGATAGGATGACAAGGTAACTGAAATGCGAGGGGTGGTCAAAAAGAGAGCGACACCGGCGACTTGTATGCAGTGCTTGGTTGCCGAGAACGCCGGTCGGCGTCTACACCTGCCGGTTGCTTGACACGTCGGATGCAAGCTGACATGACGCAGACGGCTAGGTGGTTGTTTTGGCCATGTGTTTCTTGTTCAGTTGCTTAAGGTTCAATTGTGACATATTCTGCCAATATGCCACAGTAACACGGGACTCTCACATCGCATCCATCTCACCATTCCTTACCTGCGCAAAATGGCTGTCACACGAAATGACAATGGGCGGGCCACTGTATCGCACGTCAATATGATGACGGATACAGTCATAGCAAACCTCCCCCCAGACGGCTTGCGCATCATAATTCGGTCGTTGTTGGCGTCGCATCCAGAGATCACGGGTACCCTAGAGCGGGAGACAAGAAAATACGCAGAACACGGCGCTGCCGCAGAACTCGGCTCGAAGCAATCCGTCACAGATTTGCATGGTCTCAAGCATATTCAGAAATTGGTGCGATGCATGCTAGGGTCAGGGCTTTGCTACGGGAGTCTTCCCTTGCTAGGCAAGCTAGTTACGCAGGCGATGAAACCGGACTTGCGTACTGTGGATAACGCGGAGGAATTCCAAGAGTTTTTGACTGCAGTTGATGGCGATATCGTACAAGCCATGACTGCAGTGCAGAAAAGTTTGTTTGTTGACACGGGGGCAAGAACCCTAGCAGACGATGAGCGGACGCTGCTAGAGTCCTTCAACCAGACGCTGATAGATTGCGACTATGCCGCCGAGAAGGCGCATCGAGAATACCCCTTCAGCCGAGGTCTAGTCGCGACGGGAAGCGTTCTCGGCCTTCCCAAGAGGCATTCAGCAAAGGCCAACGGCGAATCCTTCATCGATGACACGAGCCTGCTCCCGCCTCCTGAAGCCAAGGAGACGTTCTCAATCGGCACTCGGAAGCTGCCTCGGATCTTCTCAGGGCTTTGGCAAATGTCGAGCCCCGCATGGGGCAGTGCACCTACGTCAAAGATTGTTGCTCAAATGTCCAAGCAGGTGCAGGGCGGCTTTACGGCATTTGACATGGCGGACCACTATGGTGATGCCGAGATTGTCTTTGTAAGTGGCATGTCCATTTCTTGATGCGATACGCTGGCTTTCTGACCTTGGTTAGGGCCGCTTTCGGTCCTTGTATCCTTACAAGGCCTCCCTTTTTACGGCGACCAAGTATTGCGTGTTTCATTCTATGACAGTATCCCGTGAGGCTATTCAGGCGAATGTCACGGAACGATGTCAACGGCTCCAGCAGAGCAAAGTAGATCTCCTGCAGTTTCATTGGCAGTTTGTGAGTTGGCCTCCTTGCCGTTTCGAAGAGATTCGCTAATGAATACAGTATGATAACCCGCAGTATATCGATGCCCTGCGCTACCTTTCTGAGGATGATCGTGTTGGTGCGATCGGGCTGTGTAATTTCGACACCAAGCACATGCAATCAGCAATTGACAGTGGTGTCAGGATTCACACGAATCAAGTCCAGGTGCCGCCCTTGGTCCGCTCTCGCTGAGAGTCTGCTAACGCGGTGTAGTTTTCGCTGATTGACTCTCGACCGACGGTCAAGATGGGCGAGGTCTGCAAGAAGCATAGCATTAAATTGCTGACGTACGGGACATTGGTGCGTCTCCTAGTCTGTGTCTTTTCAACCCAGTTGCTTACCCTTTGATTCACAGTGTGGGGGCTTCCTGGCAGATAAATGGCTAGGCAAACCCGAGCCAGATCTTTACCACGAATCAATAACCCCGAGCCAACGCAAGGTTAAACTGCCCGCTCGGCTCCCACAACATGCAATTCCACTAACCATCGTGTAGTATCACGCAGGGATCCGAAGCTGGGGCGACTGGGCTCTCTTCCAGGACCTTCTAAGCGTGTTGCACACCATTGCTGTGGAGCACGGAGTGAGCATCTCCAACGTTGCCACCCGCTGGGTCCTGGATTTCTCGTACGTAGGCGCAGTCATCGTCGGCGCGCGCATGGGAATTAGCGAGCACACAGACTCCAACTCGGCGAGTTTCGGGTGGTCACTTGACCAGAAGGACCAGGATAGCATTGAACAAGTCTTGTCCAGGAGCAGGAGGAAGGAGATGTTTGAGACAATGGGCGATTGTGGAGGAGAATACCGCTGAGGTACTGTCGTTGCGTCTTTCGGGAGGCTCACTTTACTCGCTTCGAGAAGAATCAAGTGGTATTTTGACGTATCGATATACCAGTGGCCGTTTTACCAGGTATTGCTAGCTTCGAGATTTCGGGAACCAGCGGATTGGGTAGATGGCCGCCGGTGAGTATCGCGGCGACATACTGGAGGCAGAATGCATGGCTGCAATATAAGCTCTATGTCTTGTAAATTGATGAATAGGGAAGATTCCGATTGTGGCGCCTCTATTGT
Organism: Calcarisporium arbuscula; assembly: GCA_009828645.1. Lineage (NCBI taxonomy): Eukaryota > Fungi > Ascomycota > Sordariomycetes > Hypocreales > Calcarisporiaceae > Calcarisporium > Calcarisporium arbuscula. The sequence continues at coordinate 525,460 of WBSA01000024.1, read as the reverse complement.
AGAATTGGCGATCCCATTTGATAAGCTACCATATGCGTTCCGACTAGTTAAGTTCGCGTGACGATATCCACCTCCAATGTATTCAGTCAGTCACTAATATTCCATCCCCTCTATCGATCGGTTCATCCTTACCGCAAACTTCACTTCTTACCTAGTGCTCTCTCCTCTCCTGTCGCTATTACTACACAGTGTTCTTCTCGAGTGTTGGTAATGGTGGTTACTCCTCGACTGGCAAAAATGATGCTTCAGAGGTCTGCGTGGGTATTCATGCTGAATGTGCCAGCGCCTGTTTGGTATGCCGGGGCTGCTGTTTCTGCGATTCGTTCGAGTAGCTTGACAGTCTTCGAATGGCTTACCCTTGTTATAGTATAATTCTTCAGAGTGGTGTTTCTTGAGTATCAAGCTGTATTGCTTTCAGACGCATCTCACTGCAAAGGCTTTGGGGTAACCGCCTTGCTTAGTACGCTGGCTTTTCTCGTATCAACTCAAAACCGACATTCAAAAGGGGCGAAGAGGGGATACTCTGGCAAAATAGAGAACATATTTCAGTAGTGTTGAGGTGATTTTTCATGTGTAAATAAGATATGATCTTGGGGTTGGGCTTTGCCCACAGTGACCTTTTTATGCCCTGTCAGCTGATATTCTAGTACCTAAACCCAGTGGCATAGAGGCACATAAGAACAGAGCAACACTGTCGGAATCGGCGTTTATCCAACGTTATATTTCTTCGTCTTCTGTCTTCCCAGGACAATGCATCATCTGTGGTCAACGTCACCCAACGTAGTCAACCCGCCTGATAGAGTAGATCGTTCATTCCACCTTGGCTTTTCTAGGCGTAATCATTGTGTCTCGACAGGTCACAGCTTCTTCATACTACGGGCTACCTCATAATCAGCAAAGTATGCCACAGCATAAGCTCCTGAGCAAATCCCAGGACTAGCTATTTCTTTAGCAATGGAGCTACCTCGTTATTGGGTTTGCAACATGGTTGGGCCCATATATTCACAGCCATGGCGAGCGACGAAGTGTACAGTCAGATGGCGCTATATTCGGACATGCGGACATGGAATGTCCGGACTGGGGAAACGAACAACGTTGACCCCCACGAGATGACTTGCCTATTCGCGCGAATTTTCACCTGAGGCAACTCGGGAACTGCAATAGGATTTGATGGGGTAATCATATGCCCGTTACCGGAGAATGGATAAATGCGCGTTGAGGAATGCGAAGTGCCCCGTAGTAGACACGAGTGTACGGATAGTTGGACGGTGGGATCTCTACCCCAGACGCCATCCAGATGGAAATGGTTGTAGAAAAAGCGGTAGAAAAAGCGACATCGGTCAATTGTGCATAAATATACCAAAAATAGTGTCATCAGCAAAGGTCAAATCGCCCGACACCGCATCCAACCAAGAGCTATTCCAAGGATCCATGTCGCCTAGTCCGTCGCCGCTCAGCCTAGGTCTAGACTCCGATTCTGTCTGAAGCACTACGTCTCGTTAGCACTCAATTTGGCAAGTCTCAGAGCCGACCTACAAGTTGAAGTAGACCAGTCGGTCGTCTCCATGTCGTCAACGCCGCCGATTCCCCGTGTCACGTTCTCCACGCGATGCATCAGCGACTTGAGTAATCTCATTGGCGTTTTCAGCCCGTGGCCAGCAGTCCTCTGGTATTCGAGCATCGCGCGCCAGAAGAATTGGATGCTTTCCGTATAGCCCTCTCGCTCTTGATCAGAGTACTGGAGCATGATAAGGACTGCGGCGTAGGTGGCGTATGATATGCCGTACTGGGCGCGACGGAGCGTGAATGCATTTCTGTATGCCTCTATAAGTCTGCGGATTTGAAGTGCGGCGTAGATACACCTCTCTCTGCCTTCTGTCTGAGACGCGGAGTCCAGCGCAAAGTCGAAATGGCCGCGGTTAAGAAAGGCCTGTTCCGTAAGGATGACCAAAGTCCAATAAGTAGTGCTAGAATCAACCTGTGAGTGAATGAATGCTATCGGGATGTTGTGGTATCCTTACTGGGGTGTTATTGATGCGGTGGGGGTGTCATCGTCTCTGCAGGTTCAAACTGCAGATGAGGCGGAATACTGTTTTTCCAAGAGTTCAACTCTCCCCGCACATCGTCTCTGGCCTGCAGCAAGGTCGACACAGGCAACCTGGTGCTCTTGATGGGGTAGAATGACTCTATTATGTGTGCCGTGATGATGGCCAGCTGCGGAGGAGTTCAAATGTGCTAAGGGCATGGGAATGCGCGCACCTCGATACGCCGGCGGTGCTCGCATCAAAAGGTTGAGCCTGCGGGGTCTTGGTACGGCTTCCACTCTTCCATCTCCTCCCATACCAGTCAAGGAGCTCACACGGGATGTGCTATCCGCTTGATTGCAAGGATGGAGCCCGACCTAAAAACAAGCATTGGGATTTTTCATGGCTGTAAGCGCCCCAATCGACTCGCCGCCGCAGTTCCATGTCAATGGCCGATAGTTCTTGGCCGTTTTGAGGGCATTTCGGGGCGTCCAAGTGATAGCCGAGATCCGTCATCATCTTGTACGCCATGCCGGAATATACCCAGCCTGCGCTCTGTTTGCCGAGCGGCACCAAACAGCCGCTGCAGAGCAAAAGTGCAACGATGGTTGGCATCGTAGGCTCGTCTATGAAATCCACGAGCAGATTCTTGAACCTGGTGTAGAAAAACATATTTCCGCTCTTTCCATTCTCGGGATCCAGATACTGCAGATCGCGGTCATTGTACATGCTGCTCTGTAGATAGATGGCGTTGAGGAGGAGCTTGTTCACGTAGGGCCCACTGTTCATCATGCTTTCCATGATTGCCGGGCGGTATGTGAGGAGGTACTGGTAGTGAAGGCGATTCCAATGCAGATCCAGCAGATGCATTGCCATGTCCATTGGTACGTTGTCAAAATCCATATTTGTGGCGATGCTTGGGGTCGTGTACAAGACGGCCTCCCTTTGCCTGGTAATGGCGGCGTGCGATATGAGCTGTGTCGCGGAGTGGCGCATTTTAAACGCGGCATCGTCTTCGAGATTGCCCTTCAGCCGAGAATTGGCGTAAATAGTTTGCGACGACAGATCATGAAGCAAGCTCGTGGCGCCATACACCTGCATTTCACGCTCCTCCTCGGCCGGGGGGTTCTCGGTATGATGCGATACTGTGGTGGGATTCGGCGAAGCAAGCACGTTGTGAGAACTTTTCTTGGAATGCCAGTTCCGGTTGACTAATGTCTCGGGAATCGAAAGACTGTAAGAAGGCTGTTGGCCACGCCTTGTCGCTGATCTCGTTTCCCTTGGTCCATACTCAGTGTTGGGAAGATGCGTGTCTTTGACGGCAGGTGCATCGCTCGGTTGAGGGGTTTCCGCGCTGGAGACTTATCATAATCGCTCTCTATCTTTGCCTTCAACTCCTCGATCGGCCCTTGAAGCCACTTTACATCGGCGCCTTTGACGCGGGCCAGCGCCTTCCTCCTGCCATCATTGGGCATACTCACAATCGTACTGGCGTAGGCGACAAGCGCCGCACTTTGGGTATCGACCATCGCATTTTGTCTTTGAGTGAAGCGTCAGCGACTTCTTTCAAGAGATGGTCTGTAGACCTGAAGGAGCGGCAGCAGTAGGGCCATGCTGAGTGCGAGGCTCAGACTGTCTCACTTTTTTGCGACGGCAGGTCTGACAGCTGCGGCATGTGGCACGAGTAGGAGTTCGCTGGCAGGGGACTGAGGGGCCCATATGCCTGATCGGACATTTCATGTTGAATAGAGTGGGTAGATGAATGCTTCTGGGTGGCTCGAATACGGTAGGTAGCTGCAGATCAAAGCCAAGCGTCTCTAGACGAGATGAAAACAGAGGTGAGAATAATGGGGCATTGAGGAGTCTGGGACTTGTTTACCCATGAGGCGGCATTGTGTGCCGGTAGTCAGACAGCGGATATTACAGCGGGTTACAGCGGGCTACAGCGGAGTGGGGGCCGAATGACAGCCAGAAATGGCGTACAGTACCTGAATTAGGCCACTAGACTACGCAGTTACAGTGGAGAGGAGCGCAAACTAGCGCCTGAAGCAAGGCAGCCGCCGCCCGTCCTTGAACAAAACGTATTAGTAGTTTGCTTCTTGAACACTCAGTAAGCCGAGAGAGGTCTCTAGACGAGAGAAACAAAAAAAAGAAATAATAATAAAAAAAAGAGATCAAAAAAACAAAAAACTAAGAATGCTACTAGAAGGGTAGATGGCGTTAACAGTGGTGTTATGGAGGAGCGGATAAAAGTAGAAAGGTGGAGGTGAGAGGAGCGCAAATAGGTAGTATTTGTGGAGAAGAGTTTATCCGAGGAGATAGAGGAGAGTGTTGAAGAGTGTAGAAGTCAAGTAAGGCTGTGAATGTAGGAGTGGTACCAGGGAAAGGAAATAAAAGGGTAAGAATAGTATAGGAGTAGATATAAAGGTGGTGCAAAGTGATATTGGAACGTATGGAATACATGGGTAAAGACGGGGAAAATTATACTTGTAAGTGAGGGGGAAAGAGGAACGGGGAAGATTAGTATGTAGAAAAGTTAGAGGAAAGAGTAAGAGTACTGAAGAAGATTCAGAAGAGAAGAAAAGGATAAGTTGGGAAAGGGAAAGGGTCAAGGCAATGTTGGGAGTTATGTGGGGAATGAGCAGGGGAGGTGGATGGGAGGAGGATGATGTTGGAAAGCTCGAGTAGAAACGGGGATGTGTCTGAGGAGTATAAGGTATGGTGAAAGCTCGGGATTTAGTTATGGCAATGAATGTGAAGGAAGCTAGATAGGAGTATCTGAGGTAGGAGGCTGGAATGTAGGGATGTGGAAGGAGATAATCATCGGAAGGAGCCAGAAAAGATGAGGTAGCAAACAGGGACATAAAGGTCGGTAAGAGCATCAGGATGTAAGTAGTGGAAAGGGGTAGGTGCGAATTCTAGGGTATGGTATTAGAGTTTAACGTGGAGAGAGGTGAGACATGTTTTGGGTAGTAATTGAATAGAGAATCGTTGTAGGACGGTATTGAAAGTGAAAACTAGAGTACTAGTGGAGGTGGTGATGAGTGTTCGAGTAGAGAATCAGAAAGCGGGCTATGAAGGTGAGGAACAAGGCGGGAAGTGGAAAAAGGAGGACGTAGGAAGAAAAGAGACGGGTGAACTGGCGTCACGGAAGGAAGAGGACGAGTGTGTCGATGATGTAGGTTGAAGGAGGGGATAGCAGGGGAAGAGGTGAGGAGGGGCTACAATCAAAGAAAGGTAAAGTAGTAATTGTGACGGACGGAAAAAGGAAGGACTTGAGCCAAAAAAGGATGAGGGCACATGAAATAGGGGACTGAGTAAGGCAGTTGGAGCAAGGGGGAAGACGGATATGAAGGGGGAGACAAAGAGAGCATAACTGAGAAGTACGATGGAATATTGAGTGGAAGGAAGGGAGGAAGGGTTAAGAAGGGATTAAGGCCTAAGGGGAGGAGGAGCGGTGTAGGAGTGGAAACGGAGAACAGGGTAATAGAAAGGAGGTGGAAGTTGGGCGGGTAGAGACGGAGTGCGAAGGCGTCGCGAGAACAATTGAGCCAACGAGTATTAGAGGAGAGATGTGGTAGGTGCAATAGGTGTAGAGAGTGGGGATGGAAGTATAGGTGAGTTAAAAATAGAGAGGTATAAGATAGTGGGAAGGCGTATGGTAGGTGAGATATGAGAGGAGTTGATGAAGAATACGACGGGAAGCTTGGGGGAGAATAGAGAATTTGTACATTAGTTAGGATATTCGTTGCAGGTAATGAAAGAAGGATAGTTGGAGAGGGAAGAGGGAGTCGCGATAAATGAGGGACGCGGGACGGGAAGAGTGGGTATGGAGAGGGAGAGGCTAGTATGGGTGAAGAAGCTGTAAGAAGTTAGATAAGTGGTGTTGAAATGGGGCAGGATAGGAAAGTGGGATGAGTCGATGGTATCAGGGAGAGGCAGAGGAATGGAATTCGAGAATGAAGAGAATTTATGATGTGGGGCAAAGAGATTGGGAGAGACGGTGGGCGGAGTAGCGATGAATGAAGGAGGAAGTCAGTAAAGCAGTAACTAGGGGTTATAGATATTTAGGAAATTGAGTGAGTAGCATGAAGCGATGATGACCTGTGGGTGATTATTGAGTGGGTAGAAAATGTGATAGAAGAGTAGCTTAATAAAGGATCAGAAAACTAGTAATTTCGGATGTAGGAGTGAGTTAGTGAAAAGGTAGGAGGAAATCTAGCACTAGTTAGAGAAAGTAAAGGAGGAGTGATAAGAAATAGTGTATCTATACAAATAGATGTAGCGGGGTAGAGAAGACTTTATTGGAAGGGGTAGAAGTGGTACGAGAGAGCGCGATCTATGGATAATAAGATTAGGTAGAAGTGGTAAGTGTATAGTAAAGTGGACGGATGAAGAATATGCGGGTTTTATTTTAAATCGAATAGATGGATGACTGATGGTGGTTAAGTGATATACATATGCTGGTAGTGAATAAGAATTTGATAGTATGATCAAATGTCAGGGTATAGAAAGAATTCTAGTTTTATGTGGTCCTGAAGCACATCATTATAATGAGATGACGAAGTACAGATAATTGCAAATTTAGACGTATTTTACTGATAATAATGGAGTAGAATTTTTTAAGTAATTTTTTAATTAAATAAAAAAAAATGAAAAAAGTGGTTTTCTGATCATAATAATTTTTGTTATTTATTGAGAAGGGAGAGGCAGGGAGCAGAAATAAAGGGGAGACGAAAGGGCGTCAGGGAGACGTCAACCACCTCCCGTACAGGCGACTCCACAGTATCCACCACTAACCCCTATAGGCCTCTGCTAATCAGGGAGCCGATCCGTCCACGGCGCGACGGACAAGAGGGTCGACCCGTAGGGATCCTACTAGCAGCGAGCCCCCCCTGTCACAGGGAGAGAGGTCGCCCCACATCGTGATGACGACAATAGCTCCGCCCCAAAAGGGAGCCACCGAGCGTCGCCGTTGGGCCAGGGTCTTAAGCAGGGAGCCCCAGGGAGAGAACAAGAAAGAGGAAGGGATGAAACAATACTTCCTGCGCTTTTATTTACAATTTTCGGCGATTCGTTGTCTCCATGCACGGTTGGAGACTAGCATCCACGCCGCCCGCTACGCCGCCGTCATGTCCTGCTGTTGCTTGTCCTGCCTCGTCACACGCAGATTCCACCCGCCTCGCCATCCAACCCACCCAGTCTCATGCGGTCCCCTAGCCAGTAACAGCAGAAAAGAGTTGCTAATAAAGGCAATGCTCGAGCCACCAGACCAGAGCCACCCCCCTTGAGCAAAGAGGCTGTTGCCAACCGCCGTGCCCATGAGCTGTCCCGAGAACATCGTCGCCATGTAAGCCGTGTTGATGCGGGTGTTGGCCTTTGGATCAATCGTGTAAATCGCGGTGCGGTTAGCGATTTGGGAGACCTGCTGCCCAAAGTCGAACAAGATGGCTTGCACGATGGGCCCGGAGATGTTGAACCTGCCCACGAGCGTGCCGACGACAACGCCAGCCATGCAGAAGAGCAGCCCGATGAATGTGGAAAGATGGGTGTGGAACTTGTCGATGAAGCTGCGGGCGATGAAGGGACCGATACACATTGAAAATATCCCCGCCAGGCCAAACAGCCCAATGGTGAGGACTGAGAAGTTGTAGGGGTCGTCGGAGAGGAGAAACGTCAAGCACGTCCAGAAGCTGCTGAACGTGGCGGCTATGAAGAACCCAACCAGGCACATGTGTACCAGCAGCGGCTCGGCGACGAGATATCCGACCATGGACCACAAAATGCGAAGATAGCTAATGTTGGTGTTGGCTCTGGGGTAGTCTGGCATGTAGAGCCAGAGCAGAATGAGGATGGCGTATTGCAGGCCAAATGACATCCAGTATACGCTGCGCCACGATGACTGAGAAGCAATGACGCTGGATAATACTCTCGCAATGAGGATGCCTAGTAGTACACCGGACACCACTATGGAGATGGAGGCAGCCCGATGCTCCGGTCTGGCCTTTTCGCCCACAAGTGGCAGCATCAGTTGCTAAAGCTATTAGCCCTGGAGAATCGTCACGAGGCGAGGTGCACGTACTGGAGTTACAGTCAAGACACCTACGAGAAAGTGGATGGCGACAAACACTTCAAAGCTCGTTGTAAGACAAAGCCCCAGAGAAACAGTTGCCGTCACAAACATCAGCCACAAGATGAGTGGTCGGCGCTTAACAATATCCCCCAGAGGACATATCAATACCAAACCCCCTGCGTAGCCGGCTTGTGCAGCGGTCGGGATGATGCTCGCCCGGTTTTCACTGACGTTGAACTCCTTGGCGAAGAGGTCGAGGAGAGGGTGGTTGTAATAGATGTTCGCAACCTATCAATGGTCCTATTAGCCGCGGCAGCCATTTGAGCCTGTAGCTGGACATGTCTCTTACAGTGAACGTACAGGCGAATCCAAATAGTAGGGTTAGAGACATGGACAACGGGCGAGGGTTGGCAGGACTGTGACGGCACGAAGGCGGTACCCAGTTCATGGTATCCCACATTCGCCGCCATATCGTAGTTGTCCCGGCCCGTTTTTTCGTCTGTGGTATCACACGATGCGTCCTCAAAGCCACTTGTAGTCAACGATGGGGCCGTGTCAGTTTTTATTTGCCATTTCGACAGCAGCAGGTCTCGCGGATGACGAACTTGGCAAGGAGTGGACTTGGATGGGAATTGCAATCACAAAAGTCCAAAGTCACGGGCCATGGGCCATTAACTCGTCCCGTCTCGTGAAAAGAGATGGTCGGGTGCTCAGAAGACTATAATGTCGGACTCATTTTGGCGGTAGATCAATTCAAGACTCAAATATCGTGAAGAGTCTCCTCCATCTAGCCAGGTGCTGCCGGAGGTACGGAAATTGATACACCTGGACGCCCCGATCTCGGTGTAGAGAAGAGCCACAGTATCTACCATCAAGTGGGTGAATCACAAACAAATAGACACAGGTCAATTCAAACCTGCATGGACTGCCATGTCTCCATAATGATACTCTCGTTTACGTTGCGAGATGTCAATGACCCTACGGACATTGGACCTCCGGATTGACGCCGCCAATTATACACCACTCTCGCGGTTACGTTCCGGCACGATTGCCCTATATAATAGCTGGTACCATCATAATAATTGCTAGAAATGTGATTATTGGCCTAATCTTTTGCCCTGTTTGGCGTTACGGTCGAGGGTCCGTCACACTCGCCTCATTGAAAATAAGCTACCCTATACCTGTGGACAAGTCTGCCGACGATGAAGTCCCTCGCACATCTTAACCACTAATAGCATCGGGTTTCGCCCCCCCCTTAATATACGGCACACCATGCCATGCTATTGCCATTGAGTGATGCTACCAAATGATGAACCAAAATGCCGGAGCGGCAGACCCGCCAGAGTGGTGCTTTACATCCACTGCGCTGAATATCCCAGCCACTCCACCGGTTACCACGTTCAGAAACAATCTGCAACGTGACACTTGACACAACAACTCTTATTTCAAATAAATCATCTTTGGCAGGTGTTTAACCCCTTTCGAGACGTGCGCCCTCCACCCCTGAGGGTCTGTAGACCTGATTCGACGAGAACCGCGGCTGCAAGTTCTTGATTTAGCTGCCGCCGCTTGACGCCATCTTGGACAAGGGTGCCAGCACTGACATGCCGTAGGCAGTCATTCACCATAGCACCAACGCGATGAACCCTGCAAGGCATGTTGCCTGCCGCTCCGTGGCGTCGCAGAGACATGGTGGATATCTCGAAGTGCAATGCTGGTGCCTTAAACGGCATTTCCTTTGCATTACATTACGTGTACCGCCGATGCGAGTCCGTGGTTTAATATAACGCCGCATTACTTGAATCGTGCGAATTGGAATCCCAGCATGATCCAAGGGCGTGAATGAATGGCTGCAGAGAACCTCCGGATCGGTGAATCGATGCGAGAGCAGTAATTAAACAGCGAGTGTATTCTTCGATAGCTCGATCATGGCATATGTTAGCATCGTTCATATTTCTCTCGCTAGGGTGTAGCGGGTAGCGCCTTTGGCCATTCTAGCCTTCGCCTTCGCCTCGAGTATCTCTTGTCCCCCGATGATGACGCTGCTGCTACTACAATATGAAATATATGGCGCTCTTCTTTGCGGGGGGGCGCCGGCAGTTGCCCAGAGAGTGTCATGACAGGACCACGTGGAGTTGACCCGAGCCTCCAACGCCAAGCGAGCCCTACGCGCCCAGTGCTTCGTAGTTCCGAATTACTTTGTGCCGCACGCGGAAGCCACCCTTGTATAGCACTGGCCTAGACAACTGGCAGTGGCGCGGCAAGGATCAGCTGGAGGCCATCTTGACATGGAAATCGGCACGAGGAATCCCCTGAACGAGCATTCAGCTTATGGCGACGGAGCCCATCTAGGGGGAGCATCCCCTCATGCAGTTAGTGATCGGCTAGCGGGGCCCCATAGCGAGCCGGAAGGGGCCCTGTAGCCTAACGCTCTTGGTGCCACTTGAGCTGGTTCAGGGGAGATGGGGGAAGTGCGCCCCCTAGCGGCTGCAGTCATAGCGAGAACCCAACAGGGGAAGGGGCATGCAGCATCAGCTGACCTTACAGGTAAGCTTGATTCCATCCAGCCTCGCATCATTCTGACCTTCCAATATTGCCCATGTTCCATCTTCCGGGCGTTACCGTGTTGGGGAGGAAACGTGCTCTGCAGCATTCTAGTTGTGCTGCGGTCTATATTCCTCGGCCGTTTCGCGTCCCCGCCAGCCGCCGTCGCGGAGTCCACTTGTGTGCTGTCATGCTCGCATATGCTCACTGGAGGGATTTGGAGCCATGGTCTATGGTCTCGCCACGGTCTCGCCACGCTCCAGTTGGGCTGATTCAGCATTCTGCATCCAGTCATGTCCGGCGCGCACGTTGGCCGGCACCGCATCTGTCTAACCATCTGTCTAGCCATCTGCCGACCAACAGACACCCTGTCTCACCACGTCGCATTCGCACGCCTTTGTACTGATTGGCTTGACAAGTGTCCGTCAGGCGGCAGCTTGCCGTCCGCAGAGCTGCAGAGTGTAATCTCGGTCAATAACTGGACCCGCCTCGACACGCCGTACGGAGCACACACGGGAGCTTTACTCGATCATATTAATAAGATTTTAATCTGGTGGCAATCAGCTTCTTAGCGATGGTAAGAGACCATCTCATAATGCTCTTGTGGTTATTAATGCAGCTTCTCCCCTCAATTGTGCAATCATCGCCATGGTGGCCGGGAGTGGGGTGCTTGGAGTTAGTCGGGGATACTGGGGGTCCATGGCTTGGGGCGATGGATTCGTATAGCCCAAACAACAAACCCACCAGCTCAACTTATCTTTTGACGTCGCGGATAGTATTCCTCATGGCTGGCCGGGGTGGCAACCATGGCGTACTGTCAAGACGCAATATATAGACCCCACAGTCGCCTCATCCAGAGACTGCGTGGCTTGCTTGCTATTCAAGCTCTGCGGATCGGGCGTGACTCGCATTTACGCTACTAGGACTATGGACGCCTCCGATTACGAGTCACGTCGCAAGAAGCAGAATCGAGAGGCGCAAAAACGATACAGTACGTGGATATTCTCTCACAGTCAAGATGGCCGGTGTAGCAGCAGATGGGGTGATTCTCTCGCAAATGGAAGAGAGAAATCAGCAATCGAAACTCATAGGCCTGAGTTCCTGCGCAGTCGCTAATGCTCTTGTCGTCAAAGGGAAAAGACTCCGGAATGGCGAAGGAGCCCCCGCAAGGCCACCCACCCACAGAGGGCCCTGGGGGCCACTCCCACGAGAATGCCCATCTCAGTCTCCGTTCTCACGACGGCGGCGCAATGCAATACGGCAGCGAGGCTTACGACGGCAGCGCGGTGCTGACGGGTTCGGAAATGGGCGACCTGGTTACGGGTGTCTACGACGGAAACCAATGGGGGCATTCCGGCCGATCGACACCGCACCTGGTCTACACGCCAGACATCTACAGCAATGCGCACACGTATCAAGACACCTTCGTAAGTTCTGAAAGAGCGCCTCTCATCCACGAGCAGTCGAGAATGGGACCGGCCAGGGGGCTCACAGAGGTCTCGTAGGAAAGCTTCGCCAACGATCCCAAGCGCCCGTCCACAAACTCGTGCGCGACCGGATCCGCCGGGCCAGACTTGGCCATATACGCATCCTCCTCCACCTCCTCAGAAGCCGAGTCACGGCCGTTGCCCCGTGCCCACGCCAAAATATACGACGAAGCCGTTCAAATAACGGACGACCTCTTGCAGCACTACGAGTTTTGCGTCGAGATGCAGCTCATGTGTCTCGACGAGGAGCTGCGGTGCGCCATCCATGGCTTGAAGAATAGGTTTCGGTCTTCCATTGCTCGGGCAGCTAGCGAGTCTCGTTGAATATCTGCCCGCAAAGGAAAAAGAAGTTGCAGAAGACGATAGACGCAATGGCTTTTCTTCTTCTCTTTTCTCTTAGGGTCGGTATTTCATTTTCCCTCTCTCTTTCTTTGTTCTGGGCTTTTCTTTTGTAGGGACGCGTGCGGGTTGCGTTGCTTGGTTCACTGGGTCAGTGGCAGCAGGTTTGCTACGGACATAACTCATGGCCTGTACTTATATGATCTTTCCAAATTCTTCATCGTAGCGAGCATGTTTGGAACATACAGAAATGACACATATTATAAGCACAACTTTGTTCTTCGACAGCGTGTAGTAATGATGGCTTTACAAGCTGCGTGACGTGGAGGTAGAGGATAGCGTGCCTTTTTCTTATTAATAGATGAGCATCTTCGCTAAAGCGTAAGACGAGGTGAGCGGGAGAAGGGACAGAACCCTGGGCTCATGTTGTTTACTACAGCCCAGCCTGAAGATCAAAGGGACGGGTCCCAATAACACTGAAGCTTGCCAATACCTCTACCTCAGATATATAAAAGGCGACGTTCTAATTGTTTTATTAAAGAAGTACATACGTATTAATTATAATATTTTATAAAATGTTATAGATAGAAAGTTAGATACAGGTATATATAAATATATATAACTAAACTACAAGGTAAGCCTAGAGAAAATGTAGTTATAGCTAGAATGGGGAGTCTTAGATGTTAGACCTTACTTCAGAGATTCTCAGCTGCAAGCACCAATACCAGGGCTTTGCGGTGCATTATGGAGACTCCGTACGATACTTTGTGTGATTATCTTTATTACGGCGCGAGCAGGGCTACGCAAAAGAGTTAAACGAACTACTGCCGTCGGCGAGACGGCAAAAAAGCCTCTGCGTACACCTACTAACGCGTGCTCCATGCTTGCTCTGATTCACTCCGTCAAGACAGGCACTATCTTGCTCTTCGCCACAATATCCTTGCCCAAAGCCAATATGCTTGGACTCCGAAGCAGGTCAAACAGGCTGATGCCGCACTGCAGGTCCTGCAGGATCCAGTTGCGCAGCTCTACGGCCAGCAGTGAGTCGACGCCGTATGCGTGGACAGCCTTGCCAACGTCAATGTTAGTAGCGTCATTATCCGTGATCTGTGCTAGCTTATCGCGAACCGCCTCTGCCGCCACCTGCGTGGCCTGTGCTGTAGTAGTGGATGCCTCGAGTGCGGCTCGGATGGCATCCCCGCTGAACCCGCCGGCGCCGTCTTGCTGGTTGGCTGTTGCCCCTGAGAGCTCCGCTCGCACGAGCTCCTTGAACCGGGGGTCTGAGAAGTAGAACGGCGTTGGGAGAGAGTTGTCGGCTACGTGTCCTCCCGTGGCCAAGCCTGTGATGATCTGCCCGGGGATGGCGGCATGTGGCACTGCTTGGTTGTCGGTTGGAGTTGGAGCAGGAAGAGCTGGCAAGAGCCCACTCATTGCCGCCGACATGAGAGCGCGGAACTCGGCCTCGCCGAGTCCTACCGACTCCCACTTCTTGAGGTTGCTCGTTCCCTGTCGTTCGGCGACGAAGCCGACGTCCAGCATCAGACCGAGGTCGAGGCTGAGGGCAGCGAGGCCCTGGGAGCGCCGGTAGTGAGCCAGGCTGTCCATGAAGGTGTTGCCGGCAGCGTAGTTTGCCTGCCCCGGGTTGCCAGTCACGCCAGATATAGAGCTGAGTAGGATGAAGAAGTCGAGGCTTTTGGGAAGCAGCTCATGCAGGTTCCACGAGCCTTGCACCTTGGGCTGCAGAGACTGCCTGTACATGTCATGGGTCATGGTTTCGAAGATGCTAGTAGATTCAGGGTTAATATGATGCTGCTCCGAGTTCAAACTGACGGGCAAACTTACCCATCGCGGAGGACCATGGCAGATTGAATGCAGCCCGCAATCGGCGGCAACGATTGAGCACACGCGTCCAGAGCCGCCTTGACCTGGCCAGCTTTGGTGATGTCGCAGGCATGGAAGACGGCGCTCGCGCCCCAATTTTTTGAGCTCCGCTTCTAGCCCTGTAGCCTTGGGATCTGACGGCCCGGACCGGGAGAGGAAGACGATGTTCTTGGCACCGGATGCTGCCATGTGTGAAGCGAGACTCCTACCGAGGCCACCCAAACCGCCGGCAATGATATATGTGGCGTCGGGATTGAGAGACAGGGCGCCTGCTATGCTTGGGTGCACCGGGATGGTGTCGGTGGGTGACATGGTGACGACCAGCTTACCTATGTGCCTGCCGGCCTGTAGCATGCGCATTGCGTTGAGAATGTTCGGCAGGGGGAATTCGGAAATGGTGTGCACGGGCTTGATGACCTTTTGGAGCAACAGATTGTGGACGTCTTGTAGCAGGAGAGCCGTCTTATCGGGCATGTTTCTCAGCATGTAGATGAGATTGAAGAACGAGAATGAGGCTGTCCGCTTGAACGGAGCCATATCGAGGCCGGAGTTGCTCTCAATATCTTTGATGCCAATCTCCACGAAGCGGCCAAAGGGGGCAATGCACTTCCAGGTCTGACGGAGAAGCTCCCCCGAAAGAGAGTTGAGGACCACGTCTACACCTCGGCCATCGGTCAGGCGCTTCACCCCAGACACGAAGGAAGCGTCACGACTGCTCAAGATGTGGTCTGCTGGAATGCCGTATACGTCTTGAAGCACCTGCGCCTTGGAGGCACTCCCCACTGTGGCTATTATCGTTGCCCCGTAGTGCTTGGCTAGCTGGATGGCGGCCTGCCCGACACCGCCTGCGGCAGCGTGGATCAGGATCGTTTCGCCTCTCCTCAGTCTGGCAAAGTCCCTCAGACAGGTCAGTGCCGTCATGAAGACGACGGGTATAGAGGTGGCCTCAGAGAAGCTCAGGCCGCTGGGAATCACATGCGCTTGTGCTGCCTTGACTCGATGCATGGTGCGGAAGCATCCCTCGCCAAGCGCGTATATTCTGTCGCCTGGCTTGAGCCTCGTGATACCGCCTCCAACGCGCTTGATGATGCCGCCGCAGTCGAATCCGACAGCGGGAGCGGAAAGCTGGCCCATAAGAATCAGGAGATCGCGAAAACTGACCACAGATTCAGGCAAAGATTAGCATAGGCCGCAAAGAAAAGGCCCAGTGAAAATGAGATAGACTTACTTGACTCCGACCGAGCGTGTTTCAAATTCGATCTCGTCGCTCATCAGCTCCCTGGAAGCATTCTCGTTGGCCGTGAACCACATCGTGTTCAGTAACCCCGGTTGCCGAATGGCTAGTTGTAGGCCTACGGGCGCGTCGCCAACTCTCATTAATTGCGTACCGGTTTTGCTGATCTGGTTCGACACGTAATGGTTCAGCTCGTCGTTGGCAGTAAAGCGAGCGATTTGACAGATGCCAGCATCAACAACAAATTCCTTGTCCTCGCAGTCGGTGAGAAGCAGCTGACCGATCAACCCGGCGTTCTGGCTCACTTGAGATAGCGTGGTCGCTGTGAGGGAGAGAGAGGTAATGTCGAGATTTGGGTTCTCGTTTCGCACGCTTCTGAAGATGCCATTGACAGTTTGTGAATGGGGAGCTGTGGACCCCGTGACCCAGAGGAGTCGACGAGCCCTCAGTAAAAGACCCTTGAAGGCCTCAAACTTATCGGCATCGTCTTCCAGTGCCAAGTGAGATTCTAACGCCAGCAGAGAGACACAGCAGACACCATCAATCTTGCTTGCGACATCACCAACCCCGAGCTGGGCTTTGCTGACAGACAGGCCTTGGCGATGGATTTGCTGGACCAACTCATCGGCAAGCGTCATGCACGCGAACGAAGGGTTATTGGGCAAGAGAAGAGTGACCGGGGTGTTGTTCTCTTGGAGAAATATGGGGTGAATCTTTCTCTTCGCAGCAATGATGAGGTGGCTGGATTGCCCGGCTGGGATGTGGATGTGTTTGTCGAGGCCAGCAGCAGAGCACGTATCCTTTAGAGACTCGGCAGATTTCCAGTCACTGGCGGTGAGTATCAATACCGCCGAATTCTTCATCGAGGTGACCACCTGTTGAATTGACCCTGCCTCCCACTCGCCGGGCATGATTATGGCGTCAAAGGTGGCGTCTGAACCAGGCTTGCCATCCTCAGTGATGCTAAAGGCGACGTTATTTGCAAATGGCTCAGATTCTGACTCTAGTGCGTCGCGAACTTTGTCATCCTTGCTGGTGACAGCCCATTTGGCCAGTCGCAGTGTCTTGCGCTGCTCATCGGTGAATGCTTTGAATGCCTCGGTGATGAACAACGTGCCAGTCTGATGCAACTCGAGCACACTGGCATATGGGTCAATATGAGCAACAAGCTCCAGAATTTGTGCAACGGCATAATGGTCTAGGCCGCCAGTCGGCTGTGGGGACGCCTTGGACTCAATGTACTGGTGGAGGCTTGCGGCTGAAGCGATTCTCAGGTCGGGCAAAGTGCGAAGATGGCCATACCTTTGGCGGACAGTATTAGACGAAGCAGTCGTATCTTGGCTATCGCCGATACGTCTGCATGTAAGACCGGTCATGGATACAAAGGGCCTTGTTCCGGCGTCGTCTCCAAAAACAATGTCTGCAGTGTACTCGATTATACCCGTCACGGACGCCTTTGCGTATCCGCGCAAGCCTTGGCCAGCTTCTCTAGCACCGTCGTTTGCAATCTTGAGGCTCTCAATAAACACTGGGATGGCAGCACCGTTTTCGGCATCGCCCGAGGCACTTCCCATTGCTGCGAAGATGAGCTGGATCATAGAGTCCAGCGTCGATGGATGCAGCAGATGATCATCCTCGTATCGGGAGGGAATTGTCGCTTTAGTATCGTAGATGGTAACCCTGCCGCAGGCAGAGAGTCCCTCGTGGTGAACGTCAGACAAGCCCTGGAACGCAGGGCCGTACTGCAGACCAAAAGACTCCGTCTTGGCGTAAAAGTCGGACTGCTTAATGGACCTGTGACACGCCCTCTCAACGTCTGCGAGTTGGAGCTGGAATTGCTCGAGGCTATACGCCCGCTCACGCGCCGCATAATCCGTTGGAGACTCTATCTTGTAGCGAACGGCTACGAAACCGCCACAGTTGTGCTCAAGCGGCTTGGAATCGCTAGAGCTGGAAATCCTAAATTCGAACCAATCTTGGGCGAGGCCGTTTGTCTTGGGTCGGAGCAGTTCTATCTTTGTCTCGATGCCTTGGTCGTCATCAGGGATTACCATTGGCCGCTCTAGATGGACGTCATGGAGTTCGATAAAGTCGAGTGTACGATCTTCATATCTAATTAGCGGCAGTCTTCAGCGGCGAAGGGATGTTAGGAATTGAGATGATGGTACAACTTACTGGGATCCGCAATTTGTCGAGCTGCCTCGATGACCATACAAACCATGCCAGCAGCCGGATACAAAATGCTGGACTGGATTTTGTGGTCTCTAATCCAAGGAAAGTCCGAGGTTCGCAGAAACTGGCGCCAGCTAGGATCACCCAGGACCACATCGTCAACTGGCGCGCCGAGCAGGTCGATCCGGTTCCCATTGCGCAGGCGTGAGCTCTTAGACAAGCGCGTGTCAGACCAGTACGATCTCTCGTGGTTCCAAGGGTATGTTGGAAGGTCAGTTAGCTGAACCTGGGCATTGCTTTGATCGTCGATCTGGTTGGCAGCATTGACATTGACCTTGACACCACTGGTGTGAAGGAGACCCACAGCTTGGAGAGCCGTGGCAACGCCGTCCTTGCCACGCTGGAGAACAGAGCCGTACGTGATGTTTTTGAAGGCTTCTGCTTTGATGATTTGTCTGGCAGGACCTTGGAGAGCCGAGTGGGGCCCAATCTCCAACAGCAAGTCAACGGCTGCTTCGCCTCTTCGTCGTCGCTTAGACTCGCCCTTGAGCAAGGCCGACAAGGCAGCCGAGAACTGGACCGGGCTGGTGAGATTCTCAACCCAGTACTTGGGGTCGAGCTTGCCGAGCTTCAACTCGTTACCCGTTACGCTGGAAATCATCCTAACATCGGACGACGATGTGTTCTGGCTCCCGCAATCTTGTATACGGGCCAGGTAATCGTGGGCAATATGCTGCATGTGGTGAGAGTGGTAGGCATTTTCAACTCGAAGCTTACGGGCGAACTGGCCAGTTGCCTTGATCTTTGCCTCAACCTCGTCAATGGCATCCTCATCGCCAGAGAGTGTGAGTGACTCTGGAGAGTTCACGCACGCAATCTGGGCTTTGTTGCTCTCGGTGTTGACTGAGTTGATAAACTCTTCAGCCTTGTCGGCAGAGATGCCGACGGCCAGCATGGAGCCCTTGAGAGCTGGCTGCCGAGTCTTGAGCTCTGAGGATAGAACTCCTCGCCAGTAGGCAATCTTCCATCCGTCTTGGCGGGAAACGCTGCCGGCACAGACTGCGGCAGCAATCTCACCACTAGAATGACCGACCACTACAGAAGGGCTGATGCCCCATGATTCCAAGAGCTCAACTAGGGCGACTTGGATGATGGTGCATATAGGCTGTGAGTACTTGGCTAGATGAAGCAGAGAAGACTTGGCATCGCGGTTGAGCTCTTCTTTTACGGACCACTCGCAGCCTAGCTCATCTTGGAGATATCTGTTGGCAGCATCTATGGACTGTTCAAACACGCGGTACGACAGGAGCTCTTGGCCCATGCCAGCCCACTGTGCTCCCTGACCCGTAAAGACGAAGCCGATCTTGGGCTTTGCAAGGGATCGAATGGGGCGAGCATCGGGTATGTCAATGACCTCAGTGCCATCGGCAGAATTGGTCACAAGCAAGTACGATTTCCATGGGAGCTGAGAACGTCGCTTGAAAAGGCAGTATGCCAACCTATCCGTAAGATTTGCTTCCTGAATGGTGCGCTTCTCATATGCCTGGATATACTCAAGGTGCTGAGTTTTCATCTCTCCGACAGCATGTTCATCGTGAGCCGAGAAGACGAGAAGCTTGTGGCGCGACTGCTCGCGGAAGCCCAACAGTGAGTCAGATGTAGAGGACGTGGCAGAAGACGGGACGGCTGTTGCTTGGACAAGGTAACCAGATTCACTGCCAGAAGAGAGGCCGCCAGGGCTGAAGGCATCGTTGTATAGATCTGTGGTGGTACTATGCTTGCCTTTGATACCAGCCATTTTGAAGTATCCGGCAGCGTCATCAAGAATGGCGTGCGCATTGGTGCCTCCGTAGCCGAAGGAGCTGATGCTGGCTCTCTTGACCCCTACTGTGTCCCAGGGCGTGATTTCCCGAGGCACCCTCACGCGGCACTTGTCAAAGGGGATCTTGTTGCTCAGGGTCTCGATATTGACGCTTGGGGGGATCAGCCCCTTCTCCAGCATCAAGACGGTTTTGATGAGACCTGCTATGCCTGCAGCGCCTTCTGTATGGCCGATCTAGAAGAAAGGGGCAGAAAGTTTAGCTAAGAAGAGCAGTTGCAAGAGTGGGCAGAGCCGTACATTTGATTTGATAGAACCAACGTATAATAGATCAGTGGAACTTCTCCCTTCCGTAATGGATGCGCCAATGGCTTTCACCTCGGCAGAATCACCAGCCACTGTGCCCGTACCCTGAGAGATGTAAGTATATGTATAGTGGGAGAAGATCCATGTCTGAGGCTTACATGAGCTTCGAAATACGACGTATCAGCGAAATCGAGACCCGCTCTCTTATACACTGACTCAATAAGACTGGCTTGTGCCTCGGAAGACGGCAGTGTAATACCTGACGTATGACCGTCTTGGTTTACGCCCGTACCTCGAATCACAGCTCGAATGCAGTCCCCGTCTCGGATAGCATCCTCCAGCGGCTTGAGGACAACTACGCCTAGGCCTTCTCCACGACCATATCCATCTGCACGGCTATCAAACGATTTTGACTTGCCATCACTAGCCAAGAAGCTCATACTTGACATGAAGACGTTCAATGAGGGGCTTAATATCAAGTTTGTGCCGGCTGCGATGGCAATCTTGGATTCGCCTGCGTGCAGTGCCTGGCAGGCCAAGTGTAGCGCCACTAAGCTGGAAGAACACGCTGTGTCGAGCATCAAACTGGGGCCGTGCCAGTTGAAGAACCAAGACAAGCGGTTGGCGAGCATCCCGCTGCCCACACCGGTGGCGGCGTATTTAGGCCCGGCTTCGGGGTCCCGAACCAGGTGGTCTTTCCAGTCGTTGGTGAAGCAGCCGACGTAGCAGCTTGTGTCTGAGTTGGCGGTTGATTCCATCGGTATACCTGCATTCTCAAGTGCTTCGTAGGTGACCTCGAGCATAAGCCTCTGCTGGGGGTCCATGGCCTTGGCATCGCTAGGGGATATGCCGAAGAAGGGGGCATCGAAGACGGAGATGTCTTCTTGGAGGAAGTGGCCGCCGGCGGTGATTGCAGTGCCTGGTTTGCGGCTTGGGTGTTGGTATGATTGGAGGTTTAGACGGTCTGAGGGTGCCTTTGAGTGGGCATCTGCAAGGGAGTAAGTATCGTGCGAGTAGATGTTTGACCCGTATGAGCAAGTATGTTCTGTTTCTTACTTCTTCCCTGGAGGAGCATCTCCCAGAGAGCCTCTGGGTTGTTGCTTGCGCCTGGGAGGCGGCACCCCATGCCAATAATGGCGATAGGCTTTGCTGGAGCCATCTTTCGTATGTTCAATCTCTGCTCTTGTCTGGCCAGCGATGATTGTAGTTGAGGTCAAGGTAGGGGAAATAATGGGCAGTGATAGTATGAGCCGAGATAGCATATAGTTTCTCAACGCATTGAGGAGAATAAAGACAGGAGTCCAGGGAACGTGAGTAAGTCAACTGTTGACCCAAAGGAGGAAAGTATTAGGGAGAGCCGGTTTAAGCTACTATTCTATTCTGTTCTGCACCGTTTGACCCGTATGTTCACATGCATGCATGATACATGGTATGTATTACAAGATTGCTCTGTCGACAATGCTCGACCAACTATCCATCGTCAATCACAACATTTCAGACATCAATCTGCTCTCTTCCCGATACGGACAATAATAGCGCTGGCATCGATTTGGACTGTAAGCTTACATCCACACCCTTGCGGTTACATCCACACCCTTCAGTTTTCCCACGCCCAACCATTTTCTTCAAAATCCTATCCCCACCTCAGCTTACAATGCATGAATCCTACTCGCTTCAGGACATTTCCCTTTCCCTGTTGCCAGGAACCCGATCGACGGCGCTCGGAAAAGAGCTGTTCCAGTGGATCCTCTTCCCTGATTGTACGTCCAAGCGTACAGATTATTCGACTTCCCATCTCATTTTGTTTCCCTGCGATATCATCAACTCCACAGCCACGACTAAACATGGATGACCCACGTCCTGAACTGCAGCCGCTGCTATCGCCACAGCCTCACCACGGGGATGAGGCACTCAACGACAATCATCCTGCCAAGAAACCGTCGAAATGGTTCATCTACCTCCTCTTCGTAGTGGTCGCCGGGCTAGATTCAACCATCTTCATGCTGAATCTGCCACTGACTCGCGTCTACGAGAGCATCACATGCTACCACTACTTCGCGGACGAGGATCCGTCCAGATTTTCAAATCCATTCGAAATACCTGAAAACCTATGCAAAGTCAGTCCGGTGCAGGAGGAGCTAGCGCTGGTGAAGGGCTACGAGCTTCTCTTTATGGCATTGCCTGGTCAGTCTTGTTGCCCGCAAGTTTGGCTGGTTTCTAGACAACTGATATTCTGACAGGCTTGTTTCTTGCTATTCCTTATGGCCGGCTCGCTGATCGCTGGGGTCGCCGCCCGGTTCTCAGACTGTGTGTGTTGGGTTTAGCTTTGGCTATGACTGCTTTGTTGCTCGTCTGCTGGTTCTGGTGGCTTGTTCCGCTTCGGTTCGTCTGGTTCGCCTGGTCTCTTACCGCAATTGGCGGCGGCGCAGCTGTGTTGACGTCGGTTGTCTTCACCATCCTTGCAGATTCCGTTGACCAAGATGAAAGGTGGGATGATGCTTGATTCGATATTTTACCCTTGCCACGCGTTGTTCGTTTTCTAATCTGTTTTCTTGTAGAGCGTCAATCTTCCTGCAACTTTCCGTGGCAATCTTTGCTGCGCAGGCTGTCTCAACTCCTCTCGCCGCGTATACGATGAATAACTTCGGAAACATTGTCCCTATTGCGGTAGGATATGGACTTGGACTAACCAGCCTCTTTTTAACCTTCCTGGTGCCAGAAACGTTACAAAGGAGTAGTCATCTCGATTCTAGTGTCCACGCGCCGACATCGGCAGACGAGCGCGACTCCGATGAAGAAAGCACAGGTCATTTGAAGAAACCTTGGCTTGTGAATATATCGTCAGTCGCCTCAAAGCAGATGAAGGGTCTAGCCTTTCTTTTTCAGTCTCCCAGTCTAGCAGCCCTGCTTGTGGCGCTGCTGCTCGACTCATTTGCTGGAGGAGTTCCCTACTTCATCGTCCAATACACATCAACCAAGTTTGAGGCTCCAATATCCCAAGCCGGATTCCTCGTCACTATAAAAGCTGTTGTCACCATGGTTGTCTTTTTAACTCTCGTGCCTGTAATTGGCCGCCGTTTGCTCCAAAACAGATGGGGCTTGGATGCTCACGCTCGCGATCTTTGGCTAGCTAGACTGACGATTATCTGCGGTCCTATCGGCTTCGCCACCATAGCCATTGCGCCGAACCTTGCTATAGCGGGTGCGGGTCTCATCTTTACAGCTGTGGCGTCTGGCTGCGTGAGCATGATGAGGAGCGTAGCGACGGAGATGGTCAAGTCAGACCAAGTCTCACGGCTTTACGGGGCTATCAACGCCATACAGACCATAGGTGGTTTGATATCGGGTCCTGTTCTAGCTGAGCTGTTTGCAGCTGGTTTACGTTTGGGAGGTGGTTGGATCGCATTGCCGTTCGGCCTTTGTGCTGTTTTGAGTGTTTTCTCGACTGGTATTGTTTGGCTGGTGCGGTTACCGAAGGCGCTGGACTAGGTAGTTATAAAGAGCTAGACAGGAGTTATTAAAATAAGAACTTCAGGTATAGACATCAAAGTGTTAGATTAGTTATACTGTAAATAGGTATCTAAAATAGCCCGTAATGATCTCTTCTTTTCGTAGAATATTGACCTGCCTAAGCATCTATAGTTGCTACTAGTAACGGTCCGCATTTCACGTACACTTTACGAGGCTACTACCCTAGATGACAACTTCAAATGCTCTTTTAAAAATATCATCTTTGTTATACCTCACTTTCTGAATGGTTTTCCTCGTGAACGCACAGTAGATATGAACAGTAGATCATTACGCACACAGATAATAAGACTATAGCCAGGCCTCGAAATCATTGACTATTCAATAACGTAAAAGAATCATGTTACCTTTCTTTTTAACGTAGCCACTACTGCTTCCTAGAGGGCCAAAGCGTGGGGTCTCAAACCCGGCCTCTTATCTTATGTACAATTAAATGACAGTTTCACAATGAAAGGAAATGTAGATGAAATAAGTAGATGTTGTATTACTAGCTTTTTCTTAATATCAAGTTCAATTAATGCAGCGTGACGATAGGAAGGCTTTTAATCCTGAGGAATGTAAGCCTGTGCCTCAGCATCCCTTAACAAATCCGCTGGCTTCCCTTGGCACACAATCTTCCCTTTGCTAAGAACAATCATCTCATCCATGTCTTCCACCACACCCTCCATCCTATGCACAATTGCCAGAATGGTATAATCTGTAAATTCCCGCTTGATGTGTGTTCGCATCAAAGTAGCCGTATCCTCATCAACACTATCGCATCGTATGAGCAACACTCCGTTGTACTGACAATTGATTGAGGCCAAAGGCAACTTACCTGCTAGTCGCTTCATCAAGGATTAAAATCTTCCACCCTGCATTTGGATTCTCCTTCAGCCATCTACATTTTACAATCGCTCGAGTTAAACCGAGAAGTTGCAACTGGCCAATGGACCAGGATGATGGATCAAATTTGGCCGAGAGACCGCCGCGCTCTTGGACTATATTCCAGAGGCCGAGGCTCACAAAAATTTCTTCCATGGTCTTGGTTTTCCACAAATTTGTGGTATCATTGGCCTGCGCATCTTCTCCAGGGCCTGTTGGATCCAAGTTATCTTTCAGGGAAAGCTCATTGAAGAAAAATGTAGTTTGCGAAATGGCATTCAGGCGACGCTGGACCAAGTCCTGGTGCAAGGCTGAAGCATCAATGCCGCCAATGGTGATTTTACCCGAGTATACGGGAAGTAAGCGCAATAGGGTTGAGCACAAACTGGATTTACCGCTCCCAGATCTTCCCGTAATAGCAAGTTTCGTTCCTTGAGGTACTTTGAGATCTGTGCAACATAGCGCCATTTTTGGCAGTGCGACACCCTCGTCCTGAAGACTGCTGCTGGAGGCTTCGCCAACGGAATCGATCGATCCATAAGTTGCGGTGACTTGGTGAAAGACAATGTCATACCCTGCCGTATCATTTGATGTGCTCTCTAGGTCGGTGATACTCCCTTGGGCAACTGGTGTTTCCTCTGAAAACTGTTTAACTCTTGAAATGGCCCCAAGAGACGTCTCCATACTTGCCCAGAAACGAATGAGAAAGGTTAGATATGAATTAAAAGATGTCAAGTTTACCAATGCAACACCAAGATCTGATCCAGATATGCCGCTGTTCAGCTCAACTGCCATGATGATGAGCAGCATGGTGAGCCCGCTAACGACGAGATCCAAAACAAGAGCCAACCAGCGCTGAACTGTGTATAGCAAGTAGATGGGCTGCTGCGAATCATCTAGCAAGCGGCGGTGCTCCTCTTCCAGGAAGTAGCCAAACTTGCCACCATAGGCTCGGATGGACGATAGACCACGAATCATGTCTTGAAAGTTGGTGACTGCAGATTCCAGCGTTAGTTCGGAGCTATAATTATCCAATACCACACGAATTCCGTAACAGCGCAACTTACAAAGAGGTGCCTTGGCTTCAATATCAAGCAATCTAAGTTGTCGTGATGTCTTCAAGTAGTAACCTTGAACGAGGTAAATGATGAACAAGCAAAATGGTATAGTGACAGCCATGTACTTTGCCGCAATAGAGACAATAACAACTTGAACCACGCAGATACATGCAAACAGTGTGGTGTTTACCACAGCCATAGGCAGGTTGTAGTCAATCAGCTGCATGTCCTGGTTGAAGCGATTGAGAGTGACGCCTTGATCGACAGTTGCGAAGTAAGACGCGGGTGCTTTGAACAGTGCATCCACAACGATTTGGTGCAGCTGTCTCCCAGATTGGCTAACCATATAAACCATGAGGGCCGACGATGCGACGGCTAGGCCAGCTAGGGCAGCTACGCTGAGAAGAGCGTAGATACCTAGGTAATATCCTACCGATTTGGGAGAACCCGAGGCGTTATCATCAGACCACCATTGAACCCACAGGACGCAGATCTGCATGCATACAGCGCAGAGTAGAGAACAAAAAACAAAAATACCAGCGTTGAGCGGCCCAGCTGCTTTGATATAGAACCAATAAATTGAGAAGTCACCAGTCTTTCTGCGAAGGTCGTTAGCCCCTTCTGCCAAGGTGATCGAGGTATTCTGTTGTTCACTCAAGGGTTCTGCCTCGTTGTTAATTGCGATATTATTGTTTTGTGGATTGGTTGTACCATTAGCTTCAGTCGCTATTCGGTTGGTCTCATTTGCCAGCGTATATATCTGGTCGCCGCTTGATGTGATGCTGCTTCCCACACTCAAAGTGGCTGTTTTGTTATCGACGGTGAGAACTTGATCAGCATATTCCAAGATGTTGCCTGTACCTCCGTTAGCCATAAAATGTTATTAGCAAATGCACTGGTTGACATACTGATGCTGGAGCATATAACTGTGGTGGCGTTTGACCGTCGGAGGATGCCGTTTCGGCCAAACAAGTCCGAGAGAATGTGCTGTGCAGACGCATGGTCTACTCCACTGAGAGTATCATCGAGCAGGATAAGCTGGTTGCGGCTATACACCGCGCGCGCAAGTGCCTGGAAGACGTTTCCATTAGCTTTCCTGACAAACCCATCACTAGATCAAGGCAACCTACAACTCGCTGGCGCTGTCCACCACTTAGGTTGCTACCTTCATTTCCGACGTGCTTCATATCTCCATCTTCAAACTCTTCCAAGTCTAGCACAAGGGCACAGGCAGATATGACTTCCCGATACCACACGGGATCATAGAATTGATTGCCAATAATGTTAAGGCGCACAGTGCCGCTGACTAGCCACGGTTGTTGAGGACAAAACGCGATTTGCGACGTGCTGGTGGATATATCACCAGCAAAAAAGGGGCTTTGCTTCAAGATACCGTAAAGGAGCATGCTCTTTCCAGATCCAACTGGGCCCATCACAGCAGTAACAGAACCCTGAGGGATTACAAAATGCACATTGTCGAGAATTGGATTGTCCGATGCCCACCCAAAACACCCACCTTGCACTGCAACAGCTGGAGCAGATTTCTTTTCTCCTCCACTCCAATGTTTGCCAACATGCTCCGAGTCTGTTTCGGAGTCTGTTACTCTGCTCTCCTGTGGACTTGTATTCGACTCAGTTAAGAGATTCGACGCCGGTGTATTCGCTGAGGTGTAGTCCTCAATCCGAGACAGAGAAGATATTCCCGCAACGAAGCTGGGCAGAGCCTGCACTAGGGTACTGAACGGACTTGCGATCATGTTGATCAAGCTGAGCGAGGCAAAGCTCTTCGCTGCCAATACTTTATTGCCCGACACTTGACTAACAGCTGCATATAGAGCGAAGGTGGCGAAGGGACCCAGAGCTATTACATTTAGTATTGTTTTTTGTCTGTTTTGAAAAAGGTATCGTACCAGTTGTCCCCTGTGCTACAGACGTGTGTTAGTACTTTCATCATCTTCACCTTCCAGTCAAGCAATACTAACAGAGTACGAGGATGAAACACATGAGGCGTCGATAGATGTGCGATTTGCCAATCTCATTCAACCGCATTCTTTGTAACAGCGAACTTGCCGCAGAGCCCAGCCCAAGCATGTGAACTTCCTTCAGTTGGCGAATCACAGTTGCTGCGAGACTAATGCGTTCTTGAACTGAGTGGTTCCAAATCTTCTGCGCAACGCCTACCTTGCCTGCAACCGGAACGGTTGCCGAAAAGCAAGCTGTGGATTTATCATTAGCCCAGCTAGTCGTCGACTAAAGAGATATCATGTTTGGTTGGAACTCACCGATGCAAACTACAACAGGCGCAACGCTTGCCCACGACAATTGAACAGCTAGAACATAAACTGCTATAGCGATGTGGACCACATTAGCCCAAAGCTCATGAATATCTTCAAATGCAACCATGGCTTTGTCCACATCTACCGTCATAAGTGTCAGGGACGCTGTGTCAGTAGATAGTGGAGAACCCCTTCGAAAGGAGCTTTCGAAAATGAGAGAAACTAGGCTGCCTCGGACTTTCATCATAAGCCGGTTGACTAGGTGCCAGTATAAAGCATTTGAAAGCTTTGTAGTGGTCAGCTACATTCTCGTGATTACGACAGATGCATTCAAGGAAGTCTTAGCCTGGCTTACCGAATAACCGACAAAGGTGAGAAGATACGCAAATATGAGTAGCTGGCCTGCTTCCTTGTTCCGCTCTGCACGAGGCGTATTGATGTAGTTGACGCTAGTGTAGATAAGAAACGGTTGAGCAAGTGTGAACCCCAGGAGACACACACGGGGGATTACGGGGAGTAGGCATGCCTGGGAGAAACGAGTGACGAGCTGGCTAAAGAGGGATTGCTTCTTAGTCTGGCGGGTAACGCTATCCAGCTTGTTGCTAAGCTGTCCACTCTTCATATCAGCCGACAGAGGGAGAAGCTGTGGCAAGGTGAGGATAAAGGCATATCCTGCGCGAAACAGGGACAGCAGCCACAGGAAAAAAGTCCGGCTTAGTGGACCAGCCAGTTCCTCGGGGCCATAATCGGATGGATGTATGAGTATGTGATGCTTTTCAATACTCTCAAATGCTAGGCATACGGCCTTAAACACAATACCGACCGTGTAGAGAATGGGAATAGCAGGCGCATTGTTCATGAGCCACAGCGTTCTTGAGGTGGCAAGATTCAGCAAGATGGTGATGACCAAGTACACGGTGATAGTCAGGGATGGGCGAGGGGACCGGGTATGGAGGTGTCTGGAGAGGATTCCAACGACAAGGAAGCTCACACAGTCGACGCTTGCGGCAGCGACAGCATACACTCGATGATGGTGATAATGGGTGGCGATCAGAGCTAGATACGCGATAGACAGTGCTTCGACAACTGCAATTACGGTCTACAGAAATAAGTCACCGACTCATCAGTAAACGGCATGCCAGCAATACGTAGATAAAAAGAGACAGAAATAACCAAACAGGGCCAGCTTACCAGTTTAGCTGATTGAACTGTCTTGGCATGAGCTACAATTACATGCTTTTTCCAGGGTCGCATCTGCCAGAAAGCGGCGAGGATAAAAGCCACATCTGGGATTATGGTAAAGAATATCATTTCAAATAGAAACGTCAAGTCAAGGCCGCCACGACAGAACGGACCGGCCCATGGCCCAAAGATGGCATCAACAGCCTCTGAGCAAGACATGTTGACGTTGGCCCTAGGGTAAGTCGTTGCCCAAAATTTGGTGCTCGCTGGTGAGCGGCTCGAGCCCGGAGTGTATTTGAAGATGTTCCA
Source organism: Calcarisporium arbuscula (assembly GCA_009828645.1). NCBI lineage: Eukaryota > Fungi > Ascomycota > Sordariomycetes > Hypocreales > Calcarisporiaceae > Calcarisporium > Calcarisporium arbuscula. The sequence continues at coordinate 496,364 of WBSA01000024.1, read as the reverse complement.
CGCAGCGCATCTGGCAAGTTAGAACACTGAAATGACATGGAAAACAATAAGAAAGGGTAGAACCGAAACTTGGAATGAGGATGGCACGAGATCGTAGGGCTTGGAATCTAAACGAGAGAAGCGTGCGTGTACGTTCTCTGGCGAGAACTGTTGGTACGCGACCCGGTGTGGGTCCATCGCTGTGCTGGAGATAAATACATTCCGTATTTGGTTTAGCGCATCTGCATATGTCCCAAAGAGGAGATAAAATCGCACTTTGCGACGGCACCTTGTGGGGCTACTAGCAAACCAGAGGAAGGAGACACCACAACGGTCCTTGAGGCTCCTGCACGCTCAGCTGATACAGCAGGGAAGGCGCCCGGGGGGGGGGGGGGTGTGTGGCTTGTTGACTTCTCCAGGGTTGCATTCCTCCATCATCTCATCTCACCACGGCCCGGGCCATGGGATATGAGCTGCGAACCCTGTGAGATGCGATGTAAGCTGATGGACCACCTCCCATGTGTGGCTTGCCGCAACCTCAACCCAACTCACTGAGCTCAGGACCCCTGAAGCCATGTGGCGTTCTGAGTCGTGGATGGCTGCGATGCGACAACGGGGCATGGCAAGCATGGGATCCATGGAATACTATCCAAGTCATGGCCGACAGCGCTTGGTACCTAGCCAAGTAAAGAATGTCTGAATGGCTCTATCAACGACTACAGTCTTGACTGCTATGTTTCAATCTACCACGTGTAGTTTAGATTTGACCGTGTTCCGCGTCTCACTTGACTACGCAGTTAACTAACTGGTTCACTGCCTCTTGTGTGCTCCCTCCATAAGCCCTTCATCATTTTCTGACTACGAAGTAATTTCTGGCCTCAGCTCATCGTCATCCACCTTGTCATATACGGTAACACTTGTAAGTGACCTCAATCTCCATAATACACTAACAACCAGATTTAATTTCCATCAAACAAATCGCCCACGACCAGTCACTTTAGCAAGCCAAACAATGCTTCCGCAGGCGACATCTGACTGGCTTCAACGCCTCGCTCAACTCGGTTCAGTCTGCCACTTCCCTACTCGCAATGACGGCGCCAGCGCACAAGACGGCTATGCGAGCATCACAATTCCGATCGAGTCTGAAGACGGGAAGAGCGCTGATACTGACGAGGACAAGCGACTCACCAACCTTTATACCGCCTGGGCACTAATTCTTCGACTGTATACCGGAAGCGAGAATGTAGCATTTATTGGCGTAAATGAAAAGTCCCCCACCGAGCTGCGGGTCAAGCCCGTTTTGGCCAACGTTGAGGCCGAAATGACCATCTCAGAAGCTGTTCGCCAGATTCAGCTACCGCAGCAGCAAAATGCCGTTCCTACAGAAACAAGCCAAAGCGGATGGGAAGAAATTGCGCAGGCCGAGGCTGCATGCAACACCATAATTGCCTGCAACGCCAATGTGCAGAGTATGAATTTGAGCAATTTACACTCTAAGGTGAGTAATAGGCCTTCTCCCAATGCTACTATGCCATTGTTTTGCTGCTAACACACACGGTAGTTCCCCATTATCCTCTTCGTTGAATCCTCCAAGATCACTGTTCCTATACTTCCAACCACCTATCACGAGCACAAGCGCAAAACCTCGCCAATGTTCTTGGAGTTGCGATTCTTGCAGTCCAAGAGCAGCCTGAGAAAAAGATCAACGCAGTCAGCATCGTTCCCCAAGACCAGCGGGACCTCGTCCAGTCTTGGAATGCCAACCCGCCTGAATACGTGCATTCTTGTATACACGACGAGTTTGCTAAAACTTCTGTTCTTCAGAGGGACGAAACCGCAGTTGATGCCTGGGACGGAATGCTTTCATATGCCGAGTTGGATCAGGCATCCTCTAGGCTCGCTCAGCGCCTGCAGAAATTGTCTGTACGAAAGGGTGACGCTGTCATTGTATGTGTTGAAAAGACAAAATTCGTGCCAGTCGCTTGGATGGCGATTTTTAGGGCTGGTGCTACTCTCGTACCCGTTGATATCATGCAGCCAGTGTCGAGACTAAAGGTCATTAGGGAGGTATCCAAGGCAGGTGTCGTCATTACGACAAAAAAATCTGAGGAACTTGCAAGGAAACTAACAGACAACGTCTGCATTATTGATGACGATCTTCTCAACGACGCCTCACCCTGCTTCTTTGATGGTCCTGCAGTGGACCCTGGCGATGATGCATACATACTATTCACCTCAGGTTCAACGGGTGAACCAAAAGGTATCGCGGTTTCTCACGGAGCCTTTTGCTCGGCAGCCCGAAAGGTATCCAAGATTATCCCAAACACAAAACGAATGCTCCAATTCGCATCTTACAATTTCACACCCGCCATTTACGACACCTTGTACCCACTGTGCATATTGGGCACCTGCATATGCATCCCCTCGGATTTTGCAAGGGCTAATAACCTTGCTGAGTATATGAAAGAGTCTCGTGTGGACGCGGCCGTCCTGGTGCCGACGCTACTAAAATCCCAAGACCCTAGCCAATTCGAACACCTCAAAGATCTTCTTATTCTAGGAGAGCCTATGGGGCAAGCTGAGGCTGCCCGGTGGTCTTCCAGATTTAACATGTTCTATGCCTATGCTAGCTCTGAAAACGCGTTGGTGAGCTTCAATAGCCGCATGGGCGAGCTTACGGATATACGAAACGTTGGTCACTCAAGCGGCTCATGCTGGATTGTAGAGCCAACCAATCACAATACTTTGATGCCCATCGGTGCAGTTGGTGAGGTTTGTGTCTACAGTTCTGGAACGGCAACCGGTTACCTCAATGCGCCCGAAAAGTCAAAAGCCGTGTTTGTTGAGAGTGCGGATTGGATTCACGAGCCTCGCGAAGGCTTCCGTTTCTGCCGTACCGGAGATCTCATGTTTCTAAATTCGGATGGCAGCATGAGCTTCAGCGGCCGCAGTGATTGTGAGCAGGAACCCCAAGCTGCAACAACTTTTTATCAGTTCTAGGGCTAATGATCCCTTTTCTTTTAGTGATGGTCAAAATTCGAGGACAGCGAATTGAAATCCCGGAAGTTGAGCGCCACGTCGCGGCTTTAAATGGAGTTAAGCTTGGTCTTGTCTGCGTCCCAAGAAGCGGCAAATGTAGCGACAGACTTGTCGCTGTTATAGTGTTGGACCAGCCCCCTTGCACACCAGAGGAATACATTGTCGCTGGTCGACTTACCTTTGCTTTGGGAAAACACACATCCAGTATGGTTCAGCACTTTCAAGAACTGTTACGGGCTAAACTTCCAGAATACATGATTCCCACATCTTGGGCTGTGATTCAAGCCGTCCCACTTACGGCCACTGGCAAACTCGATCGCGTGGCAGCCACTTCGTGGCTACAGGATATGAGCCCGGAGACACATGAGCAACTGTTCAGATCTATTTCCACTGAAGACATTGAACAGCCGATTGGTGATGTCGAATGTATTCTGCAGCAGATTTGGGCTCTAGTACTAAAGCTGGAGCCCGAATCTATTGGTAGAAATGAATCTTTTCTCAATTTGGGAGGAGACTCAGCCTCCGCCATGACGGTAATATCACAGTGCAGGAAGAAGGGCCTTGTTATTACTGTTCGAGACCTGATCAGAAGTAAGACTATTGCGGACCTGGCTAATGTCGCCACTTTGCTTGACGAATGCATAGAAGAGGACCAAACTGCGGATAATGAGACACTGGATGACGCCGCTCCAGCTCCTCTTGATAGTCCATCACAGTCTGCGACAGAGAATCACCCTAATATCGCCAAAGTAATACCCTGCTCACCTATGCAGGAATCTCTTCTACTTAGTCAATCAAGAACTGACGGCCAGGGTAAATACGAATGCTCATTCAGGTTCAAACTTACGAGCGAAGCTGTTGTCGACTCCGCCAAAGTGACAAGCGCCTGGCAGCAGGTTGTGAATCGTCACGCAGCGCTCCGTACTTTCTTCCGAGAGAGCAGAGATCAGCCTGGTACCTTTGAACAAATATTACTGCATCAGCATGAAGCAAACATGACGGTATTTAATCTGCGTAACATGCCAATTGATGTCGGAACTCTGTTGGACGGACACCAGGCTGCTCACACAGATGGCAAGCCACCTCACGCATTGACCGTATGCCAAAAGACAGACAAAGAAGCTTTTTTGAAATTGGATATTTCTCACCTGATCTTTGACGGATATTCGCTTGCCGTTCTAATAGGCGACTTGCATGCTGCCCTGTGCGACAAATTGTCTGTCAAGCAAGCCACTCCCTATGGGGACTATGTCGACTTCTTACGGCAGCAGGATACGAAACAATCTCTTGACTACTGGGAAAAACAACTTTCTGGTCTCGAGCCCTGCCATATTCCAACAATGGTTATTCCAGTCCCCGCTGAGGACCAGCCCACTACTCTGACGCTAATTAGGAAGACATTTCCTGAGTATGGTCGACTGAGAGAATTCGCAAAAAGTCGTGGCATAACTATGTCTTCCGTTGTTCAATTGGCCTGGGCTCTTGTGTTACGCAGTTTATTGAACCGGGATGACGTCGCGTTTGGCGTCATGACTTCTGGTAGAGAAACAGCAATTGCAGGCATTGAAGAGATAGTAGGCCCCGTCATAAACTCGCTAATTTGTCGCTGCAACCTGGATCAAAACCGCAGCGTGAGTGACCTGTTGAACAGTCTCCAGGATGACTTCTTCAACGCACTTACTCATCAGTATGTGCATCCCGCCCACGTTCAAAGGGCCGCCGGTGTCAACCAGAGTCTCTTCTCCACAGCCTTGACTGTACTTAAATCTAACGACTTAACCTATGCTTCTGGAGGCATCAAGCTTACTAGCGAGAAGCAACATCAACCGACTGAATTCGATATCAGTATGATTCTGCTTCTGGAAGATGAGGGGATGACTGTTGAATTCAGCTTCTGGGACAACAAGATGGCCCAGGAACAGGCGGATGCTATACTCGACACGTATATGCAAGCAATCTCCTCTATCGTTAATACATCTTCTACTTCCGCAGCTATTGGAAATATAAGCATTTTGAGTCAAAAGGACCGGCAATCGATTGATGCATGGGCAAAAAAGAGTCATTTTGCACCTGTTGAGTCGAACATTATTGACCTCATCCGTCAAACTGCCTTGGAACAGCCCGAGGCAGAGGCAATCTCTTCTTGGGACGGCAGTTTTACTTACCAACAGGTGGAACAATTATCCCAGACACTTGCTCTACAGCTACTAAAGCAATATCCATACCTGAGCAAGGGTGGGTACGTCTGCATTTGCTTTGAGAAGTCCCGCTGGGCCGTTGTTTCCATGCTTGCAGTTCTGAAAACTGGTAGTGCCTTCATTCCCCTCGACGCTAAACATCCCAAAGAGCGTCTTTGTAGTATTGTATCTCGATCTGAAGCTAGCTTGATTATTGCTACCGAGACTACTAGACATGCGTGTATTGAGCTTGGCAGTACGATGCATGTTCTACAGCCCGACATCTTACATCACAGCACTCGCCCAGGGGAGGAACTGTCTTTACCGATGATTTTTCCAGACAACGATGCATACGTCTTCTTCACCTCAGGGACTACCGGCATTCCGAAAGGTGCAACTATTCAGCATCGGTCCCTCTGTTCTGCAATTGAGAGTCATTGGCAAAATATGTACTTTGACAAGAACACCAGGACGCTACAACATTGTTCATATACCTTTGATGTCAGCATTGCAGATATTTTTACCACCCTTCGAGTGGGGGGATGTATTTGCATTCCCTCAGATCAAGAAAGAATTGAAAATCTGGTTGGGGCCATCAATAGTCTCCAGGCTACTCTGGCAGTGTTTACTCCGTCCGAACTGAGAATTATCCAACCCAGCCAGGTGCCGACTCTCAAGACTGTCATAGTCGGTGGTGAACCCGTTGCATCAGATATAGTTGCAACATGGGTAAATGAAGCCCGACTTATCATATCCTATGGACCAACTGAATGCACCATTTGGACTAGCAGATACGAGGGTCGGTGGTAAGCATCTCAACCATACAAATATAGGCCTGCCCATGGGTTGCTGCACGTATGTAGTTGAGAGCGCAAACCATAACAAACTTGTGCCGATCCAAGGTGTTGGTGAACTTATTGTTACGGGTCCGATTCTGTCCAGAGGCTACTTGAACGACACAGCCGCCACGGAACGAGCTTTCGTATTCGGCCTGGAATGGTCCAACGACAGAAACGATCGATTCTACAAGACAGGAGATCTTGTACGCCTCAACACAGATGGTACAGTATCCTTTTTAGGGCGCAAGGACACCCAGGTTAAGCTTAGAGGTCAGCGCATTGAACTGGCAGAGATTGAAGTTGCGCTTGCATCCACAGCAGCTGTCCTATTACCAAGACAAGGTCCATTTCAGGGTCGGCTTGTGGCTGTAGTCTCTCCGCAGCAGCAATTAGCCATGCCTTTAGACTTCCACAAGAAGGTTTTGAACAAGACGCTCAAGAAAGAATCTGAGGAGCTGATTGATAGCCTTAGAGACGCCGCTACGCGTCGCCTTGCGCCGTACATGGTGCCGACAGACTGGGTGGTCTTGGAACAGCTACCGTCCCTTCCAACTGGAAAGCTCGACCGCAAAATGCTTGACCAGTGGTTGGCAACGATGGACTTGACGTTGTATGCTGAGATTGTAGGCGTGGATGAATCCTCTCACCAGCAAGCTCTTAATGCACAGGAAGCTACTCTCTTGCAGGCTGTTGCAGAGATTTTGAACAAACCGGCGAACTTGCTCAATGTGAAGAGATCTTTCATTGCTTGTGGAGGTGATTCAATTTCCGCTATGCAGTTAACTGCGCGATGCGCAGTCAAGGGATACAGGTTGATGGTGCGAAATGTACTCCAGGCACCATCACTCTTGGCATTAGCAAGAAATATGGTGGCAACGAGTACCCAAGCAGCTCTTCCGTTGGAGCAGCAGCTCCGAGAGGTTGTGGATGAGCCATTTCCGTTAAATCCAATCCAGCGAATGCACTTCCAATTGAATCGAACTGGTACCAACCACTTCAATCAGAGTTCCTTGTTGGAGTTGACAGGAAGCTTTGAAGCTGACGCCATTGAGAGAGCTCTTGTGCGCATTGTCAAGTCGCATGGAATGCTACGATCCAAGTTCTCTCGCCATGGAGAATATTGGAAACAGGTTATTTCATCGTCCAGCGATAACTGCATTGACTTCAAGTCAGTTAATGCTGCATCGTTTGAAGGCGCGTGTGAGATTTCGTCTAAACGCCACCTAGCCATCAATATTGAGTCGGGGCCGCTCTTTATTGCCACCCACATTGTAACACCTAAAGAAACACTTCTGTCGCTCATATGTCACCATCTTGCTATTGATCTGGTAAGTTGGCGAATTATTCTCGGCGATTTGCAAATTCTCCTGCTTGGCCATGAGTTACCACCGTCGTCCATGCCTTTCTCATCTTGGGTTGCACTGCAGACGGAGCATGTTGGGAGCGAAGAGATCGTCAAGGTTGCACCTTACAATAGCGATATGGAATTCTGGGGCATGGAAGATCAAGTCAACATATTTGCAGATATGGAGCAAGTCCTCTCAACCCTCCCGCAGGATGCCACATCAAACTTGCTTGGCCTGTCCGCAAGTGTGGTCAATTGCGAAGTCACAGATGTCGTTCTGGCTTCAATCCTACTCTCCTTTGCGAAGCAATTTCCTAATCGATCACTGCCTTCTGCTTTTAGCGAACACCATGGACGCGAGACTTGGGATAGCAGCATTGACATCTCACGAACCGTAGGCTGGTTCACAACTATGGCGCCCCTGACTGCTCCCATCTCCAAGAACAGTAGTGCTCTCGATGCATTGAAGCTTGTTAAGATCGCGCGCAAATCCCAAGCCGACTATGGTTTCCAAGACTTCAATCGGCGTTATATATCCGACACTGGGTCTGATCCAGACAGTATTGAGCTCCTCTACAACTTCTTTGGCAATAATACACAGTTCGATACTGCCGACTCAATTATCAAGCCTGTTCTTGAAAACAGCATAAGTGCCAACTATGACATGTTTCTGCCCCGTCCAGCGTTGCTGGATATCAACGTCTTGATCCACGATGGTGAACTCAAAATTCATCTCAGTTACAATCGCAAAATGAAATTTGCTGAGAAGATCAAGACCTGGCCAGATAAGATTGTTAGTAACTTGAATCAGCTACTGCATCAAGTCAGCCAAATTTCTGCGATCTGGACCATTGCAGACCTACCACTAGCCAGACTAGAGCAGTCTGAGCTGGATCTGACCATTTGTGAGCTTACAAACACGGACATTGACTTGCGAAACATCGAAGATATCTATCCTGCTACCCCCATGCAGGAAGGAATTCTGGTCAGCCAGAAAAAGTCTCCTGACCAATATATATCTCGCATCATCACTAAATTGTCTCTTCATAATGGCAAGGAATGGGACTTGCCTCGCTTTTCTCAGGCCTATGCAAAGCTTATTTGTCGCCACCCAATGCTACGCACGCGCTTTATCCACAGCAATGGCAATCATCTTTATGACCAGGTTATTTTGAGGGATTGGCCGGCCAGATGTGAGATTGTGCAACCGAGTGGTGCTGATGGCCCGGTAGACCAGCTTCGTTCTTGGAACAGTTCCAATTTCGACTCTTTCAAATCACCACATGTTCTGGGTCTGCAACAACATACCGGAAATCTCTATGTGTGTATGGTAATCAACCATGCCATAAATGATGCATATTCATACCAGATGATCATGGGGGAGCTCTTGAGCATCTACAATGACGAACAACTCCCCGAGGTTGGCAAGTACAGCGACTATGTTTCATTTCTGCAGCGACTTGACATTCAAGAAGGTATTTGCTTCTGGAGAGAATATTTGCAGGATGCTGTACCATGTCAGTTCCCAATTATGCAGGTGCATGCTGAGGAAGAGATGAAAGAGGGAGTGAACAGGACAATTCTTGTTGATCTAAGCGACAAAGTCTTCGACTTTCAAGACTTTTGTTCTACGAATGAAGTTACTCTATCGAGTATCTTCCAAGTAGCCTGGGCTTTTCTTCTCGGCACATATACTGGATCTGATGAAGTATGCTTTAGTAATCTGACATCTGGTCGAGATGTTGAACTTGATGTGGACCCCCATCGAATATGCGGACCCTTGATTAACACCTTGGTAACTCGCATAATCCTAGACCGCCAAAAGTCTATACGAGAATTGCTTAACAAGACAGCTCGGGATTATGTGGATGCACTTTCTCACCAACATGTTCCGATGATGCAGATCCAACACCATCTATCTACTTCCGGTTCAGCCCTGTTTAATACTTCCATGTCTCTCACAAAAGCAGGACCAGGAGTCTCAGAGGGTTATTCTGAGGGAATTAGAAGCGAAAGGGTTTATTTTTACGACCCGACCGAGTATGTGTGCTCTCTGAATGTTGAAGTTGGACCAGAATCCTTGGGATTTGCTGTCAATTACCTCACTACCGCCATCCCAGATGAAATCGCAACCTTCATGGCTGACTCTGTCAAAACAATTTTATTTAACTTGGTCGCCAACCCTGATGCATTGGTTGCTGAGCTTAACCATGCGGGTCAAGCAAGCCTCCAACAGATCAATTCCTGGAATTCTGTACACTCTCTAAAGGTAGATCGATGCGTCCACCATGTAGTTGAGGATATGGCCTTTGAGCAACCAGATCATCCTGCCGTTTGCTCTTGGGACTTGGACTTGAGCTACTCTCAACTCAACGAACTGTCAGACTACCTTGCTCTGGAACTCCGTCGAAATGGTGTCGGACCAGAAGTATTTGTCCCTCTGTGCTTTGAGAAATCTGGTTGGCATGTAGTGACTATGCTTGCTATTATCAAAGCTGGTGGTGTCTGTGTTGCGCTTGACCCGTCCCATCCTCACAGCCGACTGAGTGAGATTATTAAAGATGTAAAAGGTCGCATCTTGCTTGCCTCGGATACATACGCGGGCCAATTTGCAGATACTGTGGAGAAGGTTATTGTCGTTAATCATAAGACGCTGGAAGAACTCAGGAAATTCAAGTTTGATTCTTCTTTTCTGGCCAACCGTTCAACAGTACAGCCCTCTAACGCTGCATTCGTTGTATTCACATCAGGATCAACTGGAAAGCCCAAGGGTATTGTGTTGGAGCATGATGCTGTAGCCTCTAGTGCAAAGACTCACGGTGAAGCGATGAGGGTTGGAAAGAACTCTAGAGTCATTCAGTTTGCGGCTTACATGTTTGACGTGAGCATCGAAGATTTATTCACTACCCTGATGAGAGGCGGCACTGTGTGTGTCCCCTCGGAATCAGAGAGAATGAACGACTTAGCTGGCGCATTGAAGAAGTATAAAGCAAACTGGGCCTGTCTTACGCCTACTGTCGCCAGCATGCTCACAGCGGAGGACGTAGCATGTATGGACTTTATTGCTCTGGGTGGTGAGCGAGTACGCAAGGAGACGGTGAAGACTCTTGCAGATCATACATGTCTTTCCCTTATCTATGGGCCTGCGGAGTGCTGCATGACTATGTCCTGCAATGTCGGTGTTACCCCTGAAGCTAATCCTGCTAACTTTGGTCACCAAGTAGGCGCATTCATGTGGTTGGTGGACCCCAACGACTACAATACCCTTGTGCCTGTCGGGGCCGTTGGGGAGATTTTGATCGAAGGACCTCTTTTAGCGAGACACTATCTCCACGAACCTGAAAAGACTGCTGCTGCGTTTATTGAGGACCCTGCATTCATTCATAAGAAGGATGGTCAGCCTAGACGCAGAATGTATCTTAGTGGTGATATGGGCCGATACAACCACGACGGCTCCGTCAGCTTCGTTCGTAGAAAAGATAACCAGGTCAAAGTGCGTGGAAACCGCATTGAACTTGGGGAAATCGAGTTCAATCTTTGGAACAATGCCTCCGTTCGACACGGCTTGGCTTACATGCCCGAGTTTGGAGCATTAGCTGGAAAGGTTGTGACAGTGCTGTCGCTCCGTGCTCTGGACCCTCCCACCACGGAAAAGTCAACAGTATTGCAAATTTTAGATCGGGAGTTGCGAAAAGATTTCAATATCGAGGTGCAGAAGATCAAGGACGCGCTGGCAAACCAGCTTCCGTCCTACATGATGCCGAGTGTTTGGCTTGTGGTACATCGCGTGCCACTGAACACCTCTGGGAAGATGGACCGCATGAAAGTGAAATCATGGGTCAATTCCTTGGATGAAAGTGTTTTGCAAGATGAATTTGAGGACGAGGAAGATACTAGGGACAAGCCACTAACCGGGATGGAGAGCTGTCTTGCCGAAATTTGGCAGCGAGTCCTGGGAATTTCACGAATTAGCCCTTCACGATCCTTCATCAGCCTTGGTGGAGACTCCCTAACTGCCATGCAAGTTGTCTCTCAAAGTCGCCGTGCTGGTATCCAAGTTACAGTGCAACATGTACTTCGTTGCCATAATCTGGTTGAGCTTGCTTTTAACGCCACGAGTCTGAACAACCACACCCCCGAGTTAACCCAGGAGAATCCGGACGTTGTATTTAACTTGACGCCCATACAGCGCGCCCACTTTGCTTTGAATCCGTCTGGGAAAGAAAGGTATAACCAAAGCTGCATGATAGAAGTTAGCCCTGTCGTCGCGGAGGAGCAAGTGAAGAATGCCATGGATGTAGTTGTCGAGAGACACTCTATGTTGAGGGCACGATTTTTGTTGGATAGCAATGGCTCCTGGAAGCAAATTATTTCCTCAAAAAAGGCTGGGACGTATGGTTTCTCGACTCGAAAGACGCATTCGGACGAGGAAACAAAGTTTATAGTGCAAAGCCTCACTGGCTCTGCTGACTTCGACATTACACTCGGTCCCCTGTTCGACGTCCACATCATTAATCAAGGTGCTAAACAGATACTGTTGATGGTTGCGTCGCATCTCATTATTGATAATGTATCGTGGGGTATCATCATTCAGGACATGGAGGACGGCCTATCTGGCCAAAGAACCGCAATCTCTGCTCCACTATCTTTCCAGACCTGGAGCAAGATGCAAGAAGCATACAGTGCGGAGAAGCATCAACCTTCATCTGTCTTGGCTCAAAATGTTCCTTCCCCAAATTACGACTATTGGGGCATGAAGCACGACGCAAATTTGGATGGTGATGCAGGAGCCATATCCTTCACTATCAGTAAACAGGCTTCGGTTGCTCTGCTTGGATCTGCTAACAGAGCATTTAACACCGACCCTGTCGAGCTGATGATGGCTGCCGTCATCCAGTCATTTAGTGCCACGTTTACTGACCGCTCGCCAGCCACTCTATTCTACGAAGGCCATGGAAGGCAAAGTTGGAGCCCATCGCTTGACCTCACTAATACAGTCGGATGGTTCACAACTTTTGCTCCCATCCACACCGGAATAACACTGGATATTCTTGATGCTGTTGTAAAAGTCAAGGATATCAGAAAGCGGACACCAGAGAATGGATGGTCGTTCTTCTGCTCTCAGTATCTCAACGAGGAGGGTCAACAAGCGTTTAATGGACTGAAACGCCCTGAGATTCTCTTTAATTATGTTGGGATGCAGCGTCAGAACAAGACATTCGATACCAAGCTGCTTCGTCAAGTAAATACAGTTGATATAGCAACTGAGTCTCTCAACCATTCACCTAATGTGGTCCGTACTGCTCTCTTTGATATACTGGTATCAGCTCAACCAGAAGCAGTGACGTACCACTTCATCTATAACAAGAACATACAGCACCAGCATCATATCCGCAGCTGGATTGCTGCTTGTGAGAGGACACTAGAAGAAATGGTCCCTCTGCTTACTTCTCGGGAGCCAGAACTTACCATGGCTGACATGCCTTTTACAACGACATTAGATTGGAATCATCTTAAGCATGTTCAGTCTGCTCTCCGTCACAAACAGATTCAAGAAGTCAATGTTGAGGAAGTATACCCTCTTTCTTCCGTCCAGCAAGGAATGCTTCTCTCGCAACAAAAGGGCAGCGGATCCTATGCTTTCTATTCCATCATAGAAGTAACAGCCAAAGAGAAAGATCAGACTGTTCAACCAGAGAAGTTGTTGGCAGCCTGGGGTAAAGTTGTTCAGCATCACTCTATTCTTCACACTATTTTCTTAGATGAAGACACCATTGATGGAAGATTTCAGCAAGCTACACTGCGAGCCACAACGGTGAATACGTTGTCAATTCACCGTGCTGATACCCTACATGCAGTGCGAGCCCTGGAAGAAGCAGGTGGATCGATAAATTTCCCTGCGCATTTACCCCCACATTGCCTGACCCTCTGTACGACCGATGAGGGCAAAGTATTTTTCAGATTTGACATGGATCATAAGATCATTGATGGCTTTAGTATTGGTGTCTTAATGAAGGACCTACTGCAAGCATATGATCAGGCCCTTCCTGTGGGAAGCGAAAATCCGCGATACCGCGACTATGTTGAGCTAGTTGAATCACAACCTCGCTCTGCCATGACTCAACATTGGAAACAATATTTGGATCAAGCTGAGCGCACGTTCTTCCCTGCATTACCTGACCGTAAGACGGAAGATGATGCTGGTCAACACTATGCTATGGTTAACCTTGGTATATCCGCTGTGGAAGTCCAAGCATTTTGTCAGGCGAACGGCCTTACTCTCTTTACACTTCTGCAAACTAGCTGGGCATTGGTGCTCCGGGCCTTTACAGGTTTGGATAGAGTCTGCTTTGGTTATTTATCTGCAGGCCGAGATATTCCTGTCAAAAGTATAGACAAAATGGTCGGCCCAACCATCAACATGATGGTCTGCCATTTAAATCTCGCAGATGCTGGCACAACTGCAGACATTCTTAAAAAGTGCCAGGCTGACTTCCTCAGTAATATTGAGCACCAGTACGTCTCCTTGGCTGATATCCATCATACTCTCGGCATCAACTCTGGCGACGCCCTCTTCAACACCATTATGTCACTTCAAAAGGCCAAGGAGAAAGAAGCAGCCGAGGGACCTATCCAACTGCGCCGCGTTTCTGGTACTGATCCTACTGAGTATATGATCACAGTGGATATTACATCATCAAGGCATGCTATTGACATTGAAATTGCTGCCCAAAAGTCACAGATATCTGCCGGAGCAACGAAAAACATCGCCAGCACTTTTGCACAGGCAATTCGCAGTATCATACAGGGGCATTCTGATTCTAGAATTTCTGAGCTGAGTCTTCTTTCTGCCGAGAATTTGGCCGATATTTCCAGATGGAACGGCTCTGAAATTGACTTGGTCGACTCACGCGTTGACGATATTATCAACGCATGGGCGGCTAAACTTGGAGATAGAGAAGCTGTTGTCGGATGGGATGGGTGCTTTACCTTTAACGAGTTGATAGATTCTGCAAATCGTGTTGCTAAGTGGCTGCGGGATCATGGAGTTGTACCAGAGACTATTGTGCCATTTTGCTTCGAGAAATCTACCTGGACCATTGTGGCCATGCTTGGTATTCTCAAAGCAGGAGGTGCATGCGCGGCTCTTGATCCTTCATTCCCCATTGAAAGACTACGGAGCATTGTAGCCGCTGCAGATGCAAAAATCATACTCTGCTCAAAGAAAACACGTGTTATTGCTGCTTCACTTGCTGGTGAGACACTTATTGTATCTCCTGACCAAGTCAAATCTATGCCGAGTGGCCATGATTTGGCGTTGGTCGGAACACCTCACGATGCGGCCTTCATTCAATTCACCTCAGGATCTACAGGCACTCCAAAAGGAATCGTGATTGAGCACCGCTCCATGGCTACATCTTCACGGGCACATGGAACTGCCATGTCAATGGGGACTGCCACACGTGCATTCCAGTTTGCGTCTTATACCTACGATGTAAGCGTAGAGGAAATCTTTACGACACTTCAGTTTGGCGGAACAGTCTGTGTTCCATCCGAAGAGCAGAGAATGAGCGACATAAACGGTGCCATTTCAGAGTATGGCGCAACGTGGGGAGACCTCACTCCTACCGTTCTTGCTCTCATTAACCCTGACATGGTCCCGTCTCTTGACACCATCTGCCTTGGTGGTGAGCCAGCCCGTCAAGATGTTGTTGATATTTGGGCCGGAAAGGTACGGCTTCTGAATGGTTACGGACCGGCGGAAGCAAGTGTAGCTTGTACTTGCTCAACTGAAGATCTCAAAGGGTTGGCCGCAGCAAACATCGGTGTTGGTGTAGGCTGCAAATTATGGATTGTTGACCCGACTGACTACAACCGTCTCGCTCCTATAGGGACCATTGGAGAGCTTCTCATTGAAGGTCCGGTTCTAGCACGGGGATATCTAAAAGACGAAGAAAAGACCAAACTGGGTTTTCTCCACGATCTGCCATGGGCCAAAAGGCCAATACGCGTGTACCGCACCCATGATCTTGTTCGCTACACCTCCGAAGGCACCGTCATCTTCATTGGCAGAACCGACTCTCAGATCAAGATCCGTGGCCAACGGGTAGAGCTCCATGATATTGAGAGCAACTTACTTGTATTCCCAGACGTGAAAAGTGCAGCTGTCCTATTCCCCAGCGCTGGGCCTGCAGCCAAGCAATTGATTGGCGTCATTACTTTAACGCCAGCAGCCGAGGATGACCAGAATACGAACAACGACAATGAGGCACCGCCACTGACACGCATTCACAATAAGTCTCGCGCATCTCTATGTATATCGAATGTCATGCAGTGGTTGACTGACAGGTTGCCAATTCACATGATTCCCCAAACCTGGGCTGTGGTTAATAAAATTCCTCTTATGCCGTCTGGGAAACTTGACAGGAAGAAAACCAACGCTTGGGTCACCTCCCTGACAGAATCCTTATATGAAGAGCTAAGGGGTCTCGAGGGTTATACCGAACTTGACGCAAATACTGTTAGCATTACTGAGGCAGAGCGTCAAGTCCAGAACCTCTGCGGTCGAGTCCTGAACAAGTCGCCGAGTCAGATTCCCCTATTCCGTAACTTTATGAGTATTGGTGGAGACTCCATATCAGCCATGCGTCTGGCTTCACAGGCCCGTGAAGAGGGATGGAATATTTCTGTACAGACTATTCTCCGTTCTAGGTCGCTGTTAGATGTCGCTCGTGAGGCTAAGCCAATAGGCCACAGGATTGAAGAGGGAACAAACGTCGAAGTCATTGATACTCTCTTCAATCTGTCTCCCATACAAAAATGGTTCTTCAACCAGTTCCCGCATGGTGAGAACCACTACAACCAAAGTTTCGCTCTGCGAATAGGGGACGGTGTCAACTTCTCCAAAATTCAAGATGCAATCCGCTCCCTCGTCGTTAAACACTCTATGCTCCGAGCACGGTTCACAAACCTCGAAAATGGAGAATGGAAGCAACGAGTTACTTCAGATGTCGACGGTTCCTTCACTCTTGCCTTTCACGACTTGGATGCCCCGCAAGACTTAAACACCATTGCTCAGTCGCTTGAGAAAAGCATCGATATTCGCGACGGGCCCTTGTTTCAGGTTGCAGTATGCAATATTCCCAATGGTGACTCAGTCCTGTTTATGGTTGCTCATCACTTGGTCATTGACCTAGTGTCATGGAGAGTTCTTCTGCATGACCTAGAGTCTTTGGTGTTAGGGAAACACTCCGTTGTTAAGGCACCCCCTCTGTCTTTTCAATCTTGGAGCTCATCTAGGGACAACCAAGTCGCATCCTATACCATGGATTCATCTTTTAGGAGCAAAATATCTGGAAACAACTTTAAATACTGGAACTTGAGCCAAGAAGACAACACTTACCTGAATACCTCCACTCGGTCATTTACGCTAAGTGAGAATCTTACCACTCTACTATTAGGGTCAATCAATGAGCCCCTCTCTACGGAGATAATGGATATCCTGCTTAGCGGCTTGGTTTTTGCGTTCAAACAGACCTTCCTTGATCGCTGCATCCCCGTTGTCTTCCACGAACACCATGGTCGTGAGACATGGCACCCAGATATCAACGTATCCGACACCGTTGGATGGTTTACCTTGTTAAAGCCCTTCGTCGTCGACGTCGACCTCTCCTCTGGTGTCATTCAAAATCTCATCAACACGAAGGACTTTAGACGTGCCACTGAGCCTAAGGCACTTGCCAACTTTAATTCAATCTATGATGAAATACTTCAGAGCTATGATGACGCCGTAGTGGAGGTTCTGTTTAATTTTGTTGGACAGTTCCAACAGTTGGATAGAGATGATTCTCTTTTCAGACCTTTCCTCGGTGAACGACAATGGACTGATGTCGACGTTACATCGAAACGCGACGCACTCTTGATATTGAAGCCAGCATTGTCAACAACAAACTCGAAATCCGCTTCCTATATAATAAACTAATGGCTCATCAAGACAAGATCAATACTTGGATCAACATGTACCAAGAGACTCTTCAAGCTACCATCAGTGCTTTAGAAACTCAGCCCTTGACGCGAACGTTGAGCGATTTCCCTCTTCTACCCGACCTCACCTACAAAGGCCTGGATACGCTCCTAACAGATTATCTTCCGCTTTCTGGAATCACCGACCTTTCCACTGTCGAGGACATTTACCCCTGCAGCCCCATTCAGGAGGGTATGCTATTGAGTCAGGGAAGATCTTCAGACTTTTACAGATTTCAGCTGATCTGCAAATTGTCCAATCAGTCGCCATCTTCCTCGCCGGTTAATATAATTGGCATACAGAAGGCCTGGGAACAGGTCGTTCGTCGCCATGCAACTCTACGAACCATTTTGATTCACGGTCCTTCACTTGGCAATAGTAGCACCTTTTATCAGGTCGTATTACTCAATCCAAGTCCCGTCATTAAGTTACTCAACTGTGGGGTAGAAGATGCCGCATTCTTGCAGGACGAGACTCGGAATGGCGCCATTCATGACGATGGCCCGCCATTAACTCATAACCTCCGACTCTGTCAATCTGCAGACGGTGATATATGGATGAACTTGGAGATGAATCACGTTTTAACTGACGGAGCTTCTATGGCCATCCTCCTTAAAGACCTACTTGAAGCTTATGACGGCAACCTCTCTCTCGAAGGACCCAAGTATAGTAACTACATCAGGTTTTTGCAGTCAAAGAACCGAAATTCTGCCTTATCGTACTGGAAGGAATACCTCAAAAATGTCACTCCGACAATTCTAGCCTTCCCTGCTGCTGATGAATCCCATAGGTTGCTGGAGAGGCAGAAGATTGACTGTGGAGTGAATATGGATGAGCTTAATTTGTTCTGTTCAGACAACAATATCACCGTCTCTAATGTCCTTCAGCTTACGTGGGCATTAGTCCTCCGTGCTTACACCAGCAATGATGAAGTTTGTTACGGCTATCTGACGTTCGGTCGAGATGCGTCAGTAGACGGGATTTCAGACATGGTCGGTCCTCTTATCAATATGCTGCCTGCACGACTGGTGCTCAATGGCAGTACTCGCATTCTTGAAGCACTCTTCGAGGTACAGAGAGGATTCATCGCATCGCTTTCTCATCAACATGTGTCTTTGGCCGATATGCAGCATGTTGTTCACGAAACGTTACTGGGAAGCCCTCTCTTCAACACGATTGTATCAATACAACGCAAGCAAAATAGTAGCGAGGTTGAGGGAAGTAGAAATAGTTTAACAATCGAAGCTGTCGGAGGAAATGATCCTACTGAGTATGACGGCTCGCTCGGCATTGAGATCTCCGACACCAGCATAGCTGTAGCCCTCAGCCACTGGACCGACAAGATATCTACACCACAAGCTAGTTTCATTGGCTCTACCTTTGCACAAGTCTTGCACAATATCATCCATACTCCAAATGCGACTGTCGATCAGATTAAGACCGTTTCTCCCGCCCATGAGCAACAAATCCTGGAATGGAACTCCAATGCTCTGACGACAAACGAATCGTGCATCCACACTAATTTCGAGAAATGGGCTAGAAAGACGCCCGATGAACCGGCTATCGTCGCGCTGGAGCGGTCATATACCTATTCTGAATTGAATACTGCAGCTCAGAGACTGGCAACTCATTTGGTCCAGAAGTTCGCAGTAGGTCCTGAGTCCCGTATACCCTTGTGCTTCGAGAAGTCATCCTGGATGGTTGTTGCTCAGGCCAGTGTATTAAAAGCAGGAGGAGCCAATGTTTACATTGACCCTGACCATCCAAGCGCTCGCAAACATGACCTCCTTCAGGATATTGGCGCTACATTCGTCATGACATCTCTGACCACCGCGCCGCTCTTTCAGGGTTTGGCCGAGGTCCTTATTCTCGACGACTCTCTTATTGAAAGTCTTGCAGAAACGCCAACAGATGTGAATGTTTGCCCCACTGTTCGACCAAACAATGCTGCCTTTGTTGTTTTCACATCTGGATCCACGGGAAAGCCCAAAGGCGTGATACTCGAGCATCGCAATGTCAGCACTTCCTCTATTGCTCATGGCGATGCACTACAGCTCAACTATGAATCGCGAGTTCTACAGTTCTCTTCTTACCACTTTGACATCAGTATCCAGGATCATTGGACAACTCTAACCAGCGGGGGGTGCATATGTATACCGACTGAAGAAGAGCGTATGAACAATGTGGCAGGTGCGATTCAACGTATGAATGTTAATTGGTTGGCCTTAACCTCAACTGTGGCGAGTCTCATCAAGCCCTCTCAAGTACCTAGCGTCAAGACGCTCATCCTCACCGGAGAAGTAGCGACTAAAGGCAATATTGAGCAATGGGCAGACAAAGTGAAGCTCAATGTCTGTTACGGTCCTGCAGAGGCGACCATTTACTGTTCGTGGAACGGCTCTATACAGCCGAACCATCATCCAGCCAATATCGGACAGCCATTGGCCAGCCACATCTGGATCGTACAGCCAGATGACATCAATAAGTTGGTACCAATTGGTTGCATTGGCGAAGCTCTTGTAGAAGGACCGCTCCTAGCAAGGGGATATCTCAACGATGAAGAAAAGACACGACAAAGCTTTGTTGAGAATACGTCATTCCTGAAGATTACAGGTAACCCACGTCGTCTCTACCGAACTGGCGATTTGGTCCGATATAGAGACGACGGAAGTCTCACATATATCGGCCGCAGAAACAACCAAGTCAAGATTAATGGCCAACGTGTTGAGCTGGAAGAGATTGAACACCAGCTACAGAAATGTCCCTTAGTTGGTCATGCTGTTACACTACTTCCTTCCGCCGGCCCTGCTCGGAACCGACTTGTCGCAGTCGTTATGCCCGCTCACCCCGTTGATGCTGGCGTTGTGGCTAGCCCTCTGCAACGTTTAAGCACAGCCCAACTGAGACCTGGTAACTGCGAACCTGCCAGCTTGCGCAATCATCTTACATCTCTCCTCCCCAGCTACATGATTCCCTCGATTTGGATGGTAGTCAACCGCTTGCCTCTCGGCCCAACAGGGAAGCTTTCCCGAAAAGATGTAGATTCATGGATGTCGCAATTGACTTATGAGGACTACAAGTCCACCATTGCAGAGGCAGCTATTTCTAATGCCATAATTCTGCCCGCTACAACTAACGAAAGAGTTCTCCAGCAGACTGTAGCCACAGTCCTCAATGTCTCGGTTGCCCAAGTTCCATTGAACAGCTCATTCGTCAGCTTGGGAGGAGACTCCATCTTCGCAATGCACGTTATGACGCGTTGTAGAGAGGAGGGACTGATATGCGACGTGCGCGATATTCTTAAGAGTAACAGCTTGCAGGAGGTTGCTGCCCTGTCAACTAGATCAGATAATGAGGATAACGAGAATACCTCATTTGAGAATGAACGGCCGGAGATGTACTCGAAGTCGGTGATCGGTGTCAGTCAAGAAACCTACAGCGACGAGCTTCTTGAACAGACAAGAATTGCAAGTGGTCTGGAGAGTCCAATCATTGAATCTATATACCGTTGCACACCAATGCAGGAAGGCATGCTGATCAGTCAACTCAAGGATGAGTCTCACTACAATATCGACTTTGCTTGGACACTCTACAATGCAACGACGGCTTCGCAACCACGGCGTCTAACTTTGAATAAAATTCAAGAAGCTTGGTTGTCGGTCATTGGTCGCCATTCCACTCTACGCACTGTTTTTATTCCAAGCAGTCACATGGATGGATTATATGACCAGGTTGTTCTGAGCAAGTTTATTCCAGAGATAGAACGTGACATGTCCAGCTTGACCATGCGATCGCCATTACACACCTTCACAGCGACTTCCTCGTATGTGAAACCTGGAAGGATCATGTGTCGATTTCAAGTCAGCCATGCCCTGATTGACGGATCTAGCATCGATATCTTGCTAGAGAATTTGGCTGGCTATATTGCAGCAGCGCAGGCGGATGCCACTATTCCTGTGCTCCAATTTGGACAATACGTCAATTACATCCAGCAAGCACCAGCAGAGGACTCCATGGAGTTTTGGAGATCTTATCTGGCCGGAATTTCCCCTTGCTACTTGCATCCGGACCCAGATTTCATAACGCCGGACCAGGCCAGTGTCAAAAGAATCGATATCTCTATCGGCACTTATCTGAGTCAAGCTGTCTTTGCATTTTGCAGGCAGAATTCCATTACGGTAGCTACTCTGATGCAGGCTGTCTGGACTCTAGTAATTCGCACCTACACCGCGGCCGACAATGTCTGCTTTGGCCTCCTATCGTCAGCCAGAGATGCCCCTCTACGCGGTATTGAGGAAGCCGTTGGTCCATATCTGAACATGCTCATCTCTCGAACCAGTTTTGAGACAGGGATGACAGCGATTGACCTACTGACATCAATACAGCATCATTATGTTGATGCCAAGCAACATCAGGCTGTATCTCTAGCATCGATCCAGCATGACATGGGGCTCAAGAGCCAAGCACTGTTCAACACTGTTATGTCAATACAGCGGAATAACCCCAAGCATTCAAACACTATGCACGGCATTTCCTTTGAACCTATTTCCAATGATGGCCCGACAGAATATGCATGCACCGTCAGTGTCGCTCTAGAAGGCACTGACAAGATCACGGCGGACATCGCATACTGGACAAGCGAAATCTCCGATCAGACGGCCAGTAGTCTCGCAGCTACCTTTGCAACTGCCATGGCCAACGTCATTGCCAATCCTAACGCCGAGATTCTCAGCATTCCCATCTGCTGTAGTCAAGATGCAGCTACCATGGAGAAGTGGAATAGTCATACCATCCGTACGGCTACAGAGTTAGTCCATGATACATTCTCCCGACAAGCTCAAAGAACGCCTTTCGCTGAAGCTGTGCTTGCATCTGATGCCGGATTTACATACCAGCGCCTTGATGCCCTCTCCACACAGCTAGCTACCTACCTACAATCCTATGGTGTAGGGCCTGAGGAACTTGTTCCGACTTTCTTCGAGAAGTCCGCCCTTGCCATCGTCTGCATACTAGCCATCTTGAAAGCCGGTGGTGCTTATGTACCTCTTGATCCCTCCCACCCCTCCGAGCGCATCAGCACCGTCATTGAAACCACCAAAGCACGTCTCATCTTAGCGTCATCGAATGTGGCAGACCACCCACCGAGACATGAATCAGTCAAAGTGTTGACGCTTGATCTCGATTTTATCAGCAATCTTGCAGTATCAAACTCTTCCTCGACACTATTGCCGTCTTCAAGTCCCCCTGATCCAAACAACGTAGCCGTTGTCATGTTTACCTCTGGCAGCACCGGGGTGCCAAAGGGCGTTGTGCTCACTCACCAAGCTCTCTGCACCAGTATCGATTTTCACACCAACCTTTTGGGCATGAATGCTGGAACAAGGACTCTGCAGTTTGCCGCGTATGTCTTCGATGCTTCTCTCCATGACATTTTCATGACCCTATCTAAAGGCGGCTGTGTCTGTGTCCCAACCGAGAGCGAACGCATGAACGACCTAGGTGCTGCCATGGAGCGCATGAAAGTCAACTGGGCCTGCCTGACACCGACTGTAGCTTCAACTCTAGCATCAACTTCCCCTGTTCCTAGCTTCAAGACACTTTTGGTGGGCGGGGAGCCTATTACTAAGGACCTGGTAGACTATTGGTCCAGCAGAGTTGATAAGCTGCGGAACATTTATGGCCCATGCGAGTCTTCCGTCTTTGCTATTTGCACGGATGGGTTTGATCCAGATACTCCCACATCTAAACTCGGCAAAGTCACCAGTGGCTATGCTTGGGTTGTCGATCCGGACAATCACAATACACTGATGCCTATTGGTAGCGTCGGCGAGCTACTCATCCAAGGCCCTTCCTTGGCCCGTTGCTACCTGGTCAATAGCGATCGTCAGAAGATCACTAATGCTGCCTTTGTCTCGCCTCCTTCGTTCTGCCGTCTCCGCGATGGATCCTTCTCACGCTGCTACAGGACAGGTGATTTGGTCAAATTCTCTTGGGACGGATCCATTCACTACGTTGGGCGAAAAGATACGCAAATCAAGGTTAATGGCCAAAGAGTCGAGCTTGGCGAAATCGAGCACCATCTGAACAAAGGTTTGGGTCAGACAGCTGAAGGTGTCATTGATCAGATACATGTCGGAGCCAATCGGATTCTGGCTGCATTTGTATGGCCATCTCCCGCTCATAGCAACAACGTCAAGCCAGTCCTACTTGATAAACTTGGTCCACTCGAGGGACCGGTCAAGGATGCCTTGGTTCAGCTCGAGCGTGGCGTTATGCCGTATATGCGCCCCAAGGCGTTCATTCCAGTCGCAGCCGCTCCTAAAGCTAGTTCTGGCAAGACTGATAGGAAGGCTCTTCGAGCTCTCGCATCTGGTATCACACTGGCTACACTCTCTAATTACAGACCGTCACCATCCACGTCATTATCTATCAAACCATCTGTGAAGCAACCTGCTGCTGCGTTTGTTGACTCTCAATCAACCGACTTCCGAAGCATATTTGCAAAAGTTTTTCGAGCCGAAGTTTCTGAAATCAGAAATGACAGCCACTTCTTTGAACTGGGCGGTGATTCCATCTCCGCCATTAGGCTCGCAGCTGCGGTCAGAAAGAGTGGTGTTGAGATGTCGGTGGCGGATATCTTCAAACACCCCATATTTGCTGATCTCGATGCCATTATCCGCGATCGTTCTGCAAGCGCTAAAGAGGATGTTGTTGTCCAAACATCAAATCTTCCCACATCTAGCGTCGAGCTGGAACTGCCGGCAGCAGTGACGCATAGCACATCTGGCAATACACCGCAGCATACGCCCAACTTTGTCAACCCCGTCTTTTTGGAAAGTAGCACGTTGATGAACATGCATCACTTTGGTAAAGAAGCCAGAGCGAAGGTTGAATCCATCTATCCAACGACCGGTTACCAAGAATGGGCTATCTCCTGTGGTCTCATGCGCAGCAGGGGTTATAACAACTACTTCTTACTCAAGTTCAATTCAGAAGTCAACCTCGACGCCATGAGGGGCGCTTGTCAGCATCTTGTCGACACCTATCCTATCCTTCGCACTTTATTCGCCATGCAAAGGAACCAAAGCCTGCAAATTGTCCTACGACCACAACCTATTGAATTCAAGGTTTTGAGCTTAAAACAGAGTCGTGGTATATCCGATCCTGTGTCCTATTATATCCAACAGGATATGGGGAGAGATGTACGCATGGGGGAGGTGATCACTCGATTCATTTACATTCAAGAATCCAACAACAAAGCCACGTTTGCTATTCGACTCTCTCACGCGCAATACGACGGCTTCTCCCTGCCAAATATGCTGCAAGCTCTCAGAGTCGCGTATGAGGGCCGTCGATTATCTCCTCCCAGTACATCATTCTCAGCCTTCGTAAACTACACTGCAAGTATCTCTCAGGCTGAATCAGCAACCTCATTCTGGAAGTCGTATCTTGACAATAGTCGGATGACGGAGCTGGTTCGTCATTCTTCTCCGTCAGTAGACAACGTCCTCAATCAATCTGCTGTCCGGTATATAGCGGAGCCCAAGTGTCCCAGTGGCATCACCTTCGCTACAGTTCTCAAGGTTTGCTGGGGGCTGACATTGTCTAAAATCACTGCATCCAAAGACGTCGTATTCGGATTTGTGACATCGGGAAGAAGCACAGACTCCATTCCTAATATTGAATCTATTCCAGGACCATGCATCAACCTCATACCTACGCGAGTACAGGCTTCCGTGGGTAGTAGCATGCTGTCTCTTCTGCAGGACTCACAGGCCGAGTCTCTCGCATGCCTCCCGTACGAGTCAGTCGCGCTTCATCAAATTGTCGACAAGTGCACAACTTGGCGCAAATGGACTCGATTCAGCTCCGTTGTTCAGCATCAGAATCTCGATTCATTCATCGAAGGCAGCCTCAACTTTGGTGATCATGCCTGTCAGGTTGAGTACCATCTCCCACACAACGATGCGGCAGACATTTGGGTCTGGACCTTTCCTCAACGCGATGGCTCTCTGAAGGTTGAGTTGACTTACTCTGACCACACAATTTCTAGAGCAACAGCCTGTCAGGTGGTTGATTTATTGTGTCATTTTATCAATATTGTCGAAACTGGAGTCAGCGATTGTCCGTCTTCTGCGCCGCTTAATCTGCCTGTTCCTGCACTTCCAATGGTCAAACCAGATCCGAACAGTTGGGATTACTCGATGCCCTCCGCCAAATCCATTCAAGCCGTCACATCATGCTGGAAGACAGTTCTTGGAGAACCAAAGGAGCTGAAATCTAACGCACAAAAAATAAACCCTCCGTCAAATTCCAGTCCGCCGTCTGGTGATTCTTTATCTCAATCGACTTCACGGTCATCGTCCCGCAACAAAATGACGAGAGGCTCGTCAGGCAACATGTCGCCAATCACAGCGGCTACAACACCAGGGTCTTCAAAGATCTTGCTTGATTTAAACAAGGCATCAACGGCAAAGCAATTCAACTCGCAGTCTGTGGTGGACTCAAACGGAAGCTGGGAGGCAGAGATCCTCACCCCTCAGGAGTCAGTAGATGGCCCAGAATCAGGACTCGAGAAGCTTTTGCAGATCCACGGCTGTAACTTCTCATTAGATGTACCATTTTATGATATTTCTGGCTCGCCGATGGTGGCGGCACATCTTGCTTCCGTGTATCAATCTCTGGGTTACTCACTAGATGCGGAGCATGTTTTGGCCCAACCAACGATTCGAAGGCAGATTAGTTTACTAGAGAGCATTTAGAGACAGCTTAGTTATTTTCATTTTTCATTTTTTTCCAGTCAGCTTTAACTTTGTACTATATATTTATGTGTTACTTCAGTATAAATCGATCTTTCCCCTCAGTGCGTTGATAGCCACGTATGGTCTGCGTGAAATACATACACATCACATCGGTTTAAAGTTCACCATACACATCTTAGTATCCGGAAGATCTAGTGTAAAAGACAGAAGCCTGATACAGGCCTGTCGAGTCAGTGAGAACGAGAGGATCCTTGGGCAGGTGGTGCAAGCAACGAATGACTATGCATGACCCTTCTGATCAGGTTCCTCAACACATCAATATTTTCATCTAGACTAACAGATTATCAATCAAATATTCAATGACTAAATATTGCTAATGATCAGTTTTAAACATCTCCACGGTGCTCTCAAACAACTCTGCCACCTTATCCATGCTCGCGTCCGCACGAGGTAACTCATGCCCTCCTGAATGAAAATAGACAGTAGACTTGCTATAATCACACATGGTAGTAATATACTTGCTAAAGGTTGAAAACGTGTCCTTTTCCCCTACGACGTGCAAAACAGGAATGTCAATCCTTGTCTCAGCGCTTACAAGTTCCCTCTTAGCCGTTGTAAAGAGGGGGTCAAAAGTCTGAACAACCTCGTCACCAGCTCCTTCATCGATTTCCTCATCTGTAAGGCCAAAGAAATCCTGGAACTCCCTCTCGTATTCGAGCGAGTCCAACGTGCTATCAACTCCTTGGTCCACTGAGGATGACATGGGCAGCACGCCACAGAGCAAAACGGCAAAGCCAAATGGGCTTTCAGCATCCGGATTCTCGTGGCGGTGTGAGAGGATGAAGCTTGTCGCTGTTGCTGCTCCCTGTGAGAAACCTACTACACCGTCGTATGGCCCGCATTCTTCAATGACATCGGCGATGTAGTCGTGAGCTGCGGCCACATGGCTTGTAAAGTGGCGGCGATACCAGGCTAGGTATGGTCCGTCCATTAAACCGCCTACTCCTGGGGCTGGATTCACTTGAATTGGGGCATCTATAAAGTCAAACTCGTAGTACTTGGGCAGGCGGCTGATCAACGGTGCTGAGTAGCCTAGTGTCAGCGAACTTCCTAGGACTCTGTTGGTATGAGCACTCCTCAGGGTACAGTCCATGTCCACCTAAGTATTGAAACTATTTGAGATAATACACACCAAGCTGGGCTTCGAAAATATCAGAATTGGTCCCTCGTCCGTGAAGGCAGAGTAGTCTCATAATGGAAAATCGAGACAAAAATTGATGTAACAAAATTGATAATAATGCTAGATTTCTCAAAGCACGGAAAATGGCCGGGTCCCCTTGTTTGTCCAAATATCTTTCGACCAAGAAAGAATTAACTATGGCAAGATGCCCCTTCAACCAGCAATACATTTCGCTTAATTTTACTTAGTTTAGTTCATTATCCCAGCCCAATATCATCGAAGATGATAGTGCCTATTAGAGACGCTTGCCTTACTTGGCATATAATGTGCACGTACAGAGCAATAATAACCCATCATAAGCTTACAGTGCTCCAGAAGCTATCGTAATACTTATTGACGAGTAATGCAGATACGATGGATGTATTTTCGTCAGCTGAATGTACATGGCGAGAGGCAAACAAGCTTCATCTACACTCCCAGTTGCCATCGCGCTTTGACATGTTTGCATATTCCCAAATTAGCTTGACCTATTTCCTCTTTTGTTTTATCAATTTCCATATCTGTCATTTGAAGGAATTGTCATCAATCTAATGTTTGGCGATGCATGCGCACCCCATCAGCTTACCCGTCAGCTCACTTACACGCCCTCCACCGACCTCGCAACATCCCAGCCATCTGGTTCCAAGATACGCCAGTTCAGATATTCTCCATAAAATACCATCAGAAAAACTAGACTGTGTGTTTCTTCTATCCAAACATGTCTCACGAGACTGTTTTCAAAATCTCATTTAACCACATAACCCTATAGAGTCAACAATATGGAGGATATCACCACTGAAGACATTCTTCCTACATTGCAAGCGGCCAAGCTCCTTTCTGGTTCTCCAGAAGAGACCCATCGTTTGCTGGATGCTTGTATCACCCATGGCTTTTTTTACCTGGATCTCACTACGGGACCTACCTCGTTCATGGTGAAAACCTGGGAAGATGTTCTGGCGTTTATGGATGAGTACTTTGACCAGTCGCTGGAAAAGAAAATGGTCGACGCCAAAAAATCTGACATTATTGGATATGAACCATGTGGAACATCGACAGGAGCCGCAGAAGGTCGTCTCGACCATTATGAAAGCATCAAAGTATAGAAAAGCCCTATAGCCTGATTACACTCTATTTCCTCTTCCTTTTGGCTCTTTTTTTTTCCCCTGCTGACAAAATGATAAGATTTCTCTTATGCAGCTGGAAGCGCAATCGCCGGACATTGCCCCAGCCATAAAAGCCAAGATGGCATTATTCAAATCATTCATCGACGGGGCTCACGGACTTACCATCAAGATTCTCGAACGCCTCGCCGAAGCCATGGGCCTGCCTGCACAGGACAACGTCTTCCTGACTGCTCACGAAAAGTCCAAGCCTAATACCAGCACCATGTCGATGTTTCGGTACCCGCGTCAGTCTGCTGAAGAAGCTAACAAAGGCATTGGCCACAACAAGCACACCGATTTAGGCACGTTGACCTTCCTCCTGTGCCTCCAGCCCGGCCTGCAGGTGTTGTCACCACAGTTGAACAAATGGGTCTACGTCGAGCCCAAGGCGGGTCACGCCATTATCAACGTGGGTGACTCGCTGCGCTACCTCTCCAATAATACTTTGCTATCCGCCGTGCATCGTGTTCTGCCCTACGAAGGTCGCCAGGTGAATCATCGCCACTCCATTGCCTTTTTCCTACGGGCCTCCGACGACACCGTCTACAGCGATGTCTGCGGTCGCAATATCTCGGCCAGGACGTGGCACGATGAGAAGTTTGATCACTTCCGGGCATCGCACCTAGAGCAATCTCAGAATATGATCCTGACGGGTGGAATGGAGCAAGCCGAGGGCCATACGCTGGGTAAGAGAGCGGTGGCTTAGTTGAGTACCCAGCTTCGTCGAGACAACGTCCCGTAAAACAATTGTTTTAGTGGCGTTGATCATTCGACTTTGATATTCTATGCTAGGCTGTTTGGGAACTCTAAGAGTTTTCAAAGGCTGTGGTCATGGTCATCTTGCGTGGCTTTATTTTCCGAGTTATTACTTGATCGGAGGCTCTGTTCCTAGCCCTACAACTTGAACTTGTCGATGGGAAGGCTACACTAGCACAAAACCCTTCGCATGTGCAACTACTGGTAAAAGCGTCAGACGATATATCATATACATAGTGTAACTTTATCTCAAGTCATTCATCCTAGCCATTCATCCTGGTTGTGAAATTCATCACGCATATACATAATAACAAGTAGGAGATATCGCGACATAAGCTGAGCCTGCATCCGCTGTAGGCTGAAACGACCGCATTCATGACATACCGCCTAGTTGATGAAAGGTAGATACAGACAACATGATAATGTATGCTTGTCCGAGTGCTGTACCAGATAAGATTATATTCCACCCATCTGCGCCCGTCGCGGAAAGGCTTTCATCCCGCATATAACGGTAGTACCGTGGTAGGAAACGTCGTTCATTTTATATGAGCTGCGTGTATCAGGCTAACATTCCAATCGAGGCAGCAGATGCTTTGTTGAAACTACCCGGTCTTGGTACGCATCCTTTGCAAACGAAATAAAGCGGTCTACGTCCGCCGTCGTCGACGCGACGCCAACCGACACTCGGATCGCCCCCGTAGCCGGGATATCCATGGCCGTCAAGAAATCCCGCAGGTTCTTCCACCGAGTTCTAATTAGCGGCTTTAGAGTCTTTTCACTTATGCCGAGCGCCGCCTCGCCTGCGCCAGGGTTACAGAAACAGCCTGTCCGAAGCGAAATGTTGGCTTCGGCCGACTCCATTGCCACGATTCGCTCGTCTACTATTTTGCCTGCCGCGTCAAGGAAGTTGAGGCACACTGTGCCGCCACGCCCCTCTGCGTCGGTTGGTCCGTATATTAGAACCATGGGGCTGTTATCGCTGTGTCGGAGGGCCTGCAATTGCAGTAAGAGCCATCCCGTCAGACATCGCACCCGCGTCGATATGACATCCATACCTATCCCTGACACCCAATCCAGGCCAACCGCCACATCTGGTATCGATAGGAAGTTGAGTGTGCCATCCTCGAAGGCGGTCTCATCGCCCATCAAGACATACCAGGGAATTGCAGTACTGACAGCCTGGACAGTGCCGCCGGAGAACCACGGTCGAGAGAGTCGCTTCAGCGCGTCGTGGCGCGCGATGAGGCACCCTACACCAGTGGGAAACCCAAACAGCTTATACCAGCTCACAGTCACGAATTCCGGCTGGACGTTTGATAAGTCTAGATTGTTTGTGGGGACGTAAGCGGCCGCATCGAGCAACACATCGTAGCCCCGCTGTTGCGCAAGGCTCACCCACGATAGAGGGTGGCGCACCCCGGTGAAATTACTCTGTGCAGGATAAGCGAACAAGCTGCGATGCTTTGTGGAGAATGGGGGCAGACAGCCGCCGTTGGAACGACGTGGCAACGCCGCTTGGATGTCGGCATCGTCAACTCGGTGATCCGGCGTCTTGGATGGCACGTAAACGGTGCGAGAAGAGCGGCGCTTCGCAAACTCGCGAAGTCCGTTTATCGAGTTGTGGTTATCTGACGTGAGGACTAGGCGCGACCGCTTGCCGAACGGATATGACTCTCCCACCAACCTCGCCGCGCCAGAAGCGTTTGGTGTGAAGATGACGGCGTACGTCTCGGGGGAAGCGTTGAAGTGCGCCAGTATTCGCTTTCTCGTCTTCTCTATCAGGTCCGTTGCTGGTTGGCTTGTAGGGTTCGTCGAGTGTGGGTTTCCAAAGGTTGTGCAAGACAGTCGCTCTTGTTGGGCTCGGAACTGGGCTCGGGACGCCAGTCCGGCGCCCGTGTAGTCCAAGTAGACGTGGTTTTGCTCGTCAAGGTAGCCATATTCTGTGGAGCGGAGGAGGTCGAGCTTGGACGTTGTGCCGTACTCTGGGAAGACGTCGATTATCTTTGCCATGATGAAGAGCCGGAGCCGGGCGTCGTAGTCGTGGGAGGAGGCTCGAGGTGAATGCGAATGCCCTGTTTCGGTCAGATACGGTCGCAGATGTAGACCTTGCTTCTACATGGAGGAGCAGGGATGCGTTTCGCCGCGACGGAGTATTCCTTATAAAGTGCTCGTGTCTCATAGACTATGCGTCTCCCAAGACCAGTCCAACAGGAAGTCACAAAAGGCATAGATAAGACAAGGTCAGCTGAGTGAGATGCGAGACGCGGCCTCAAATCAGACTTGGAGTTTCTGGACGGCAAAGAAGTGCCGACAATTATGGGCATATGGATTTCCATCCAACTATTCGAAGCAGGTCGCCGTGGGGGTTGTGCCGAGAGTTTCGTGCGTGTTAGCCAAGGTCCCCATCTTAGGTAAACCGCGGATGGGATGGCCGAAGAGTCAAGATAGGTAGTAGTGCGGTCAGCACACACGGCCATATATCGTATCTACCAACCTAAAGAAAAGCTGTGCGAGTCAAAATCTTACTCGCCCAGGTTTCATCCAGCAGTGCAGCCAGAGTAAGCGACCCCGAGATATGGGTCAGCTCTGCCGTCGCCGCAGTCAAGAAACGCCCCCGCCCACACAAATAAAGAGGCCGAGGGACCTCCAAGGCGGGACTGGATAGAAAGAAAGAAAGCCCCCGCGTACGAGGTACGAAGTTGTTGCGTTTAATTGTCGTGGTGCTAAAAACTCTGCTCAGCCAAACTAGGCCATGTATATGACCAGTCGCCAAGACTTGACAGGGCAGAGACCAAAGCCGAAGCCTCGCGGGCGAGACGGGTAACAAGGAGCTGGTTCCACCGCAATTTGCACTAGTTTTGTGACTCGTCTATAATTGGGCTGAGTGTGTGTGTGTGTTGGGTTGCCATCTATGATCTCGATAGCAGCCAAAGTGTTCCTTCGTGGGGAACAGACATTCAGGAATACTGGGGCCAGTGGCAACGTAGATCAGCTCATTCACTCGCCCCAGTCACGGCCCAATGGGTATGATTACTGCCGAAAGTTTGTCGCCTCCTAGCTTGCGGCGTCAGTTATTCCGTGGTTACTAGAAGGCAGGTAAATGCCTGATATATCATATGCCGTAAAAGAACTGAAAGAACACGGCTGTGTACGGAGTATTAATATCGGTAATTCCTCCCAGGAGACACGTAACACTAGACTGCGCAGCCCAGAACCATGCCGAGTAATCGGCGGCTTTCCGTCATGTGCACCGGCGCAAAGTGCGAATCTGACTGGTCATCGCGAAACGGCGCAGGCGACGGTTGCATCCTTGGGGCTAACAGAAGAACCCTGCTCATAGGAATGAGGCCTTAGCGCCCGTCCTATTGCTTAGTGGCGTCGGTGGTGTGGTCGGTGGCCACCTTACACATGGTTGGGGATGGATGGGCTTGGCTTCAGCTTTGACGCCTGCCCTGGCAAGCGGCTGAATGACCCTGTACTAGAGTTAAAGCAGCCTAGAGCCCATCCAGGCCGAACCGAGCCCAGAGAACTGTGGGAAAGGAATCGTCGTGGAGCGAGTTTAGTGCACTGTCGCCGGATGTTCGGTCGGGTCGTCGGCCAGGCCATCAAGAAGAAAGACATGAACGCAACGAGTCAACGACACAACGAGTCGACGACACAACACTCTCAATAGACCGTCTGAGCGGGATCGCTCCGGAAGAAGCAATTATGCTCCACCAATAAGCTGGCGAGGGCGATATTACGGGGCCCCATTCTTCGTCTCACGCGTGGGCGGGCGCGAAGTCGGTTCCAGAGAGGGCTTCAATCTTACGCAGACGGAGTCCCTCCGAGGAACAGGGCCTGGGCTTATGGTTAACTTCCATGATATTTCCATCGCACTATGACTTGCATCATACCCAGGCTTCGTACGATGCAGTGGAGTGTCATACCCAGCATCGTTGATATGAATCTTACTGCACATGCACGCTTACTTGGTGTGCACCATCTGCGTCAGCACGCCGTCTCTCCAGTCCCAAGGGCATGGCATCGTCCCTCTATTCCATGCAGGATCCTTCCACCACACCTACTCTCTCGCTTGATCAATAGTTTTTACGTTTTTTAATCATACTCAGCCCCATCGGCGTCCTCCCATGCACCACCACCGTACAAGGCGTACTACAGAGCTGCACAGCGTGATTACATGACGAATGAGAGAGCAGTGAAGTCCCGTCTTACAAGCATTGGTTTTACAACCTAGCCTAGTGAACTCGGCTTTTACCCAAGGCTCGCCCGCTTCGGCAGTTTTTCTGTCCTTCTCCTCAAGTTCATCTTCAGGGAACATAGCCAAGGCTAGAAGCCTCGAAACTAGCAAGTGGCCACAATAATGGACACCGTCGCTCCGACGATGCGCGAAAAGGCGAGCCATGAAGACCTCGAGCCCGGGTCCGCGCCCGACCACCTCTTCAACTCGACCGTCAAGACCCTCACGTGGAGCAGCGTTACCGTCACCGTCAACGACCGAAACACAAAGGCCGACAAGGCAATCGTCGAGAATGCCGAAGGGATCGTCCAGGCCGGTATGTCACCGGGTGTATTTGATTGCCCGCGACTGGCCATTTGTCAGGCCCAACTACACATCCAAGTGATGCTAACTGCCCTTTGGCATAGGAGAGCTCTGCGCCCTCATGGGCCCCTCGGGATGCGGCAAAACCACCCTCTTAAACGTGCTGGCGAGACGGCCAACCAATGCGAAGAGCGTCGAATCCACCGTGCTCGTCAACGGCGCTACACTATCGCCCGCAGACTTTCGCCGGATCACTTGCTTTGTTGAGCAGGAAGATGCTCTGATAGGAGCGCTAACAGTGCGGGAGACTCTCGGCTTCTCCTCGCGACTCTCCAGCACCAGGTACGCACGCACACCGCAGCGAAGCAAGGCAACGCGCGATGAAGCTGTCAGCTCACAGGCTCCCATAGCTCCCTTCCTCGTCGAGAGCGCATGCGCCGGATCGACGCCCTTCTCCGCGCATTTGGTCTCACCGAGCAACAAAATACTCTAATCGGCACGCCTATTCGCAAAGGCATATCTGGAGGACAGAAGCGACGCGTTGGTGTAGCAACCCAATTGATCACCAGCCCCAAAATCCTCTTCCTCGATGAGCCCACGAGCGGCCTCGATTCAGCCGCGAGTCGCGAAGTCATCGGCTATCTTCGCACAGTGGCGCGGCGCAACAACTTGATTGTCCTCTGTTCCATCCACCAGCCCTCCACTTCGACATTTAACATGTTCGACAAGCTCATGCTTCTCTCGGAAGGGAAGACACAGTACTTTGGCTCTGTGGACGGGATTATACCGTACTACGAGTCGCATGGCATCTCCATGCCGACCCACATGAATGTGGCAGAATTTCTTATCGACCTCGTCAATATTGACTTTGCGCTCGACAGATCCACGGCTGCTGAGCGCCTGGACGAACTACAGAAGTCGTGGGTAAACTCACAACCAGCACAGGATACCAGACGCGCCATCCTGGACCACTCCGTCGACACGGGCTGTGCTGTCGACTCTGTCGACAAGACACCCAGCATGGCGAGCCTGACTCTCACGCTTCTTCACCGGAGCTTTGTCAAGAGTTATCGAGACGTCATCGCCTATGGCATCCGCATTGCCATGTACATGGGCTTGGCCATCATGGTTGGCACTGTATGGGTGCGACTTGAGCCCACGCAGACGTCGATCCAGCCCTTCATCAATGCGCTCTTCTTCGGCTGCGCCTTCATGTCCTTCATGGCTGTCGCATACGTGCCCTCTTTCATCGAAGACCGCTTGCTTTTCGTAAAGGAGCGCAACAACGGTTTGTACGGCGCCACGGCACTCGTAATATCCAACTTCCTCATCGGCATCCCATATCTGTTCATGATCTCGGCCATATTCTCCGTCATCTCCTACTGGCTGTGCAACTTCCAGCCTACCGCTTCCGCCTTCTTCACATGGGTAATGTGGCTGTTCCTCGATCTTCTCGCCGCCGAATCCCTCGTCGTGTTCATGACGGCCCTCTTCCCAACTTTTGTCGTCGCGCTGGCTCTCGTGGCATTTGCAAACGGTCTCTGGATGGCAGTGGGCGGCTTCATGGTGCCGCCCACCACCCTCAACGTCTTCTACAAATACGTATTTTACTACTGGGATTATCAGAAATACGTTTTCGAGGGCATGATGATCAACGAGTTTGAGAATAGGGTGTATTCGTGTGGCGAGGGTTGTCACTGCATGTATCAGTCGTCGCTTGAGGACCAGTGCAAAATCGCCGGGCAGGGAGTTTTGGATCAGTTTGGGTACAAGCCAGGCCACACTGGTAAGAATGTCGGCATCATGATTGCCATTATTTTTGGATACCGCTTGGCTTCCTGGATAGTCTTGAAGCTTCGGTCGTGAGCTGCGGGGCGGTGATTCGGATGTGTTGATGCGTCTGCAAGCGTTAGCAAGAGCTATATAGATTCATGGATAAGGCGGCATAGATTGTAATGTAATAAAATTTAAAGGAATTTTCAAGACTGGGGAGTACCGACTTTCTCGATGCTTACTTCAGCCAACAGAGTTCAAAAGTAGTAGGTTGGTTGTCATTCAAGTCATGGTGTCACATCACACTCAGGACAAGAAACTTTTTATGCTATGGTACAGTAATGAATATCTCCTTCCCCCGCGGGGTTTGGGAACAATGTCAAGGATTCTGAAGAGTCAGTGGCGAAGCAAACCAGAGAAATGTGGGAGTTGAGATTGGCTTGAAGACGGCGGCTCTGATACTCACCCTGTTCTTGGCTGTCTACCTTTGAGACGCTCAAATGACACAATTAAGCTACTCCAGCAAAGTAGGAGACTGGAAGCGAATGTCAGGCTACGACTGCAATTGTGGGCAATGATAAATACCATTTATCTAGCCGCAACCCAACTTCTATTTAATTCAACACCGGCGTTTACGAACTTGGCCGGTTCGCCACACGTAATCTACGAATCTAGGGTAGCCTATCTATAACGCCAATTTTTGTTACAAACCAACGTCACTCTTGGTGCAGGTCACGTGCTACGGGATAACTACGGGTTAATTCGAGCGGGAATAAGAAGTGATCAGTGCCCGTCGTACTGATCACTACTGACCATTGCTCGAAGGTGCTCAGTGAGAGCATCGCTGAGCACCATCAAGAAGCATGTATATAAGCACCCCCAATTTCACCTCTATAGCATAGATACTTAGTTACCTATCAACACAGTCATTATCCAGACTACTAGGTTATGATCTACAATCTATTTACCTACGTGACACTTGCATAATAAGACTACGCCCTAAGCATCCTGCTACTTGAACCCTCGGTTGTACCAACCCTAGTTCACTTAGGAAGCCCGACCGTCACAATTTTATTACAACCCAACGTGGTTTCACAGAGACGCGCACGTCATGTAACCAAAAGTGCTGTGGCTAGGATAGCCGCCGCTATAAAGGATGCTTCATAAAAGACTAATCGCGGGCAGTTTACTAGCTATATAGTGAACTGCGCGGCGAAGTTCATTTAAGGTTCACATAAACCCTCAGTGAACTTAATAGTATATAGATAACCCTAATTTTACCTCTATAGTATAAATACTTAGTTCACTATTAATATAGTTATTATCTAGACTACTAGATTATAATCTATAATCTATTATCTATATAATAGTTATATAATAACTATATTCTAAGTATTTTATTATATAAACCTATAGTAAATACCCTAGCTTTATTAATAGAAAACTCTAATTATTATATATTAATAGCTCTTATTTAGTTATTTAATATATAAATATTATATAATAAGAATATTATATTATAGTACCTAATACTCTAACTCTAAGTACTATATTAAACTTAACTACTATTAGACTAACTATAATATCTTAAGAAATAGCTAGTAAAATTACCTATCTTAAGGCATTAGTTAAGGAGACCTAAGATTTAGGGGAGGTTATTAAACTTAAGTCCCTAGGGCTATATAATAGGTCCCTAGGGATACTTTAAGAATTTCTTACTTAACTTAAAGCCTATTATTAACTTTCTCCTATTAAAATAAAGGATAACTCTATTAAGATTCTTTATATAGGGGGATATATAACCAGAGTTACCCTAATATAATTTAAACTTATTATATAGGACTACCTTAACTATAATAATAATAATTATAATAAGGAAATAAAGATAATCTTTAAAGATTATAATAATTTCAAAGAGATTATTAAAAAAGTTTTTAAAATAATTAATAAAGTATATATAGTAATTAATTATATAGATAGCCTAAGATAAACTAAGTTTACTTTAGAGTATATTACTAGGTTTAAAATAACTAGCTTTTAGATTAAATTAGGTAGATAAGTTACTTATATCTACCTTCTATAAGGAGTTAAAGGAAGTAAAGAATAAGCTTTATAGAGAAGATATACTAGATATACTATTTAAGTATATTACTATAGTAATATAAATAGATAATAGGTAGTACTAGTAAAAGATATAAAAGAAATAAGGAAATAGTACTTAAAACTTAACTTAAAGAAAAGAATTTTTAAAGCTATACTTCTATTAGATTTAGTAAGCAGGTTATTACTAAGGAGTAAAAGTTAGTAAACTAGGTAGCTAGGAACTTGCGGCGGGCTCGCAGTATATATATAATAATCTCCTTACTATCTCACTCTCTCTTAATTATTATAGGTATAATAAATCTTAGAGATTTAGGCTAATTAATTAAACTTATCTTTATTTAAGTATAGAGAATATTAAGTACTTAGTTTACTATAATTTAAAGATATTTAGAATTTATATAACTAAGTATATAGTTAGTAGTTAATTTAAAAGAAAGAATATTACTAATTATTATTGCTAGCCTTTCTATATTTTTTAAATTTATAAAACTATTTATTAATAATAATTAATAATTATCTATTATTTAATTTATAAAGAACTATTATATTAGACTTTATATATATTTTAAACTTTAAAATCCTTAATTTATATATAATTATTACTATTAAGATTTCTTTAATTTTTATTATTTTTTCTTTAAAAATTACTTCTAAAGTCTAGTTTTAGATATAAAATTTATATTTAGTAACTAAATTTAGGATTTAATTAACTACTTCTTATTAATTAAATATAATTATTATATATTAAATATTCTTAGTAATTATAATCTAGTTTATTATTATTAGAAAGTATAGGTCTAAGGCATAGACTAGGGAGTCTAGGGTAGACACCTTCTATAAGGCAGGGAATATGCACTATAACTAGCTCGCAGGCTAGGTAAGGGAAATCTCTCTTATAAAGGAATAAATAACCTTATATAGGTAAAAATCCTTATAAAGAGAGATAAAATACAAGATATAAAAATATCAGGGAACTACAGGGGACTAATCTTATTCTAATAAAGGATATAGGATAGAAAAGTAAGTGTATTGAAGTTGTTATATAAAACTATCCTAAGGGAAATAGGGCTCTATTTATACCTATCTGACCCTTATTACAGCGGGTTACACCCGCTGGAAGCTTCGGGTTATAGTGGATATCTTGTGCTGATATATTTGCCACAGTGGGTTATATAGGTCATATGACCACTATAGGGTTCTTGCCACAGTGGAGCTTACAGGGGTCAGTGCCCGCTGGAAGCTTCTAATCACAGCAGTTAAACCACTATACTAGGTGCCTAAGGTTTAACAATAAAGAATGCTTAATAAAAGACTAATTATAAGTAGTTCACTAGCTATATAGTAAATTGCGCAGCGAAGTTTACCTAAGGTGTATATAAACCCTTAGTGAAATTAAAATATATAGATACCCCTAATTTCACCTCTATAGTATAGATACTTAGTTAGCTATTAATATAGTCATTATCTAGACTACTAAATTAAAATCTACGATCCATTATTTACGTGATAGTTGCATAATAACTATGTCCTAAGCATTCTGCTATATGAACCCACGGTAAACACTCTAGCTTCATTGATAGGAAACCCCGACCGTCACAAATTTGACGAACCAAGGTGACAGGCCAGAGAGTCACATAACCAAAGGACCTAAATCAACGCGCATATCGCTCAGCTGAGTGCTGCCCGCAAGCGCCATCATTCTCCGACTGGACGATGCGACGATGTTGCGGAACTCAATCGAAAGCTCGCGGCTCACGCTCAGGTATAATGGCCGGAATGAAGCAGCATCAGCATGCAGCCTGTCCCGGTCTCACCAACACCAGGCCCAACCCTCAATTATGCGCCCGGTTATATCTGCTCCCTTACGGTACTCTGCTCCTGCTGTTGAGGCAGGATGCTTAAGATTTTCGGAGAGATAAGCTGCAAAATGAAAGAGGACTACTTGCTTGCGTCAGTTATGTAACAATGCAACATTGCTAGATGGAATTCCTAATGGAGTCTATACTGGCAACGATCATAGTCGCAACACTGGCTCAGCTAGGAACAATGACGTGGCCTCCACGATGCGTAGTGATGGGCAGGATTATAAATGCAATAGCGAAGCCAACGAGAGTGAAGATCATGAGCCACCACGCAAGCCTCGTCACAGCAGTCGGCGCATCAGGCTACGTGGGCTTGAAAGTCATAGATGTACCGCTTCTCCTACCGCGGCATCTACCAAGCTGCCGAATATCAGAAACCTACTGCAAGCAAGCATTCTACTAGGTACGCGAATATCGCAAGGCTTGATTGATGTGGAGCCTGAATAGACACGGCTGTATTTGAGGAATGGGCTAGCACGGCAAAGCTTACTACAATTAATGGTGTCACAAGTTTTAAGGGGCAGTTTCGAGGGTGCAATAAGCATCAAACTTCTTCAGGCACTTCTTCCAACTTGGCCTCCAACAAGGCCATCGCCTGGCAACATACAACAAGGCTGGCCGGTTTAAGCGAAACATTAACCGCGGCAAGTTTACACCCGAAGAGGACCGTCTACTCGTCTACCTCGAGGCGAATTGAATCTCTCATGGCAAGATATACATACGCAGTTTAGCTATAAATACCGGGGGCGGTCTAAAGGGGCCTCTCAGGTGCGGTACGAAGCTGAAGGGCTGACAACGATGTAAATGTGGCTGGAGGAGCCCATATGTCATCATCTTTAGACGCTTGCTCAATCATGACCTAGGGCTATATCAAATTCAGACAAACTGTTTCCATTCTCCCAGACAGCCAGACTTTCAATGGCAAGTCTTCGTGTATTCTTTGGAAAGTGATACGCCCGCGTATTCGCAGCAAATGTAGGCCACAGGCATACTAAGAAGGAATACGGCTAGAAGCTAGCAAGAGCTACTAGTTAGTTGCTGAATGCCTAATTCGGGTCGAGTATTGGTGAGGGTATAACTAACTCATTTTGTGGCAATGCGTTGCATGCCAGCCGCAAACACCCCATCCTGCTCTCTGGTGTTGGGGAGGGCAACGCCACGTACCCTGCTCAGTAACCATATCTCAGAACAAAACGCTTAGATACTCGCTCTCTTCCGCAACCTATAACCCCTCAGGCTTCCCCTTAAAAGCTCAAGCCACCAACATGCCAGAAAAGATCTATTCATGCGCCAAATTTAATCTTGAAGCCCTGGCACAACTCGCCGAAGAAATACGGGGTCGAGCATGTACTTGCAACCCATCCGCCGCTCCGAAAACTGGAAGCATGAATTGGACCACCTTCGTTTCGTTTGATGATGGGCTTGACTGGGTCTTTCGCTCCCCGCGCAGTGGTCACCATGCTATCGTCTCAGATGAGTCTGCATAGAAAATGCTTCTCAGTGAAGTTGCAACACTAAAATTTCTGCAGAAGCATACCTCAGTCCCTACTCTAGAAGTTTTCTCCTTCAGGTTCGGGATTGTTGCTCTACAACATAACCATACTATTGCTAACCCTTCCCAGTGGATCGTATGATAATCCTGTTGGAGTGCTATATATACTGATGAGCAGAGCAACCGGTCGCCCATTATCTGATTATGACTGGGCCGAAATCTCGCGTCAAATACCAGGATATCCACAGCTTCGCCCACTCCTACCACTGCCAGATAGTATGAGGGAAAATGTGATGAGGCAGCTAGGAGCTATTCTGTCACAGCTATCGATACTTCAGTTTGACAAGATCGGGTCTTTGTTTGAAGATTGTCATGGCAATTATGAAGTCGGCGAATGCCTTTCGCCGATGCTTCTCTGGCAAAGGAGGGACTCACTGGAAGGAATCGAGCGTGGCCCTTTCCTACAAGAGGACAAATATTTAGAGTCTCTTGTCTCGGCCTTCACATCCCATGCAACAGAGCTTCCGCTTACGCCTCATGCCTTTTTCGCACCAATTCCCGATTACTCCGAGTATTCGAGCTGGTCGAGTTTCAGAGCGGCAGTAGGGCGTTGGAATGACTATGTCGCGATTGGTGCAAAAGTTGAAAGCAGCAAGAACCGCCTGTCCTATTGTCTCGCTGGTCAGGTATTACGAAAAATGATCACTCATCTCTCTACACCATATGGCCACTTTACATTATCTCATCCGGATCTTCATCTCGGTAACATATTTGTTGATGAGGATTTCAAAATCACATGTCTAATTGATTGGAGCTCTGCAACTTCTGGCCCCATCACTGAACTCCTTGCCACGCCAAGCCTTGGGACCTCAGTCACCGCTCCTCCCGAAAAATTGGTCACTGCCTTTATATCTGGTTTTAGTCCGGAACAGCCGCTCCCACCAAGTTCCTGGGAGAGAGCAAAAATGATGTGGTATTTTTCGCGGCTGGTCCGCTTATTGTCTACACAAGACTACCAGCTATTTGAAGCATTGTACAAGCTTGTCTATACGACAGATGGCGATGAACCTGACATTCATGGGCTATTTCATGAACTAGAAGCGGAGAAAGACAATCAGCATCTCTTCGCGATGCTGTGCACTGACGACTACACAATGTCGGAAATAGAGCAGGAAGAGGCCGCAGCATATGGTAGTTCCAAAGACGATAATAGCGATAGCCGTGCGGTTGCGAGAAAACTTACGCTGATGGCCGAAATGAACCAAAGCTTTCTCGCAAGCTCGAGGTTGTGGCGGTGGATTGAGCATGCATTAGAGCCAGCTGATTCTCCTTGAAGCTTCGCGCAATGTCATATCAATAGCAAGGCGAGAAGAGAGTGGACGGTAAATTGATATCCTAAGCTTGACTTGCAACATGTGAGGTATTACATGGAAGGTGGTAAGTGGCAGTCTATGAAGCTCCTTGGCCAGCAAATGAGCTGTCGAATTGGAGTATCGCTCTACTCATATAACACAGCGCATTCCGAAGCGAGCACTTGGTCAGTACCCGAAGGTATAAAGCCTGACAAATTCTACACCGATATAAATTGTTTCTCCGGCTTCATCGACTTGATTCTTCGACGATTAGCTGAGCCCTACAATCGCAGGGCAAGGTACTCACGAAGGGCATCAATGTGCGCCCACTAACACGGAATATCTACAGCCTGCCTTGTTTACCAAACACCAGTTTCCTCTATGGCATGAAGATTAGTAACAGCTATCAAACCACAACTACTTACCCGGGCCGGGCACAATTATCAGCGCTGCTAAACGAAGTGTATGGAGGAGCCATCATGATAGTGTTTCCTTATCTTATCCCGAAAAAAGGCCCCCACACGAAATCCGTTGCCGACATTGTCCGACATTATAATAATCCCTTATCTCTCCAATCCATACGCGGACCACCGTGAGGCTTAAGCTGTTTTGGGAATTCTGGGGTTGATTAGATACGGATGCGGCTCACGCCTCATTGGCCCGTGCCAAGTCCGACCCGGAATCGCCTCTAACGTAATTGAATGCAGGTGTTTCTTATCACTGCCACGCTATGAGAGTAAACACGGCGAAATTGAACTACAGCCATGGTGAAGGGGAACCTATCAAGAGCAGTGGTGATGGAAGAGCATCGATAAGAACTGTCGCGTGCCATTCGAT
This sequence comes from Calcarisporium arbuscula, assembly GCA_009828645.1. Classification (NCBI taxonomy): domain Eukaryota; kingdom Fungi; phylum Ascomycota; class Sordariomycetes; order Hypocreales; family Calcarisporiaceae; genus Calcarisporium; species Calcarisporium arbuscula. The sequence continues at coordinate 453,099 of WBSA01000024.1, read as the reverse complement.
TAATAAGAGTCACGGCTCATGGTTGGTCGGTTTGACGTCGAGGAGCATGGCGACTATGGCGCCTCTATCAGGGCGACAATAGCTTGCAAGACGAATAAGGTTATAGGTTTGTGCTTCGTGTGGAGTCCGAAATCGGGATGAGGCTTCTTATCACGGTAGTTTCAGACATTGTAAGTGATCTGTAAGCCAGGGTAACTCTCGGCTCCAGGTGGTAATCTGCCGATTCATTTGCGCCTAAGACAACTCTTAAACCCAATGCAACGCCATTGCATCCACGATATACAGCAGCCTATCCCTTCACTTCGAATTAAGCTTGCTTGCCCGTCGGAGACACCACTGGCCCTCCCACATACAGCCTCACTCACCATGGTTGCCCCAGCCCTCGGCCAAGGCGCCGGCTATGGCGTGGTGGTTGGTCTTGGAATCGCCTTTGCGCTAGGTAGAGCATTTCCAACGCCGTCACCATCCCAAAGGTCATGTCGTTAACCAGTGTCCATAGGCATGATCCTCGTCACCTTCATCCTGCGCCGCTACAACCGCGAGCGACAAACCTCGGAAATGTTCACCACGGCCGGCCGAACCGTCAAGTCTGGTCTCGTCGGATCCGCCGTCGTGTCATCCTGGACCTGGGCGGCAACTCTCCTCCAAAGCACGGGCGTGTGTTACCGATACGGCGTCTCCGGCCCGTTCTGGTACGCTTCGGGCGCGACGGTGCAGATTCTGCTGTTTGCGACGCTGGCCATTGAGTTGAAGCGCAGGGCGCCTAACGCGCACACCTTCCTTGAGGTGATAAAGGCGCGATATGGGACTGGCGCGCATATAGTCTTTATGGTTTTTGGATTGGTGACGAATATTTTGGTGTCGCTCATGCTGATTGTCGGTGGCTCTGCGACGGTCTCTGCGCTGACGGGCATGCATACCATCGCTGCGAGTACGTTTCTCTCTTCTTGGCGCGCTTCTGGCGAGAGAGTCTGGCTAAATTCCTTCCAGTTTACCTGCTGCCTCTTGGGGTTGTTGCGTACACTCTTGTTGGTGGTTTGAAGGCTACTATTTTGACCGACTGGATACACACCTTCATCCTGATTGTCATCATCATCATCTTCGCCCTCACTACGTACGCAACCTCTGGCGAGCTGGGTTCACCCTCTGCGGTCTATGACTTGCTTGTCAAGGCGGCTGCATCTCACCCCGTGGAAGGTAACCAAGATGGGAGTTATCTCACTATGCGGTCTCGTGAGGGAGCCATTTTCTTCGTCATCAACATGTAAGTTGAACGTGGGATCCTGTGCTTCGTATCCTGCCTGCCCTTCGCGTCCAGCGCTGACATGCCCTGAAAGTGTCGGCAACTTTGGAACCGTCTTCCTCGACAACGGCTACTATAACAAGGCCATCGCCGCCTCGCCCGTCCATGCCCTGCCTGGGTATATCCTCGGAGGCTTGACGTGGTTCGCGATCCCATGGCTCACCGCCACCACGTTGGGTTTGGCGGCGCTGGCACTCGAGAGCAACCCCGTGTTCCCGACTTATCCCAATCGCATGCCCGATGCAGATGTCAGTGCCGGCCTAGTGCTTCCATATGCTGCAGTTGCGCTGATGGGCAAGGGAGGCGCCGCCGCCACGCTTCTGATCGTCTTCATGGCCGTCACCTCGGCCACCTCTAGTGAGCTAATCGCCGTGAGCTCCATCTGCACGTACGATCTGTACCGCACCTACTTCAACCCCAAGGCTAGCGGGAAGCGCCTCATCTACATGAGCCACGCGGTCGTCATCTGCTACGCCCTCTTCATCGCGACCTTCTCGGTTGGGCTGTGGTACGCGGGTATCTCCATGGGCTATCTCTACGTCATGATGGGAGTCATCATTTCGTCGGCCGTGATCCCTGCGACGCTGACGCTCACCTGGTCTGGACAGAATAAGTGGGCGGCAATGCTGTCCCCCATACTCGGCCTGATGGCTTCCCTCACCGCGTGGTTGGTCACGGTAAAGAAGGAGTGCGGTAGTCTGACTGTCGACTGCACGGGATCGAACAACCCGATGCTGGCGGGAAATGTGGTTGCGCTTCTTTCGCCAATTGTCACCATTCCGATACTGACGCTACTATTTGGTCATCAGAAGTATGACTGGAGGTCGATGATGGCGATTAGCAGAGGCGATGACAGCGGTGAAACGCACCTGGCAGGCCTGGATGTTGAGACGGTCCCTGGCAGCCACAACGACACGGCGCGAGAATTTGAAGAGGAGCAGAAGAAGCTTCAGAGAGCAGGAAAAATCAGCAAGACGATGACGGCTATTCTGGTGAGTGGTGTATTCCTCCCAAGCAATTTCTTGGCGGCCAGCTACTGACGCTTTCATTTCTAGACCGTCGCCTTCCTGATACTGTGGCCGATGCCCATGTACGGATCAGGCTACGTCTTCAGCAAGAAGTTCTTTACGGGGTGGATCACGGTCGGCATCATCTGGATCTTCTGTTCGTTCATTGGAGTGGGTATCTTCCCCGTCTTCGAGGGCCGCAAGACGCTATCGCATACATTTGTGTCGATATGGCGGGATCTCAGCGGCAAAGGGCGAGGGGTTATAGATGCTGCGCCGGGGGAGAGTGAAAGTGGTACTTCTGGAGATGCCACGCCAGTGGAGAAAGCTTCTCCGAGTGTTCATGGCCATTGATGAATTTGTCAGCCTTGGCAAGGCATGTGTTTAATAATAGGGAGATGAATGCGAGAGAATCAGGCAATCGATTTGCCAGGGTCCATCTGTGGAAGGGGGAAAATCGGTATTGGGGGCGTCAAGTGAACCCATCAGGAGCAGAATCTCCTGTATTTCGCCATGCTTGATTAATGTGCTGTCTCTCTGACCGTAGCTCTGCCAAATATACCCACCCCTGTATTTTGTTTGAACTTTGTTTGACAGCTCCCAGTAAGCAAAACTGGCGCTGCGGGTGGGTCGTTTATTTCAACTAATATCAGCTTTACACACCACGACGCACTAGCTAGAAGATTCACCAAGGGCTCATTTTAGTACTAGTCTCTGTCTCGGGCGATATCTGTGGTGAGAAAGCTTACTACTAAATACTATTCTTACTATAAACAAGAGCACGGAGCAATAAGCACTGTAACGAGTAGTAAAATATAGTAATACGTGCTATAGTATACCCTAGTAAAATGCGCTGTAAAACGTATAGGACCAAGGTTGGGGCTAGTTTACGGTTATGATATTGACCGCTGTTATAAAATAGCCTGCTAGAGCGAGGTTGGGAAGCTGCGAGTACACTGGTGTTGGGTCCAGCTTTGAAACTGCTGCTTTTTGTCGCCGGCTTTTGCCAGCCTTGAACGGCAGCAATAAGCCGAAATAGACGGACCCCAGGGCTCCTCGTCATCTACGCTGGTCCGTACATCCGCTCTTATGGCCGGAGAGCCAGATGCCGATTCCCCTCTGTCGATGGGCTTAATGATTGGCCTCGTTCAATCTGACGGCTAAAAATACCTCAACATCCTCCGCCATGAACGTCGATAATCCGACTCTTCATAATGCAGTATAGTGTCGAAATCCAGGCCGCTGAATGGCAGATTCGACCCACTACTGTTACAGGCGGTACAGTGATTCTTGGCGGACGAGTTGCTAGCGGGCATGGCTCTCGATCGTGGTTCAAGCCACCTAGTGACAGCCCCCACTCCGACGATCACTAATTTTTTCATTCAAAAACTTATAGTGCCGTCGACCTTCAGTGGCGTTGTTACATGCTGTTGCTCTCAACTGCCACAGCGCACCTTTGCGTGGACGGAGAGCCAAAATGATGCTAGAGCACTGCCCCGCCTGCGGCTAGTGGCATGTCAGATTGATAGCGTCATGGTTAGTGGTGGAGCGTGCTGTGCTGTGGCACGCCTCAGTGGCGCTCACAGCTCCATGCAACAGATAATGCCGTCAGCGGGTCAGGAAACAAAAGAGCATCTGGTAGCCTATATTTTGTGCATTCATACATGGATCTTGGCGTTTGCATCATGTAATGCATATATATATTTTTTTTGGCGCTACTCCTTTTTGAGGGCCTCACCTTGTCCTCGGCACATTGCCCACTACATCCGGCTAGCTCCAGAAAGCCAACTGTCATTGTTCACCTTAACTCGCGCACAGAGGCACCTCTTGCTGTCCATGATATCTTGAGCAATGCCGATCCCAGACTGATTTGCCGTAACATTGCTTGCGTCTGTGCGTGGACAACAACAACGCAACTGAATGGCGTGTCACTGGATGATACGTTGCTGACGAAAGAGCGACTACCGAAGATATGAGTGCCGGATGTGCGACTGACAGAAGTGCACAGAGAGAGTAGTGATGCTAGGGACAGAGCAACACACCTGTCCTCCTAATGCTAACCTCACGCAAATACACCGACGTCTTCACACGAGGGGCAACTAACGAGCATGACATGCCGCATCTTGACAGGAGCCTTTCCACAAAAGCAAACGTCATTTCCTTTTTGCTGTTGTAATCTCACCGCGTCCACCAGATTATCCGCGGCCGAACCCGCTCTTTCAGGTTGACTCTAGCTGTGTCTTACCAATCTATAAAGCAACATCTCGAATAGATTGATCTGGACTGATTGAAGGCGGTAAGGATTACAGTGAGCCAGCTCCTCTAGAACAGGTTACCACCGCCGGGCTTTGTCGAAGTGAGGGGCCGGTGAGACTCGTCCCGCTGGAAGTCCACCAGTATGGGTCTACTGCTTGCCGTTCATGGCAAGTTCCGCGGCTCCTCACCGGGTGCAGAGAGCACAGCTTGTAACCTGCTTCACGGGTTGTAATCTGCTTCACGGATTGTGAGCGGCGTCAACGAGGTCAACGAGATCGATGCAACTGTGACTGATAAACAGTGTACGAGAGAGAACCTGGGGGATGTGAGATGGAGGTCTTGTCGTGCCTCTAGAATGGCTCATGACATGCCATTTCTCTTGTCAGTCTACAACTTATATTGGGTATAGTCAATGGTAGGCCTTATTTTCCAGCCTGCCTACAACTGGAAGAGATTACTGGGCACTATTCCTTGTCGTCGTATATCGTCGTACTTGGTTCCAGCATTAATCATCAGTTTTTCTTTTTTCCGCTAATCATGGATGTGGCGTTTTAGTGACATACCTTCTCCATCTGGCAGCATATCCAGGTTTTATCCGCCGACGACCATGTCTCGACTTGCTCATCGGCTACACCTTGTATTCACGCGTGAAACGCAAGCATGTCCTCGTTACAAGATTTATTCTTAATGACTCTCCTCGCCGGCGCTTTTGTTGTGGTAGACAACAACCAGGTTCCTATTCCTTTTGGAGGCTTGCGGACAGAACCCATCGACTTCCTCAGTGGACATCGAGCGCACGGATGACATCGAGCGCATGGATGACATGGAGCGCACGGATGTAAGCGCCATCTTGGCACTCCAAGATGTGGCTGGCCGGCTCACGATTCGCTGACAGGAGATTGTACGGGTGCACGGCATTGTCAAGGACAAAATAAGGCTCTTACTGAGTAAATTGGCAACTGCCGAGGCTCGTCGTTAGTATTCCTGAGTTTCGCGCTTTGCCATTGCCGAACGCCATGGGACTTCTGCCGGTGTCACTGCCAATAGTGTCCAGTGTTATGGAGACTATTGCCAAATTTGAGACTTTGACCCGGGCTTAATTGCAATTGATTGGTGGTATAACATGGATTCTGGGTGTGCAAAGGTCCCTCGATTACGGATCTTCGTCGCGCGATATCTTGTTTGATTCTGGTTTTCGCAACAGATGTCCAGCAATTATGGATCGCCGTACGGGCCGTGGGCCTCGCTTTAAACATGATGGCTGTAGCCTTGAGCCAGAAGAGAAGCATGTCCCGGAGACAACCAATATTCCACCAACGTTATTCAAAGACATATTCTTGGTGGAAATTTCCGCTCGAAAAAACTACTTCCTCTAGGTGGCACATGACAAACGGCTCAATAAGGAGAGACCCAACACTCCTAGTCAAAACGTGGCTTATGATAACGGCACTCTTCTTTAGTTTGCGAATAAACCTATGGGAAAGGCGTTTGTCTCGGATATAAAACCTTCCTAAAAGAGGAAGAATTCGCCGGGCTGCCTAGGCAGAGGCTATCCACCGCTCAATATGAGTTGGCGAATCTCAGTAGTTTGCCATAGGCGCGGGCTTCTTCCTGCCGGACTTAAATACAATTCATCCTTGAAGCCTTTTCACCAGTCCCTTTCTACACCTCGCACCAAGCCTCAAGTTTACTCTTGGACGCTCCTGTTGCAACCATGTCTATTTACAGCATCCAAGACCGTTGGCAGTTGATTATATCTCGCTGCAGATCGCTTAGTCTACAAGCTGGCGTTCTATTCACGAGGTGTGCCAGGTCTTTGCTCAGCCACCTGGTACGGAAATTGGATGGGACGAAACACTCGGCTAGAAGACTTGAACAGAGAGAAAGACGCGATATCTCGGCTGAGATCCAGGGCAAGAAACTCTACGTCCCTAATCTAGAGAACTTGCTATCGCCGCTGGCTTCTGGATCAAGTCCCCAGTTCGAAACACTAGCCACCCGCATCAACTCCAGGCTTGACGAAATTATCAAGGACCCCATTGTTCGACGGAAAGTTGACAAGGTCAACCTGCCGCTATTTATTTCAAGGTAATTCAGAGTTTTATACCATCTCGGCCCTAGTCCTAATCTACCTTTTATTCCGGGACGCAGAAACGCCTTATCTGACGCTTGATCACAGATGGTATCCATACTCCACCCTCGAGAGCCAGGAAGCAATGGCATTATACAACCTTTGGCTCTTCGTTTGGGATGATGTCTTTGACGGAGAAGATGATGTTGAGACGCGGCCCCTCAACATGACCGACATGTTCGCCAGGACGACTGACTATGTATACTACCACCTTGGCCTTAGTCCTCCGTCAACAACAGCTCCAGAAGCGCCTACAGCCGCCACCGCCCTCTTCAAGTACGCAGGGGAGCTGTTGAGAGATCAAATGGACTTGCAGCAACGCCAGAGGTTCTTCCACGAAGTCAAGTTTTACATTAACAAGTGTGCTGAGGAGCAAAGAGTTTTGGATAGAGGCGTCCTGCCGTCTGTAAAGCAGTACTGGCATTATAGGTGGGGTACATCTTCGGTATACACGGGCTGTGCGCTCGCCGAGTGAGTTCCTATCCTGAATCTGAACTGGATATGATCGCCTCTAATCTTGCGACAGATGCATGGCCGGTGTTAGACTCCCAGAGAGCCTGCTGGAGACTCGAGAGCTCAGGTCACTGTGGACAGAGGTGAATCGCAACATAGTCATGTAAGTGAAGTTGTTATACAGGCAGCTGATTTGGAATTAACCACATCCAGCGTCAACGATGTCCTCTCGCTAAAGAAAGAGATAGTAAGTGTCCAGTCATTGTTACTGCGTTGTTTCCCGCCTGTACTTATTTCTCTGTGTAGCACGGAAGCTTGCATAGCCTTATCCCCATTGTAATGCAAGACAACCGGAAAGGATCTTCAGGCGTCTGTCAATGACATCATGTGGCAGCTACAGCGCTCTATCAAGAGATTTAACCACGTCTCAGCCGTGTTGCTCTCCACGGTAGAGAACGACCCGGAAGTGAAGAAACAGCTTGCCAAGTATATCGAGTTGCTTCAGTTCAATTTGACTGGAAACTACTCCTGGTCGTAAGTTTAGCATTTACTACTTACAAAGTTCTCCTTGTCGTTGGAAGAAGCGGAATTGCTAACCTGAAATACAGAGTGGGGGTGTGGTAGATACAAGGTCACCGACGACTTACGAGAGGACGGGTCTTTACTCATTCAGCTGTAACTGTTGCTTCTATTTACCTGTGCTTTTCTCCAATATTTTGCAGCAGGGATACAGGATGTATATAACCCACCCGAAAGTTGGAGCCGGTCTACTGTGTATCATGAGTAGGAGGTGCATTTCACTGCCTGTATAATTTATTCAGGCCATCACACACAACAACCCAATCACTAGGCAGGCCTAGAGGAACTTAATTATCGCCGGAATTGAGAGTTTTGGTTGGACGACCTGGATCTGGATGCATTTGATTAAATAGTTAGTCAAGCTTTACGTACAGAAATGGAAATTATGTATGATGAAGGTATGCCTCTCTCCCAACTATAAGGCGCGCGGTGAGATTTTTTAACCACCGTTAACTTCTACGAGATGTGGGCTACTCTTGGCTGAGTTTCTGCTTCCATTCAATATGTTGGAAGTAAAGTACCTGACTGCGTCGGTTTTACTTGAAGGTATTCACTCTCTTTATTTCTCTCCACAAATGAATCCATTCATCTCTTTTCTATTCCAAATACACCAGATTCAAATGCTATTTCCCCACCACTCTGACAAAATCTGGTAGTTCGAGCCATTGCTGTTAAAGAGACGGGCTTGTGCATCATGCGTGGTATCTCTCAACTTTCATCTTGAATTGTTTCTGGCTAACTGGTGTTGTAAGAGAGAACTAATAAGAGTGACAAGGTTATTTAATGACGGATTATTAACCCATTCACGTCTTGACAAGCCGTCATACAACAGCATTACAGTGCTTTAAATGTTCATGATTCTAATCCTAATTCGCAATTCCAATGCATTTATAATCAGCTAACGGCAGAGAATTCCTGAGGTCATCGCAACCTGGATTAGTAGCGGAGGTATTCTCTCAATAATAACTCTGCAGAGAAGGAAGACGCTGTTATGGCATTACTAGCTACGCGGGAATAAACTTTAATAATTTGTAGGAATATACGTACAAGACAAAAAAGTTATAGGCGCTAACGGATCTCTTCAAACCACAAGGCACATAGCTACGGCCACTAGGGAGCATCGGCCTCTAGACCAATGCTGAGTCGAAAAGTGGAAGAATGTGAGCCATAACTAAGGGAAAATCAGGGTGAGAGGCAACAAGTGCCGGCGATAGCTATTAAGAAGTGATAGGAGCATGCCAATGGTCTAAAACACCAGTGTTAAGCCGGCCTGCAAAATGTTAATGGTACACTGTGTAGTCCACTGCCGACCTGAGTTGGTACAATAACCTCTTGCACGATACGTGTGCCACATTGGGAGTATGTATTGAGGTAACATGACACAGTGCTGGTGAGGATAAGTGACGAAAGCCATACTAAGAAGTGGTCGGCAAAGGCCTATAGGCTGATGAACCCGCCGCTCGACGCTCAAAGGCCGCACCCGTGATTGCTTTCAACACTTTCTTCTACGCTGTAGTTTGAGACGGATATTGAGATGCGAGTGTAGTACATTGGTTTGAATGGCATGGTATGAGCCCGCCACTTGAAGAATAGCTGAGGCTCGTGTGCATGCCATCGACATATGTGTACGAGTTTGTATGGACTGCATCCCTGGTATGTTTTGACATTCATGGCAGGGTTCACGGTTCTGTACGTGTGACGTGTTCTACGCAGTGTAGCTTCAAATCGGTTTAATGACTTGATGTGCGGTGATGGTGGCGCGTCTGGCTTACTGCACTTTGTGACATGGATGATGGCACTGCTTATTTTCCACGAGTGGCTGGCTTGTGTGGAGAAAGGTGATCGCTTTCGATCTCGGCATTTGTCGACTTGGCACTTTACGCGATTGGGGGCGAAGGAATAACAGAGTCAAGGATGTTTCATATATGGCTACCCTGTCGTGGCCCATGCTCACCATCACCTTTACCGACGCTCCATTTCAACGATGGCAACTCGTAAATAGCGCCGTGTTTGGCGGCCAATAGGAGATGACCACCCTCCACAGCGAGATTTGCCCGTCAGAAGATTATGTGGCTTGCTGTCACACATGACAGCGATCCCACCAGAGGTCATTCGAGGCAACCTTGGAAAATGAAACAGGTGGTATTGATGCAGTTTGAAGACTAGCTAATTCGTCAAGTTCGTAAATAGACCCTTACTGGGACTCCTCGGGCCAGACATCGTAACCAAAGGTATCCTTCATGTTGACAAACCGAGTGTGGCGTCCCTTTGCGACACCCTCCACCGCCTGGAAGTCCTCATCCGACAGATCCGGGATCTGAAAGTTGGACTCGATGCGCGACGGCGTTGAGCTCTTGGGTAGAACCACGTAGCCGCGGCGCAGACCCCACGCGAGGAGAACTTGCGCCAGAGTGTGGCCACTGCGGTCGGCCACCTCGTTGAGAGTCTTGTCGGTGCGAACCTTCTCGCCCGTTGAGGGGATCTGGTTCTGTGATCCCAGGGGGGAGTAGGCCTGCGGCAGAATGTTCTTCTCCTGGCAGTACTTGACGAGCTCAGTGTTGGGGAGGAAGGGGTGGATTTCGATTTGGTTGACGGCGGGGGTGATCTTGGCAATCTTCTGCAGCTTCTCCAGCCCAGCGATGGTCCAGTTTGAGACGCCAATCGCCTTTGCCCTGCCGCTGGCCGCAAGGTCCTCCATTGCGCGCCATGTCGGCTCCGGGTTCTCGGTGAGGTCTCTCTTGATGATGTATTTCCCGTCGGCGCCCAGCTTAGGCAAGTTCTCGTCGTCCTTTTCAGCAGCGATGGGCCAATGCACCAGAAAGAGGTCAACGTAGTCGAGCCGGAGATTGTTGAGGGAGTTATTGAGCGACCACTTGACCTCCTCGGGCTCGTGCAGGTGGTTCCAGACCTTTGTGGCGATGAACAGGTCCTCCCGTTTTACTGAGGGGGTTTCCTTCAAAAAGTCGTGGACGGCATCGCCGACTTCGTCTTCGTTGAGGTAAAACCAAGCGCAGTCCAGGTGCCTGTACCCGGCCTTTAGCGCGAACAGGACGGCATCGTATGTCTCTCCCTTGGCGCCATCACTGGCAAACGTGCCGAACCCGACACCGGGGATCTTGGTGCCGTTGTTCAAGGTGAAGGCCGTTGCGTTGGAGACGGGAGCCATGGTGGACGGCGGGTGGCGATCAGATGAGATTGAGTCGCGGGGCGAGGGGAGAGACGAGACGCGTATTGTGCGGTGAGACGGCTACTATGAGATGAGTAGAATTTGGCGAGATGAGCCGGATGTGGTGAGATGAGCCAGATGTGGTGAGATGAGCGTCTGTCTGGCTGTGGTTGTAGCGAGTGATATGACGAATCACGGCGCAGCAGCAGCGTAGTAGCGAGGTTGAGGGCTCAACACTGATATACGAAACTTGACATGCGTTGAACGTCCATGGCTATGATCGCCACCTGGAATTCTGATGACTGCTGTGGCACTGCTGGTTGCGCGATTCAAAACTATGGAGCTAAAATTGGAGATGCCAGGCAGCGCCTTTATCACGAAAAGCGCGCAAGGGTAGTATTTCTAAGAAGAGCAACGGCCGAGCGGCGCGGGTGGAACAGCGACGGAGGATGAGTAACAGGAGCAACAGGAGCAGCTTGAGCAGCAAGAGTAAAAAAAAAATCAAAAAGTCGCAAAAAATTGGCAGATGTCAGCGCGGCAAGCGGGAATTAACGAAAAATCAGAGTTGCCCCCTGGCTGGCGATGATGTCAGTAGATCTTGCCGGACCCTCTTGACCCAATCTTGACCCTCATATGTGTCCACTTAAACTGGGCTCGCACCACTACCGCCTCTCCACCACGAGATCCGTTTTGCATCTTATCAACGTATCGCCCATCCTGAGAGGCAGAGAGCCTGATAGCATTCTCCAGTTATTCACACGTCATCTTATGCCCGCGAGAAATGAAGAGGGCACTCGCGGTGGAGGCTGTGGGTTCCAGCGAGGCTCCACGCTGCAGAGATGCGATTCACGCTTCCACGCTTCACGCCGTCGTGGCTCCAGTTTGACGGTAATGCCGCCGAAAAACGACTTTTCCTCGACGGCGATAGGACGGCGGCGTGGGCTCTAGGGTTTCGGAACTGGGTAAAACTCTTCAGATACCAAGCCTGGGCGGTGTAAAATCTTACCGGCTTGCCGTTGGGACCTCGATCCCTGGGAACTCTCGGGAACATCAGGGTCTCCATATCGTGCCCAACTCAATCGTAGCTGCTGAAGCAGACGTCATAAGAGATGGGCCGTTGAGATAGATATAACCGGCCTTCCCGCCATCTTTGGGTGCATCACGTAACTCTACTGATCCATCACTCTCATCGTTCTCTATACAGCAAGCAGTCTTGACCCTCTTTTCACCAGTCGACGATCTACAGATTTACTCACCTCTAGCCCTTTGCCTCGTATCTCACTTTGAAGACAGGCTGTGCCTCGTCTCCCTCGTACATCATGCCTGCTTACGACGAGAGTGACCTCAGCCATCAGCTGGCGAGTCCTCCTCCGTTGACTCGCAAGGCCTCACATGTTGGGTCATCGCCCGCTAATGGCCTACCCATCCCCAACGTGCACGGCGAGCAGGGCGAGAATGCCCCCATTGAAGTCCCTGCTACCAAGTCCTCCATCTCGGAAGCGTACAAGTTCATGCACGACCTGAGTGTCTCTCCGTCCATGAAGGATAGGCGGGCCTCACGCAACTCCTTCGGCACTTCGCTGCCGATTCCTCGCGCGAAGCGACAGTCTCGTCTCTCTTCCACATACAATGGCGACGGACAGCCTACGCGGCCAGGCATGCCAGCGATTATGCCAACGCGGGAACTGCTCGTCTCACAGGTGCAGGAGGTCCACGCCCACAAGGTCGAAAAGGTGAAGAACATGGCGTTCGCCTTTGATATTGACGGTGTTCTCGTACATGGAGACCGCCTCATCCCCGAGGGCCGCAGGGCTCTTCAAATCTTGAATGGTGACAATGAGCTCGGCATCAAGATCCCTCACATCTTCCTCACAAACGGCTCTGGAAAGCCCGAGTCGGCCCGCTGCCAGCAGCTGGAGAGCATCCTCCAGAACCCCGTCTCCACCGACCAGTTCATCCAGTCTCACACACCCATGAGCGCCCTGTCTGAGTATTACAGCACGGTACTTGTTGTTGGTGGTGAGGGTTACCGCTGCCGCGAGGTTGCCGAGCTTTACGGTTTCCAGAACATCGTCGTGCCAAACGACATCGTTGCCTGGGACCCTACCATTGCTCCCTACCGCGTCTTTACGGATGCCGAGCGCGCCACCTCGCGCCCCCGAGACTTCACCAAGATCAAGATTGAGGCTATCCTTGTCTTCTCTGACTCTCGGGACTACGCCACTGATATGCAGATCATCATGGATCTTTTGAGAAGCAAGAACGGCCGTCTCGGCACAGTCGCCGAGGACCCCGTCGCTGATCGCATCCCCATCTACTTCTCCCAGGGCGATCTTCTATGCCCTACCGAGAACGCTACACCTCGCCTGTCTCAAGGTGCGTTCCGCATAGGGCTCGAGGCTATGTACAGAGCTGTCACGGGTGCTGACCTCGAGCGTGTCGTGTATGGCAAGCCCGAGATGGCCACGTACAAGTACGCTGATGAGGTCATGGCATCCTGGATGGGAGAGCTCCATGGCGAGGAAAAGCTGCCCCAGAACATCTACATGATTGGTGACAACCCTGCATCGGATATCATCGGAGGAAACATGTACGGCTGGAACACCTGCCTTGTCCGCACTGGTGTCTTCCAGGGAGGAGAGAATGACGAGAACAACCCGGCCAACTTTGGCGTATTCCCCAATGTTCTCGAGGCGGTTCAGAAGGCGCTGAGGAAGGAGTTGGGTAACGATTTTAAGATGTTTTTCGACAACGCTGTGAACCCTGTGCATGGTAACGGGTCTGCTACAGCCGTCGTCTAGATTTCCTAGACGGCATTTTTCTTTCTTTTTAAATCATTTTCAACGGTATTATATATGCATTGGGAACGGAAGGCTATCATAGGGGCTATTATTTAGACAATTAAACGATATCACGAAGAGATTTCATTTATCGACTGTCATTAGGCAAAGTGGGCGACTGAATACACAGCCGTGTATTCCTCAATTGAAGCTAGGTTCCCGGCAGGTTTTGAGTCAGTAGTAGAAGAAGCTCCCATTGAGAACTTCCTCCCTTGGTCAATTTTAGGGTTGATTGGATGTGCCTTGTAGGATCCAGAGGGGGGTGTGACCGCCAGTTTGAGTTCTGGAAAGTTGAGCTGCTGAACATAACACCCTACTTGGAGTAGAAGATGAGGAATATAACTTTTTCACATGACTTATGATACTGGGGGATGGCTGGCCATACATAATGCCATTTATATATCTTGATGGCCTATTATGTCTTCGCCGTGAGCGACATCTACTCCTCGGTGAGTCTCCTCCAAATTACGCAAACGAGACAAAGGCAAGTACGTACACCATGGAGCATTACCTTGGTAATTAACAGGATAGAGCATATAACAGGTATCTAGAAATATAGAATTGTTTTTGTTCTCCGTCACCAGGCTAAATTCAGCATGGTGGAGGTATCGTTAAGTAGTCCATGATCACTCCTTAGTCAAGCAGTGTCATGCATTCGACAATCCCGCCGATTTGAACGTCCTGCATGCCAAAATACAACATAATAAGAGGAAAATAAAGTTATTCCTTCCAATTCTCCAATTAAATCCAGCGCCATTGATTCTTTGGCACATTTGGGGATTAGCCAACTCTTGAGTGCCGAACCGGGTCAATATAGAGCTGCCAAGATGAAGTAGGCATTATAGAATAGTAGGTAGAAGAGAAGCGATTGCTGACCCCAAGAAATTCCGTTGGATCGTTTGTCGCTGCACTACTTCCGGGATCTACAAGCAGCTGGGAGGCTTTGTCGATGTGGCTTCAAGCATCTATGATATTGTTGCCTCACCCGGCATATCAGTGGAGACGTAGACACTTGGTTAGGGTTTTCCCCCCCGGAGGATGATATCAAGGACATCACTAAAGCCACTGAGTGTCCGTAGAATTAGAGAGCAGTTGTCTATTCCTCAAATGGTAATGGTGAATGAGTTGTCTTTAACATAAAGATGAGAAAAGATAGTCACTACTCTATGAAAAGCTCAAGGTGTGAAACATCTCGTGATAAACTCGAGATCCGTTATAGCGTTCGCACCAATCCGAGCCCGATAGTAAGCCCTCACTTACAGCTCCTACACATGACAGTTAGTATAGAAACATCACTATTTTGGGAACTCTCCGCACCTGTGGCCCCTGAGGATTCACTGAAAACAGAACCTTGTACTTGGAACCATTGAAATTTTCCCTTGGTTTCACTTCAAATGGCCCGTCTACATCCAGGAAAACGTCAAACAGAACGTGGCCACTCGCGACAATGTTGAAGCCACTTCCTGCGTCAAACGTGTGCGATTTTCCAAATGGAATTTCAATTCCTCCCTTAAAGCTGTACGCAATAATAGACTCTCCGCTTGGATTTTGGTTCTCAAGGGTAAACGACGCAAAGCCCTGAGCCGCGACGGTGGCTGCACAGGCTGCGATGAAAGTGGCAGTAAAAACCTTCATATTGGCACTTCAGTCAAGATCCGGTAATGTGCGCTGCAAAAATTACAGTCACTATTATTGCTTGGTACTAAACTAAACCCTCTATGAACTTATGGGCAAGACGGGGCCGGGAATATATAGGTAATTCCAAGTTGGCCCGCTGCAAGTAACTACAGAGCATAAAGCTGACGATGGAGCCATGACGGTACATGCAAGCCTTCGGAGACACGTCACCTAATATTGAGCAAGTCTCAGCTCACTTCAATGACGAGTTGTATCATCTGCATGGGCTTGAAGTCTGGAACATGTGTAATGAACTGCAAGGCGAGCTGGCAGATGCCAATTGAGCCAAGTTGACGCAGATTGTGGCTGGCTAATGTTCTACCTTGATGCAACCCGAGGAGAAATATCACCAATGGAGCCTCCTAAACATGATACCACCTGCTACAACTCTTCAATATAGTGCCATCTACTACGGTAATGGTGGAACCACTTCCCGTCCCAGCTGACGTCTCACATTAAAAAGATGACTCGGAATGTTAGAACGGCAACAATACGCAATGCTGCCATTTGGAGGTGAAAGACGGTGAGTGAAGAGCCACCTGTCCATTTCAATCGGATGACATTCACCATTGACCACTGACTTTTGGACTCTGCCTTCACTAGCTGGACATTGTATATTGAACGATGACGCCCTGTACAGTTTAAGTAGTAGACTATACAGTGGGGTTTCAAGTTGTCGTCGCTTCTCAAGGAGCGATTTCAAACATGGAGTTGCATTGCCAAGTATGAGAATGTCCCCTCTTGGGTTGGCCGGTCTATGATCGTCAGCAGATAAAGGCTTATGTCTCGGGAGGTGCCTCAAGTCCACTGCGTAGGGGTAGTATCCCGAACCTCCCTGCCGTCACTACCACTGCCGACCTCCGAGTCATCTACTCGACCCGCCCCAATCAAGGATCCCGAACGTACCTTTGCTAACCATACCAGTTGAAGTTGGGAGATCATGTGTTATCCTCCCATGTGCGAGACGGCCACACCAGTTGGCGTACCGAACGCCAGATATCGGTCACGGGGAAATCAATCCCATTCTCTTTCTGCCATCTAAACAAGTAACGATGTGGTGTAGTATTACTGTTACTATGGTTAGAGAGCATTGGGCTTAGATATTAAACATATGTTAATTACACGTGGTCCTCCCATTGATCCCTTCTCACTGACTTAAAGTAGAGCAATGAACTGCATGGTTGAGCCACTACTAATAAATGTATCGGAAATTGACGTTTTTCCTGTCAGTGACATCCTCGAAGGAGTGAGCAAACAGGTCGTCAGATACTGCCTCGCCGCTCGCAATCATTGCGTCCCGCTTCTTATTCATGAGCACATAGTACATCCGCAGGCAAAAGAGTGTCACCTCCAGAAGCACAAAGCAGCCCAGTATGATGGCAAGAGCAAGGAAGTACCTCGGCGCGTCCTTGGCCCGGAAGACCTGCGGTCCGATGGCGTTTCCAGTGGCCCAGAAGACAAAGTTGCTCGCGATGACGACGCTCTTCTTCGTCTGGCCAGCAACATTGCGAGTGACGAGAGAGAGGGCTAGTCCGGAACAAGCCCAGAATGAAATCATGATGTAGTACGCGAAGAGCAGACCGACGCGCTTGTGCACCTCGAATGGCACTGTCAAGAGCACTACTGTGCCAGCAATGGTGGGAAGGACGGCTGCCATCATGGCAAGTATCGCTTGCTTAAACTTCCTGTCCACCCAGACGGCAGACAACATGGTGATTATCTGAATCACGCCCGTCACAATCTGAAGGAGCTGGGTGTCCCAGGTGCTGAAACCAAAGGACTTGATTATGATGTTGGCAAATGCACCGAGGCCACCTGACGGGAGAGTTGTAAACAATTGGATGAGCGCAAATCCGTAGACTGTGCAGAAGGTCAGTATTTGTTTCTCGGGAAATACGGAAGAGAAGAATTCCGGCGCAAGGCTTACCTTGGGGATCGGTGGCTGCGTCCCACACCTGGTCCATACGGAACTTGCGGTTCTGGACACCAGTGCGGTTGGTCCGCACTCTCTCAATCATCAACTTCTTGTCCTCCTCAGTGAAGCACTTTGCCTTCATAGGCGAGTCTGGCATCCACCACAAGACAAATCCTCCCCAAAAGACAGTGACAATACCATAGCCCATGAAAAGTGCCTGCCAAGACACAATAGGGCTACTATCTGAGATGTGAGAGAAAGCAAATGCGAGAAGGCTACCAAACATCTGCTGGAGGCCGTTCATCATGTACCTACAGACTTGGCATTAGCATGAAATATCCAAGGCAGGCGATCATCAGCGGCGTAAGAATGCCCACGGAACATACCAGAAGATGACTGTCCCGGCTTGCTCCTCCCGCTTATACCATACAGACGAGAGGAGAACAAAGGTGGGTTGGCAACAAGCTTCAAAGGCACCGAGCAGAGCACGTAGGGTGATAAGGACAGGGAAACTCTTGGCGGCAGCATGCAAGGCGAGGACAACGCCCCAGAGGATGATATTTACACCGAGCCACTTGGCGATAGGCACACGCTGTATGATCCAGTTTTCGGGAAATTCGACGACCAGGATTACCAAGTAAATGATAGTGGTAAGCCATGAATACTAAGAAACAATGGCGTTAGCGGGTGTAGTTCCACACTGCTGGGAGATGATTCTTCATACCTGCTGGCCGTGCAGATTGGCATCTTTAACGATGCCCATGATAGAGGCAAATGACATGGCTCCTTTATCTAATGCTTGAACAAGGTACGTAACCATCATGACTATAAGAATGCGCCTATCAATCAGCTTTTTTAGGCGCTTGTTGGTGGCCTCATCCACCTCAATAATCGTCTCAGATGCGTATGCCGCCACCTCCTTGTCAACCAGTTCGAAATTGGTGTGGTTCTTTTGAGGATAGTCATCTTCGAGTGCCTCGGGAGCCTCGCTGATGTCGGCCCTCTTGTCGCCTCCGCTCATGGTGACCGTGAGTAGTATTTGGACCTGAGACTGGTGAAACTGCGACTACTGGGACGATTTTGTCGTTTGAGATTGAGCAATGCGATTACTCAGTGGAACAGGATGTCACAATGAAGATAGGAGGAGAAATCTGAAGGATTTAAGAGTCGGTCCCTTGCTGGTTTTTAACTAATTCCAGGTGGTGACTAGGTCATGCAGCTGATCCGTCAGATCATTGACGCTTCTCCGCAATCCCGTCCAACCCCATGGGGTTTGAGTCCGGGGGTTTGAAGAACATCGCCGCTGATTACCTAGCCCGGTGATTGGTGATTTTTTTATTTTATGTGAGTGACATTCCCGTTTAAACTAGTAAGTGTGTATCATACATTCTACTTCCTCTTTGGTCATCATCGATTCGCAGCTGAATAGGAGGGGTCAAAAGGCAATTGCAAATATTGGGTGACTGACTCAACGTGGAGCAACACGAAAGCACATTGCAATGATCATATCTCATTCCTCCTCCACCCGACAGCCCCTCTGTGCTCTAGGCTAAAGACCAGACAGGGAAAGTCTCGCCGTCCAAGGCCCAGAAAAGCACCACTAAACTGCACGTCGTTACTCAGCGCCCATGACCAAGCGGGCCAAGAACGGAACAAAAGAGACTCGTCCCGGCCCATGCTTGTTGGTCAATAGATCAACGTTATTTCCAAACGCCATAATGTTTGAACGGCCCTTTGTTCAATTTTCAAGCTCAGCTGGCTCTGTCAGTTTGGTTGGCGCAAGCATCTTTGCAGATGGCGCCGACTTCCCTGGCATTGGCATTGCGGCCAACAACCTCGGGAAAGACTTTGGTCGAGTCACAGGGCAAGACAGCTCTATAGTGTTGCTCCCATCAGATGCAGATTTAGTGTCGTCTGATCTGATGCCATCTGGGCGCTCGGCTATTATAGTTGGTAGTGTCACGTCCAGTCGCCTTATTCAAGACCTGGGGCGCCGAGGGAAGCTGAACTTGGCGGGCATCCGTGGCAAGTGGGAGTCCTTTAGGACAGACATAATTGACCAGCCATTTCCAAACTGTGATAAAGCGCTGGTAATCAGTGGGAGCGATAAGAGGGGTGCCATCTTTGGCATCTACACCATATCCGAGCAAATTGGGGTATCACCGTAAGTGAGCAAAATGGCCGGACCAAATACGCGTTAACGATATAACCATCACAGATGGTATTGGTGGGCAGACGTGCCGTCAATGCAGAGAACCGAGATATACGCAACACCAACTTCAACGGTAAACGGGGAGCCAAGCGTCCGATATCGCGGCATTTTCCTTAATGATGAAGCTCCGGCCATGACTGGTTGGGTCATGGAAAAGTATGGCTCCTATAATTCCGAGTTCTACAAGCAAGTATTCGAGTTGCTACTTCGACTGAAGGTTCGCAGAGTTATCCAGCGCTATATCTCCTCCGTTTAACACCACTCCCAATATGTACTTGACTCATTAACTAGGCGTGACAACAGGCAAACCTGCTCTGGCCAGCAATGTGGCCCGGCTACCCAAACCCCGGTGCGAGTTTCTTTACCGACGACCCTGTGACGCAGAGGCTAGCAGACGAATATGGGATAGTTATCTCTACTTCTCACCATGAACCAATGCAGAGGCTATCCAACGAGTGGTTTCAAGACAACCCAGATGGTAGCTGGAACTGGATGACTAACAAAGATGCGATCGTCAATTTCTTCAAGGGAGGTGCAGAGCGAGCTCGGGCGTATGAATCTTACTTTACTCTCGGTATGAGGGGAGAGTACGACAAAAAGATGGATTGCGACGATCCGGTGTCCATTGTCAACGATGTGATCAAAGTTCAACGACGAACGATTCGAGAGGTGTATGGTGAAGAGGATGCTGTACCCCGTAAGGATGGCGGCGACATATTGCGTAGACACAGACAAACTGACATCTCTTAGAACTTCTTGCCATATATAAGGAAGTTCAAACTTTGTTCGAGACTGGTCAGCTGGAAATCCCAGAGGACGTGACGCTGCTTTTCCAAGACGACAACTTTGGAACGATCCGTCGCTTGCCTACATCGGGAGAGGCCAAGCGCAAGGGAGGAGCCGGAGTAAGTCTTCCCTCTAACGATATATTATAAGCAAACCATGGTTTAATATTACCTCAGATATACTATCACCTTGAATACGTGGGATCCCCTCGTAGTTATAAATGGATGAATAGTAATTCGCTGGTAAGTTACAGCTACACACCGACCGCCACCTCAGGGTGAGCGTTTCGTTTATCAAAATCATGTAAACCTGACTGGATCCAGGGCAAAATATGGCACCAATTAAGACAAGCCTACAACCGCAGCGCTAATACGATCTGGATCTTCAACGTCGGAGATTTAAAGCCCCTTGAGATGCCCATCACATTTTCCCTAGCAGTCGCATGGAACATACAGTCCATTGAGTACGATGACGGGCTAGAAAAGTTTTACACGGCATTTGCCCGGCGAGAATTTGGTCCAGACCTTGCCGGTGATATCAGTTGCGTGTGGAATAAGTTTGATCGCCTAGTCTCGATTAGAAAGCATGAGCATATTGAGCCGGCCAGCTTCTCTATTCTCCACTACAATGAGGCAGACTTGATCTACCGTCGGTGGAAGGAACTTCTGGAGAAAGCTGAAGATATACAGGGTCGAGTGTCCTTGGAACAAAAGGCAGCCGCCTTCCAACTAATTCTTCACCCTGTCAAAGCCTCGTACACATACGTCGCACTCCAAATCACGAGGGCACGTAATCAGCTTTACGCTCGACAGCGCCGGAACTCAGCCAATACAACAGCTTCGATGGCCTTGAAACTATTTGACGAAGACTTTGACTTGTCAGAAGAGTTTCACAGCCTGTCAGGTGCAAAATGGAACCACATGATGGCGCAACCCCATTATGGCTACGAGGAGACTTGGCATGCTCCATCGCGCGACATGATCAACGGCTTGGGCTGGGTACAGCGTCGTCAGAACTCGAATCCAATAGTTGGCCAAATGGGCGTCTGTGTGGAAGGCCATGAGGGGGTCCGAACAGGACTGATCAACGAGGAGTCGGAGAGAACACATCCGAGCAGACGCGACCTCGTGCCAGGATTTACACTAGGCTTGATGAGTCGCTACGGACCCAGGACGCGATGGTTTGAGTTGTTCACTCGTGGGAAGCCTCTTATTGAATGGTCAGCGTCGACATCACATGAATGGATGAAACTTTCCATTACAGCGGGGACTCTAGAACCTGGAGAAGACGATGCGCGAATTGAGTTAACCATTGAATGGGACCAAGTGCCGGAGAGCTTCGAAGAGACAGCCATAGTAGCCGTACGGTCAACTATTGGAGACTTGGAGCATATCCATGTTCCCGTCACAGGCAGAGTCGTGCCCAGCAAATTCGGCAGTGGCTTTATTGAAGGCGACGGCTGCGTTTCGATGCCGGCATCTTTGTGCAAGCTGCCGCAGGATTATGTGGCTCTACCCCACGTGGGAAGATTGGAAACCGGGTCCATTGCGCTGAGGTCATCGCTGGAGGGTGACGATGGTGGCTCATATCTTGAGTATCCATTCTTTGTCTTTACGACGGCTGCAGACGTGTCAATTCTTCTTTACTTCGGAACTACTTTGGACGTGTCTCCAGAAGACGTATTATCATACGAGATAAAACTAGACGCCGAAGGAAGCACCGTTCAAGCACTCCATAACCCCGACAAGGACAGTTTGCGCAATGCCGCTGATCACGGCTGGCCTACTGCGCCAGGCTGGCTCGTTGCCGCTTCGGACAATGTCTGGATCCGGAGACATGCTGCGAGCATCATCCCCGGGGAGCATATTTTGCGTATCAAACTGCGACATCCTAATATGCTTCTAGAGAAGATAGTCATAGACTGTGGGGGTGTTCAGTCTAGCTACCTAGGGCCACCACCAAGTGTGTTCATCTCCAGGTGAGCACAGTGTTTAAACTAGTGCTATGCCATTTAACAGACATAGATTTCATTCTTTATTACCATATATTTAGAATATCACTCATTGAACCCAGTCTTAAATTGGTACGTCTTGTGCGTGAGCACCTATTCGCAAACTAGCTTTCCGTGAAATCTCATCTGTGCTCTGGACGGTCCGTTATACGTAATTCCTACATTAAATAATCCCCTTTTCTATGACTATGGTGGCCATACGCCTATATACTGCTATATATCTGAAGTCCAGCTCACCCGAGTCATCTAGGGCTTTATTTGTTTGCCACTAGTGACAGATGTAGGCGTTGTCATGCAAGTGGTACAGGAAATGCACTGTTTCCGCGGCCCATCAATTCGAAAGTTCTGAAACAATAACCGAAATCGCCGAATGCTACTTATTTTGGCTAGTTTACTTGTGAGCCCTGCTTCTCTTTCGGCAATTGATTTCAGCCTCCAGTCGTGCACCTACGTTCTTGAGGCATCGGTAGACCATCGGATCTCCAAAATCCCATGTGACCTATCATCAGAGGCGGATATCTAAAGCCTCCACTCAATGCAAGGACACTCCACTCTCACCCGACCCGGTTTTGGATCAAGCCGACGATGGGTCAGAGAGGTAACCAATAATTGAATTATCTACTGAGTGTGAACCATCCCCAGTAGGCACACCATCGCAACTTCATGGAAGAACTAAGGCAACAGACTATATATTTCCCGTACAATTACCTCGTCATCTTCAAACAATCCAACCAACGTCAGGTCTTTATTAAATCAAAACATTAAGTCGCTTCTTACATTTCTTTTGTCATCTGAACTAGCTTCTTCACCACCGATTGTTGTTTTTCGCAGTGGCTACTCGCTCGGTTGATTCAAAGTGAGACGGCATTAGCATCGAACAACCCCAGCTCAGTCACGAAGCGTCCAATACAAGAACGAAATTAAAAAGTGCCTTAAATTGGACAGCTTCTGTTAAAACCTCATTCACTATGAAGAAACGTCGAGTCTTCGGGTCAGTCAAGCAGCTTCACTGTTAGCTATTGCATACCCTATACCACGGTCTTCGGCAGCAGAACAACAATGGCAACCGATGATAACTTGCATAACTGCTCATATTAAGCGTACTAAGAGAGCTCTAGATGCTTACAATATGTACTTGTGGAAGCAGTGACATGACAACTAGCAGCGAACCTTTGACTATATTCTGCGTCGCACCGCGAGCGAATGTAGGCTAATGTTTCAATAAATACGAAACAGCGGATTGACCAAGATTCACCAGCTCCTCGCTGTTCGCCTCCGCTATTAACACACAATAACTAGTTATCTTGGAGTTGGAGACTGCTCCGTTACGCAAAGCAAAGCAATATGGTTCATGTTCAGTACCAATGAACTGGTTCTTTAACTGTTCATTTTACTAAAACTTGACTGCAAGCCAACCCTTGACATATTCCTGCCACTCCTCCGGTTTCTCTCGCAGCATCCAATGCCCACTGTCGACGATAACGCCGGTATAATCCTCACAGAGAGGCTTAGTGACCAAGTTGCCGAGTGCAGCTGGAGCTGGCGCGTCACGCGCTCCGCCAATGAACAGTACGGGGAAGGGCAACTTGAAACTCGCCTTGTCGAGCTTCTTCTCATGCTCCCAGTGCGCGTTCTCGGTCATGGCACGATACCAGCCCAGCTTGCCGTTGAACCCGTCTTCCTTCCACCGCTTCATGATGTCGGCCTTGATCGCCGGAGTAATAAAGTCGGCTTCGTCAGTGGTCTTGCCTTTGAGAAGCCATTCCTCTAGCTTCCCTGTGGGAGAGAACTCGGTCTGTGTATTACGACGTTAGCCTTTCGCATGTTGTAGGAGGTGCTGGTTGTTAGAGCATACCTTCCAAATCTCTGCGTCCTTCGCAAAGAGAAGAGAGAACAGAGACTCCATCTTCTCTTCGAGAACCTTGGGCGCATCAGGAGAAGTAACCCATGACCAATAACCCAATGCTTCGTAGCCAATGGTGGCCTTTGACGCAGCGTTAGACTTTGCCAAGTCCAGCTCGGCCGACTCTACGTAGGCAACGTTCGTGAGGACCAATCCAACGATCCTGGAAGGCTGCCAGTTCGCAAAGCGGCCAGCCAGGAAGCTGCCCCAGTCGTGGCCAATGACGATGACTTTATCCACCTTTTCGGCGTCGAGGATATCGGCGACATCAGAAGAGAGGCCCTCACTGTTGTACGCCTCACCACTGGTTGGCTTGGATGTGGCACCGTAGCCAAGCAGATCAGGAGCGATGCAGGTGTGTCCCAGGCTCTCTAAGACCTTGATCTGGTCAACCCACATGTCCGCGAACTCGGGGAAGCCATGAAGCAGCAAAATTGGCGGCCTGGTGCCCTTTGCGGAGGAGACGTAGTAGCTATAGGTGTATGACCGGGCGGTCTCGACGGTTTTGTAGCAGCTGCGGTCCATCGTAAATAAAAAGGTGAAAATGTTCTTGCTTGTTTTAGGTCTGTGTGTGTGTATGTTGATACTCTAGGTTCGGTGCTGGAATGACAAGACAACCGTGACCCATCCCATCGAGAGGATATATATAGTTGCTCAGTCTCGGACCTATGACACATTAGATGCCCGTTAGCTCCATGATTAGTTACCAAGCCAGTTCAAAATGTTATTTAATTCCATATCCTTTGATCACGGTACATAGGAATGTATCCGCGCCGACACCAGTTCGAGCTAGGGCGTTATTAATGGCTCCCCTGTCTAGATGACGGCTTTGACAGCCACGACCCCCGGTAGTTATTTCGCTGGCTCCTCAGGAATTGGCTCCTCGGTCCGAAAACCTAGAGCATCGCATTTATCATCGTGTCTATGATTACATACTATGACACAAACCACGGCGTATTGCACCATAGTACATTGCAACGGCTGACACGGTCCGAGGCTCTACGGAAACTATGACCTCCCCGTCTCCGCTAGCTCAGAATATCCCGCCAATCAACATCAAGGTCGCCCTTCGCATGGCGGCTCTAAATAGACCCTACACCCCAGCTTTTTGTTCCTGAGCCTTATGCTTATTGATGTGGGCGCTGTTGCGTGGGTAGCTAGATCGTCGATTTCTGGAGCAGATTGGCGCTTAAGCACTCGGTATTAGTCAGTAGACAAATGATATAAAATGCAACGCATTGTCCGCTCACTGGAACTGTGAATAAACATGTAAACTTGTGGAGCGTGAAGAGTTTACCAGAAGCTCCGAACTTTATATATTCTACATTATGACTGACTACAAGTTCGAAGGCTGGGTCGGACTCGACAAGGAGTCCGCCAACGGCCACATGGTCTGGCAGGAGTTTGAGCCAAAGGCTTGGGAAGAAACAGATGTCGATATCAGGGTGACCCATTCAGGTGTCTGTGGTTCCGATGTACATACCCTCAGTTCGGGCTGGGTACGTGATTCGCCGGCGCAATTGAGCCACCTGGGACGTGGATAGATGACTCTACACTGACACCAGCTTCTTCCAGCGGCCGACCCCATATCCTGCTGTTGTCGGCCACGAAATTGTAGGCGTTGCCGTCCGCGTTGGCTCCAAGGCCAAAGGCGATATCAAGATTGGTGATACGGTCGGCGTAGGTGCGCAGGCCGATGCCTGCCTCGGCCGTGATGGTCCTTGCTATGAGTGCGACCAGGGCGCAGAAAACTACTGCCTACAGAAAGTAGATACGTATGCCTCTGTCCATCGCAACGGCAGTCCAGGCTACGGCGGCTACGCGCTCTACCATCGCTCTCCATCTCATTTCGTCTTCAACATCCCCGACGGTTTAGCCCCAGAGCATGCTGCCCCAATGCTCTGCGGCGGCATAACTACGTATGCGCCGTTGAGACAATACGGGGCCGGGCCGGGAAAGAGGGTCGCCGTTGCCGGCGTTGGCGGTCTCGGCCATTTCGCAGTATTATTCGCCAAGGCTCTCTGCGCTGACGAGGTTGTAGGCATCTCTAGAAAGGCCAGCAAGAGGGCAGACGCTATGCAACTGGGCTGCGACGACTATATTTCTACGGACGAAGCAGATTGGTCGGTCAAGCATGCTCGCCGCTTTGATATCATCATCAGTACCATTGCCTCGCCAAAGGTAAGTGAGCCACATTTTCTGCTGTCTGGGAATATCTGGCACATGAGTGACCTGCTGCAAACAGATGCCCATCGGCGACTACGTGCGGCTTCTCCGCCTCGACGGCACACTCGTTCAGCTTGGAATCCCGGAGGGCTTGGTGCAGTTCCATCCTGCGAGGACAATATTCTCGCGCTCAAAGATTGCCGGCTCCGGCATTGGCAGTCCCAAGGAGATTCGAGAAATGCTGCAGCTGGCAGTGGATAAGAACATCAAGCCTTGGGTGGAAACGCGGCCCATGACAGAAGCCAACCAGGCCCTTGTAGCCATGCAGGATAACAAAGCCAGGTTTCGCTATGTCTTGGTGAATTAGGTAGATACTTTCAATTATGAAGTGCTTGGCTGAAATGCAGCCTGCACAAGAGCGACACATCTATGAGTAGATTAAGGCTCCAAGCCGTCCACTCGAACATGTTGGTGTCGGTTACATCGCAGTCCTGGGCACCCTCGACGCCACCTGCGTCTTGTTATTTCTAATGCTGGATAGGGGAGGAAAGGAGCCAGTGGGAGCCGTCGCGTAAAGGGACACGCAAGTTAATGTACTGTTTGGATTCCGTCAGCCATATCAACTGCATTTATCTCGCATTCATTTATTTACATACATACGTACAGAGTATGGGAGACGGTGAAATGTTAGTGGACCCTTATGCTCGCTGTGGACGCTACAAAAACACACTAGAGAGACCCGGAGCCGAGCCCTACAGTAGCGGCGGGCTGTTCCTGGTTTTAGCGCTTCGGGAACTGGCGGGCCTGTGATGAGGTAACTATAGCAGGAGTCCTAGATGCTACAGTGGTGTAGACTGTAGCTACAAGGCTGCCTGCTGTCACTGTTAAAACTGATGTAATAGAGCCTTGACTAAACTATATATATATAGGGAATTACACCTCCTACTTATATAATATAGTAAAACAGCCCTAGCTTCCTTCTGTATCTATATGTATTATATCCCTGCTTCAACAATCACGCTGCCGCGAGACGCACCGTAAAACCGAACGTCTCTTCCCACTTGAACTCTAATGATGAACATGAATCTCCTATGAAATAGAAGTCAACATAGAGGGTTTTATACTATGCGGAGTGAGTCCCTTCAACGAGAGGATGACCTGAGGGAGAATCTAAATCACCAGCCTGTCTCAAGAGCACTCACTCCACGGGCTGAAATTGTGTTGGGCCTGACCCCGAAATAGATATACATGTGGCGCTTGCCGAACTAAATACTTTTTTTTACTCCTAGCTGTTGATAATTTGTTGCTACGCGGGCGCTTCGAGTTGTCTGCGCTCCCTACACTTCAAGAGGCTTGCGGCGATCAGCAGCTATGCGATGCCGCCAGCGGTCAAGTTCCAATATTGCTGTTAACCAAACATATGCTGGAATTGTATGAGCTCATTTTCGTTGCAGGTTAGAGTGGAGCTTGTGCTGCTTCATTGGCAAAATGGTGATCAGAGACAAAATGCCCCAGCCAAGCATAATCAGCCACACGAAACGGAATGCCTCCATGAATGAATCCATCACACCCTCATACCACCCATCCGGCAAGTGTCGCAATTCCTCGAGATCATCCAAAATACGGCGAATCTCCTCGGTGGTATTGGCTTGGCCGCTAAAGCGTTCTCCGAGGCGTGTGCTGAGGACGCCTTGGTAAACAGCCGAGGCAATCGCCATACCGGATGTGCCGCCAATGCTCCGGGCCAAGACTTGGTGATGGACTGTTAGCAGCAGATACCTCTCGGATGGGCACAATGGATATTGGAGTACTCACAAGTGGTAGACGTGACGACTGCCTGCTGAGAGTGATCTACGGCAGCCACGCAGGCAACCTGCGTGATGGTAAATATGGAGTTGTATCCTCCCGCAACCACGAAAAGACCCAGACTAGTCAGCCAGGCCGGGCTAGTTCTATCTTGCATGGAGAACATAATAATACCAATAATCATTGCCGAAATAGCCCCTCTGACCAGTCCCACGTACTTTCCAGTCTTTTTCATCCCATAGCCGGTTCCCAGCCCACCGACAGCGAGGCCGATGGAGGAAGGTAGAATCTTCAAACCCGCGCTGCTCGGCGTGTCGCCTCGTACTTGGAGGTACAATGGCACGTAGAAGACCGTAGTAATCGTAATCATGGCACATAGGGAACTTGTCAGGCAGGAAGAAACGACCGTGCGGTCGAGCAGAAGCTTGACGGGAATGACTGGCTGCAGTGCCTTGCGCTCCCACATGATAAATGCAATAAATAGGCACGCCGAGAGTGTCAGAGCAATGGGAGGCAGCGGATGCGTCCATGGTACTAGATTGCCGCCGGAATTCAACCCCACAACTAGGAGTGTGAGGAACGACGAGGTCAGGATAACGCCACCGAAGTCGATTCGCTTCAGGTATGACTTATCAGACTGCTTTGGTGGCACGTTGACCAGGCAGAAAACCGCAACGGCACAGAGAAGAGCGGCGGGCACTTGGGAAAGAAAGGCAAGCCTCCATCCCAGACTGGTGTAATCATTCAGAAGGCCTCCAAAGACGGCGCCTGCCATGGTACCTGATCCATACCAGATGTTGGCAATGCCTCCTGCGAGACCTCGTCTGCGAAGTGGGATCAAATCCGAACCCAGAAAGGTGGATATACTCAACAATCCACCACCGCCAATGCCAGCCACAACTCTGCCTAGTATCATGGTCTGCTGACTCGTGGCTAGGCCGCAGACGAGGTTGCCGGCAGCAAAGGCGACGTGACTAAAGATCAGGCCGGGTCCGCGGCCGAAGATGTCTGTAAGACGGCCAGCCACGGGTTGGCATGCTGCGTTGGATATCAGGTACGCCGTGGCCAGCCAGGACAGAAGGCTGAGCGATTTGAATTCACTTGAGATGGGAGCTGAGAGGGTGGCAAGGACGGTAGTGTCTAGCCCGGCGAGGAAGACTCCAAACCAGGCCGTGCTCATAACGATAGCGAGCCGCATGACCGGAAGCTGCTCAGTAATCACCGTGATCTCAGCCCCTTCGCCATTTTTCGAAATGATTTGAGCCACAGATGCTGTGTGTTCGACGTCAGGCTCGAGAAGCGGCGTTCTCTCTGTGCCGTTGCGGTCACCATGATGCGTAGACGGCATCGCGTTTTGACCCAACGATGCTGTTGATAAATAACCTGAAGTGGGATTATGATCTTTGCCTATTACCACTACCATTAAACGGAGCTGGAGCGTAACAGTAATATGGGTGTAGAACCGTGCAAAGAAACGGGCAAAAAAAAAAAAAAAAAAAAAAAAAAGGCGTGTGGATGGCCCTCAAGGGGGATGACAATTTCGGAACAAAAGCGAGCCTAACGCTGAAGCAAACGAAGAAATAGGAAATGACATTTGACTCAAACAGATACTCTTGGTTAGTGCCCTCGGTTTGACAGTGGCGACTACGCATATGCCTTTTCGTCCGTCGTTTTTTATCCCGGCTCCCATATGTGACATAAAACTCCTTTAGTTTCATTTCAGAGCTCTTGTCTTACAACTTTGCATTGATACTCGGCTATGGACTAATATCTGCGGCCATTAATTCACCGTCCGCGCGACAGCATCTGGCAATTCGCCAATGACATCCTAGTAGTACCACGGTAAAGATGTTTTTTATGTCTCGGATTCCGGTTTCGGAAGTGATGTTCTGATGTCTTCCAGGCAGCTCACCCGAGAAGATCACAGAGCTGTTCCGATTTTCGACATGCTTTCTTCTGTGGAGTTGCTTTATATACAGTGTAACATGTCATGGACACAAATTACACAACCAAAAGTCCCCTTGCGCATACGCAGTCGCATACGAGTGTCGGCTAAGACAGTTATCGGTCTAGCCACCCACGGTATTTAACACCTCGCCAGTCACCAGAGACATTAAATTTCCTAGAGCCATTAGTGAGATGGTGCTACCTGCATGTCTCATCATCACCCTACCCGAAGTGGTTGGACGATTGGCAATAACATTACGTCTGACCTGTTCCGCTCATCGGATGGCAACATGATAGCCTGGTTTGCTGAGGTACAACATACAGGAATCAATCTAGCCCAATATCGCCTTGAGTTTCTGGTCAGACATTGCGTCATTTGTTGTGATATGACCCGGTGCGTATCTGATAGATAGTGTAGCTTGCCGTGTATTTTCGAGAACGTTAATTCGGAGCTCTCGCAAACTACTGAAAAGCGGAAGCTTTTTTCAAGGGAGAAATGGCTTGACTAAACGTGCAGCGCAGGGTGTTGGCGCACGACAAGCTGCACGATGGGTACATGAATCAATAGTCGTTATTTGCGAAACCTTCGACGATACAGACCAGCTTCATGTTCTAGGCGATGCTAATGTCCAACCGGGCCATCCGGCATTCTCAACGGAACATCACCGTTGCAGTCTGTTCATACTGATAAATGACGAGCCTCAGCACCCCTGCTGTCACGCTGCATCTGCTGGCTGCACAGTTGTCGACGCAATCCCATGGCGCAGTTCAAAGCCGACATGTAGACCGCGTCTAACTGCTACGTGAAATATGTGCTTCAAGATGCAGAGTACAGGCATACGGCTCACTACTTATCTGATGCTATTCTAGCTTGTGCAGTCCAAAGAACCGGGCGGGTAGTTTTGTATTCGTAGTCTCATCTAGTAATACATGGTGTGAGTGAACGATGAAAGGCGAAAGAGTGCCTGTCTAGTACGTCCGGAGTATAAGATTGCAACTGAAAATGAGCTATATGAGGAGCAGATCATAACAGGCTGTGGGTGAGCCAATAGCTCTATTCAATCAAAAGCACACCAAGCCCCCGAGATTTCAGTTCCTCCAGCATGAGCTCTTCCATGGCGCAGCTCCTCGCATAAGCCCACCAACATCGTCTCGAATCCAATAGGATACGTGCACAGCGGTAAAAGTGATAAAGGAAAACGAGGGCCCTCGAGTCTCCCTTCCTCATCAACTCGGCAAAGGGTCCGCAGCACACATTGGGGAACCCATAGACAAGCTGCTCAATATGCACCTCACTCGGTATAGTGCTGAAATGCACTGCCGCCTTTGACGATGATGCAAGGGCTTCACAGCATAGAAGAGGTGAGAAGCGGCGTACAACGCCCTCGAATGATGAGCGAACCAACTGTGATGCCGGTGTGGTTGGAGTATCCTGGTGGTTGATCAAGGTATATTCGGTAGTAAGTTTTATGAATGCCTCCTTAAGATGCACTAGTTGCTTCTTGTCATCAGGTCCACCTGGCGCCGATGAGCATGGTAGGGATCTGCCCTTTAACAGTTCTGTCTCCATCCCAAGAAGGAGATGCCAAGACTGGAACGTCGGTCCTGTAACAGCCGCCTCAGAAGCCGTGCTTCCGCAGGTTTGATAGCGCGGATCATCCCAAATTTCCATGAATGGCTCTACAAATCGCGCTGGGTCTTCACCTCTCCCAACCAGAGCGTCTTCGATCCTGAGTCTCGGATGCTGGCGAGCAACCTGAACAAACACGCTGCCCTTTTCAATGAAGATAGGTACAGTTTGAGACCACACATGGATGATACCCGGGCTGAGTAGAAATAGCTGGTCTTGAGCGAAATGTGGCTTCGATGCAGCAGGGCCAGCAGCTCTCATATCATCCAGGAAGCCAAGGTCGCACCATGATATGTAGTTCACGAGAAGTGCTGCTCCCATCATGGCTTCACAGTTGTCCTTTGTGAAAGGGCGCGATAGACTACTGCGAAAGAGTCGGACTGTCTTGGCTATCAGCTCCAAAGACGCGTTTGAGTACTTGGTGCTCTGAGGACAGAGGGTCGCAAGATGCATGGCGGCAATGCACAGAATGGCAGCCATGACAAATTCTTCCTATTGCAAATCAGCATCGATTTCGGGCATGTAGATAAGATTGCTGTACATCAAACGCCCGTTGCGTAACGACGGGCCAGATTTCGAGAAATGCGAGCGTCGACTGGGTTTGCTTATCCCAATGATGAAACAGCTCTAGATGCAGGAGACTGATCTGAGGATGTAGGTCGATTTGGAAATAGGGGCTAGACTTGGAAAGACGCGAAGCAATGACATCTTCAGGCTGTAAACACTGAACCTTGCGCTTGACGCAGCTTGAGCACGGCAGACGCTCATCACACTGGACCGTCAACAAATCACCGGTGATTTCAGAAGCGTACTAGGGCAGCGTACCTTGACCTTGCGGCGCTTACATGCCACGCACCCTCGCCTGCTTTTACAATGCGGGCGCATCCTGCGTGGCTGGTCCACAGCTCCGAGATTCTGCATTGTAGGGACCTGGCCTCCGCCCCATGACGCTAGGATGGTGTTGGCAAAGATGGCGGGTGCCGAGGTGTCTGACATTGTGCCGGTTAAGACGCGTGGGCTTGCCTAGGAGAGGGAGGCAATGGTTAGTCGCAGCTCGGAGACATCGGAGAATATATTGATAGGAATATTTGCCTGGCGGGTTGAGTGGATCGGACAACAGTCATAGCGGTGGGGCTGAGCCAACAACATCTCGCACTTCCAATCAGGACAGCCTCGACTCATTAGTTTGTTGCGACCAGCACTAAGCATCATGATATAAGGACGCGTAACGTGGAAAAGGATTCGGCTTGTCCTCAGCTCGCCAGATCAGTTTCAGATGGACGTGGCTGGGCATCGGAGATTGAAGCATATAGGTAATGAGGTAGACGAGGGCACTTGTCAGTCGGGCCGTCTATCTGTGCTCTGTTTGATCCTCGCCTCGATGCTTCCCATTTTGTAGATGAAGATGCTATTCCGGTATCTGCAATTTTGTCAGTTCCTCCAATAAAAGACGAGATGAATACATGAAAAAGACAAAAAAACATACAACACCAGGTGTTCGCCGGTCGTCACCGACCCGGCTACTAATCCGGCGCTCGCCGAGTTATCAATGGAAGATCAGACGGGATCCCGAGTTTTGCGGCGGCTCTGGTCGTATGTGCTAAGTTTGGAGTCCAATTCAGTTCAAATGCCTTGGCTGGGCGACGGACATGGCTCGTATGACCAAGGTGTTATCTAGTGGACAAGTAGCGGTTTGCTAGTCAACGTGCATTAGAAGTTTTAGGTACTTGTGTTGCGTTAAACCAATGCCCCTGAGATCTACATACTGACAACATATAGTATTATTGAATTGGAAATAGTGTGTTCTTGCTCGATGACCGATACTTCATTCAAGTAACTGCTAGGATGAGAGAACGGGTGAGGGTTGTCACCCGGCAAGCACTATCAATAACGCAAAGGGAGGCGGTACCATAGCTCTTGTTCAGATCAATTCTTGAATCATCATGGGGGTTTTCATGATGCTACACTCCAGTTTACGCACCTGATATTTACGGAAATACAGCGGTCCTCTGGTTGAATACAGACATACCAGTTGTTGATATATCTCTTAGGCCATCACGCATTGCATCATGTGGGGCAGATGATACTGGATATCAAGCGGCATCGATCTTCACTATAAGCGGTTAGACATCCATGAGCAACAATTCGTAACAAGAGACTGCTTGCCCCAGCAACAGTTGCTAACTGGCAAACCCTCACCATCTTCAGCCGACTGGTGGAGTACGTTTCGCAGCATAATACGAACCACACTGCGGTGAGTGAGCTTGCTACGATACTCAATAACAGGCAACTTGGACACGAATCAATAAAGCCTGTCTCTACAAACTATGCTGGTCACCTACCAATAGAACAGCAGCCACCTATTTATCGGCCGAGCGGGGAGACGGGTGGCTGTCCTTCGCGGCCTGGCGTCGTTTAATCCTAGCCCCGGCCCCCACGCCATGGAGTTATCCAGGGAAAGGATCCTCCACCTCTCCTTTATCAACGGCTGCTGGTGCAATATCTCGAGCTCGCTAGCCTTGCTAGTCTGTCCGAGGAGATGCAGCAACTGTCGATACTACGTTGCCCCGCGGCCGATTTTTAATCCGGTTAGCTACCACAACTGCCTTGCAATGTCTTGCCGTACAGCCTTGGATCTTCTTTTTCGATGACCGCGTCTTATCCTACCCACCTGGATGGTATACGGCAAGCAGGCAAATCAAGTCGGAGGACACATCAGCAGCTACCATGCCCGACTACACAGGTAGGGGCGAGAAGCCATACCCTTTCACGCAGAATGAGCCAGGCAATGGCGGCGAGCCCGCCTTGGATGGAGACAACGCCGCCGCTCACGATGTTTTCGGGACGGAGGAGAACCACGACATCAAGTACAAGAGATTGTCGTGGCCGCTAGTCGCCATCCTCATGATTGCGGAGATCGTGTCCAACGGCATGCTGTCGCTCCCGTCGTCACTCGCCGTCGTGGGCATGGTCCCGGGGCTCATCATCATCGTCTTTCTCGGCGTCTTCGCAACGTACACGTCGTGGCTGCTTGTCAAGTTTAAGCTGCGTCATCCAGAGGTCCACACCATGGGCGACGCTGGCTACATCCTCTTCGGCCCCATCGGCCGCGAGATCATGGCGTTTGGCACCTGCTGCTTTGCCATCTTCGCCTGCGGCGGCCAGCTGCTTGCCGGTCAGATCGCCCTTGCCACCCTCAGCGACAACAAGCTCTGCTTGATGCTCTACACGGGCATCTTCACCATTCCGACCCTGCTGATCTCCCTGCCGCGGACCTTTCATGGCCTGGGCTTCATCTCCATCGTCAGTGTTCTGAGCATCTTGATTGCTGGCATTGTCGGCATGGGAGCCGCGGGTATCCATCCAGATTCGTCGCGGACCGTCCAGGTCTCGGTATCGTCTAATTTTTATGCCGCCTTTGCGTCTATTACGAATCCGGTATTCTCCTTTGCGGGTCACTTTATGTGAGTGAGCCCTTCAACTCCCAATTATTGCCCTCTGCATTTGAGTCTCTCTGCAAGTGCTGATCGCCCGTGATCGCAGGTTCTTCGTTCTCATTTCCGAGATGAGGGAGCCTAGGCACGCCATGCGCGCTGCCTATACACTGCAGTCCTTTGCGACCCTCTACTATGCCATTTTTGCTGGTGTTACCTATGGCTATCTCGGCAGTAAGGTGGCCTCGCCCTCGTTTTCCTCCCTCCCCCCTTACTGGCAGAAGGTATGCTACGGTATCGCCATCCCCAATCTTCTTCTCGCTGGCTCGCTTTACGTCCATACCGCCGCCAAGGTCATCTTTGTGAGGATCTTCCGTCACTCAGAGCACCTGTACAACCATACCATCCTAGGTTGGAGTGTCTGGGTTGCACTCGTCGTATTTGGCAATGGGTTGGCCTTCCTTCTTGCCGTTGGTGTGCCCATCTTCAACTATTTGGTCGGGCTGGCCGCCTCGCTCTTTGCAGCCTGGTTCACATATGGCATGTAAGTTGATATACATTCCTAATTCTCTACCTCAAACTCTTGCACGTCGATGAGAATATCGAAGATTTTCGGACATTAATAACGTTGTTCGCTTAGTGCTGGTATGTTCTGGCTGCACGACTCGTACCACGACGGCAGAGGGACCAGTACCTGGTGTCGAAAATGGTTCCAATCCGCCCTCGCCATCTTCACTATTTTTGCGGGCGCTTTCATCTGCGTTGCCGGCTTGTACGTCACTATCGTCCAGATCAAGGATGCCTACGCCGACGGCCTCATCGCTTCCCCGTTTTCATGCTAAAGCCGGGTAATAAACAGGCTAGAGAGCACGGATTCCTTTTAGTGGTAAAATAAAAGCTTCAGTGATTTCCTTTTTAGAGTCTCCCATAGCCAACAATCTCTCAACGGAAGTGCACAACCTATGCTTTGATGCCCTAGGCTTGCTAGAGTTAGCCACAGCCCTAGTCTGAGGTCCAAGGCTTAATGCCATAGTGAACTAGATTGACCTCACGACGGACTGTTCCGCCATTCGGCTTTCATTGGTCTAGAAATGGCTGGAGAGAAGGGCGTTTTCATACTTTCAAGCTAAAAGATAAAGCAAAGGCCAAATCGCCGATATATCTCGAAGCTTGTTGGAGAAAGCGGTATACAAACTTAGTATCCATTCTCCCTGTTCACCACGTTTATCAACCGCTTTCCTTGACTCATTCTTTCTAGGTTTACCGTCAAAATATCCAAAAGCCTGCCTACATATGCTGTTGAAGTGCCGCTCGCATGCGGAGTGATGATGACATTTTTTGCTGCCCATAGCGGATGTCCCTCTGGCAGTGGCTCCGGATCTGTGACGTCTAGTGCGGCGCCTCTGATCACACCGTCGTTCAACGCCCGTACCAGGTCATCGGTATTAACTATGGGGCCGCGGGATATGTTTGCAATGAATGTTTTGTTTTTCCCTAGAACGTTGAACTCATGTTGGGCGATGCGCCCTCGAGTGGCGTCCGTGAGAGGGGTTGCTATAACTAATAGATCGAGGCCTGAGCCGAGAAAGCGATGCAAGTCTTCAGTAGAGCTGCCAGAGAACCATTTGTCTGGAATGGTTCCATC
This sequence comes from Calcarisporium arbuscula, assembly GCA_009828645.1. Taxonomy (NCBI): domain Eukaryota; kingdom Fungi; phylum Ascomycota; class Sordariomycetes; order Hypocreales; family Calcarisporiaceae; genus Calcarisporium; species Calcarisporium arbuscula. The sequence goes on along the minus strand of WBSA01000024.1, from coordinate 416,232 downwards.
CGGGTCTCCAAGGCCAGGAAGCGAATAGGAGTCGTCGCGACGTGACTCGGGGGTATCGCGCGGATGCAGCGTGTAGGCATAGACCCCCATGCCGAGTGCTTTGGCGACGCGGGCCGTCTGTCGGCCAATACTACCATATCCTAGAATTCCACTGCCAGTTTGTAAGTACAATTAAAATGGGCGCATCTAGTACCAGTTATACGACATACATGCGCTGGCCCACGGAGTCGTCTGGTAACTCTTCGAGCCTATTCCATTTGCCTTCCCGCTGCTGCTGCAAGTATGTTGGGACTAGAACGAAACCACAATAATGTTCAGTCAAAGTTACGAGATATGTACGCGAAAATCTTGGGTGTGAACTTACTCTTGTGCTGTGAGGCGAGATATGTAGCAATCACCCATTCTGAAATCTGAGGCCTGCAGCCCATCAGCCTCTTCCTCTGCCCTCCCTCCTCGTGCCTCGGAGTAACTCACCCATGCACCCCGTTCGCAGTACAAAATGTGATCTTCTTTTCCTGGAAAATTGGCTTGGTCATGGCCAGCTCCGCCCCCGCGCTCGAGAGCTGCACATACTCTAGCCGAGGCACCTGTGTCACATCGGGTAGTGTCCTGCTGCTAGTCAGCAGGATCGTGACATCCTTCCACAACTGCTTCATATCCGCCTGGCTGTCGACGGCGATATCCCACTGCAGCTGGCGAACTTGGATGGCCAGGTCGGGAAAGCGCTCTTGAAGGTGGGCGACTTGGCTAGGCAGAACTGGCCAAGGGCTTAGGATGAGTAGGTTGTGGCCATTCCATGTGTCCAACCCTGGCCCAGGCGCCTTTTCAGGATCAGTATGGGTGAGCATGCTTCCGCTGTTGAGCTTTGGATATTCCGGGCTCGCTTGTTGCCAACAGAATTTATGCTGCCGTAGGCGCTGCGAGGGACATGTGCTGGTGAAAGCCAAGGAATGGCAAGACATTGGCCGACTAGCTAGCCGTTGGGTCTATCCAAGGTGAGACGGGGTTGTAGCGACCATCTGCCATGCCCATAAAGCAACCATGCGTTGGCATTGCACAAAGCTCGCATGGCCCGAGGTTGCCTTTAGTAAGTGAGCGTCAAGGCGCCGTCATAGGGGCGGTGTGTGTGTGTGGTGTGAGCGGCTAAGAAGCCGGCGAATGGCTAATCCTGCACCAAGATAAGACTGACAGGGATGTTCGCAGCAATATTGGGACTCGTGCGAAGAGATTCCCACCGAGGTGCAACAGCATCGCTCTTGTTCAACACGACCAGCTCGCTGTCAGCCCTTCAGTCGATTGTCGGTATCGGTCGCAATGGCGTCCCTGTTCTCGCTCAACAAGACACCCATATATCCCCCATAAAACTTAATCTCTTTCGATGTTGTTCCCCCATTGTTTCCTTGAGGCAGTTTGAAAAGACTGCGGCTGAGGTCCAAACCCTTTCGTTGCTTATTGCTATGCCAAGTTCCACCTGTCCCACTTGCTGTGTTCCACCTCTGACCTATGCTCATTGCTAATTAGCCATCATCCGAGACAAATCTAGTGGCCTCGAGCCATTGATTTGTCGCCGCACGCCTGAACACGTAGTGATGGATAATTCTCTTCCGCCAATCTATTTTTGTTGCTCTAGCCCTCCAAATAGGATAATTGCTGGGGGGCCCGCCGTTCTAGCCATTCGCATCAAGAAGCCGACAGACAGCCCAGTTCATCCACTTACAGCCTGTCACGTATAACTGCCCTCAACTTACCTACTTCAATAAAAATGAGGAGAAAGCTTTCATTTAGGGACGAATTCGCTCGAGTATGTGTCCGTGCAGCTCTACTGGCCGAATGTGACGCATCTGCCCGTACTGCCGCTTTCCCCGAAACACCTTACAGCCTGGACAGTTTGCCTCCTGATCCTCTTTTCCAAGGCGAAGAATATGGAGGCTCAACTCGAGACAAGCACAACGGCTATTTTGAAGACTTCTGCAAGACCGGACCTGCGCCTTCTGCCTTGGACGAGCGAGTATCTCACAAAGTTTGCATCGTTGGTGCTGGTGTGTCTGGTCTCTACATCGCTATCATCTTGGACAGCCTTGCCATCCCAGGGCTGACATACGAGATTGTTGAGGCCAGTTCAAGAGTTGGCGGACGAATATACACACACCACTTTAGCAATGACAAGCACGACTACTACGACATCGGGGCAATGAGGTTCCCTGATATTCCGGCCATGCAAAGAGCTTTCCATCTATTTCGGCAGACCAAGATGCCATTGGTGCCATACTACATGGACGGGGGAGATAATTGTCCAAAGCACTTCAACGGAAAACTCTTCAAGCGCGACATGACCGACCCCTACCGCGTCAGCCAGGCCAACGGCGGCTCAGTGCCTGACAGTGTGGTAGCGCAATGTGGTGAACTTCTGGCGCAGGAAAATGCTCATTACAGCCGGCAGCTAAAGGAGGATATCAAACGAGGGATCCAACAAGTCTTGGAAGCCGACGACTTGAGTGCACGACAATATCTCTGCCAGGGTGGCCCAGACGGTAGCCGACCTAAATATGACTTCTTTAGCACCCAGTGGATGGAAACTCAGACCACATTCACCGAGTCTTTCAGCCATGCAGCTTCTGCGCTTATTTTCTCGTCGCCCACCTTGACGAATGACCCATGGTGGTGTATTGATGGAGGGACGACCCTCCTGACCGATGCAATGCAAGAGATGATGCAGAACAAGGTTGAGATCAACAAGTGCGTCAAGGCCATTACAATTGACCGCGAAAGTTCTGCCGCATGCAATATGGCAGTCCACATCCAAGGTGAGAACCAGCCTCGCACAGGGTTCAGCACCGTCTTCAACACCACTACTCTGGCAGCATTGGGGCGCATGGATCTCGAAACGTTGAGGCTGCATCCTTCGCAACGCGACGCAATCCGCTCAGTGCACTACGAAGACTCGACGAAAGTTGCTGTCAAGTTCAAGTATCCGTGGTGGATCGTCCACTGCGGCATAACCCGCGGCGGCATGTCCAGGACTGACTTGCCGTTGCGGAGATGCGTATACCCATCGTATAACATACACGATGAACCAGACAAACCGGCCGTGCTGCTCGCATCATACACGACAGGTCAGGACGCGCGCCGTATGGGCTCACTCATCAACTCATCAGCTCCCGACGAGGAGCTACTAATCGACTTGATTTTACGGGATCTTGCCACATTACACTCTGAACACATGACATATGATATGATGAAAGATGCATACGCTGGCGTGTACCACGCTTTCGCGTGGGGGAACGACCCGTATGCCGCCGGCGCGTTTGCCAACTTTGACCCTTCGCAGTTCAGACATTTCTATCCTTACCTGACGCGTCCAGCAGCACAAGCCAAATTCCACATCGTTGGTGAAGCGGCCAGTGCTCACCAGACGTGGCTTTCGGGGTCCCTAGATAGTGCCTACTCTGCTGTGTACAAGTTCCTGCGCTTATACGAGATGAAAGATGCGATTGAGGCGCTTGAGAAACGCTGGGGCCATGTCGACGAGCTCGAGACTGGATACGGGGGAACTGCACACCTTCAAGTTCAGCTGGGCAAGTTGGCCGCTGAATAGCAGCTCTGAACACCTGAATGAGTGAAAAGGCTGTTTGAAGCCAGGTATGGAGAGTTACTAGTAACTTGAGAGCTATTGCGTTCGCCTACTCTCAACAGGATTGGCCTTTTGCCAAACTGATGGCAGGCATATCAAACATTGCCAGTCGTTCGGAAAAGGGCCAGACAATCTTTCACTGCTTCTCTAGTCTCCTTCTATTATTCGGCTGGTTATGCTATTGTGCAGTGCAAGCAATCTAACCTACAAGTCTATTGGCGGAGGTAGTGTTGCGGAACCCCGAGGATCTATTTGATGTTATCGTAGACATGGAATAGCTATACTTTGTGAATACAGCAAGTAAATCTATCATATCAGCAATAGGTCAGCAGAGTTGGAGTGTAAGTCCATTCCCGGTTACTCGCCAAGCATTGCAAAGCCATTCAAGAGATCCAAGAGGCGTTAAAAGAGCTGGGTTCTGTCAGTCGCATGGACGCCTCAACAGCTAGAAACGAGTCATTGTTCGCGATAGAGCTGTGTTTCGTGTGAGGGATTGGTGGAGTATTTGGCCGCCACAAGACCTTATGCGAGCCATGGAGAGCAGCACTAAGGTGAAATAAGCCAAAGTTGCCAGACATACGGAGCACTTTGCAGATCAGGAACCTATGAAAGAAAGGAAGTGGACCACGCTTCCATTTTGCCTATTTCTCTACAATTTAGTTCATCTCCCCCACCCGCGCCTAGCCGCGCCGACCACAGCCTTGGCGATATCGGCAATGAGAATGAGGGGAGGCTGAGGAGAGCCAGGCTGACATGTTCTTCTTTATACATCACCGAGCCTGAGCTTGCTTTGCCTGCACACGCAGCAGGGAGACTGACTATGCCATCGCCACAGGTTCCTTTCGGTGCGCCCATGCGACACGCGCACTTTGCCTTTTCTCCAGACTACACGCCGCTGAATCACGGCTCCTATGGAACCCATCCCGTGTCGGTGCGGGCGGCTCATCTCGCCCTACGTGCGGAAGTCGAGGCGGCGCCGGATCCATTCATCGTCTACGGGTTCCACCCTCGGCTGGCCAAGCAGCGCGCCGCCACGGCTGCCTTGCTGCGCTGCCCGGTGGACGAGCTTGTCTTCGTCCCCAACGCGACGACCGGCACTGACACGGTCCTCAAGAACCTCATCTGGCAGCCTGGTGACGTGGTGCTTTGCTACGAGGTCATCTACGGCTCCGTGCTGCAGGGCTTGAGTTGGCTGACCGAGAAGGAAGGCGTCGAGGTAGAGATTGTCCAGGCCGGGTTCCCTCTGCCCGACGATGACCTCGTCTCCGCCATGGTGCAGGCGGCAAGGAGGATCAACGCAACCGAGGGCAAGCGAGTGCGTCTCGCCATCGTCGACACCATCGTCAGCGGCCCTGGCATGCGCATGCCGTTCGAGCGCCTGGTCCCCGCGCTGCAGGCAGAGGGAGCGCTCGTGGCCGTCGACGGCGCACACGGCATTGGACAGATCGAGATCGATCTCAGTGAGCTGAAGCCCGACTTTTTCGTCACAAACTTGCACAAGTGGCTCTTTGTGCCACGGGGGTGCGCCGCCTTCTATGTTCCCAAGAGGCATCAGCATCTCATCCGCACGACACTACCGACAAGTCATGGCTTTCGGCCGCTGAATCCGGATACGGGCAGGGCTGAAGGAAGCTGGACGGAGCAGTTCGACTTCACAGGTGGGTTTCCTGCATTTCTCTCCACTCACTCTTTTACTTTCCGCTCCCTTTGCTTCGTCATGGCCGTTCCGCAACCGCAGAGCTAACTATCCACCATTATCAAGGCACTAGCGACACAACCAACTGGCTTTGCGTAGAAGGTGAGTCACTGCAATCACACCTTGGCTGTCGGGACCAGAGCTAAACGGTGTATACCATGTTTGCAGCTGCTCTCAAGTTCCGCACTGAAGTATGCGGTGGTGAGCGTTCCATCCGCGACTACTGCATATCTATCGCACGCCGCGCCGGTGACATGGTCGCCGAGATTTTCGGCACAGACGTTCTGGATTGTGCAGGCTCGAGCACGCGCGAATGCAACTTCGCCAATGTCCGACTCCCCATCGATGTAGACAGAGTAAAAGGCCTCGATGCCATCCCAGAGTGGCTGAAGACTACGGCGCTGCGCGAGAGCGGCATTTACTACCAGGCTTTCCTATATCGAGGCCACTTCTACTGGCGACTGAGTGGCATGATATACCTGGAAGAAGCCGACTTCCGGAAGGGCGCACAGGTATTGAAGGCACTTTGTGTCAGAGTTGCCGAGCACGAACACATCACGGGGCGCCGTTCATCTTTCGGCGGGGAATCATCATCCGGGGAGAGCGCGCCTGATACACCACCGCCCACTGAAAGCTATGTTGAATCTCTGTAGCAATGGAGCGGAGACTAGATGTAAAATGCTCAAATTCTGCATTTTCAACAAGACAGTAATGTGTAGATGTACCCTTGAGCCGCCTGCACAACTCCCCTTCAATATAGTAGTGCTGCAATTCAGTTTATCCTCTCTGCCTGCGCCATTGGCTGCTCGATCAGCACGCCCCGTACAAAATGCGTGATCGTTTCACTATGAAATATAGCTGAGTGTCCAGTGTATGTTTTATTGCGTCACGTACAAGGCCTAATTGCGCCCATCAAATCGCAGGTCTCCTTTGACTGGACTCGTCTCATGGCATGGAAGAGCGTCATCAGTCTGTCACGACACTCAGCTCCATCGGCTAATCAAGCCTCAACCTCTGGTGACCCTTTGTCTCCTCGCTCCTCCCTTCAATTTCCTCCCCAGCCTCTTCAATGCATCAACCGGCCCCCTCCCCTGGAATGCTAGATCGATGTCGTCCAAGCTCTTCCCACGCGTCTCCGGCATGAAGATGCAGCAGACGAGCGCAGTGAAGAGCGTGCAGGCCCCAAAGAGGAAATAGGCACCGTAGCTCGAGTTTGCCAAGAGTGACGGCGTAAACAGTGCGACAAGGAAGTTCGTAATCCAGTTACTACCGTGCGCGATGCTGGTGGCGCTGGCCCGTGTGCGCTGGGGTTGAATCTCTGTGGCATAGAGTTTCATGCTCACAGCCCACGATATGCAGTAGATTACGGCGAATACGTAGATGCACACGATGACAACCCATCGGCCGGCGCCCTCGCTCCCATGAACTGCACCTCCGGCGTAGAGGCCGCCCATGAGGAACATGGTAGCTGTCATTCCCAAACCACCAAGGATGGTGCTCGAGCGTCTCCCCCACTGGTCGGCATATATGGTCGCGGGGATCGTGACGGCGAAGATGACGATCGCTGAGACGCCCGAGGCAAGGAATGTCGATTGGCTCGTGTTGATGCCGGCTTGCTGGAAAAGCAGCGGGGCGTAGTAGAGGACTCCATCGATGCCGCTCAGCTGCTGCATGCCCATCAAGAAGACCGCCAGGAAAAAGCGCAGGCGCGCATCGGGTGAGAAGACATCCAGCAACTTGTCCCTCTTCGACGTGGGCAGTGTTCTTCGGGTCCCCTTCTCCACTACCGTGTCAATGGGTGGTGTCGATGAGCCGTCCGTTTCGGCACAAGGGTCCGACTCGGCGGCAGGGTCCTCAATCTCGTTCATAATCTTCTCGCGGTCGGCGACCGCGACACCCAGTTTCTCCCAAGCCCGCGCTGCCTCTTCCACCCTACCGTGGATCGAAAGCCATCGCGGAGAGGGGGGGAGCCAGACGAAAACAATCCCTGCGAAGAGGAATGCATACGCGGCGAGCAACAGAAACGGCAGGCGCCATGAGAAGGACGTCTCCATGTCCGCTGTTCCGTAGCAGGTAAAGAATCCGGTCACCAGGCCGAGCGTAGTGAGCAACTGGGGCGCGGTGGTGAGGGCGCCACGATGCCTCGGAGGCGAGATTTCGCAAATGTAGGAAATGAGTGTGCCCAAGTAAAGACCTTCGCCTAAGCCCTCTACAACGCGACCGACAATGAACATGGCAATATGAACCGAGCCTGCCTCCAGCGCAGCCCCGGCAGCAAATATGGAGGCGCCAATGACTATTCCGTGAGACCGACCCAGGGCATCTGCGACCCGGCCAGCGAAGAAGGAAGACAGGGCAGCAGGGATGAGAATGGAGGACACGATCAAGCCGTGAACCGTGGGCGACGGTTCACCAATATATTGTTTGAAGTGCTCCATGACAGTTACAGGGCCGATAATGCCCGTGTCGATACCGAATATGAAGCCACCCAAGGAGCATACAAGGGCGGCAACAATGTAGCCTGGCGGCTTTTGTAGAAGACGAGAGGGTGGCATTGTTGGAGGGGGGGTTTGGTCGACAGAGTTGATCCGGTGGGTTTAACACAAACTGCTGGCTTGGGTTCGTGATGCCACGAGGATTGATGATCCCGACTAAATCGTCATGAGCAGAAGATATTACTATGAGGTGTATTTGAATGATGTAGTGACGCGAGTGCTAGATAGCCGTTGGTGATAGTGAAGAACAGGCCACGCGTTCTTTGCCTATGATAATTGCTGTAATTTGGCCTGTCTTTTTTGCTTTGCAAAGAGAAGAGGGTTTGTGTTGATATGGACGGTGAAACTTTCTGAACAGTCAGTCGTCTTTTTGTCTTGTGGGAAGACAGCGGTTAGGCTCCTCGTCTCACCAATCGACAATGACTATAGCTGAATGACATAAAGAATGGATCACACAAGCAAGGGGAGAAGGCGGCATGGCATATCAGCATTTGTAAGAAACCGGAGTCGATGATGTGTTCTTTGAGAGCAGCCAATGGCATTCTGTGCAAAATTGAAGCGTTGAATCAGGCTCCATGTCGTGTCAAGGATCCCTAAACTCGATCATTTGAGAGGCGTCAGTTACGAGTATAAATTTCCTATTTGGGCGACGGCGAGCAGATCCCTGGTCGGAGCAATCGGATGCGACCCTCTAAACTGGGTACTATACCTCCCTACTGCGTAAATGTGCTCTATATCAGTTCGTCCATGTGATGACGCACGGCTGCCTCAACAGTTGCAAGCTGCATCTCCTATTTGATGTACTCATTGGATAATGTGAGGAGTGACGTGGGATGGCAGCGCGAACCCGCCAACTTTGACTAGTGCAGGGTCGGGTTAGGGTTTGTAAATCATGCTGCCCATCTCATCCTCTCGAAACACTCCTTGTAGGCTGCAAACTTCGCACTTCTTGTAATAACAATGAAAATAATGTGAGTAAGAATATTTCGTAGCTAGACAAAATACCGTATTTTCACCCAGGCAGGAATGCGTCTACCATGACTTTACAATGCTACGAGTGTAGACGCCAAACGAGCTCTTGCAAACAACCCACAACATGAAGCCGCACAACGCTCTATAGGGCTTTTCTTTATCAAGAAGAAGTGCATGAAGGATGGTGTAGCACGAAGATCCTGTATTGACTCCGCCCCCAGAGCCAGAAGTGGTCGCCGCCCGCGTTTGCTTTCCCCTTCAGCAAATGAACAGCCAACATGGTGCTCTCAGAGCAGCAATACCCGCATCGGACATGCGATACGAGAGAATCTACTACCCGCCATCCGCCGCATTGCATAAATTAACCCTGCCGTGTAAATCTCTCATTTGGGAATACTACACGGCCGGCACTCGCTGCAACATGCCCAGTCGCTCTTGTCTAGGATGTGAGGTAGCCTGGCTGGTGTGCAACAGTGCGAACGTGATTTGTTCCTCTGCATATCTTGAGTACCTACCACACAGAAACCAGATAGGGTGAGCTTAACCCACTCACCATTGCCCTCTCCTCGTCAAGTTGACTCGATTCGGCCTCATATCGTGATGATGTGGAAACTCTGCCTGACGGATGTCGCCGTGGTGGTGTCCGAAAGAGACTAGGAGTCCCATGCAACCTCTCATCTTATAGAAGGAGATGGATCAGATGCGAGAGAAGGAGGATACATGGGGGCTTGACCTTCGGAGTGTCGTACTTCAAATACCAGGCCCTCGAAGCATCCTCATCCTCGTCTACAAAAACCTCAGTTCTTCAGGTTGCGTCTTCGAATCACCACCCGATGATACCTCAAGGTTCCTGATTCAACTTTAACAACTAGTAGCATTTCAGCATCTTCACACTCAAACTCTACACTATGTTTGCCTTGCTAGCATTCGCCATCTCTGGCATCGGAGCCATATTCTTCTTATGGCCCGTCGTCGAATACTTCTACGACGCCAAGGGCTTCCGCAAGTACCCAGTTCAAAACTTCTTCTCCGGCTTCACAGGCATGGGTTACAACTGGGAGATTGGACGTGATCACAATGTCGTCCGCACGCGTCGCCTCCACGAACTCCACAAGAAGAAGGGTGAAGTTATCCGGCTCGCCCCCAACTGGCTGTCTTTCAGCAACGCAGCTGCCGTCAAAGATATTTACGGCCACAAGTCCCCGCTGTTCAAGAACGAGGTGTATATCGCCCTCCAGGAAAACGGCCAGCACCTCGGCAACATCATCAGCAAGTCGCAGCACTCCGATCGCCGACAGCTCGTCGCCTCTTACTACGCCCCGAAGAACATAGAGTCGTGGGAGCCCAAGATTGCTTCGCTATCCATGTCCCTCATCAATAATATGGATGACATGTGTACATCTCCACTGAAGCCAGGCCAACTACCCGCAAAGGAGGACCTCAAATACGACGGCAACAGATGGGGCCTCATGTTCGCAATGGAAAGCGCCGCTAGAATCGGCCTCAGCGCGGAGCTTGGCTTCATCGAGCGTGGCTCAGACGCCTTCGAGGTCACAACAAAGGAGGGAAACAAAAAGATCATCAGTCCCATAGACAGTCTCCGCGGCTATTACGGCGCGGCCGCCACTCTCATCTGGGACGGACGCTTGTTCCAGTCGCTCAAAGTTCTCAGCGGAACTGTCTCGCCTTATTACAAAAGGTCCTGGAAATATGGGGATGACTGGCGTGGCTTCTTGACCAAGCTTGTTCACGAACGCATCACCCGATACGACAGTGGAGAGTACCTCAATGATCTCATCCAACCCATGATGGAGGACAAGAAGACGGGCGAGCCGACCGACATTTCCACCCGCGACAAGATAGCCGAGATGGATCAGATGTGTAAGTTCAACCAAGATACATACGAGTTAAAAGTGCTAGCTAATCTTTCCGGTAGTCAACGGCGCCACTGACGGCACGGGAGGCTCCATAGTCAATACCCTCTACTACTTGGTCAAGCATCCGGACGCCATGAAGCGCCTACAGGCCGAGCTAGACGGTGCCCTCCGTCCCGACGATATCATTGCCCCGTGGAACAAAGTCAAGAACCTTCCCTACCTCAAAGCCTGCATTGATGAGGCCGGGCGTCTGACGCCTCCTGTCGCTGGTGATCTCCCTCGGAAGACGCCCCCCGGCAGCACTTACACGGTCGCCGGCGTCGTGGTACCCGAGAACACCGACTGTAGCATATCCGCCTACACTGCCCAGCGCGACCCCGAGATTTTCCCTGATCCCGAGGCATTTAAGCCCGAGAGATGGCTCATCAAGGGTGATGACCACCTGACAAAGATGCTGGATGTGTACCTCGTCTTCACCATGGGTGCGAGAATGTGCATGGGAAAGAGCGTAACCATCTTGGTACAGTCTTTGTACCTCGCGACGCTGCTGCACAGGTACAATTTCGCCCTGGAGAGTCCAGATTGGGAGGTGGAGAGGAGGGAGCGATTCAACTTGTGGGCTGGCGACGTGCCACTCAAGGTCTGGCGACGGGAGTTGTAAACCGTCCATCGGCGATGGGGGGCTATCTTCGCGATGACGCGGACGATGAGGCGTTTGATAGGGTGGAAGACTCGGTTAGTTGCTGCAGTTTCTGAAGCTGGGGCCGGGAATTGAGGCCGCATCTCGTTTCAAGGTCGCCCAGAACTACAGCATGGAGAAGTTAGTGATGAATAGACGATTTGAGTCTTGGATCATATTTGCAAACCATCACTATGCGAGACACAATACGACAAGCTAAAATGACGAAATCGAAAAGAAAAAAAAAAAAGGAACAAAACAACAGAAACAAAAAAAAAGAGAAAAAAGAAAGAAAAAACGGAACACAGCCATAGCAAGGCATTATTAGAAATTGCTTACGCGACCAGAGTCTGGTTTTTTTGCCTATCCCATTGATATGCTTGGCCGCTATGGGTCATGTCAGTCAGGATCAGCTGAGCCTCGATATCCTCTTCAGAGATCCATCGACTCGAGGACATACCGAAAAACAGTGGTTGGGCGGAGAAGGCACGGACGCTGGTGGGTAGATCCGATAAAGCAATATTGGCAATCTCGGAGGCATGGAATTGGATCTACAGAACGTTAGTAGTTCGGATCGATAAAGGCACGAGCTGAATGCACTTGCTTGAGTAATATGTGAAGAATCATATCGAGTTGTTTCAGCAAACAGAAGAAGGTGTAGAAGATGGTACCACATCATGGCGGCGGCTTGGTTCAGCAAAAGCAGTATCAGTATTCAATTCGTTTCTCTCTCTCTCTCTCTCTCTCTCTCTCTCATTTGCATCGCATAGTTGCCATTTACTCACCGGCTGTGGGGACTGCGAAATACGTCTTTACCAGACCCAGATCATCTGAATCACTGCACTTGACGCCTCGAAATGACACAGGCAGATTATCAAGCCATGCAGCCACCGCACTCTGGATATCCTTCAACTCCGTGTCTTGCAGTGATGAGGGATTGGGGTCGTAAACATAATCAATGGCCCTCGCAACGAGCCACATGAGCTGGTTTCCCAGTGCTCCCTCATCTGCTTCACCGTGGCGCCACTCGACATTCCAATCCTTTGGACTCAGCTGCAAAGTTGTTTCTTTCTCTAGGGCAATGGTTATCTCATGCCGGACATAGACCCAAAAATTGGCCCTGTCCATCCCGTGGCACTGGGCATTGATACCCTTCAACCTGACAAGCGTCAGTGCGCCGTGGAGATGGCGCTGGTGTTCGTGGCCATGCGCATCTAGCATCTCGTAGCTGGAAAGCAACAGGTTGGCCGTGAGAGCATCGCCTTCATTCGAGCCCGGGTTACTATCCAGATGCTGGATCAACAAGCCCAACGCATTACCATAGTACCGCACGGCGGGCACCGACCAGATTTCGCCCGAGGGGAGAAGACTGAGTTGCTTGGCCGTGAAGGCGCAGACGCATCTTTTCAACAGGGTGGAGCTGAGACAGCGACGTGGCACCTCAAGCTGATAGGAGCGTTTGTGGTCAAAGATGTCCATCCAGGTGGCCACGGTAGTCGCATAGAGGGAGAGCAAATTGGCCGTCTCAACATTGAGGGACAGGGGAAACGGTCGCGCGACGGAAAGGACAGAGCTGGGGGGCATGGAAGAGTCCGACGAAGAGGCGACGGACTGGTCATTTACCGAAAACACGCTGGGAGCGGATCCGCCGCCGCCGCCGCTCCAGCTTGGTCGGTATGCTGTCGTTGAGTCGCTTTCGTTGCCTTCGGTGCTTGTCTCATTGGACGGCTGCTCTTCCTCGACTGTCTCGGAGGTCAAGGTGGTAGGACACCATGACGAACGGACAATAAACTCAAAGGGTCGACAGTGAAGGCTGAGACGCTCGCAGTTACCGCAAACTGGCTGCTTCTCGTCGCAACTAGCATGGCGAGCCTTACACGTGTAGCTATCAATTGTCAAGAGGCAGTCAGTATCAAGATATTGTCCACCCGCGCCAGCCACCACCACCACTCAGCGAGCTAAATGAGCGGGCGAGTGAGCATCGGCTTATACGAACCAGCCTGTCTTCCTGCGACGTCCCGACCGACGAGTCTGCCGCTTTCCAGCACCAGAGGCGCCATCTCGCACTGGTGGAGTGGTCAATGGATCCATCTGTTCGCTTGTTGTTGACTGCTGGATTCCTTCTGCGCCACCTGCTTCATTGCCGGGGTCGCGTTTGCTGATTGAGACCGAAAGTGGAAGGGGTATATTCACTCTGGCTTCGCGCGGGCGGGGAAGATGATGTTTCTAGGTTGATGTCGCTCAGCAAGCCACACACCACTAACAGTATATATAATGGCACTCCTGTTCTTCCCTCCCAGGCAATGCTCAATGCCTGCCTCTGCAGCGGCTCCTTCTAGCTAGATGATGATGTGATTGCATTTCCGCTACAGTGCATATTGGTCCTGCTGAGTATTTTATCTCTGCATCCAATCCAGCCTCCCACGTAAGTCCCCATTTCCGCAGTCTGGACTGGCCCCCATGTCCATATTTTCCTGTAGTCCGCTAATGAGCAGATCCTCAGCCTCAGAACTAGGGTATCCTGTCTGCTTCCTTGGAAGAGCGTCGATGAGCGCCTCGCGCAGCCCCACGTCCCTTGAATAGTCTAAATCTTGATCATAGTGACAAATAGAGTCCCAGATTGAAGATCTTCGTGGAGCTCCTGGTGTTCGCCGCTGTTCTGCTAGTAGACAAGGCGTATATAGCCGTTTTATCCGTGGGTGTGGACCACTCTTGAGGTCGTCTTTAGTCTCTAATATGAAGCAGGCTTTGCCAAGGACCGCTCTTTGTCTAGGAAAATCCGTTCAGCTCGTGGATAATCACGGCACATTTTCCGCAGCGTGGTGTAAGAGGAAATGTCTCCGCGACCGTTGGCGACGTGGGCGGAAGGGTTCGTGTTGGGGTGAGAGACGAGGTATTGAATCTCGACACATCGATCGATACTCCATCTGCCGCTTTGTAAGAGTTGGCGTCGTGAGAGTCGGGCTTGGTGGATTTCGAACGACAGATTGGGAACGGGCATGAAATCCACCGGTCGCGATTTGACGGGCCTCAAACTTGGCATGCCCAGAATATCTGTGGGTCGGACATCTAGGCCAATTACATGGTGATCTGGTCTCGAAAAGCTAGTGTTGCGATTCCCGGTTTGTCGACACGCATCCTGGCCGCGACTATCAACCTGCAAGAAGAACCGCTTTGGAAAACGTCCGAGATTTCGTCATCGGCCAGCCACTCAGGTCCGTCATTACGGTATCCCATATGCTCAAGGTTGTGCCTGTGGAGGGTGGGGGTTTTATCCCGTCGTGTAGGACTCGGTCGGATTCGCGCATCGCACATACATTGGGTATCCGTGATTGAGGATCTCTGGCTTAGACGACAACACTAAAACCTCGTTTAGCCCGATGAGAAGTCGGGTCGGTTAGACTGGCACACGCGATTATACCGTGGCGAATGCGAAGAGTGAGCCATTTGCCTTTCTATACCAGGCGAGCTTTGCCTCACACTGGTCGGGCGACGAATGGCTATCGAAGGCTGCAATGGAGGGCTGGAGCTGACCACGATACGTAACATCGCCAATCTGATCAGCCCCTGCAGACCGGCAGGCAAAGACGGCGGCAGGCATTTATCTAATGGGTTCCCCTCCGTGCCCCGCGTTACAATTGCTAATATCTGCAGAGGGTTGACGCAGAGTGAATCCTTCAACACCACCTACGACGTAATATCAGAAGACGTTTGTGACAGTTCAACTATTTGTTGGCTGCGAAATCTAATCCGATCGCCGGTCGACGATGGAGCCGTTCGCGAGCCGATCTTGTACGGCAGCCAATGCAGACGCTATCTCGCTATTTCACCGGCGGCGTTTTATCCTCTTCGACCTTTCTAATGTCTGTTGTTGATCATCCACTGTTGATTACCTGCTCCACACTTAAACCTACAGAATGAAAACATCACACCACCTCGGTTGCAAACCCCAGGATCAGGTCGCTCAGCTCTTTAGGCCTCTCGAGCTGAATCCAGTGCCCACACTGCTGCACAGTCTCGATGCGAAGCTGTTTTACCCACTTGGAGGTATTGTAGCTCTGCAAATCTGCCCTCGTCACGTAGTCGAGGTCGCTCACCACCAAAAGCGTGGGCACCTTGCAGAATCTATCGTCCTCGGCAACGAGTGCCTCGTCCGGCAGGTTGAGTCCCCGCAGAGCGGACTTGTACCAGCTCAGGGGTCCCCTGTATCCCTTCTTGGATAGTATTCTATCGCGTGTCGTGTATTCCGCAAGGCTATACCACTCCGGCAGTGGGTCGAGTTTGCCCGACCGGACGTATTCTTGGGCCGCGCCGGTGGGAGCAAAGTTGACCTTCCAGTCCTCGGGGTCCTTGGGGTATATGAGACTAAATACGGATGCAGGCTTTGAGATGTTAGCATACACAATGCATGTTTCAGGTTGGGACTTACATGTTCATTCGACTCCTTCGCCGACTCTTCTGATCCATGCCAGGGCCAATACCCGTAGGTCTCGTAGCCGACGGTCTGCTTCGTGAGCGAATTCATTGCATCTGGAGCGAGGCATATTAGCACACATTGCAGTTTTGATCGCTCTTCCATGTCTCTCACCAATGTCCCAAACGAGCCCAGGCTCCACGTAGCCCACGGAAACAAACACAGCACCGAGCAGTCGATCGGGAATATAAGTTGTCAGACGAGAGAGCAGACCAGAACCCCTTATTAAAGTAAGCCGCGGTATTCCAGCCATGCCAAAGGTACACATAAAACATACCAGTCATGCGAAACTGCCACACAGCGTGCCACGCCCTCGTGGTCTAGAATCTCAGCCATGTGCTGCGACATGGTCTTCATGCGGTAAGCCCCCACGTCGGCAGGCGAGTCCGTGTCACCGTAGCCCAGCAGATCCGGTGCGATGACGCCAAACCCCTCTGCCGAGAGCGACTCAATTTGATGGCGCCAGTCATAGCTGGAACTGGGGTAACCATGGAGCAACAGAAATGTTGGTTTGTCTGGCGTGGCGGGTGCCGAAGCGACGTACCCGTAGGTAGTGCCATCGGACAGCGTTGCCTTTTTCGCAAGAGATGGAAACGCAATCGATGCCATTATTGCTCGATATGTCTTCTTCTTTCAGGGTGCCTAAAAGAAATAAGATTCTGGCGGGGTATCTTGTGCCGTTTTACACTTCTCTGTCTATATATACCTGCTTCATCTGTCGACGGCTCTTCATGAACAGCGTTCCCCTAGATAGAAAGACTACGCGACGTCCTGAAGTTCCTCGATTCAACCATAAATGCAGATATATTTACGAGTATGTGTGTTTACGGGTCATTTTGGTCGTTAGCAGTTGGTTGTGGATATCTCGACGATCATCCCAGTCTTGCAACATTTTCTAATCCGAGCATCCATGGTGTTCACACGTAACCTTGCTCGTTCGGAACACTAACTCGGCGATCTCTTTTACTAGGCACGGATAGAGGTGAATTCGCGGGCAATTCCGCTCAACATCATATCGAGAAGACATCCTGTCGATCGCTACGTGATCTATCCCACGTCTGGAAAGTGTTACTAGTGTCTAGTGAATACTATGCTAACAACTCGTATCATTGGGGGCCGCTTGAAACTTGGCATTGAATGCATAAAATACCAATGTGCGTAACCTCCCCGCTCTCCAGTCGTGTATTGCATGCATCCACCAAGATTCTGCACTACCTCATTTGATTACGAAGATCTACAGCCGATACCAATATTATCTGCTGGTCTCTCAAATGTCGGATGTCTCGTTCAATGTAGTCCAACTGGCTATCTCGATCACCTCTGCGTTCCGTGTAGTTAATGACGCTCGCGAAAACTACCATCTATAGTGATGATGCGCAAAATGACGATAACGCAATACAGTCGTCTATCAGCACGACAGTATAGTACCAAGAGTTCATCTCCCGTTAACGCCTATGCCTCGTTCCTCCCATGAGCAAATCGGGCTATCTTGTGGCCCGTCCGAGATCGAGCTAGTATATCATCCCGCGCAATAAATAGGTTCATGGCGCGCACGGCCTCTCTACATGCACGACAATGGCAGCCACATCAGCCACGTCGTAATTGTAATCTGCAGCAACATAAATGCCCTCCGAAGCCCCTCCGAAGCCTACTTCAGTGATACGACCAGCAATGACGTGTGGGCTAGTCGCGTAGGAATACTCGTGAATGCACTCCGATACTCGCTACAGAGTTACAGTTGTCTCACTGGTCATATTGTCAGTAATGCAGCTTGTCTTGGTCGCGGCTCGGCGCATAATTCTCCAAATGCATGGCTGGCGACCACCGGCATCACTTCCCCACAGGTCATCTCCTTATGTGGGATAAAGAAGCCATTCACGGGCGCCGATCATAAGATTTTGCCGAGTGATGAAAGCATGACACTATTCTGCTGAAGATAAGAGGACCGTCCGGTTGCATCTAGTAGGCACATCTAGTGTTACCTTGCCTAACCTCGCTTGACTATTTCGGCTCACCATGTGAATTCCAAGACTAGTATCTCGCAATGTTTATATCACGGTCACATTCGAACATCGGTGCATGCGCAAGATGGCTCACTCGCTGACAGATATTATCCCGCCTGCCCCAAAGTAACCCAGTAGGCATGGTACCAAGATAGGTTAGTTTGGACGGCCCGGGCCGATGATCTCTGTCTGCAATCGAGATTCTCCCCAAAGCGGTCGACGACTTCCAGCGCCAACATAGTTTATTGCAGTTTTTGAGGCATTTGCTTCTATTCCCCTGAGATTCTACGCGTACAATGGGATCCAGGACTAGATTCACAAAAGGCACAAGTAGGCATTGCCGTCAGATACAGTCGATTCAGATGTAGTCGCTCTATAGTCCTAAACGGCTACGAAACCTTCCCTACCCCTTTACACGGGAATTGAACTCGCACTTGAACCTTCCCCAGAGTCACTGCCAAAGCTTTTCTTCTTACCGTTGCGCGTAGCTTTATACTCTTCCACGACTCCACTGTAACAATGAGGGCCATACGGCATAAAGAAGTCAGCCAGCATACCCTTGTGTCTCCTTGTGCTGAGATCCAAATCTCGCATAAGTCGGTCCAGATACGGCACCCAATCGAATAGCGCATACGGATACCGTTCTCCAACGCTAGAGTAGCGCTTTCGTGTCCAGGCGTTCCACTCTGCGATCTCTCGCACCATTTCCGGCTCGCTGGGAAGAGAAATGTCACCCAGCAGGTAAGCCGCGGCCCATAGACCCTGAATCTCTGCAATGGTGGGTGTCTGAGTAGTGTGGATCTGTCCCAGGATGGCAATGCTACGGTCGTCCGAACCATCCGCTAGCGGAACGATGCGATTGTATAGTCGCCACCTGCGTACCTTTACGGCTTTCTGGCGGGCGGTTGAAAGTTTCCAGCCGTTAAAGTCTTTTGGCCCAGCGGCGAGAAGCGGCATCTTCTTGGCTATCAAGTCATCTGCAGCTTTGTCCTTGGTGACCCAAGGATCGACAGGAGGGTCAGCCAAAGTTGCTTCCTTGGTATCGGTTTTTTGGCTGCTGCTTTTCGTCACGGTAGAATCCCCGTAATGAGGCAGACCCAGCTCCTCCTTGAGCTCTGGGGAGAAGAAACTGAAATGGTCACCCCAACCAGTCGCGTAGACGACGTAATCGGCGTCGATGCGTTTTCCCGAGAGCAACTTAACTCCGTTTGAATCGGCAGTGTCGATATTATCACGGACAATGGTCAGGTCGCTATTACGTAGTGTGCTCCAGAAGTCCTCCATTGTGATGAGCCCAAGGGAGCTGTCGCACCAGAATGCGCTGTAGGCACGTTTGTATTAGCAAGCGAAATAAATCAGCCAGCCTTTCAACAGGGAAACTCGCCTATTATCCTTGATATGCGGCCTCAGAGCCTCTGTCTTTCCAGCCTTAGTGCCAAAGCCAGCGGCATTGTTGGCTAGGCTGGAGATGTAACCCCACGCAGCCTTGGTCAAGAACCTTCCCAGCCAGGTGCGATGGAAAAAGGAGCCAACGACAGTGTCGGTTGTCATGTGCGAAGGGCTCAAATTGCTCATCAAGCGGCTGGTACTCATGGTAATGGTGTTTTTGCCAAGCATCTTGGATGGCATGATGGGCATTGGTCCAGAGCCATCCTCCCGAATCACCCAAGTTACCTTTTTGCCCAGCGAACAGAGTAGATAGGCGGCGTCATAGGCCGACTTAGCCGCCCCTATCAGAACAAAATGGTCTAGCTTGTTGGCCTCGTCCTTGAAGACTGGCACCGACTTGGCCAGGTCTACGACGTGCTTGACGGGGATAGAGTCCTCCGTAACGGTGAAACTAGGCAGGTTGGTCTGTGTTGTGACACCAGTTGCACATATCAACTTAGCCGCCTCGACCCTTTGGCCGTTAACGGTTAGCACCCAGCCACCATTGGGGTTTCGTTCAACATTGGAAACCCAACTGTTGTACCGGATGAGGCGCTTCAAACCGTTTTCGACTGCGAAATTTTCCAGATACCGGCAGATCATGTCACCTGAAACTAGGTTGTTTCCAGGCTTGCCATCTTGGGACATCGGCGTTGAGGGATAGTTCTACAGAGTGCATGTTAATTCAATTCCTCAATAAAGCAAAGATCTTAATGAAGATGTGACGTACGAAAAAGCCAAACTCAACCTGGGCTACCAGGTTCGGATAAATACGATCTCTGCTCCAAGTACCACCAACACTGCTGTATTTGTCGAATATGGCAATTGAGGTGTTTGGTGCCAACTTCAAGAGGGTTGATGCCGCTTTCAGCCCATACCAGCCTGTTGAAATTGTTGCGTCAGTTTACTGATACTCCGCAATAGGGGCCAAGTCTACCAACCTGCGCCGATAATGGCAACATCAAGGTGAAGCGTCTCGTCAGCTGTGGCGGAAGGCATAGCTACTCTGTATTTCGAGAAAGTATTATCTTACTGGCGTTGAAGCAAAGCATTGAGACAGGAATGAATCTCCATAACGGGGGGGCGTAGGCATGAAGCCTTGCATAGTATATATAGGCATGCTTCTTTACGTCAGTGTCACGATAAATTGCCATACTCGTATTCTTTGTAAATTCCGTATAGCGTGATGCGTAGATATACGTCACCACAACCAGAAACAAACATCGGGAAGTAATGCCGGCGTCATGTGTGAGGAGGCGTTGTGGTGCTTCGGCTCGCGATCCGGATCGGAGCTAACGTTGCCTTGGACTGCTGACCCGTGAAGCTTGCCCAATACGTCTATCGACGATCCTGCCTATCTTGCCCGGCATCGATCTCATCGTCGATGCGATGCATGTTTCCCAAAATTCGATTTATTCCTCGGAAAGTCTCGAATGGAGAGTTATATTCCAGTATCTCTGGCCTTTTCGGGCAGGTAGGAGTCGGAATGGAGAACGTGCGTACGGCGCATCGCATTTTAGAGCGAGTTCGTTAGAATTCTCACCGAGACGTTATTTTCGGATATCCTCATTCAGTTTCAATTGCTTTTCCTATACCGCAAATGATCACCTACGTGATTATTGCTCTTCTGATAGCTTCTGCCAACTAAGCGAGGCTCAAGAAGGCTTGCGTCATACGAAATCGAGATCTAAGATGGCCGACGTCAACAGCGGCGGGCAGCATCGTCTTCGCGGCCACACACCGAAGCAGAATGACGTCCGCAGAGACTATTAGTCTTTTTTTTGTCAATATTAGCCATGCGAGTAGTGTCGCCGCAGTACTAAACCTTCCACTAGACGTATATAATGAGCAAACAGCCTCCTCAGTATCACTGTACCTATCTTCACAAACTCAAACAATCCTCAGACTTAGCCTTTCCAAAACAATATCAAAGGCTACTTCTACATGTCGGTGTCAAGACATTACTCAACTTTACTCCTCAACCAGCATTCTATATGATTGAAGATGGTCTTCATCAACGAAGATGAGAGACAGGGCCCTGAGCCAATCGCCATTGTTGGCATGGGTGAGTACCACGCCCAATGCTGCAAACGCTGAGAGACTGACTGGAACATAGCTTGTCGTCTACCTGGCTCGATAGACTCGCCATCCAAGTTCTGGGAGACGCTGCGTGAGAAGCAGTCCGTCAGAACTGCCAAAGTTCCCAGCAGCCGCTTCAACATTGATGCCCACTACCACCCAGACCTCTCTCGTCCAGGTTCTTACTCTGCCATGGGAGGATACTTTCTTGACGGCGACCCCGTTGATTTCGATCCTACCTTTTTCAACATGACACCGGTTGAAGCCCAGTGGCTGGATCCCCAGCAACGCAAGGTGCTCGAGGTCTGCTACGAGGTGTTCGAGAACGCTGGCGTCCGGCTAGACGAGGCCGCCGGGTCCAACACGGGTGTGTATGTAGCAACCTTCACAAGCGATTACCAGCAAATGTCCATTTTTGAGCGTGACTTTCGACATAATTATGCGGCCACAGGCGTGGATACTGGCATCATCAGCAACCGCATCAACAATGCCTTCGACCTGAACGGTGCGAGTTGCACTATTAACACAGCCTGTTCTTCGGCTTTGTACGGCATCCACAACGCTTGTCATGCTCTGCGTGCTCGGGATGTTGACGCAGCTATCGCAGCTGGCAGCAATATAATATTAATGGTGGTAAGTTCACGTCATAGCGAGCGGCATCCCTTTATACGAAGAACATTGCTGAGTTAAATCGGTGACTAGGACCAGCAAATGAACACAGCCAAACTCGGTGTGCTATCTCCAACCTCCGAGTAAGTCAGTCTCATATCCAGGGCTTTGCAGGCACTGACGAGGCTTCGAATAGGTGCCATACGTTTGACGAGAGCGCAGATGGTTACGGAAGAGCTGAAGGCGTAGGAGCGCTATACCTAAAACGGCTCTCTGATGCCGTCCGAGACAAAGACATCATTCGGTAAGCTTCACCCGCAGAATAGTCTTCCAGGCTTCACGTCTGACCCCCAAAACTCTCAGGGGCGTGATACGCACATCAGCCGTCAACACAAATGGCAAGGTAGAGGGCATGGGCATAACTTTCCCTAACGCCCTGGGACAGGAGCGCGTTCTCCGTCAGGCATATAATAGAGCCAATCTAGATCCCAACCAGACAGCCTACCTTGAGTGCCACGGCACAGGTACGCCGGCCGGCGACCCCGTAGAGGTAAAGGCAGTCTCACGAGGCATGAACGACACAAGAAGCCCAGAAAAACCCCTTATTCTAGGCGGAGTCAAGGCAAATATTGGGCATAGTGAAGCTGCGTCAGGAATCTTCGCCACCATGAAGGCGGCTCTCATGACTGAAAATGCTCAGATCCCTGGTGTCCATGGCTTGAAGAACCTGAACCCCAACATCAAGGATAAAGAATGGAATGTCAAGATCCCTTCAGAATTGACACCATGGCCAGCCGACTTTGATGTCCGCCGAGCAAGTGTTGTGAGTGACAGCATCATCTTCCGTCGTCTCTATACTCGACTAACTTGAAAAAAAAGTCATCCTTCGGCTATGGAGGTACAAACGCACATCTAGTCGTGGAATCAGTTGAGAGTCTCTGCCCTTGGTACGAGCATGGCGAGCCCAAGACGACGGCCAGGTACACATATGACGATGCCAGCATCGACCGCCCCTTTCTGCTCACCATGAGCGCACACAACCAGAAGACACTAGACTACAACATCAAGGCACACCAGGATATTGCTGGAAACTACTACATCCCAGATCTAGCGTATACTCTCAATGAGAGGAGAACCAGGTTTGGAGGGGCTAGGGGTTACACCATCGCATGGCCGGGCAAAGAGACGGAGGCTTTCGAGTCCAGCAACTTTTCATTTGGCTCTAAGCTGTCGCAGCCGAAAGGTACCCAGATGGGTATTGGCTTTGTCTTAACAGGTCAAGGCTCTCAATGGGCCCGCATGGGCTACGAAGCCATGAGACGGTTCCCTGTTTTCAATGAGACGGTAGATGCTCTGGACCGAGTGCTTCAAAGTGTGATCGAACCAGCCCACAGGCCTTCATGGACTTTGCGGCGAGAACTCGAGGCGCCAGCAGATTCGAGTCGGTTGAGCCAGCCTAGCATCTCCCAGCCCGCTTGCACAGCCATCCAGGTTGCCATCATTGACCTGTTCGCTTCATGGGGCATAACACCTGATGTTACCGTGGGTCATTCTTCGGGAGAGATAGCAGCCGCCTACGCCGCGGGCCGCATCTCTGCTCCTGAGGCCATCATGGCAGCTTATTTCCGCGGCTTGGCCGTTATGGAAGTGGCTCCCTCGGGTACTATGCTCGCAGTTGGGCTTGGGGCCACCAAAGTGCAAGAACACATCGACATGCTCCCCCCGAAGACGGCTGGGCGTATCTGTATTGCCTGTGAAAACTCGCCAGGCAGCACGACTCTTAGTGGCTCTCATGATGACATTTCAGCCGTTAAAGAGATATTGGACGACTTGGGCGTATTCTGCCGCCAGCTCAAGACAGGAAGGGCATACCACTCTCCCCAAATGGACGCTGTGGCGCCGTTGTACGAGCAGCTCTACACCAAAGCACATGCAAGTCTTACAGAGGCGGACTTCTCGTGGCGGCAGTCTTCGGCAGGCATGATTTCGTCAGTGTCAGGATCTCAGGTGGAAGCCGAGGAGCTTTCCATTTCTTATTGGTGTGACAACTTGCGTAACCGTGTTCGGTTTGACGACGCCTTGCAGGCCTTGGGTCGCGACGCCGATTTTGCCAATGTCAAGATGCTGATAGAGATTGGACCGCACTCGGCGTTGCAAAGCCCCGTAAAGCAAATCATCGCCGAAAATGGTCTCGACTTGGGATACGCGAGTTCGCTTGTCCGTGGCCAGGATGACGCTGTGGCTCTGTTGAAAACCGCTGGGGAACTCTATCTCCGAGGCTTCGACGTCGAGTTCGACATCATCAACAGCCTGAACTCGGGTTCCAGGCCATCTGCTAGCCCACCCCTCAAGCATGGTAGCCGGAGTCAAGGACGCTGCCTCGTGGACTTGCCACCTTACCCATGGAATTATGAACGCAAATACTGGTTTGAGCCCCGGGCTGTTGCGGATTTGCGCACGGCCAAACACCCACGCCACGATGTTCTCGGCCGCCGCATATTTGGTTTGTCCAGCAATGCGCCGACTTGGAAGAACATGCTTCGCCAGGACGACGTCAAGTGGTTCCCGCACCACACCTTGGGCACCGATGTGGTATTCCCCGCCGCAGGCCACATCTCGCTTGCCATTGAGGCGCTGTTGCAGCAGCTAGATCTCGAACCGGCAGAGGCTGCAGGCGTTAGACTATCCAACATAGACATCCGCAAAGCACTAATAGTGCCTGACTCAGACGAAGGCATCGAGGTGCATACTCGGCTAGAAAACAAACATGACTCGGACGATTGGTACGTGTTCACCGTCGAGTCGGTCGCACAAGGCAGCGGCGTTTGGACCCTTCACAGCAAGGGCGAAATCAGGAGAAAGCAAAGCCAGGAAGTGCAGAGCGACGACTGTCCGTACAAACCCATTCAGCTCCACCAACGAATTGCCACCAAGCGCTGGTACCGCTCTCTTGAGCGAGTCGGGTTTCGATATGGACCCAGCTTCCAGACTATGATCCAACAGGTTCGCGCCAACGGAAAGGATCGATGGGCATCGGCTGGAATCAAGGTCCAAACAAAGCAAGCGGAGCTGGAGTCACGCTACATGCTACACCCATCCACCATTGACGGTTGTTTGCACGTCATCATTGCCGCCGTACATCGGGGTTTGCACAAGGAAATGCCTTGGGGTGTTGTGCCGCTTACGATTGAGGACATGTCCATTAACTTCCCGGGTTCCACTGCCGACTTGGACAACGATGGCAGCTGTTCTGCATGGGTTGAAGATGATGCAAACAGCAATAGACACTTCTTTGGCAATGCGCATTTGCTCGCTGGGGCTTCGTCGAGCTGTATAATGGAAATTCGGAACCTGAAGATGGTGGCGTACGAAGCCGCCATACCACCAACATCCGCTCTCGAATCTGGTCCGCGTGAGCCTTATAGCACGGTAGCTTGGAAACAGCATGATACTGCTGAGGACCACTTGCGGAACAGCATGGGCCCTGGCAGTGAGGCTGATCAAAACATTGGGCTCCTACTCAATACCAACAACGTGGCATATTCTGATTTCTCGAAAGCTTTAGGGAGCAATCCTATTTGCATTCGAGCAATTGCGCCAGAGCGGTTGGATGAGTACGACAGCATTGTCATCGGAGACGCAGATGGGTCCGTCCTAGCTAACGCAACTGACGAGAGTTGGACATTCCTCAAGAATGTTCTGCTACGGACGGATAAGCCCATCGTTTGGGTAACCAGAGGTGCCAATCAGGGAGAGTGTGTCAACAGCGGCCTTCCCCACGGTTTCCTACGTGCTGTGCGTGCTGAGGTGCCTACCACGAGAGTCTCCCTTGTTGACGCGGACAAAGAGGCATCTGAAGAAGCGGTTGCCGCCTTAGTACAGCACCAGCTTGCACAACTCGGAGGGTTAGGCGACAATGCCGACACGCAGCAAGATGTTGAGTGCTGGCTAACCAAGGACTTGCGTGTCCTCGTTCCACGCTTGGAGCCCAATGCAAATCTAAATACTCTGGTACACGGACAGGAGCAAGACTACAATGTCAAACCCATCGCAGGAGACAAATCCTATGTGGGCGAGTTTGTTGATGACCAACTTGTCTGGAACATCGTAACAAAGACAAAGAGCCTAGGGCCACTTGAGGTTGAGATCCAAGTTCAGCTGGCTGATTTCACCAAAGGTGATCTTTCTGCTCGGCCAGACGTGGCTGCTTCCCGTATTGTCACGGGTACTATCACGCAATCTGGCAGCGGTCTAGACGGCGCAGCGTTATGTGGCCGCACAGCCGTTGCCTACGCGGACCGCAGAGCTGGCAGATTCTTGGAAACACGTATTGTTACATCGGCTTTTGCTGTCCTAGGACATCACGACCATGGCCCCATGGCTATCGACAGAGCTACTTGTCTACCTCAACTTGCCAAGGCTGTCGATGCCCTCGCCATGAATTCAACATCAGATCTCAGTGGTCAACACGTCGTTTTAGTGGCAGAATCAACACCCACTCCCTTCGAAGAGGCAGTGAGAAAATTGACTGCCCACCTAGGCTTCCAGGTCTCAACAGTGACTAACACGGAGAGTCGTGGTGAGATACGGCGACTCGTCTCATCTGCGAACACCGTCGTCATTGCCGGAAAGCCCGATGTTGAGATCTTCAGAGATGTCTGGCAAGCCATGCCTCCTCAGTCCACTTTTGTTTTCGGCAGTGACGCAACTCTCGAAGATTACAGTCCGTTAGATACAAGACCGTTTGCGAGAGGTGTTGGGCTTCGTTTGTGTGGCGAGAACCCGAAGGCGACTCTTGAGACGAGCGTGGCGTTGCTGGACACTCTCGGTAAACTCTGGTTTCCCACTAAAACCGCAGTTGATGTGCAGGACTTGTCAGAAGCAGAGTCTCTGGACAGTATCAGGAAGGGATTGAACGAGACAACCGATGGCAACATCTTAAAGATTGTGTACGGGGAAAGCAAGGTCAAGGTAAGTTTCCAGTCGCGCAACCCAACATAGGCAGCCAATTGCCGAAAGTTTATGGGCCCAAATGGCTAACCATATTCCGCATTATTCAGACACGAAAACCCCTGGTCGAAGAAACACGGTTCTCTCCGGACGGTGCATACGTCCTCGTCGGCTGCCTCGGCGGTCTCGGGCGCAGTCTTACCACCTGGATGTTGGAAAAGGGCTGCAGAAACTTTATCTTCTTGTCGCGATCTGGCGCAGCGAAACCTGAAGCAGCAAATGTAATCAGTCGCCTCGAGGCTTCAGGTGCTAGCGCTCAAGTATTCAGCGTAGATGCAAGTGACGAGGAGGCTGTCGCCGAAGCTATCCAGCACGTGTCGCGCAAGCTACCCATCCGTGGAGTGATCCATGCCGCAATGGTGCTCCGAGACGGGCTTTACGAGAAGATGACATTCTCCGATTATCAGGCAGCACTGCGGCCCAAGATGCAAGGAGCCATTGCTCTTGATAAGGCGCTCGCCAACACCAAGCTAGACTTCTTCCTCATGACCAGCAGCATATCGGCCGTGCTTGGTAATCCGGGGCAGAGCAATTACTCTGCTGCCAATAGCTACCTTGATTTCTTGGCACTATGTCGTCGCCGCAATGGCTTTGCTGCCTGCTCCATAGCTTTGCCCATGGTCGAAGACGTTGGCGTGGTGGCTGAGAACACCGCCGTTGCCGAAGCCCTAGCTCGCAAGATGCCCTTTGGCATTAACGAGAAGGAAATGCTCACAGGCTTCGAGGCGGCGATCCTCCATGGTCAGCCCTCTGATGCCCGAGATGTAACCCTTGGCGACGTCCAGCTTGTGCTGGGTCTTGAACCTGACGCAATGCTTCAGGCCATGGACGATGACCACGTGGATCTCTCGGATGCATTCTGGTACCGAGATTCGCGAATGTCCTCAGTGCGAGCATCGCTTGAGGCCAAGAAAAAGGCGATGGGAGGTTCGTCCAGCGGCCAAGGCTCTGATCGCGCGTTTACAGCCACCTTGGAGGGCCTACCTGAGGACGAGATTCTCAAGGCACTAGGCGCGCACATCGTGGAGCGTGCAGCACGCATCCTTGGCCTCGACGCAGACACCTTCCAGCTCGATGGCGTATCCGTGGCTAACCACGGTGTCGACTCGATGATTGGGGTCGAGCTGCAGAGGTGGCTGTTCACCGAGTTTGGCCTGCAGGTCAGTGTCACGGTTCTGTCAGATCCAGATACGACCTTTGCCGGCCTTGCGCGGACTGCGGCGAGACACGCAGGACTGATTGGAGAGGAAGATGATTGTTGACATGGGGTGGTAGAGTAGGCATATGATATAAATTCAGTCAAGTTTGTGAAACAATTTAATCCACTTCGTCATTACGGTTCTTGCACGAAATGGTGACTATGTTTGTCACTAGGTGGGGTTTTCCTCTCGCGGTGACTGACTGCAACAGGATCCCATTTTGGCTGCGTATTGATTGATCCCTGGTTCTTCCCTGATCGACGGCGGCGCTTTACGTAGTTACCCTGACATTGCCGCTTCTCGACGACAAAGTCTTGGCCATCACAGCCCGAGGCGGCGCGTGGCATTCAACCTGCTTATCATACGATCATGATGCATCGCAACGGCTCTAGTATTTCTCTTGTTTATCGTAGTTATTACATGATCGATCGGTGCACTGTTCGATTCGTATCCATCAAGACCGACTTCGGCTCCAGCGGCGAGGCCTCGCGTTCGTTTCGACAGATTCGTAAAGCCTCCGAACCCTCTCAGGAGCAATAACCAGTAAGCCCCTTCACGACACCAAAGGCTCCACCACCTCTGCCAAACATCTCCTTCACATCTGCCACCAGCTCCTCTGGCCTTTCCAAGGCTGCAAAGTGCCCACCGCTCGGGTGATCTTTCTCGAACACAACCTCGCCAAGCGTGCGAACCCAGGTGCTCGGGTTCACATGCAGGTCTTGCGGGAAGTGGCTAAACCCCAACTTGACTCCGGGAGACCAGCGCCGCAACCTCATCTGGTCCAATTTGTCGGCGCGGCCATCGATATTATGCTTCGTCTCGTAGTAGATCCTCACACTCGCTGCTGGCCCCGCCGTGCTGAACCAGTAGATGCTGACCCAGGCGCACACCTCGTCGTCGGTCCACGGATACGCGTCCGTCCAGTCATGGAGCTTCTCGTAGATCCACGAGAGACATGCGACCGGGCTGTCAGCCAAACCATAGCCCAGCGTCTGTGGTTTGGTCGCCTGCTCCGCGGAGTACCCCTGGCCTTCGTTGCGAAACCATTCGTTGCGTCCCACGCCGTGCTTCTCTCGTGCGCTGTACGGCGTCAAGGCGTGCTGGGCTGCCAGAAGCGGGTTCGTGAGGAACGATGGTGGGTTTGCGCTGTCGAAGTTCAGGTGCGTCGCCTTGCAGTGCCCTGGGTACCGGTGCGCTAGACCACGGCTGATGTGGCAGCCCCAGTCGCCTGTGGGGAGCATCATTAGTTCCCTCGTCTAGTGGGTGAAGCGCTGGAGAGAGCCCCAGCCGCCCCCGTGAGATCGTGGCAGGAGTGTCAGGTCCGTAGCTTACCGCCCTGGGTGACGTATTCATTGTAGCCCAGCTTCAGCATCAGCTTGTTCATGGTCTCGGCATACTGCTCTTGCGCGAAGCCGCGTTTCTTTGTTCCCTGTGAGAATCCAAAATTCGGTAGTGACGGCGCGACGACGTGGAACGCAGGCGCGTTGATGCCATCGCCATCTCCCAGAGGCCCCAGGATCTTGATCACCTCGCCAAAGTGCCCAGGCCAGCCGTGGATGAACAGCAGCGGGATGGCGTTCTCTACCCGGCTTGGCTGGTGGATGAAATGAATCGCTAGCGGCTCGAAGCCTTCACACTGGATATCCGTGACGAAGTGCGGGAGCTTGTTGAGCTTCTCCTCCTCAGCTTTCCAATCGAAGCCGTCCTTCCAATGCTTGGTCAACCGTTTCACATCCGCGAGCGGCGCGCCCATGTCCCATGCTGCCGCATCGAGCTCATCTGGGAACCTAGCTAGGCCGAGACGCAGCTTGAGATCGTCAAGGCCCTCTTGGGGGATCGCAATAGTGTATGGTCTAATACCAGTCATCTCGTCTGTTGTTGAATTGAGAGAGACGTTTGTCTAGATGGGTATGACCAGGGATTGCACCATGGGGCTGTTGATCTGTTGGGGAAGAAGCCGTTAATAATATGTCCAAAATTCAACATGAACGGATGGAGTATACACTGGCTAGGTACTCATGACGAGCGAGTTCCACTTTAAATATGATGTAATGGTTCTGCAACCAACTGTCTTCTGTCGAACTGTTTATCAGAATAACATTAGATCCTATAATTAAAGTGCAGCCCCATCTATGTATACAAGTATAAGAGGAGAGAAAAAGGGGATAACGGTATGCTCACGAGGAAAAAGTAGCGACGGAATATTCTTTCGCTGTTTGTTATGGACTCGGGGGAACCGACACTGAACGTCCTGCACGCTCCATTCTCCTACCCTACACGCTGTTATATCGACAATTTTTATCCTCCAGCTTGGATAGCCCTGCCCCAAGTCCGCTTAAGTGACTTATCCAAGGCAGCAAGAATAGGCCTGTAGATGGGAAAGATGAAGTGCCAAGTCGTGGGGCAACGTCAGGAATAAGTCAACCTCGTAATCAATGACACTGATTGGGACCTAGCCTAAGACATCACCGCATCGAACAGAGGGTAATGCGGTGTAAAGATTAGCGTGCAAACATGAACATCTTCGCGCACAGACATTCGCAAACTACATTGACCGATATGACTATTTTCATAGTACATGATCTGGATTTCTACCTGTGCCAAAACAGACGTTGATACATGCCTCATAACCGTCAATGAATACCCAACTGCGCGACAAACGGTGATACAATGTCTGCGCAGTACTAGCAAATTTTGTATAGACAGACATGGAGGGTACAATGGCAAACTATTCAAAGTTTCTCCTCCGTCCACCCCGCGTACTTCGTTCCACATGGCCCTTGAGCACCCTCCTCGTCTCGACGAGACTCCTCTTCTGCTTGCTCTTGGCTTTGCCAAGCGTCATCAGGAAGTTCTTCTTGCGCGCCTTTTCCTTGTTGCTCGTACTCTTGCCCGAACCCTCCTTCTTGGATCTTCGGATTGCTTGGGTGCTCTTGTGCTCATCGCGATCCGGCTTGCCTTCCTTGGCTAGCTCCATCTTCTCCTCCTTGGTCAGCTTGCGTAGACGCGCGGGTGCCTCGATATTCTCCGCTGTCAGCCCATCATCGTTGTGGCGGTTTTCGATATCTTGCTGGCGTTTGCGGCGAGAGCCTCCCATGGCACTGGTGACAGCAGCTGCGGCGCGGAGTTCCTGGAGCTTGGCCAGATCTGCTGGCGTGAGGATGGTGGTGGTTGCCAATATAGATAGGCGTTGAACTTCTTCCTCGGCCTCGTTGACGTCCTTATCGTCTCCGTTCTCGCCATTAGTCTTCTTCTTCTTGGTGGCTGGTTCTTCGCCTTCCGCATCGCTGACGTCAATCCACCCACCCGAGTCACTGCTATCATCAGAGTCGAGTTCCCACTCGTCAGAATTATTGCCATCCTCCTCATCTTCATCACTTCCCGCCTCCTCTGGAAGACCCCTTTCTGCCCGTTTTCTCTTACGTTCGTCCTCTTTCCATTTTTCTAGTAAATCAAGGCCCTCGATCTGGCCCGCCTCTTCTTCACCAAACATGCGATGCTTGATGCTCCCACTCCGGAGGCCAATGGTGGCGTCTTTGCCGCGGTCTCTCTTCTTCAACAGATCGGCACCAACTTCGCGATATAATGACAAGAGACCCTTTGCAGCCATCATTACACCCTTGTCTTTACTTTTGCGATATTGTACCAGATCTTGAAGAAGAGTATCTGACATGGCCAGCGGCTGGCGAGCGCAAATTTCGCGGATGGAATTGAGACCAGCTGCGGCCACTTCGTTTGCCGAGGCTTCTGAGACAAACTCATTGGCAATCTTTTGTATCAGAGGTTCCAAAACATCGGGTGGCACCAAGTTGTGACTGGCTTGTGCCAGGGATGCCAGAAACGAGGTGACAGATTGTTGGCGAGGTGTAAGGAACTTGATAAACCAAGAGTAGAGCGACACCACAGTCAGCTTGTGTAAGCCAACAAGACGAGTGACGAGCTGAACGACCAGAATCTTGGAGTCCAGAGAAAGCTTTGCCTTTGTATTCTGCAAATGCTTCGAGAAGAGGTTCTCGGCGAATGACTGGGGATCGTGTAGCAGATGAAGTGCTGAAAAGTTCAATGGGTGTGGTGTAGACTTTTTGCGCTCGGCTCTCTTTACCTTGCCGACTGCTTTATCATATGCCTTCTTCTTCTTCTTCGTCTTTTTGTTGATCCCGAGTTGATGCTTGACTTGACTGAGGTCTATTTCCTCGTCACTGCTCTCGTCTTCCAGCTCTTCACGCTCCTTGTCGCCACCCAGGAAAAAGCGTACGGCTCCAATGATGACCTTTTCATTTTCCGAGAGGCAGGCTTCCTTCATCACATCGACCGGTTTAGCGTCTGTCCATATTTGTCGTTTCCAAAGTTCACGGGTCAGCTTGATAGCCCAGATGGCCCTTGGAGAAGAACGGTCTGCCGTGATGAGATTGTACAGAACGGTCTGAATGGTGCGGTTGAGGGGGTGGTTAATGGATTTCGAGTTTGAGTTTCGCAAATCGCTGAGAATCTTGTGAAACAGCAGCTCTCGCAGAGATTTGCTGGGTGACGATACTAAGATGGGGAATAGAGTGGTCAAGAGGCTCGTCGAGTCGATGACATCTTTGCGGCGCAAGAGAACTAGGCTGCCGACAATCTTCTCCCTCAACTCGGGATGTATGATAGCATGATGCTGGGTCAGGATGACCTTTAGGTCGTCAGGAAACGTACTCGTCTCGTCAGGGTAGCAGTCTGCGACGTGGGCAATCAGGTCGATCATGTTGTGGAAAGACTCGACGGAATCGTTCGTGGCCGTGCCAGGGAAGGAAAGGAAGATCTCGCGCTGTGACTCATACTGCTCCCATTGCTTCAGGAAGTCTTCTTTGTAGGACCTAGAGGCTTGGTTAGCACTGGGAGCCTTGGGGGTGTGGCCGAAGCGGTGGCTGGGCTTACTTTGGATCTCTTCGAATTTTGTACTGCAAATTCGCGCTACAATTGGTTAGCGGAGATGGAATCGGGAGAGGAGGGGGCCACGTACAAGTCCGCGTCGATTTTCTCGAGCGCTGCGACCTTTCGTTTGACCATTTTGGGCGTTTGCTTCAGCGCAGTGAGGTGGTGTTGAAGAAACTCGAGATAGTTTCCTTTGGCGGGGACAGGCGTAGTTTGCTTGGAGAAAATAAATTTTGGGATGCTTGCTGATAAGATAAGCCTGTGTCTGGCGGTACGTACCTCTCTGCCCCACTATTTACCGTCCAGCATACACTGCAGTAGCAACCCCAACCCTAATACGGCAGCAGCGTGTGCGATGCTGTGGGGTAAGTACATTATTTGGTGCACGTAAAATGAAAATGAAACAACCCTTTGAGGGATGAGTATGAGATTACTATTTTGGTACTTTATGTATTGCTTAACAAGTAATTGGGCAAGATGTTGTCAGTCGCTTGTATCAACTTTCAAGCGCATCTCCCTCCATATTCGTCAAACTTCGCTGGGTTCAAATGCAGGTGATGGCAAATGGGCTGTCCTACTAATCAGTTACTCCAAGAATTTGCAAAGAAATTTGAACAGATTAGGCCTTCATTTGTGCATCATATATAGACGCATGTATGTATATATCTATATTAATTTCTAGTCGTCTGACTTGAATTCGATAGCCACTCATGTATCAGTCGATCCGCTCCGGCACAGGCCAACTTACTTCCAATCCAGTTTGTTGCTGCGACGGATTTCACCACATGGTTGCTGATGCCGCCAACACACGGCCTCCCCAACGACCTTAGTATTCACTCCTTCTTAGACAACTACTGACTTTGAGATCCCAATTCTGGATCCATCCTTGTCCAAGACAACAGTGTAGTGTTTTAAGGTGGTATAGCCAAGGATGAACTTGAGGTGATCGGTATCCGCAGCAGATGATATAACCGCAGATGATCTGAACTGGGGACCGGGTCCTGAGTGGAGGTTCTCAAAGTCTGACCCAAGGTCACCCACAGCTAAATAACACTTCCCAGCCTGCCCTCCAATATCGGTGTTCTTGTCGGCAGGCCACCTGTATTCCGCGACATCGATGGAGATGTCGCCTCCAGCAAGCTTTAGGACTATCGGCTGCATTCCTTCGCAGGATGGCAGCACCGGAAGTCCAGCTGCCGAGTCTAGTGTTGCTTTGGTTTGATCTAAAAAGCTTTGGTAGCTGCTACTTGCGAGCAAGGTCAAGGTGGAGCCATGGTCGATGATACCAGCCGTTTGTGGTACCAGGCTGCTTGTGCCGTATTCGAAGCTAGCGTCGAGACCCCAAAAGGTGTTGGCTGGTGATCGTGTCGTAATGGGGGAGTATATGACATCGCCAATGGGGTCTACGCTGCCGAAGGTGATGGAATAATTGGCAATAGTCATAGCGGAGCCTTTTACCTGCCCTTGAGCAACGAGGTTGTCAAGCACAGTTGGAATTGTCTCGCTTGGATCTTGGATAATGGTGGATTTCGTGAGATCGATTGGACCTAAGCCCAGTAGGCCATCGGCATCCGTAATTCCTTGGCTAGAAGTGGCGGCTCCGATGCTCTGGTTAAATGTGATCCCGTCTAGAGTCACCAGATCGTCGTATTCCTCTCCCTTGAACTCCCCTGAACCGTAAGAGACAGCCACATATTTTCCCGTTGATTGGCTGGACGAGGTTTTTGTGTATAGTTTGGTTGCTCCCACCCATGTGTTTGACGAGGCCGGGTCGAATATGAGTGAATAGGTCTCACCAGGAGACCCGATCAGGACCTTCACCAAGCCCGATACCGCGTTGTCAGTGAATCCCACACGAAGGGTTTGTGTTACACCTAGAGGGGGTTCAGCATTCAGCATACGCTCAATTGAAATATTCAGGCGCACCTGGGACCGCAGCAATGAAAGTGGCGATTGCCACCGCTGAAGGGAGCCTGCTATCCCCGAACTTCATAATGTTGAGTGTACCTGGATGCTGAACGAAGATTATAGGCGATCCTATTCGTAATCCTAGAGATATAAAGCTTGGTGACTTGCGATAGCATGCAGGAGGTGGGCGCCGAGGCCGCACGCTCTCTCTTATAGAGCCACATGTTCAATCGTTGGGTGCTGTGCCGACCTGGAAGAGCGGTCCGATTTCGAAGCCTATCCCTCAACGGGCGTTGGCTTAATGAAGTGGTAATCAGTTGAGCCAATTAAAGCATTGTGTTCAAGACAGTTTTACAATTTTGTCGCATACCGCACAGCTTTTGTGTTCAATCTCACTGTCAAAGACACCAATACCTCTTGTATTGGCCGTATTATGTTTTACTATACTCCTACGAACCAAACTGGGAGACGCAGCAAGCCACGCATGTAGATCTGCGCCGAAAGCCACTGGTTGCAGTTCATTTCTGACTAGTGAAAGGGGAGAGAATACGAAAACCCGTCACTAACTGCAATTGTACCTTATCTGTATTGATGCCTTATTTCATGGGCGTGCTTGGAGGTCGGTACTCAATCGCAGTCACAGGGTTGAGGCGGCTCAGATTTGCCGAGACGGGACCATCTCCCTTGTTCAAGAGGATATGGCTTGTAAGACATGGGAAAGGGAGTGAGACACTCGGCAGATGGCAATTTCAGCACATAACCAACTAGCGACTTCTTAAAGCTAAGCTGGAGGCAAGGTCGGAATATGGAGGCGCTGGCACCGACAGCACTTCTGTTACAACCGGCGGTAAAGAGTGTCTGCACTAAATATGTCAAATCAGCATTAGTGGCCGTGGCTTGGATGAACTGGTAAAGGATTTGTTCGTATTGGGATGTCTTTATCTGAATGTGCCAGTTTCGTCTTAGCAGTGTCTTAGCTTGCAGGGTACTCATTACACCAACCCAGAACACATTATGCGCCCTGTCAACCTAATCAAAGATAGCATTAATTACAGACTCAAGCATGTTCGAATGTTTAGCTAGAAAAGCCCGCGGCAATACGCTAGTCTTTGAACAATAAAACCTCGAACATCCAAAATCCAATCCGAGTCTCGTACGGGACAGCCAGCGAAGCATTTTGGTACACGACAGTGATCGAGGAGGCGACGGCAACTGCTTTAGTCTTGCTATCATGTCGCGACTGATAAACCGAAGCACATCTCTATCAGCACACTCCGTGTCCTCTGTATGAGACTAGAGTCGTGTCGACTACGACATTGCGAGCCCGTTAGCGCTGAAGGTATGGCAGAAGTTGCTGCAGCCTCGCAGACCTTTCCGCGTTGTGTTAAAGTATCGGGAATATAAAGTACAGGTGATACAGAACTGTGAGTCAATATAACTCGGCAATTCTAGACGTGGCGCGACGATGGTGTGTCGTCGTCACCAGTACCATCAATTTCGTGTGACCTCGGAAGACTCACTTCCCATGTTTGGGCGTCAACATGCCCAGCTGCAGCCAAGATCTTGTTCGTTTCTGCAATTGAGCGTGCAGATATGGTTGCCCCATAATGTATCGCGCGCAAGTGATGTATAAGTCTGGTAGACCGCGCGAAGATAAACTGCGACGGGGTCGAAACTCCGGTACAAGGAGGCGGTGTACATGTTCCTCTGGCGCTGATAAAAACAGCCAGTTCCGAAGCATGAGCATCCGAATGAGACTCATGGTCCTCTTCAGTGACGAAAGACACCATGTCGTAACATACCAAGGCGTGGGCCCAAAACTCGAGTAAAGAGCGCCGAGGTAGCGGACTGGCAATGGTGCTTGATGAAATTCTTTAGGGCCCGAACGTAAAGGGTGCCGTAATCTTTGCGTTCGTGCTACACTGTGCTGCTTCTCAGTAATATGATGGAGAAGATCAACTCGTCGGACACCGTGGTAAATGACTGCAAGATCTAATGGGAAATCTCACGGATGGCGAGCCGCTGGTACTGAATGCTAGCAACGCGCATTTCCTCAGACCCATTGGCCAACCGGGCGCCTGCTATGCTTTGGACAGCGTAGAATAGAGGCAGAGAGCGTTGCCATTGTTGCAACACGGCTGATCAAAAGATATTCTTGTCCGAGTCGAACGTAGATAGGATAGGTGCGACATGGACAGAGTAGTTTCGCACCAGTTCTGTCGATGGATCGAGGAGTGATGCTGGTAAACTACCACTGCACCGATATCTCTCCCCATCTCGGGTCCCGCTGATGATCAGATTGCTAGAACGGAAGGGGAACGGGGAAACGTGGCTCTGTCATGTTG
This sequence comes from Calcarisporium arbuscula, assembly GCA_009828645.1. NCBI lineage: Eukaryota > Fungi > Ascomycota > Sordariomycetes > Hypocreales > Calcarisporiaceae > Calcarisporium > Calcarisporium arbuscula. Next base: position 378,919 of record WBSA01000024.1, on the reverse strand, counting down.
TCTAGCAGCGCCGGCGGCGAGAGTGCCAGCTTGATGTGAGTGTCGCCAACTTCGTCGTCATGGGGTAATATTGTGCATGTCGAGGGCGCGTTGCGGATAGTTGGGGTGAAGGTATAGATAGATCATAATCGAATACTGGAAGAGGTGGAGGCAAGGTCGGCTTCGTCTTTGGCGGCTCGTCTCTTGCCACGCTGGTGTGGGGTTGGCTCTGTATCCCTGAGACGAAGCCGGGAGTTATGCCGAGATTGACCACCTGTTTGAGGCTGGCGTCAAGCCTAGACACTCTTCTCGGCATCGAGCTTCTCGCGGCCACGCGGGAGTTAAATAAGTGGCCGAGATGATAAAACTTCCACGGGCGAAGAAGCCAGCCACCAAGAGGCGGCACTCAATTTCTGTGCCGGGACTCTGCAATTTCTTTCTCTTTTACTATTGCGTAACATATTTGCTTGATCTTCGTTCACATTGTCACGATCAGCCGACAGCTCAGCACTTCTTCTTACGCATGCTTTCAACTTGACTCGACAGTGTTTTGGTATCTATCTGAAGAGGCTGTTGGAGATTGAAGTGTTCCCGACAGCTTATAGTATCTGTGATCAGCACTTCTCATGATTTAGTAGAACCTAAGCAACTGAGACTGTCTTCGTCTTGGACTAATGAAAAGGCCATTTTGGAAATGCTTCGTTGAGCGTCCATTCTGTACGCCTACATGTAAGGAGAGGACAAGCGTTGAGAGGCTGCTGCGTAAGTAGATTGTGACGGAGAAGGCGAACATCGACTGTATCGCTGAGTGGGCGGCTCTCCAGTGGGGAGACGATGTCTGATCCACTACTAGTGTGGCGCTATATTTTACAGGGCAGGCATTCGTTCAGGCGACGACCTCTTTCGCGTCATCATCATCCTCTCCATCCATCAACCAATCCACCCCGCCTATCTCGTCCCCCCGCCCATCTTCTTCAGAGGACATGCAAGGCATAACGGCGATTAAGTCGTAGCTTGAGAAGCGATGGAGGGAACCCCACAGAGCGGAAGCCTGGCAAAGGCCAAGCGAAACCCGGTCCGTCGCAACCCCGAAAAAAGGCGGCAGCAGAACATCCAGGCGCAACGTAAATACCGTAAGTGAGTTGGGGATGTTATACGGAGTGAACGATGCAGTACAATTCAGAAGCGAGATGTGAAATGCTCATGTGTGTTCTCTTCCCAGGAGAGAAACTCCGCGAGCGACTGGAGGCGCTTGAAACGATCGCAGCATCAGTGGCGCAAACGAAGCAGCTGTCGTTGACGACGGACACAACCCGGTCTGGCCTGATCCAACCCGAGGCGGCACTAGATTACAGTATTGTAGACGAGGCCGGCCGTAGTTTATGGACGGATGCTCCCAAAGATGTCCAGCCGCCTCGTCCTCCGCCAGATATCGACACACCAGCATCAAGCATCTGGCAGTCTACGACATATCTGACGCCTCCAAACGATATCTCGTCGTCGTTAAGCACCTGGGACTCTACGGCTTGGGAATCCATGGCCCAGCTCCCCATGTCTGAGATGTACCCCACAACAGTGGCCTTCTCGAATCCCACAGTGCGATACTCACCGTCAGATGCTTCCTCCACAGCACCAGGTGTTCCTCTAACCCATATCGACCCTTCTATCCTCATGCATGCCAAGCACAAAGTTGGCATTGACCGACCGGGAGTGACGACCACCGTGGAATGCGACTGCTCCTCTCCCCATTTACAGGTACAAACAAGCAGTTCTAGCCCGAACAGCCGCGCCGAGGTCAGGATACTCAACATTGGACCCGTCGCACGTGCCCCGGATCCGTATGCTGGCCATCTTCGCCTGGAAACAATGTGCACACTGGCTGCAATAGACGCTCTCAGGATGCATATAGGCATCACGGAAGAGATGTTGTGCGTTGAGGAATGCCCCTCGCCCTTCTATCGGTCCATAAGAGGCTCAGCGACCGACGCGGCCAGGGAAAATATGATTGGCACAATCCAGGGGATATTCAAGACACTCATGCCGGACATGAGGCCAAGCGCTGATCAGATCACAGTGGAACACCCTCCATACATTGACATTTTCCCCTTTCGGACACTGCGGCACAACCTCATCCTCCACCAGGAAGAGGTGGACGAGGATGAATTTCTTCGTGATGCCCTCGCTGGCTTGGTGTGTTGGGGAGGGGCGGGCATTAGTAAGAAGGATCGCGACGTCTCCACAGGAAATGCTTCGTCGGGTACTCCGTGGGATAACCGCAGCTGGGAAGCAAAAGCTTGGTTTTTGAACAAGTATTGGGCCTGGCTTGGCGCGGAAGAAGGAGAACTTGTACGTCAAAGTGAGTGGTGGCGTAGCATCAGAGGCGAAGATCAGCTGGATCTGGAGGTGTTAGCATGAGATGATGGCAGCCTATTATTCCCTTGTCCAATTTCCAGCATCTAACAACATTCACGCGTGGAGACTATCATCAAATCTTTTGTATTGTCCGGGATCGTCACCTTCCGGGCCATCTCGGGATTTGGTTGTCGAGTTGCGTGCTGCGCAATCATCAGCCGCGTCAACATATGGAGCTGCACCAATCCAAACTCGTTGTTTTGGAGTACGATGTGACGGAAGTTGGGCATGGCGTGCAAGGCTTCGAGCAATGATTGTAAGCCACTCCACATAATCTCTGCATGCCTTCGGAAACAAGACAGCAAGCAAACGATAGTAGGCTGGCTTTACAATATCCCGAGCTTTTCTCCGGGCTAGACGAGATCGCCGTTAAAACCTACCCATAGTAGTACCCCGTAGGGCCAACCAGTCGCCCCAGATCTCCAGGCGCGTGAAGCATTCCATTGGCTCCCTCACCACTGCACAGGCATTTTTAACTTTTGCCGGACAAGGACATGCTAATCGGGCTTTGTGCGGCGCTGTGTTTGCGCGTATGTGGATCACGGTCTGATCCTTCAGGACGGAATGTCTCGACTGACAGGCGAGGACCCTGCACCGTCATCGAGTCCGATCGGTCTACTTCCTACGATATTATTGTGAATTCCTACTACCAATGACTTCAACTCCTCAACGTTTAGAATGGGCCTTTTTTGGGACGCGTTTCCCAATTTGGCGTTCTGTATGCGTATAGGCACAGCTCTACAAGGCTGTATACGAAGCGCACTAACGAGTGACGGAAAGTAAAGTGATGACACCAGTTCAAAATAACATACCAAGGTGTTGACCGGGCTATTTCCTTTTCAGCTTTCGAGAGCTCTATAAGGAAGTCAGTAGTCAGCACCTTACTCATCCCCGGTGGACGCGGTGGATGGAGATGCTTAGTTTGGAACTGATGGGCGGCGGGTATAAGACTGGAGCCTAGTTACAAATGGAATCCTTCGAACCGAAACTGACAGCACACGTCATACTAAGGCTGATTCGATCCAGTCACCGTCAAATCCGGTAATGCTACCATTTATAACTGATACATGAGGATCGTCGGCTTACGGCTCCATCTCAGGTGAAGGAGGTTGATCAGCGCAGCCAGTATCCGTTGCCCAGCACTTCTACGTCATGAATAGCTTCTTCAAGCATCCCTTTCACATGGACTTGCCTCACATCTGACTGTGAAAAGTAGATTCAGTGTAAGTATCCATGTATTCTGTGGGTTGAGGCTATCATCCAGCGGCACAAGAGGAAGAAAGGAGAGAAACATGTCGTCATCTCCCTGAACCTCATCTTCTTGAATAGGAGATATCCTTCCCATGGATATAGCCTGGCAAATTGTATAAAAGCACCAGTGCTTCCTCTTCAACTTGGGATATCACCTCCTACCACCTCAACAAAGCATCCTATCGTCTTCAAAACACTACAATCCGCCTAAACGCTTCCAACCTCACAAGTTGACTATACTTCGCCCATCATGAAGAACACTGCCGCTCTCGCCCTCGCCTCTGCTGCCTTCCTACCTGGCGCATTGGCAGACAGTTCTGGAAACATCCAGAAGATCAAGCTCTGGAGCGAGGACCAATGCAAAGGTGACCTCCTCTTCGACGGATCCACTGAGATCTCTATTGATGAGGAGTGGCCTGGTTGCCGACAGATTGACCTGTCGGAACTCACCAAGAAGGTTCCTGGCAACGACGAGGGGTGAGCTACTGAGTGCTGTGTTCTTAATTGACAAAGTTCAAATGCTGACTGCTCCAAAAACAGCGGCTACCAGTTCTACATTGGCCTCGACTCCGACCCCAACGACGGCGCCACCGTCATCGTCAGGAGCGGCACCACCATCGGCGGCGGCGGTGATCAAACATGCGGTGTTCCTCTGTACCAGTTCAACCACGCCGGCTGCTCCAAGGTAAACACAAACTCGCGCAAGATTTCTTTCCAGTACTGCTCCAAGGACGAGTGCAGCGAGGCGATATCCCAGAAGCGATCTGCCAAGTTTCGCCGCGACTACGCACAAACTGTCTACGTTGGCCAGGAACTTGATGCGCGGGACGATGGACGATGCAACGGGGACTGGAAGGCGTACGAGGGCAAGGAAGACTACCAGAGAGCGTCTCAGCAATCCCAGATAGTGGGCTCTGCGACGACGGCTGGAACTACCCAGATCACGCAGACCCGCTCTTCGAGCTACAGCAAGGGCAATGGCATGGATGCAGGACTCAACATTGCCGACATCTTCTCACTCGGCACATCCTTCAGCGAGGAATTCACTGAAACCGTCACGGATTCCACGGCCTACACGTTCACTGTGCCCAAGGGCCAGACTGGTGACATTGTTTTCACCCCTACGCTGCGCTGCACTTCTGGTATGTGTGCCCCCTCCCCGATGCATTTACGAGCCTTGCTAATGCGCCTTGCTCTAGGCGAGGGAACTTGCAACATTGACGGCAACGACGAGACTGTTAAGGGTGAGCTCTGCACTCCCCAGAAGAAGGGCGACAACATCCTGGGTGAGTACCGTGTTGTTGGACGTCAATAGATTGTATGCCGCTCCAGGTAGTTCATCTTTACACGCCTTGGGTCTTGAAAGAGTTCGGAGTGTAGAGGTTCGCAGATTTTGTACAATTAGACACCAACTCGGATGACCTTGATCGCACGAGAAGACAAAATAGAATGTATTTGCTCTTTCCTACAAAACTGATATGAATGAGCTGTACAGTCAAGTGATGTTAGATACATTGTTTCATTGGCAGTGCGCGGCGCTCTCTCTCATCCCTGCTAGCACCACATTGAAGGCACTACTATTTGGTCAGGATGTGACGCTAGACAAGGGGATTATGTCGGTGCATTACCTCTCACCTTTTTTTAAGTTTGCTGTAGCAGTAATGGGCATTTGTACTTAGGATTCATAAACAAAACCTGAAGGTAACCCTGAAGGAAAGCCGTAACGCAGGTTTTATTCTGCTTAATATCTATAGCATGATTCTGTACTGAGGCTCTCCGAGATCATTGGGGTGTTACGCTGGAAATACCCAACCTGTAAGAATTACCCTGCTCTGCCAGCTTGAGTGATTGATGACAGGACCGTACCGAAACAACAGAAGCAAGATCTATCAGGATCTTACTCATGAACTTTGCTAACTTCTGACTAATGAGTCAGTAGATAACAGGCAAGATATCAATAAGAGAGGCATCATAGCAAGTGCAGCTACAGGCCCTCACCACCCAGTCATGGACCTTGTCAGTCCAGGATCCCAGTCGACGGCTCGTCAGTGACAACATCGTAGAGCAGGATCATGCCCACTCCTTCATGGCTCGATTATCCCTTTCCATTCAATTGTAAAGAATGAAAAAGGCTTATTGGGTAAAAAAAAGATGAGCAGTACCGATTCCGTGGGCACACAGAACTCCTTTCAGTAACAGTTCCTCACACTGGTATTCTTCTGCGCAGATATCAACATATTCACCATCGTCCTGAACAACCGTGTGCGTCAGTCAATCTGACTCGGAGAGGCCTGACGAACCAAAACCAACGTATTTTTCGACAGTTGAGTACCATGTCCCGACCTTCACCCATCCCAGCCAGCTTGTTTGGAGCTCCGCTTGTATACGTCGGCCTCTTCGCGCGCTATAAGACCTTCTCGCTGCCTAAGACATCTTCGGTGTACCACGCGTGGTTAATGACGCACAAAAGAGCATTACAGGCGACACCAACGTTTCGCCCTTTGTGCATGCCAAAGCAGTTTGCGACATCGGTGTAGGGATGTGCTGCCTCAGGCTACAGTATCAAAATAACGACGGCGCCGTCCATGTAGTCTTGGTTGCTTCTATTATGATTGGGATAAGCGATGGATGTGTTGTGTGGTCTTGTGGCGGCAAAGGCCTGCGGCATAAAGCTTAGGGACATTGGTTTGGTACGGTCTCTATTCTTGCTCCTTGTGTGATAATGGGACTACTGTTATAGTTCGGTGATATGATGATGCCTAGTTCTATTTCGCCCACCCCATTTCTCTAGATAACCACCACTCTGCGCTATATAATACTACCGCAGAACCAACTCGCCTCAGCGATGTTTAACCCATGACACGTGTACAAAATGGCCAAGGTTTGGATAGGATCATATTAATTTCAGGACCATGCATTGCACTATTTTGTACGAACCACAGTTTATATATAAAAGCTATCGAATCTCTAGCTAGAAACAATGCGCTGCTTTCGTAGGTGCTACTACTTCTGAGGGAATGACTTTCCTGGACGTCCTAGCACTGTAAATATCCAAGTGGATTGCTATTCTCACTGTAGCTTCGGCTATTCGCACCGTCTATACATTCCCTGGCTGTCTGGATAGCGGCGGATGACGTCCGGGATGAGCTCGGAGGCGTCGTTACAGAAGAGGCAAGACTAGCAGAAATAATTTCACCTCAGATGTGAACGACCCGAACTAGTTTGCTATTTCTAGTTATCGTCTCGGGTAGTGAACTATTGGTGGTAAATTGGTAATTAGTGCATTCCTTTATCCGAGACAGAGTGGCACGGGGCCGCGGGTGAAAAGAAAACATGAGACGTGGCTAAACCTAAATCTATAAAACCCGAGCAAATGACCGTCAAGCCCTGCATTTACTTTCCACTTGGTAAGACAGTCACTGTGCGTCGACAACTTCGTCAAGCTTAGTACATCGGAAGAATAGTTGGTTATTCATCGGATAGACGTAGAGATCTCATATACAGTATAGGGACAGAGGTCCCTTAAGAAGCGTGGCCGCAGTTGTTAAAGATGCTGAGACTTACAGGAACACGGGTTCAACTTAAAGAAGCATTGCATCTTTACCAAGAAAAGCTGTGATGGCGGTCTCATTATGTAAACATCATGATTTGTAGTTCGTTGGAACCAAGTCCTCGTTTGTGCTTTGCATGATGAGCATGATTGTCTGGAATTCTTCCCGTCCCATGTTTACTAATTCATGCTCCTCATTTTACGACACACTAATACTTTGAAATATAGGCAATTCGCGCTGGTACTATCCTGAGTAGGTATGAATGCGATGCAAGAGGTTATATTGACAACGGGCTCAAACACGCAAAGACGACTCACCATTATGCTAGAAATCCAATCCAAGGAATAAACCGACATTGTTCAAGTGATTTCCAAAGCTCTAGTCAGAACAGATTGTGTCAGTCTCTTCAAACAGTGCCCGTTTCTAACCAGGAACCTCTCAACAGTCAGATTGATAGATCCCTATTTAATACTTCTCCGCAGTCTAGAGTTATGAGGTAAACGGTGTGGGCCTTTGGTGATGAACGTCCGCCGTTTGTGTGTGCCCAGCAAATATAAAACCCCAGCCAGCCCCAAGTCTTGGAAAGATTCTACAGGCTCACGAAAATGCACAGTCTTAAAGGACATCATGTCCCCTAGATCAGTTATAACAGGCCGTTAGCCTTCGTAATACCCATCGTTGTCAGTCTGAGACGTTTCCCGTGTGGGCGTTTATCTGGGTCTGTTAAGCTACCTACGCCGAGCAGCACCAGGTCATCCGCGTCGGCGAGAGAGATGACCCATCACAACTGGGCCTTCATCATGCTACACACTGCCTCAAAATGCAAACCGCTACCCGAGGACACTGCCAAACCCAGACTAATCCCAGCATGCTACCCCGGTGTCGCATATGCGGAGAGCTTATGGCATTATTTATACAATGTATGATGAAGGGGGGAATATGGAGGGAGCAGAGAGACAACATGACAACTGCAAATGATTTGACTCCACCAACGCCTGGAGGGAGGTCGTCAAGTCACCGGGGCGTTGAAGTTGAGAAGTAACAGTGCCAAGTGGTGCAATTTGCGACCTACTTAACACAATGACGATAAATAAGTAGCGGTAATATACCGAACCTTGATGCATTTGATATAGCTATGCATATTCCCGAATAATCTCGTAACTTGCTTCACACCACGACTGGATCATATGCCTTCTTCACCTACTCCACGTATATGAAGGGATCAGTTAGTATCTACTCCCTACGAGATATGGTCCATGAAAACCTATTCCGATTGTACGTCATAAATGAAAGTGTTTTTTTGCAATGTCGTTGTAGAATCACAAAGTGCAGCGTTGGGTCCAATTCAAGTGGCTCAAGGCTGAAAGGGGAGACGTTTCTCAGACTCTGCTTTATAACTCCTGTAACGTAGGACCCTATATATCCTAACGCTCTTCTGTCCCTCAAGTTATGAACTGGGGTAACAGTGGAAAATGTTCTTGATATAAATCACATCAGAGTGTAGAGTATAATTTGACATCCCAACTATGAACTATGGTTGCGAGAAATGTCCATAGACAACATTCAATGCTCTACTAATGATGCACTACCATTGTGATGCTCCTCCATGAGCAATAGAGGTGTCGCGTGAACAATCGGCAATCATTACGACAACACCAACTCATTGAGAACAGACAGCAGTCAAGTAATGAAATAGAAGCATGCAGAGTGTAACTTTTACATATGCTACAACATGTAAGTGCAGCTTTGGTTTGGCAGCGTGGAAGCGAGCCATAACTCGGACTCAATCGTGGCAAAATTGAGACCTGATGGCAGTGAGATGTTGCAAATTCGCTCGGCCAAACGAACCAGATCTCAAGCACTGAATTGCCATAATTTCTGCAAATTTATTCACCGAGAACTTCCATATTTCATTTACATATTTCAGATTTATATTTCAGAAACCAACATAGCTGTACATAGCACAAGAGTATGCCTGGCCATATATTTACTGGTCCACTCGATTCTTGGACAGGTGCAACGTGCTCAGATATGAATCTATAGATGGCTGGAGAAGAGACTGGCGTTGACTTGGCAGCATGGCTATGATGGGCTGTTTGCCGTTGGTGTCTTGAGTCTATCCTTGGCATCATGGATAGCGAGCCATGGCGAGTACAGCTTCTATACAAATGTCTTGTCAGCGATTGCTCTACTCCAGGAGCAGTAACCCACATAAAACGGAACAAGAAACCGGTATCCTATAGGTAACTTTTTGAAGCCGATTTGCGCCAAGTGCCTATGCTCAAGGTCTGTCGAAGCTGCCGCACGTGGATGAGTGAACTGTTCTGATTGGACAATTAGGAGGGAGCTATGTGGAAAATGTTAGTAGATACTTGCCCATTGGCGCTACATCTACAATAAGAGTGAGTATTAGCCATCATCCGCCAAAACCACACAATAAACTGAGTTTATTGGTGATGCTCCATGCAACCACATTTCTGCAGCCACACCTTCTTCTCGTCAATAGACTCGCCCATCATCCAGACGTGGAACCTCACATTGCGGAGAACATACGAGGACGGAGCAGAGAGCACGAGACCTCTGCATCTGTCAACTCGTCGCGTGGTTCCATGACACTAGAGTCAGACGCTTCTTCTTTGCTCCGAGAGATCTGCCCGGATGGTAGAACCTCCACAGTTTGACGTTACTGCACCTCATGGTAGAGCCTTAGCTAATGCCAAACTCTTTGCAGCGGTGACTGATCACCTGCCACGATGAATTGCCTCTGTCGTCCCCACTGGAGCCTTGGAGTCTTGGAGTCTTGGGTCTTGGAAGAGTCCCTAGAAGCCAGTTCGAGTGGAGGAGTTTATCCACCAAAACTCGTCTAGTCCATCTCTTGCAGCATCACACGTCTCTCAGCTGAACAACCTTGCCACCTCCTAAGCCCTTCTAGCGATCTGCATCCGTGGCTTCAGGTATCTTGGGCGCCCAAAAAACCACCCGCTGCCCCCTGTCAACAACTCACGTCGGCATGCCACCACTGGCTCAAGGATGTTTCTGCCTTGGGGTGGACGGTGCGGCCGATGGTGGAAATGCTCTTGACTCTCAGCCTTGGCCTTTGCCTCCTGTGCTCCAATGAAGTGGTTATTCGTCGCCACGCTCTAGGCTCATATTGCAGCCCTTCTTTGGCGTATAATGTAGAGCAGCCTTGGCAGATAGAGGGCAACACGCCACTTGGGTCGTGGCTTCTTCTTAGGCTATTTAAGACGACGGCTATCAATATAACCGCATGCAGACTTGGCTATGCACTTTGTCAAGGTAGGTATATAGTCTCGATACTCTGTCCAACATTATTCCACTGTTATTTGTTCCATCGCAGTTCCTCACGCAAGCCGTATACCCCTCATCCGAGTTTGTTCGATCCTCAACTGGTTGCGTTTCAACGTCAAGCAGTGGAGACAACGAGGTCTGAATACGAGCCACCATGGCCCTTCACCAGTATGACTACCTCTTCGCCGTGGGCACAATCTTCGCCTTTCTCGACGCCTGGAACATCGGTGCCAACGATGTCGCCAACTCGTGGGCTAGCTCCGTCTCGTCTCGCTCCATCACCTACGTCCAAGCTATGATGGGCGCCAGTCTGATGGAGTTCTCTGGTGCCCTCGGGGTTGGCGGGCGGGTCGCAGACACTATTCGCACCAAAGTTGTCGACATTCACTCCTTCGATGAGGAGCCCGCTCTCCTGATGCTCGGCATGGTGTGTGCTGTTGTCGCCTCGGCTTCGTACCTTACCTTTGCGACCCGTGTGGGCATGCCCGTTTCCACCACCCACTCTATTCTCGGAGGTGTGCTGGGTATGGGTATTGGTGCTCTAGGTGGAAACGGTGTCACGTGGGTTGGATATAAGAAGGATGGCTCTCTTGACATATCACAGGGCGTTGTTCAGGTTAGTGGTTTTTTGTCCATCACATTCACGCCGACATCTCTAACAGTCTCATCTCCGATGTAGGTCTTTCTAGCTTGGATTATCGCCCCGGTCCTCTCTGGCATCTTCGGGGCCACCGTCTTCCTAATTACGAAATATGGCGTCCTGCTCCGCTCTAATCCCGCACTCAAGGGCCTCGTCGCCGTGCCCTTCTATTTCTGGTTAACCGGTTCCCTCGTTGCCATGCTTCTCATCTGGAAGGGCGGCTCATACACGGTCAACCTAACCTCCGCTCAGATTCCCGGCGTCGTTGTTGCCGCTGGTGCTGCCTGGGCTCTCCTCATCACTTTCTTCCTTCTTCCTTGGATCTACCGTGTCGTCATCAAGGAGGACTGGCAACTCCGCGCCTATCATATTCTCCAAGGTCCTCTCTTGTTACGCCGTGGCGAAGTGCCTCCTCCCCCAGCCGACTTCCAGGGCGTTGTCCGCAACTTCTACGAGGGCCATCTCACTAGAGATGAGCTTGAGGCTCGCCGCGCTCACCTGGCACCGGCCAGCGTGCCCGAAGATGTGGAGTCTGGGCAGCAGGCCAAGACCAAGGAAGCCGAAGGTTCCGCTTCCGCTCAAGGTGACGAAGCCGAGAATGCGCCTCCCAAGTACAAATCAATCATTGGACCCAAGCCCGACGGACCTTGGCACTCTGGTGCATGCCTCTTCTGGTATTTCAAGTGGGCAATTCTCCGAGGTGTGGACCAGGACATCGTTAGCTCACAGAACGACAAATCTGTCATTGCTGGTGATGTTGAGGAGATCCACGCCCGGGCTCGTCACTACGATAACCGCACCGAGTTCTTGTACACTTTCCTCCAAGTCATGACTGCGGCCGCTGCCTCATTCACCCACGGTGCCAATGATGTTGCCAACGCTGTTGGTCCTTATGCCACCATCTTCCAGATCTGGCAGACGGCTGAACTTCCCGACAAGTCCGATGTGCCAATTTGGATCCTGGCTGCTGGTGGTGCTGCCATTGTCATTGGTCTCTGGACGTACGGCTACCACATTATGCGCAACTTGGGTAACCGTGTGACCCTCATGTCTCCTGCCCGCGGTTTCTCGATGGAATTGGGCTCTGTCATTACCGTCATCATGGCCACTCGTCTTAGTAAGTCCTGATACCTGCACATTAGTCAATGTGTAAACGATCGGGGAATATGCTAATCGTACAATAGAGCTTCCTGTTTCCACCACTCAGTGCATCACTGGTGCCATTGTCGGTGTCGGTCTATGCAACGGTGATTGGCGCTCAATCAACTGGCGCATGGTTGCTTGGATCTACATGGGTTGGTTCATCACAGTGCCTGTCACTGGTCTAATTTCCGGTATTCTGATGGGTTTCGTTACATACTCTCCTCACTGGTGAGGTGTGGAGGCAGCATTCGTAGCGTGATCCGGGATATGAACAAGCGTACATAGGCTTGCTAATTATATAATTAAATGAGTGTTTTCAAAAGCCCTCTAACATCCATCAATGGGGGGGGGGGGGGGGGGGGGGGGGGGGGGGGGGGGGGGTGGGTGTGGGGGGTGGGGGGGGGGGTGAGGGGGGTGGGCGGGGGGTGGGTCGGGGGGGGGGGGGGAGCGCATTGTTCTGACTTGAAATATTACATCATCTATTTCCACCCCATTACAGCACAAATAGCATCCTGCTTCGCTGCCCCGCGAGAGGATGGATATTTAAGCCACGTTTTGTAGAGCTGCCTTGGTCATCGACTCTAAGTTTCCCCCACCCTCTTATACCAGATCAACCCTTCCACCTCAGTTCTCGCCCGCCACTCAATTCCAATCGAGTCAACGTCGCCATCGGAACCGACCCGGAACTCCACAGCGCCAAATCCGTGCATTGTGAGCGTCGGGGCGTCGGCGAGATCCACGTACATGACCCACCTCTCGCCCGAGACGTGGGCGAAATCACAGCTCACGCGAAAGTTGTTGTCTGGCAGCTCGGCGTGGAGCTGGATGGTGGATTTGGTGCTGCCTACACCGGGTTTGTGAGACATCTTCAATCGATGGTATTTATATCCGGGGTGGTAATATAGGCCGACGTATTTATGGAGAGGGAGTGAGGCGGCGATGGGGGTTGTAGGACGGTCTGGGTAGACGTGGTTGAGGCCGCCTTGAACGGTTTCACCGATTTGTTTTACGGCGCCGTTCCATCTTTTTTTGCGAATTTGTTAGCGGCCACCATTGCTAAGGGACCTTGCAGCTTTTAGGAAGACTTACTTCTTCAACCAGTCGAATCTCTCGATATCGGGAACACCAAGCCGATCGTCAACCAGCCTCCATGTCGACATCTCCGCCACCCCCATTCGCCGTAAAGGCCGTGTTTGCCCAGGGACAGCAACTCCAAAGTCCAACCCCGGAAAGAAAGTGACCCATCGCCCCGAACGCATCCATCCACCGTGGTTGAGGTCCAGAAGCGGTGGCCGCGGTAAGATGATGTCTGCCAGCCCTTGGCGTACATGACGGGTGTGTCATACGGGGTTGGGTCATGGCCTTTTCCAATGACGATTTGCGGTCGGCGGATAACGTTGTGTCCTGCTTGCGATAGGGGAGACTGCTCGGAGAGCCAGAATCGCAGCCATTTGGCGAGGTCTTTGGCTGTAGTGATGACGGCGCCGGATCCGGAGACTTCTTCGGTTGGCATACGTTCAAAGGCTGTGTACTCATTTTTCTCTGCGTCCCAATAGTAACCTCTTGCTACTTGGTTTTCAGATGCAAGCGCTTGATCTAGTGATAGGTACGTGTCCTCCATCCCGAGAGGTTCCCAGAGCCATTCGCGCAAGGCATCGCCAAGGCACTGACCCGTAATCGTCTCAATCACATGAGACAGCATCGCGAACATCAGATTACTATAACAAAACGTCGTGCGCGGCGAACTCGCCATGGGTAGGTGACGAAGATTGCGCACAATCTCACGTAGAGTGATGACTCTTCTCGGCCCATCGAACCCTTCAGGGCGCACATACCTCAAGTACGCATTGTCATGCTTTGCGATGCCAGTACGGTGACTGAGCGCGTCTTCGAGCGTGACGTTGGCCGTGGCCCATTCGTCCTGCAGGACGAAGTCGTCTCTGATCAGGGAGCAGATGGGGGTGTGCCACGCGAGGGGTTTGCCATCGTCGCCTTTGTAGCGGCCGCTTTGGATTAAAAGGGCAAAGACGGCGGCGACGTGGGCTTTTGTCGTGCTGCCTGCGTAAGAGAGCGTCTCTGCGGTGAAGGGGATTGGGTCGGGGATGTCTAATGAGGGCAGTTCTGCGATCCCGTAACACTAAGGTGCGGTGTAGCTGAGTTGGGCGCATGGTGCGTGATGGCCATACTTTTGTCCAGGTAGTTTTACCGTCAATGACGGCAAAAGATACACCGGGAACATGCCACGTCTCTAGCAAGTTACGGACAAAGTTTGAGAAGTCGACTGGAGGGCCATTCTGAGGCCGCCCTTCTTTGTGATACCCATCGCTGGCGGCCCATTGCTCGCTCCTGTGAAGTCTTGGAGGGCTAGCAAGGGGGAACAGTTCGACTTGCGCAGAGTACCACAGCGATAAGAGACGGGGTTTACAATGGAGAGTTGGTTGGTGATGTCTAATATCAGGTCATTTGCAATTGGAGTTTGATCAGGATGAAGCAGAATGAGTCGTATCCAGAATCATATTTATAGTGTATGTGTGGCGTACTAGTTGCGAGTCGGGCAGTTATTCCTGTTTTGGGAGGTGGATTGTCGTCGACGTGTTAGTGCGTGGGCGGTTGCGTAATTCGGCCACACACAACCGGGCACATTTGGTCTGAAGGCTTGATGCTGCCCGAGAGAAGCGATTTCCTTTCTTTGTTCTGTTCTTGAAGACTTGGCATTTGTCTTCTTTCCGCTGCACCAGATTTTTGTCTATCAATGTTTGTCTGTGTATCGTAGAGCAGGTGCAATATCTATGGAATGCTGAGTGTATAAGAGTAATGGACCCCCCCCCAACAAGCGACCGTGAATAAAGACCTCGTGTCACTTATGGCTAGGACACTTTGAGGCTTTCAAATGTTTTTCTATAGATTTCTTGAATGTGGTTTATTATTTCCAATTGGCTCCTTTCTAAACAAGCAATCACTAAATAAGTATGCGTTCAGATGATCTGCCTCCAGATACTCCACAAAACACAAACTTGAGGAGAAATTGAACATGGACAGGTACAAGTCAGAAGCAAAACCGCATGCTCTTACACCATTGCTCATTACCGAGTAAATATCAATGCCCACGCCATCAGAGACCAGTTTCCAGCTTCCTTCGACCAAACGCGCGTCTCGATAAACTTCACCAGCTTGCTTGGCAGCTGCCGGATCTGTGTTCTTGGTTCTGCAGAATCGCACTGCTGGTTTGGTGGAAGCGACTTCGAAGACTCAACAGAGATTTTGGTCTCGAGGTTTATTCGTTCCGGGTCTGGGTCGTTGCGCCAGAAGCACATGGCTGCTTGGTGGATACTTCCGCCATGGGAAGCTGTTTACAGCAATCAAGTCGAGAAGCCATATTGTGTAGATACCGAACGCTTCTGAGTTGAATTGCCAATATCCGATGCTAAGGACAGGGAGGTTTTACAGCGTCTGAGTACGAATTCAATGTCATTGGTGTCCACTTTTGCAACCCAGCACAGATACGCAGAACATCGGCCATTGTGACAGCAGAGTCCTCAGCAAGCAGACATAGATCCCCGACTTGATCCAGGTGAAGAGTATAGTTTTGATGACTAAATATCCCGAGCCTACTGGATCACTGTCGAGAGAGGGTGTCAAGCAATCGTCGGCGACCCAGATACGGCCCGAATGAAGCAATGTTCCATGGGAATGGGAGCTGCCACGGAAGATAGGTCTCCCCCCCAGTGTTTGTCTACGAGAATCCGGCAGGCATGCAAAGGCATTAGTGGGATCCTCTCGGTGATGAGGGCCTAGCAGGTGGTGAAGTGCTGAGGAACGCGTTTCAGGAGAGTTGGCCACTCAGACAAGTCGGGGTGAGGGACTCGATGCCTGCTTCAAGGACGAGGACCTCCATTCATCCAGGCTAGACAAAACAACAATAACATGCACATTAATTCCATCAGTCTGTGGAAATACACTCGCCCGCATCTCGTTTCGATAGCGCCCACAAGCACCGCACGTGCCCGAAATGTGGCATGGCAGCATATCCTCGCTTGCCCGCCTGTTTATGTGCTTGGTCTCTCCAAACTCTCAGCCCCTAATTGCCGATTCCAACCCAGAAATCACTTCTAGACGCTCCCTCTGCGCAGTTTAATGTCACGCACAAACACGACGGCCCGCCCTTTGTGTGCGGCCGCACGACGTGGGCCTCGCAAACCGATAGCTGAAGGTCAAAGCTTGAAGCAAACAAAACCATGTCTGTCCCACTCTGGTAGCGTGTACGGCGTCAGGATTTGGAATTCACCATCGTAATTGTCTTCGGGATTGGAAATGTTGGGAAATGAGAGAGGTAGCAGGATATTAACAGAAATATCGGAGATATCGGCATGTTGAGATGCTGTAGAACTTCTAATAAAAGACTGCATATCAATGGCTCCTCGTATTCTTGGATCCTGGGAAGGAATACAACTTTCCTCATGGGATCCAGCTAGTGCATGGCGCGCCCGTGCCTCATCGTACATTCACAAGCAGGAAAGTGTCTCTCGATCGAGTATGCTGGATCCCGTCCAAGAATACAAGGAGGCACAGACATGAATGTGCTACTCAGGGCCTTTACTCAGCCCGCGTCTCGCACAGGAAGTCGAACCGATGTGAAGATCAAGTGGAGGCACACCCATGCAGATTGGTCGGACGGAGCGTGTAACATCGCCACTGAATCATGGCACCGCTGTTTAACGGCCATCCGTGAGCTATTGTGCTATTATTTACCTGACCACGGGTCAATGCGGGTGCACCGACCTGTGAACCCCATACGAATCAAATGCGAGTTGATTGTGATATAAGATCCAAGATCCCATATCCCAGATGAACGCTCCACAGCCGTTTTCCAGATAAATAGCCGACAACTACTCTTCACATTCCTGTCCATTCCTTTCTTTTCTCTTTACTTTCTTCTGTCCCTCAGGCTTGAGCCGTCTACAAGGCACCATGAAAGTCGCAGTCATCGGAGGCGGCCCCTGCGGGCTTGCCACTCTCAAGTTTCTTGCCCGCGCCCATGAATTCTTTCCCATCCCGCCTCTAGAAGTTCGGCTTTTTGAGGCCGAATCTGAGATAGGCGGGACGTTTGTTCATAGGGTGTACGAGGATGCTGAGGTATGCTTTCCTTCCTGACGTGACGACTGGATACCCATACCGAGCCTCCCCACATACGCATTTATCTATGTGATTCCTTGCCTGTTTTCTAACGGTTGATCAATCTTGTAGATGGTATCGTCCAAATATCTTACTGCATTTTCCGACTTTCGCCTCCCTCGCGATGCACCCGACTTCGTCACCCCCGGCACCTATGTAAACTACCTAAAGGACTACGTCGCCGCCTTCGGCCTCGCCCACATGATTGAGTGCAACGCCAAGGTAGAAAAGGTTCAACGCGGTCCAAAAGAAAAGGGGCATGTCCTCCATGTTTCAAAGCCCGACGGCCACACATTCCACTGGGAGTGCGACGCTGTTGCCATTTGCAGTGGTCTTCATGTACACCCTCGCATTCCTGACATCCCAGGAATTGAGAGAGTCCCAACAGTCTTGCACTCATCAGAGGTAAAGACACGGGAGCAGCTTGGTAAAGATACCCATGTTGTCGTGCTCGGAGGCGGAGAGACGGGCATGGATATGGCGCACTTGGCTATAACGGGTCCTACACAGTCAGTCGTTCTCTGCCATCGAGACGGATTTTTCTGCGCACCAAAGGTAAGCCGAGCCTATTGGCACGTTATCAAGCTCATTCTTGCACAAACTGTAAAATTAGAGAGCTGACGAATCGCTAGATCATACCGACGCCCCAACGACCAGGATTCAGGGCACCAACAAGACCAAACAAACCAGTCGACACGTCCGTCGCAAGTCTGTTCGATACAGCCTACGCTCACCCAATCCTTCAGCGCAGCTCATTGCTATGGACCGCTTACGATCAATGGGTAAAGAAGATGCACTGGCTTATCTCGGGTACGGAAGAAGGCCCGGATCAGTGGGTAGGTCATATGAGCAAAGCGAGGAAGCATCTCGATGCAGGTGAGTCGCCACTGCAGCATAATTCCATGTACTCGTGTTTAATTCGTGATTTTTTAGTCTTTATGTGCAAGTCGGATCGCGCGCTGCCTTACCTATCAGCAGGGCGTCGCTCTCAATCACGCTGGAACCGAATCCGTGCCTCACTCCTCAACGTTCCCATCAAGGAGACGAACGGCAGACGGATCGATGTTTCAACTTGGCCAACAGAAGTAGACGAAAAGGGCTTCATGAATTTCCGAGAAGCCAAATCCAAGACGGCGACAACCCTAGATCGGCGCGTGAGACCTGATGTGGTCGTGCTTGCAACAGGATACTCCGCCAAGTTCAACTTCTTGGACAGCGATTATCCACAGCTGCACCAAGTTAACGTTCGCGGCATTTATAAAGAAGGCGACGTCTCTGTCAGCTTCATTGGATTTGTTCGACCAGGCATAGGTACGTATCCCGAAGTTCACCAACACGCCATATGTCGAGCTCTGCTAACTTCCTCAAAGGTGCAATACCACCGCTTGGAGAGCTGCAAGCCCAGCTCTGGGTCTACCGGCTTCTCCAGGCCCGGTATCCTCACTTAATCCCCCTTGGGCCCGAACCAAATGCCCTCAAATCTTATGACATGGACTACAAACTACACCCCCGAGCCGGCTACGACATGTACGCAGACAAGCGAGGGGTGGATCACGAAAGCTACGCCTACCAACTAGCCCTCGACATTGGGGCCGCCCCTAAAATCACATACGTTATGAAAAGGGGTTGGAAGGTCTTCTTCACCTGGGCCATGGGCTCCAACTTCAATCCCAAGTTCCGCCTAGTCGGTCCGTGGAAGAGGGAGAGTGACGCCGAGGAAATTATGCGAGTGGAGTTGTATAATGTCGTCAAGCGATCAGGTGGACTTATATGTTAGCGAACATCATATCTACTCAAACGGAGACTCGTGCTAATGACTGCGATAGACCTCCTGACGTATTCCATCATCCCTTTCTTCATATTTGGGGCAATGAGCATTGTTCTATACGCTTGCACAGGGTTCCTGGCACTGCTTACAATGGTTGGCGGCTGGTTTGCTCGGCTAGCGGTACAATGTCTAGGAGGGATGCGATTATCCTGAGATTCTGCTGTAGCGTTAATGGTATTGCTCATATACCTGTTATTATGCAGAATCCAGATTTTCCAATCCCTGCCCTCACCAACCCTTCTTTGGCTGCTAGCTTTGGCCCTACCAAAGGACTACTTAGTTATAATCTTGAAGCTCTTATATTACTTGGCCTAGGAGAGGTAGGAATAGCAGCTTCATAGTCTTGTCTCCTGTCGTTCTCTATTAATTTGGTTTGCCATCAGCAGCTGGCATTATATCAACCTGCCACACCAATGCCTCCGTTAATCTCAACCACACTGCCATTCATGTACTGACTATCAGGACTAAAAAGAAATACCACAACCTTAGCCACCTCTGATGCCGTACCAAACCTCCCCAGTGCCACTGTCGATGACATGGATTGCATTTCCTCCGCCCCAGCACGAACGGAGACATTGCTTGGCGTGTTGATTGTCCCGGGAGCAACAATGTTCACGCGGATACCCCTAGGACCGAGTTCGAGCGCCATACACTTGGAAAACCCAACGACTGCGTGTTTCGTCGCACAATACGCAGACAGCTCTGCAGTTGGATAAATGCCACACGTCGATGCCATGTTCACAAAGGATGACCCAGCCTCCATATGCGGGACGCAGGCTCTCGTCACGGCGAATGTCCCGGACAGGTTCACATCAATGAGTTGCCGCCAGTACGCATCGGATATGTCATTGATTCCCACTTTTGTCGGGTTAATGCCAGCACAATTGAATACGTGATGGATGCTTTTGTACTTGTCCACAAACGCAAGGACAAACTGATTGCAGCTGTCGGGGGAGCTCACGTCCAAAGTGTATGCCATGTGCTGTTGTTTTGCCAAGTCACTGGCCGAATCACACTCTGCCAGAGCGCTCAACAAGTCAGGTTCATTCACATCTGTTAAACCAACGCAAGCCCCGAGTTTTGCCAGCTCCAAAGCGGTAGACCGACCAATTCCTCCGGCCGCCCCAGTGACGATAATGTTCTTGTTAGAAAATGTGGCCATCGTCATGAGGGGGTGAGATTTTGGTATAGACATGCATGTAAGAGTAAAATGATGACAATTAGAAACATGTGGTTCGCAGGATCTTGGTACAATAGATCCAAGTATTTCCAGATTTGTCTACTTAGAGAAGACTAATTATTTGCTTGTACATCAAGACTATGAGCATTTGTCATGGGTTCACTCATAAATGGCATGATACATTTCTTCTCCGATCGCTCTACTTGCTGGCGCCGATCGTACATCATTCGCCTATCAGTGTGGATAACACTCTTCCCGACGGCTTTCACGCATCGCGCGTAATCATTTGCCTATCGATGTGGATCGCATTGCTCCTCAAGCTGTTCGCGCCCGACTTCTTGCTTAGTATAGTGCCCCTACACGACTTTAAAGAGCATATTTACTCTCGTGTACATCAATTTAGATAAGTGGGAATGTGACAGAAATTGACCAGCCATGGCATTAGCAAATTTTGACTGCGTCATCTTGAACGCTGTGGTCGTGACAGCCGCAGACATTGGCCAGTATGACATCGGAATCAGGTCTGGCAAAATCGCCGTGCTTGCGGCGGCAGGATCTCTCGCACAGCATCACTGCGACACTGTGATTGATGCTGAAGGTGCCTTTGTGACGGTAAGAATGATGGCTGGCTTTGAATCCCTCATTATTGTTCGACTGGTAACCGGCTTCTAGCCTGGAGGAATTGATGCTCATGTCCATTTGGCTGAATCTGGCATCTCGGGCGGACGAGGCCGGAGCGCAGATGATTACTCCACAGGTTCGACAATACATCCCAGCATGATGCCCGCAATTCTCTAATCCAGTCAGGTACACAATCAGCTGTTGCTGGTGGGACTACCACAGTCGTCACATTTGCCTGCCAGCGGAAATCCGATACTTCCCTGTTAGAAGTCTTGAACAGAACCAAGGCACAAGCAGCCAATAACGCGTATTGCGACTACTCCTTCCACATGCTTTTATCTAATCCCACCGCCGGTATACTCCAAGAGCTCCCCATTATACGAAAGCATGGCGTTTCGTCACTGAAAATCTTCCTGACCTACGAAGATCTTCAGTTACGAGATGACCAAGTACTCGAAGTATTGCTCCGCGCCCAATCCACTGGGCATACTACGCTTGTCCACGCAGAGAACGGAGATATGCTAAAGTGGATGACGGACAAGCTCGAAGAGCAAGGGCTTGTCGCCCCAAAATACCATGCCACTTCCAGGCCCCAAGTCCTCGAGATTGAGGCCACGAGCCGCGCTATATATCTAAACCAAATCATCCAGACGCCCATCGTCATAGTCCACGTGTCGTCGCCGTCGGCAGCACGCATTATTCGTCGAGCACAGACGAAGGGTCAGCCAGTATTTGCAGAGACTTGTCCTCAGTACATGTTTCTGACACGAGACGATCTGGACAAGCCTGGATTCGAGGGCGCCAAGTGCGTCTGCTCCCCGCCCCCGCGAGAGAGTAGCGAGGACCACGAGGGCATCTGGACTGGCTTACAAAACGGAACCTTCTCAATCCTTTCATCAGACCACTGTCCGTTCCTATACGATGACGAAGAATCGGGGAAAAGGTCCGCCATCACAACGGAAGCACCTGAAGGGCGCTTTCGGTATATTCCCAACGGCTGTCCGGGCGTAGAAACCCGCCTGCCCCTCGTGCGAAGCGCGGGACGCTTAAAAATGGAGAAATTCGTGGAACTTACTAGTTCTAATGCAGCAAAGTTGTATGGTCTCTACCCACAAAAGGGGGCGTTGATTCCGGGGATATCAGATGCCGATCTTACAATCTGGTGTCGAGATATGGAGCCATTCCATCTTACCAACAGCATGCTGCATCACAATGTCGACTATACGCCTTATGAAGGCAAGCGAATTAGTGAATGGCCGCGCTACACGATCATTAGGGGCAAGATCGTTTGGGATCGAGAAAATGGAGGTGTGGTTGGCGAGAAAGGTTATGGGCAGTTCTTGGAGCGAGGGAGGGGCGAGTTTTTCGACAATGTGCAACCATGGAATGTCGAAAGCTTTTAGAGGAGGGGGGTTAAATACAGATCCTTCTTCAAAGACTAGAGTTGTGCTTGACGCCTTCTCTTAATACCCGGGATACATGATCTGGTAGATTGAAAATTTCATCTATCCCCTCCACTTGCCACATGTTGAGACGGATGAACCCCAGTGTCAATATCGAGTCCTTTTGGTTGTGCTGCTCTCGAAGGGTGCTCTGCCACATTCTCCAGAGATTTCTGGATCGGACAGCATGTGTCTCGGTGGAAGCTTGGACGAGAAGCAGGCTCACAAAGTTAGTGATCGTCGTGATGCACAAGCGCGACCCTATTTATCCAGAGTGAGCCAAAGCCATCCCCTCTTTCTGCGTCATACTTTCTCGAAGCTGGCGGCGTACTTACAACTGTAGCACATGACGTCGAAGCCATGAGATCCAAAACCTCGAATGAAGGTAATGATGATTCCAGCACACTTCTGTGCTGCGTTGATGGCGGCTTCAGCTGCGTCATCAAAGTCCTCAAAGTCTGTCCGAGGCAGCTCATCCAGGATGTATTCTTGTACATTGAGATCTTCCCAAGTATCTGAAAACGCTGCAGAGGCTTCCTCGCCTGTAATAATGGCAGGAGGAGGGGAGCGGCCAAGCGGGCGAAGGATGGCACGATATAAAAAAAGCTCTGAAGTCAGATAGAAGAGATGAAGAAGTGCCGCTCCTGGTCTACGGGGATCACTCGAATGGTCATTCCGAGAAGTTTCCCCCGATCTCACTTGGAGCTTATCGGACAGCTCTGTATACCAAACGTGAAGCCTCTCACGCAGTGGTTTAGCAGTGCTGATGGAAGCTTGAAAGTCACTGCAGAGGGTCTGTGAGGCCTTGAGTGTACTATGGGTTCATTCATTAGTAATTTTCGATACTTGGTTTCAAAGGTTGTTGACTGACTAGAAACTCCGCTGTATATCTGAAATTATCTTCGTAAGGCGAACTAGGCTCATCATGAACCAACCTGGCCGAGTGCCGCTCTCGCCGAGACTGTATGTAGATTGCTCATAGCAAGCATTTCGAATTTCGAAATCGGATTCTTCCAACTCACCAACGTCCCATTCGTCAGTGTGAATAAATGGAGGTCGTCCCGATAATAAACTACGCCACGTATCTTCCAAGAATACAGACCACCAGATTCGCCTGCGAAGCCGCTTTTCCCAAGCAGGTATTGCCCAGCGTCTGCATTCCAAGTGGAGACCTAAACTGCTGGTCAAGCCAACAATACTCCCCCAAAACGGCCATACCGAAGGGTCTTCACATATAGCCCTAGAATCTCTCTTGCAGAACCTATGCATATACAAGAGAGCGGCTTGTAACGTCTCAAGTCTGGGTGCACGCATGTTGGCTGAGATTAGCTCATATACCATATCCCATAGTCTCCCGACTGGCGAGTCTTCGTAGACACTGGAAAGATATAGGGAAGGCTCATGGGGCGAGAACGGAATGGCTGAAGCATAAATTGCAGCGAGAAGACATGTCGGTATTTCATCAATATTCTCGTTCCAATTCGCCAAGATGGCAATTACTTTAGATCGAGAGATGATTGGTAAGGAAGGAAAAACAAATCTCAGAAACCTATGCGAAAGCAAGTAAACATGTGGACGAGATGGTTTGGGGATATTCCTACGTACAGTGATATTAGATTCCTACCAATATGAGGCGCTACAATGGACTCCAATTCCTGCTTTAGTCTTGCAAGTGAGCTCTGCGCTGAGGATACCTGCTCATGGGTGGGCGCGTGGGCAAGGTTTTCGTCGATGACTGTAAAGTGCACTGGCACTATTCCTTCGACCGGGACGCCGCCAACATGCGGATTTGCAATCGGTAAAGTGAACGTAGCCCTTCCTCATTGTACTTGCAGTGCCTCAACAGCCAAGGATCCATTTCAGAAGACGTTCCACAGAGTTGTACAAAGGAACTGGAGGAGGAAGGTTCGAGGGTATTCACATGTTGAAACACCGGTATAGGAGTTGATCCCGCCGAGAAACCTAGAACATTACCATTGCTCAGTGTCTGATCAAAGTTACCGATGGCGATGTGATTTGGATTCGAAATATCTCGCGGAGTGGCCGAAGTCGAAGAAAACGGCATATAAGGTTGATCGAGGTCGAGCCCAGAGAAACGAGCATGACTGGAATCTAATTGAGTTGGAGACAATGATCTATCGGTTGTCGATAACCCCAGAGGTGCTGGAGAAAAGATACTAGGCGTGCTGACCGAATCCCTTCGTTCTTATATTACAATACATGTTAATGGGTGTCAGATACTGCGGAAGGCTTCCTTTGTGAATTGACTGACCGGTTCCTGTGCTCGACCTCGCGCGCTTCCGCGACCCTTTTCGACTAGAGAAGACGCACTGTTCTTCCGCTATCAAGCAGGATCGACACGAGACAGATGGATCCGACGGCACACATGCTGTTTTCCTCCTACGGCAGCGATCGCACGGTCGGGGCCGGTTTATAGAGTTATATTGACGCGGGTGTGGTGTTTGACCGGACATTCCTGAAAACTGTCGAAATCACGAATAGAGATTGAATCAGAGAGGAGGTTACAATAATGCGACGAGCCTCCGAGCTCTTGATGATATCGGGCCATCGGGCCAGGAGCTCTTATCAAAAAGTGGGCCAGTCGCCACAAGAGCATCTGTGTAGTCGCCAGATATTGGCCGGCCCCTACTCGCTAGGATAAATGAGAAATCTTACCAAGTACCCGACAAGGTCCTGTAATATAAATGCACTGACTCAAGTCAAGTATACATACACCAAGAAATCGAGCCTCCTCTACATGAGCGTTGTTTGTTGTTACGGCAAGCCTCGTCAAGGACTAATTTAATGGGTCCTCGGCGAAACTATAACTCAACTTACATTGCCTACATCGACTCTATGTCACTCTCAGTCAGTCTGCTCACTCTTTCCTCTTATACTGCGTAGATATTTTATCTCGAGGGGCGCACGAGATTCCATTTCCATCCATCCATACCTTGATGGACTTGTAGATCGATCTTGGTCTCTGAATCAAAGACAAGAGTTTGCTGATCCATGATTCATATAGCATCCCTATCCAAACAGTGAAGGTGCCCTTTACTGGTCCCTACATGATGCTGGAGTTGGTATTGCCACAACAGTCCAGCAGGTTCTTGCATTTGCACTCATCAGAGACTGGCGATACTTCGCGACCAAAGCTATCGATACCCTCTACACCACTTTACCATTATGATCCAACTGTAATTGATAAGACATCACATACTACGTGAAATACTTATCAAAGGAATTAATCATGCTATCTATTGAGGCTGCCGACAAATCGGATGTATTAAAAGGTGGTAGATAATCTACAGAATTTCATTCTAACATGAATTTGTGCCCCTATCGGATCAGCGCTTCTCTAAACATTCGGCGCCCCTAGTACAGATAAAATATATCTTATCCGTAGCCCTTCTATCCAGTCGGATTCTGTCACAAGTCAGCTACTGGAACCTCAGGAGTTACCAATTCCTGACTTTCGGCGAAATGGATGGCTCTGTGATCGGCGAAATGGGCGACTTCAGGATCGGCGAAATAGTGGCTGCAGTGCCAGGAATGAACTTATTCTGGGGAAGTGGATTTCAGACAGGGGCGGCCGTGTGGACGACGGCGATTGTAAATAGCATTTATTAATTGAACCTAATGGAGATAAATACGGCTTTCGCGCTCTCAGTATATACTAGTCACATCTACGACATTTACCATCGAAGGGCAAAATACCTACCCTGATTGACGATGGAATCTTCCGAGCAGGCGGATCTAGTAGTTGTTGGTGCAGGTAAGGAGAATCAATGCGTCGAACCCGTATAGAACTTGACGGGATTTCTAGGATGGAACGGTCTTTGTGCCGCAAAAACCTATCATCAATGCCATCCAAACGCCCATATCATTATTCTTGACGATCAACCCACGATTGGCGGAAGTATGGGCGGAAGCATCGGCTGTATCCCGGCCCTCAAGACCAACAACATGAGAGGGAACTACGAGTTCGGCGACTTCACATTCTCCGACGCCGGGATGCAGGTCAACGAGGGAGAACATATTCTCGGATATGATGTCTATGAGTACCTCCGCCGGTACGCCGAGGCCTTTGGCATTCTAAAGAAGATCAGGTTCAACACCAAAGCAGCAACCATTCAGCACCTGGAAGACCCTTCCAGCAATCACGGAGCAAGGTGGTCTATTTCTACGGTAGAAAAGATGTCTGGTGGGAAAGGGGTCATCTTGGCGGCGAAAATTATTATCGCAACGGGATTGACGTCTGATGCATTTGTCCCTAGTCTCGTTGGGGAGGGATCGGTATCAAGCACCAATCTTGCACGTGAAGGATTTTGAGAAGCGCTCCGCTGAGCTTTTCAAGGAGTCGAAGCGGGTAACTGTGTTGGGGGGCACGAAATCTGCCTGGGATGCCTCCTACGCATTCGCGTCATCCGGTATCCCTGTCGACTGGGTGATCCGAAAATCGGGCCACGGGCCTGTGTGGATGGCCCCAGCATACTTCAACAAAGCGTGGGATCTGCTCTTAGAACGTCTCGTGCACACACGGGTCGTCAGCCTCTTCAGCCCGTGCATCTGGGGTCCTGCCGACGGACTCGGATGGGTTCGAAGAGCGCTACACAATACCAGGATAGGTCGTTGGGTCACGAGGTCGTATTGGCGCGCGATGCAAAGTAGACTGGAGCGCACAAACGGCTACGACGATGACTCGGAGGTGCTCAAGCTCCGGCCCTGGGTTGACATGTTCTGGATTGCTGGCTCCCTTAGCATCCTCAACTATAAAACCGACTTTTTCCAGCTAGTCAAGGACGGCATGATCAAGGTTCACATTGCGGATATAGTATCCCTAGAAGAGCATCGCATCAAATTGTCGAGTGAGGAAACCCTCGCCTCCGATGCATTGATATGCTCAACTGGCTGGAGACATCGCCCTGCCATCGAGTTTCTCCCACGGGGCATCGATGTCCATCTTGGTTTACCTCATTCCGGTTCTTCTTCATACTCTGGTTTAGTACCCAAGGCGGACAGCTTTCTCATGAGCTCGTTTCCAGCCCTACGGAATCAGCCGATCCTCAACCCTCACTATCAGCCCATGGGTGGCACTCGTCCTGCAGAAGACCTCCGCGAGCCCTATCGACTCTATCGGTTCATGGTACCTCCAGAGTTCTTCGATGAGAGAAGTGTTGCGTTTGCAGGTGTAGTTCAGTCCATCAGCACCGTCTTCATCGCGCAGGCGCAGGCAGTTTGGCTGACGGCCTACTTTGACGGCCACGACCCCTGCCACGCTCGCCAGCTTACGGCACGACAAGGAGGGTAGAATGCATGAGGTCCGCTGGCAAACCCTGCTGCACACGCAATACGGCAAATGGCGTTGTCCTGGCGGGTACGGATGTCGCTTCCCTGACTTTGTGTATGATGGGCTCCCTTACATAGACCTGCTGTTGAAGGATTTTGGTCTCAGGACCAAACGCAAGGGCAATCTTTGGCGTGAGCTGGTGGTGCCATATCAAACCAATGATTATCGCACACTCGTCGACGAGTGGAGGGTGTTGTCCAAAACAACACAGTGATATGCTCAAAAGTCGAACCATCACTGACGGTGAGAGATGGGGTATAAAATACGAGACATATACATGTATTGTGACTAACTTACTGACGTCGAGTACTGCTTGGGTACTTCCTAGGTGCTGCCTATATTAAAGCGGCGAGCACATAGGAACTTGACTGAGTAAGGAAGTTCTTGCTATCTACATTTATTTTGTATATTAGGCCAACTCCATCTGACATTGTTTTCTTCTGCCAGTATGTTCCCACAACTCGTGCAGCAGAATGAGCAATAGAATGCATAGACGAGAGATCGTGGGGTCACTGATGTTCACTCCATTCATTCTATGCGAGAGGCACTCCTTTCTTCTTCGAGTCCTTGAGCTCCCCACGCTGCTGGACAGTCTCCGCCATGCGCTTGCCGACCTCACTACCGAGGTCCTGGAACCCCTGGATAATACCTTCTCGGTCTCCCCTACCCATCTCCTGGCTCATCTTGAACTTACCTTGCAGACGATCAAGCGTAATCTCAATGCCGATGATGTTCTTTCGCAGCAGCTCAACGTACTTGTCTGGTGCATCGCTCACTTTCCACGCCGACTTGTTCCCACCTACACCGGTATACCCCATGATTGTACCCTCTGCATGCTGAGAGAGGTCATCCATCTGCTTCGACAAGAATGAGATGGTCTCGCTGGACTTGGAGTCACAAAAGATGCGTGCCCGGCCATATGCCTGAGCGGCGGCGTAGTTCCACGTCGGCACCACCTTGCCCGTGTCGGGCTTGGTCTCGGTGTAGAACTTGGGGGTGACATAATGCTGCACAGGCGACGTGAAGAGAACCAGGACCTCTTGCTCAATCACATTGTCAGAGCCTTCTGGCAGCGCCTCGATCGCGTCGATGAGGGCCTTGCCCTGGGGGTTCTGGCGGGCGATGTGTCCCCGGAGGACTCCTAGCTCCGTCTCGCTGTCCTCATCCTCGACATCGAGCACAAAGGGGATGTGGCTTGATTGGATGAGGGGGTATGCTTTGGAGGCGATGGCGGTTGTCAGGACGCCGAGGGGATGGTCGCGGATCAACCGCCGCAGCGTGGATACAGGGGCATCTGCGTGATCAGTTCGTAGATACATTTCCTGGGGTGGTATTTGTAGATGCAGACGCAAAAGGGGAACGAAGAAAGGGCCCGGCAAAATGTTTACAATCAGCTGATAAGAGATGTCTTGAAAGAAAGAAAGCCTAGATTATACGATATGAGCAAACGCCTCGCCTTTAAATAGATGCCAGGGTCTGTAGATTTGTGAGAATCAAGTGGGCGAGAACTACGCCTTATGGCTTGACATCGAATGTGACGCGGCGACGCGAGAGGCCCGACACCGGCGGGGCAAGATGGGCGGTCGACCAGTCGGCAGAGTCACATTATCTATCACGACGGCGGCTGACTCGATGCGACAACTTGGCGCAGGATGATTTACATAATATGCTGTGCCGTTGGTGCGGAATCCTCTGCGTCTGCCAGGACCGGACCGGTGGCAGACGACCGGGCCGGTGGGAGGACGCCGTGCGGACTTATCAGTGGTTATTTATTAGTGCCTACAGAGTGCCCTACGCAAATTAATAGTGGCTTGCGCGTGGGGGAAGGCGAAAACCCGCCGACAGATAATGAGGGCGACTCTGACTTCCACCAACAATGTAAACAGCATGGCAAATATGGGATATGTGAAATTAAAATCATTCGGGTCTTGGAGACTAGGCTGTTGAGCGGCATACATATGTATTTTTTTTTATCTTTTTTATCTTTTTTCCCTGGCCCCATATACCAAGCACGACGACACCAAGAGACCACGTTGTGATTATATTTCTGTCGGCGGATTTCTGTTCATGTACGTCCCCCTTGACATGCTGACCTCTCTATCTTGACTAAACCCCGATAGCGTCAGGCACAAAACGTGGTACAGGGGGCATCCGAGCCTCGACGATAAGCTAGCCAGCATCTTGTAAACTCCACAGTGGGAAAAGGCAGATATGATACCCCGTTGATGCGAGCTAGCAGAGACATCACGATTATCCGGCGACAAATCTACATAGGGTAGGTAAGTGAAGTGTTGCACCAAGATCACAGTGACGAAACTGGATATGGACAGCACCCCGCTATAACCAGGCGCTAACCGCGGGGCTCACCTCGGTGAGATCCCAGCACCATCGTCGCCTCAGCGCCCGACTCGTGCTAAATAAATTTTTATTTTTTTCCCTCTTGCTAGACGCCGCTTCCAGACACCTCGACTGCCACGACCACCACGAATTGCACCTCCACCTCCGATCGTGATGCCCCGAAATACAGTCCAACCCAATGGGTGGGCTGTCATCAAACTCCCAAACGACACTGTCCGCATTATCCAAATCATACCTCACACGTACGGCCGCCCTCATTCCGCGTCCCGAGCCTCCCTCGGCATTGACTGACTAACCTGTCTACAGCACAATTTCACTTGGCAAATACGGTCAATTCCCTAGCAACCTCATTATCGAACGTCCCTTCCACCTCACCTACGAAGTCCAGGAGAAGCGCGAAGGCGAAACCTTCTCTCGCCTCCGAGTCGTCCCCAGCGCGGAGCTCAACGCCGATCAGCTAGCCGATCAGCTAGCCGACGAAGGCGCAGATTCTCCTACCGACGCTGGCGCCGACGCAGCCGACAGCGAAAACGTCATTGTCCCCGCCGATGGGGAGGAGCTCACTCTCGTAGATGAGAGCGGCAAGGTGCTCGTGCGCTCAAAGCGCGAAGTTATCGACGACTCGGTGCGACAGACGCTGACGACGGAGGAGATTGAGGAGCTCAAGAAAAAGGGGGCCGCGGCGGGCAAGGAACTCATCGCGAAGCTGCTCCTTTCCCACACGGCCATTGACCAAAAGACGGCATACTCATTAGCCAAGTACAAGCTTTTGAAGGAAAAGAAGTACATCCGCCGCTTCTCCATCCTGCCTCTCGATGTGCCGCAGCTAGCGCAGTGGTTACTGGAGGATCGCGATGCCTCCAAAATCATGGAGATGCGACAGGAGATGATTGCCCTAGTAGGCTGCTGGGCGGACGTCCACTTTGGAGGCGCGCCGGTCGAAGGCGTATCTGAACCCCACGGCGGCAGATGGCTCGTGGTGGACGACACGGGAGGATTGTTGGTTGCCGGCATGGCAGAACGCATGGGGTTGCTGCATCCAGAACCGGAAGAGACGAGTCTTCAGCTTTCGCCCACAGAAGAACAAGGGAACCAAGAAAAGGAAGGGGAGGACAAATCGGCGAGTGGCGACGCCGTCATGACAGATCCAGCCCAGTCTGCAGCAGTGCCGGAAGAGCCCAATGCCTCCCAAGCCCCCAAAGCCCAGCAACAAGGTCGTAAGAGGCCCAGAGTCGTTGACGATCTCGACCAACATTACGCCCACACAAACTCACTCACCCTCATCCACGCCAACTCACAACCCAACCTCTCCCTGCTACGCTACTTTGACTACGATTACACAGACACCAACCCGTCTTTCTACCACCCGCTCTCCACAAATCTGCTACCCATGTCCTGGTTTCAGTTGCTAGAGCCAGAACTTGACACTAGCTTTACCGAAAAACCAGAGGAGATATCCGCTGAGGAGCTCGCAACCCTGAAGACAAGTCGGCGAGGAAACTATCATCGCAAGCGCAGGCGGTGGGCGCGCACACGCCAGATTGTTGATTCGGCTCGCGCCGGTGGCTTTTCTGGCCTCGCTGTGGCTAGTACTATGGAGCCTATATCCATCTTACGACACGCTCTCCCGCTCCTCGCTGGCGGTTCCCCTATTGCGATATACTCGCCCACCATAGAGCCGCTGACCCAGCTAGCCGACTGCTTCAGTATTGGACGCCGGGCTGCGTGGGTATCCAACCCACCGCCCGAGGCGGAGGGTAAATCGCTTGCCGACCTAGAATCCTGGCCAGGATCAGAGGAGTATCCCCTGAACCCGACATTGCTTGTTGGTAATGGCATCCAAACCAGTCGGGCTAGACGATGGCAGGTATTGCCAGGTCGGACGCACCCATACATGACGGGCCGAGGCGGTGGCGAAGGTTACGTATTTACGGGATGGAAGGCTGTTCCTGCCGAGGGTAGGATATCGGCAAGGGGTAAGTTTCAAAAGAAAAAAGGCGATGGTGCTTGAAGGAAATACACCGAGTTGCATTCCCTTGGCCGATAGTCGTGGACGTTTCATGGTATTTGTAGGACGATGTAGAGGGTGTGTGCCACAGCAATTTACGATACCCAGCATAGATAAGATGGCTCCGTCGTGGACAACTTCACTTCACTGATAGCCACGGGAAAGTCCGCAGTTGGATATATCTTTCATATTCGGCAGGCCGCGTTTGAGTTCGCCCTGAGTCTTTTCTTTTCACTGCGTCATGTCTAAAATCCCTCCCGTTGACGTAGCAAGCATTCTACAACGACTTGCCCATGAACTTTCTCTTAGTAAAACTCAGCCACCACTTGCTCGGCTTGGATTCGTCCTCTTCGTAAACCCTTGCCAATAATCGTGTCGCAAGTTCTTGGCGCATTTGCGACATGTACTGCTTGAGCTGCTCCGCATCTTGCCTATCCCTTGGCGGCTCATACATCTATCATACTCTCGTTAGCACTCATCGACATTGACAGGGAGGATTTTTCCACAAGTCACGCAGAGTCGGCGGTAGGAGCATACCTGGTTTAGCGGCCATGCTGGGTCGCCGGGAATAGCAAAGTTTGTGTCCAGGGCCACGTTCATAACATCCTTTTGGGCCTCACGAGCGCTGGCAGTGGGCTTGATCTTGCTGAGGCAGTCGCTGACGAACCAGATACCGTAAACAAGCTGCCTGTCAGCTGGACCTTGAATCTCGAAGTTGCGAAAGAATGTGTTTGCACGGAACAGAGAGAGGACTTCGTCGAGGATATCGTAGCTTTCGCTGTCGGGGTCCGGTGACTCGTAAGCTGGTAGAGGTGGAGAGGGAATTGGGAGTGTGTAGGCTGGCCCGCGGGTCTTTGTGCGGAGAGGGAACAAGGGAAAGTTCCCAATCAGCCGAGGAATGTTGGGATCCGAGTTGAATACGGAATTGTAAGCCTGATGGGAAGACAGGACGTCACGTTAGTCTTGTATTTATGCACACAAGTACACCTCGACTGGGAGTAACCGTCGTTGAACACGGAGCTCAAAGGTCGGACAGAGGTACGGTAGTTATCCCCAGAGGCTTCGACGTACCGGCATCTTGAACAGCAGTTGCAGAGCGTTCGCTCTATGTAATTGCTATGGTCGGTCGGCGGCGGGAGAATGAGAATTGCGCACGGGAGGAAGGACGAAGAGGCTCAGACAACGACGATGTTTGGCGGGGCTCACGCTGTGATGCTGTGGAAGCTGTCGTCAGATGTGGGGCTATAGCCGCTGACTACGCTGAGCCCACAGAGGTACGATCTTGCCTTAATCCTGAGGCCACTTTGTCAGGCAGTGAAAACGGTTGTCAGCCTAGAAGGAGGCATCCGGGTGTGGCGGCGAGTCATGACCACCTTCGTTTTACAAGTGGCACAGCCACATCTGTAGGCTGCCACTCTGCAACTGAGAAAGTAACGGCTATTGGACACATCTGCCTGCGCCAGGTGCAGTGGGGTACCACGAGACCAAAGAAGCTAGCACCCACTTTTTCCATTCCCTTTTT
Organism: Calcarisporium arbuscula; assembly: GCA_009828645.1. Classification (NCBI taxonomy): domain Eukaryota; kingdom Fungi; phylum Ascomycota; class Sordariomycetes; order Hypocreales; family Calcarisporiaceae; genus Calcarisporium; species Calcarisporium arbuscula. The sequence continues at coordinate 345,153 of WBSA01000024.1, read as the reverse complement.
CACAGCTCTGCCAGCTCCTGCTGGGCGTTGACTGGCTGCCTAAGATCACGTGCACACGCTCATCGATCGCGCCGCCTGAAAGCGGTCTAAACAGGTTTAGCAAGCGAGACACGCGCCCTGCACTGACGCATCCGAACCTGCATGGCGACGCACTGTTAAAGGACGCCCCCCCCCTCAGCACCAGTCTCAGACGCGCGACTCACTTTAATTTCACTTTTCTGCCCTTTCCCCCCTCACTCTTTCACGCTGTTTGATCCGGTTAGAAGCTATCGAACGCGGACTCGTTTCTGCGCGGAATCGCGCTGAACTAGCCAAACCTTGTTCCGTTTGAGGACAAAGGCGTCGCGTTATTGAGCAAACAAGCGTGGGTCAGTCGTTGAGTGACTAGTTGGAGGTGTGACACACACAATCCACGCGGACAAAGGGAGTCAAAGGAACTGAAATCTTGATGCTGGGCTTGGAGTCAGTTTTCCCTCCTACAACTCATTTTCCAGGAGCTTTCCCACCGTGCTGACTCCCCCTCTCTTCAATATTTAGATCGTTTACCTTTTTCCACTCGAGCGCTCTAGTCGCTCAGTTGCGCGCCATGGTTGACTTGGGTTCAAATACTGCAGCCGCGGTGAGCGCAACACCTCCGACGACTCAGCTGCTACCAACAATGCCAGACTCAACGAAGATGCAGTCTCAACGACCTACGCGACTGTACCAAAGCCAGCCGTCAGTATCGACCCCTCGACAGCGAACTGCCCGACGTGAGCGGAATTCTCTACACGGTATTCTTCAACAACATTCTGGCACCTCCCTTTTCGTGCGTCCGATATGTTGGACAGATCTACATTCTCAACTACTTGGTGCCCAGTTCACCGAGCTTCCTCCTTGCGACATGCCCTTGCCAACTGCTATTCCTGGGTCGCCACCTTCGAAAGGGCATTTGCGCCCGTCCCAGACCATCACAACCCTGAGCAACGCCCTCAGCGAAATTCTTCTCCCTGCCACTGCCCATCCTATCCTAAGCTGCAACGCCATCAGGACGATTCTCTCTATTCTTTGGCCTGCCGCTTTCAGCAAGTCACAGCTGATGCCAGAGCTGCACATGTTTTTCGGCAATCGCGTTTATCGTGACGCAGTGCGCACTCAGATAATGTGGAACTTTCCTTCACCCAACTCTCAGTCATCTTCACAAAGCTCATTCAAATCAATATCTACTCGCCCAGCCGACTCATACTGCACCTTTTCATCCAGTGCTGGCAGTCACAATCCAGCAAACCTACCGATGGTGTGCTACGTTGGCAAGGGCCAGCTGGCATCAGTTCGAAAGAATCTTTTTCGCATCATCCCAGGCCCGGGGCGAAGTCGGAATGAGCCAGTACATCAACTGCAGCAGATTCGAGCGAAGATGTTGGCACCAGCCAACTCGGATCATGACGTTCACTTTGTCGGCATTTTCATAGCCATGGCACAACGACACTTTTACGGAACGCCGCCTCCTTCCTCAAAGAGAGACTCACAGTGGTCGCCATCAAGAGGGAAACCTCCTCATGTGCAGTTCTATGACATAAAGTTGAGAATATTAACACATGATAATGACACTGCGGAGTTTATTGTCTACACAGGCTACATAACCGCAAGTTTTTTAAAGCGATTTCACCATCCTTTCAACGCTCCTACTAGCGATGGGGGACCGGGTCTTCCGGGCATCAAGATTGAGTACACTAGAGTACCAATTTGGCCTATTCTCGGTCTGCGAGAGGCGCTTGGGTAGAGCTCTAGGTGAGGAGGTTGTAGGGCAATTCGACATGCACCAAATGGAGACGTGGGAAGAGGACGAGATCCCCGAGGACCTCGGCAATGGTGGCAAGCGGAAGCGAGAGGCACTAAGTGAAGTTTTTAACGAAAGCTTCCATGAGAGCTCAGACGATGAACAATCCAGCATGCCTGAGAAGAAGAGGTGCCTGGGCGAAGGCGTCCCTGTTGGCGTTGTGGCATAAGGAAACAATTTGTCATTCAGCGCCCCATATCCTGTGGAATATGGGAGCCAAACACAGTTACATGTTGCGAAAGCAAGGCGTTGATACAAGGGGTAGTCTGCATAGATTTCCCGGACAGGAAATGGGCTGCATCCAGCAAGGGAAATGCGGAATGATTTTACGCAAGCATTGGTCGGTAGCATCGATGCGGCACAGGCGTCTAGTTCATTGATAAACATGGTTTCGTGTGGACGGATAGGACCAGAGTGGTCTATGAATATATTGAAATGAGTAATGAATATAACAACTAATAATTGATTTGACCAATGAAACAATTCGCCTTGTGACAAAAGGAGAAGCATGTCCGTGGTGTTCTGGACTCATATATTCGTGGAGTTGTTGCCGCCTCCATAACTACAGTGGTGCTGGAGACAAACTACCTCGGATATCTATGCGTTTCTGCCTTCCAATATTTTATGTTTTGGCTTGTGATAGCTGCGGGGAACTCGGAAAGTCGATAAATCGAAAGATGAACCACATCTCGGGATTTCTCCCCGATTTCAACGAGCTGAGGGACAGGGGGGTAGTTGACAGCCCGTTTTCCTGTACCTCAGCTAGACGTACGACAGTGTGCGGCGGGAACTTCAGTTGACATTGATTTGGTTTTGAAACTAGTGGAAGATGATACGAGGCAGTGGTGAGGCTGTCCAATATCCCGGCTGGATTGATATACCCGTTCCCCTTCTCTGCCGAACCAATATCATTAAAACGGTCCTGAACTTGGTCTGGTTTCGAGTGACAAATACATACATATCCGTACCCCCTCATCGGATTCGGAATCCCATATGGGAGGGGAAAGCTGTAAAAGGTAGGAGGAGCATTTAGTCCCAGGAAACAACATAGTATTAGCAGTTACGAGTCACAGTCAGATCAACAAGTACGACTTATCTAGAGGAGATACGGTGAATGCGTTCAAATAATAAATTACAATAATTTCTCAACTCATGTAGCTACCAGCACGGAATCGACCCGAACCCATCACAGCAAGGTTTCCCCAGATTCTAGGCGGCCGCCCAGTGAGTGAAAGCCCGAACCCAGGCCAAATACCGCCGCCATACTTAGCGCTCTACAGCAGTCAGTGGGTTGGGGGTTTGCTGCACTCACTTTACCCTGTGCGAGCCCAAGGCACAACGCACCCTGAGGCAAGAACCGGAGCGGGAAGTTTAGATGCCCCGTGTTAGGAAACACAGTTGCATTCTTCTCCCACCTACATCATCCGACGGCCCAACGCGCAAGCCACCACTTCTGAACCGCACTGCGGGCTCGCGAAACTGCACCACTTCTGCATTGCCGTGGCGTCGTAGTGCCGGACGCACCGCCCATGGCAGAGTCGGGGGACGCCCATCTGCCCTTTTTGGGAACCAAGGCCGGCGGCGAAGATGCATCGCTGAACGTAATGCAACGGTGGCATGGCTGTGGACTAGCTGGATGTTGGCGAAATGCAAGTCATCCGTCTCGGTCTGCGTTTCTCACTGTTCCGTCTGATATCGGCGGTGTACATTCTCGTTTCTGACAATGAAAATGTCGCAGCGTCCCTACCATCGTGCACTAAGAGCTATGCCAATCTACAACCCGGTATGTCAAAGTGTGGGCGTCGATCATGCTCAGGCTGCCGCCCCAGCCCTGGTCAAGCGACAGCCTAGCTGACCCAGTCCAGTGTCCACCTCCGTCTTCCTCGCCATCCGCCCACTAGGCCATCCACTTCTACCGGGTCGCCTTGCCTATAACGCATTATCCTGGTAGGCAGAACGCTACAGCCTCCCCGTTCCCCTAGCAGAAAGTGCGGCATTCCAAATACACCAAGCGCTGTCGACTTGTTCATACCTCGGTCTATTCACAAGTCGCCGCTTTATGCCCACTTTATACAGCGTATACGACGGATACATCGTGTTTCTGCGTCTCTCCTTCATTGGAAAGAGCATGTGCTTTTTAAAAAGTCAAAAAGTTCGGCCCTTGTCTGCGTTGCCCCATTCTGCACCCCGCAATTGTCGGCTCTTCCCCGTGGGGGGCACCATCGGCGTCGCTTCTAGACTCGAGCTCTGGAGTCTGCCCTTTCCAGCTTGGCTACCAACTCGGACAACTTTGGACAAGAGTGCTGGTGCATTTTTCTGAATCTTGGCAGCAATATCCCCGCACTCTATCATATTTAGCTCCGGATGTACACCCCCAATCAACCCAACCTCCTACGTAGGCTAAGCCTTTGGCCCCTTGCCTTACGAGGGCTTCCAAGAGCTGCAACCCTAACTATGAATGGCGGAGAGTTGAAGATTGCGATGTACAGGCGCGATTTACCCCATACCACGTTGCGACTAACCAAGAGCTGACAGGGGTTCGTCCTCATGGCCTTGCATGATTTGTTGAGATTAAGTCGATGGCTTGGTGGCACCGGACGTCTTACCCATCACCCGCATTGACCATTTGACCACTCTGATCCAACGGGGCCACCGCAAATCCCACGAAGTCGAGCTATCCGCTAAACGATGACGCCGTATGTCACGACCAAAAACAGATATAATGGCCAGGCATGCCGCCGATTTCTTGGCCTTGCCGTTTCACAAAGTACCCTTTCAAGCTGACTTATTTCTCAAAGCCTCCCTATCACTCTCGCCCTCTGCTCGCAGGCAGGCAGGCAGACAGAACCTTCTGCAGTGGCACTTTGTTCAGTCTAACCTTCAACCCTCGACAGCCATTAGCTTGAGGTGTCGTACCTTCGCTTGCCTTGTCACTTACAGCTAGCCAAGATGAAGTTTCTCGCCGCTGCTGAGGTTTTCAGCCTCGTCACTACCGCCCTATGTGCCCCTAGGATCATGGATGTCGATACAAGAATAGACATCCCAAGTATGGATGCTCCTACAACCATTGATGATCGTGCCCTCAAGGTCCAGGTCAAAATTCCTGATGGAACCATCATTGGCAGCTCCCTCCTCGACGTGGAGCATTTCAACGGCATCCCGTATGCCGATGCACCCGTCGGGCAGTTGCGCCTCAGGCCGCCACAGAAGCTCTCAAGAAACCTCGGCACTTTTGATGCTCGAGGCATTGCCCCTGCCTGCCCTCAGTTGCTGATATCAAACGATAGCAAGAACCTCCTTCTCAAGCTTGGGGCTGCTCTCCTAAGAATTCCATTCGTCCAGGATCTCACAGGGCGGGAGGATTGTCTCACTGTCGACGTCCAGCGACCCGCTGGAACAAAAGCCGGTGACAAGCTTCCCGTCTTCTTTTGGATCTTTGGGGGCGGTTTCGAGTTGGGCAGCACCTCCACCTATGATGCCACAAGCCTCCTCACCACTGCTGTGCAGCAGAACCAGCCATTTATCTTTGTGGCCGTGAATTATCGCGTCGGCGGCTTCGGGTTCATGCCCGGCTCTGAGATTCTCAAGGACGGAAGCGCCAATTTAGGCCACCTCGATCAGCGCATGGCACTCCAGTGGGTAGCTGACAATGTCGAGGCGTTTGGCGGAGACCCCAGCAAGGTTACCCTGTGGGGTGAATCGGCTGGTGCGATTTCCATCTTTAACCAGATGGCTCTGTATGGCGGCGATGCCAACTACAAGGGAAAGCCACTATTCCGCGGCGCCATCATGAACTCGGGCGGCACCATCCCAGCCGACCCTGTTGACTGCCCCAAGGGCCAGGCCGTATATGACACAGTCGTCCAAAAGGCCGGATGCGCGGGACAGAATGATACCCTAAATTGCCTGCGCGGCCTCGACTACCACGATTTCCTCAACGCTGCCAACTCGGTGCCGGGCATCTTATCCTACAACTCCGTCGCGACAGCTTACTTGCCCCGCCCGGATGGAAAGGTGCTGCCTGATAGCCCCGAGATACTCGCCAAGACTGGTCGCATCCATGCTGTACCTTTTATCATCGGTGACCAAGAAGACGAAGGTACTCTCTTCTCCCTCTTCCAGACCAACATAACCACCACGGATAAACTTGTCTCGTATCTCTCCGACGTCTTCTTCCATAACGCCAGCAAGAAGGACCTCAGGGCACTCGTCGATACGTACAGCCCCTCGGTTACTGAAGGCAGCCCCTTCCGCACGGGTATCCTCAATGACTTCTACCCGGGCTTCAAGCGCCTGGCCGCCATCCTCGGCGACCTAACCTTTACCCTCAACCGCCGTGGCTTCCTGGCTATCACACAGGAGGCCTTCCCCGACCTGCCCACGTGGTCTTACCTTGCGTCGTACGATTATCTGACCCCGGTCTTGGGCACATTCCACGCCTCCGATATTCTCCAGACCTTTTACGGAATCCTCCCAAACTATGCCTCAGCGAGCACCCGCACCTACTACTTCAATTTTCTGTACAACCTCGACCCCAACAAGGGCGTCACCAAGTTTGACAACTGGCCCCGCTGGTCCAAAAACCAAGATCTCATGTGGTTCAAGAGCGCGCTGGGCAATGATATTCTCAAGGATGACTTTAGGCAGGAGAGCGCTGATTTCATTACATCGCACATCGACGTCTTGCGGATTTAGCAGCGTTTTGTCCCACAGGGGGGGTGTTGGACTGCGGTGTAGCGCAGGGAGTTGGGAGGGCAAAAGAGGAGCCAGCATATTGGGGCATTGTACATACGCATCTTTTCTCTTGTCCCCTCTAGGCGTTTTTTGCATTATTGCACGATTTGAAGCATGCGGAAGTTGGTGTTTTATCATGATGGGTTATGGGAGGCGCGACGTGAAACACAATGCATACTGGACGGTACATAGTTCAACGAAACGACGATTTAAGCATAAATCGCAAACACATATCCACTCGTCGAGCACGTGCAAATCCATTCTATCTGACCCTGTGAGTGAAATTACGTGCTGGTTTACTGTGCGACACGGTGCTGCGCAAATGCTCAAGGCATAAAATAATGCTACATGGTCAAAGATATAGCTCAACATTGTGTAAGTGACCCGCAAGTCACTTCTTTTTTTTTTTCAACTTTTAAACCCCCACTCCCTCCACGGCTGCTCAAGTTTCAACTAGTGTTGTATTCATTCACAAGTACCCATTCGCACCCAGCCACTCCTTCAGCACCGCCCCCTCTCGCTCCTTGTACGCAGCCCTACCACGAATCTTGTCCTTGACTGTCTCCAACGTGCGGTTGAAGCTGCTGGTGTCCTTGTCCTTGAAGAAGTTCTCGATGTCATCCACAACAGCGGCGTCGTTGAACCGGCTCAAGCTCGTGCGGATGAAACGATCCACAATGATGGGGTTGCCCAGCTTGGCAATCACGGCATCGTAGTTGCTCTTGAGGTACTCCCATTGAAGGTAGCGGCCAACCGAGTTGCGGGCGAGACCGTCACTGAGCACGTGCATATCTGCGGACGGCACCGAGTCCGTCTGGGGAGCGGTGTTGAAGAGGAACGTAATAACAGACTTCTTCAGCAGCTCTTCATCCTCAACGTGTCCGAGAACACTCAAGCAGACAGTCTTGCCGTCAATAGACTTAGTGTTGAGCCACTCCTTCTTGATGTCTTCGATCGCCTGGGCTGGGTTAGCGATGAGGCCAGCGCGCCACACAGGGGCACGCAGGGAGGGGTGGATGGGGTTAGCCTCGGGGTCCTCGACCCAGGCACCGTAGCGTTTAAGGGCCTCGGCGGTAACCCTAAACTATAAGTTAGTCATTTGTCGTCTCTTTATGGCATACATGCATGCATGGGCTTGCACTTACTCAGGGTGCCCATTCACGATGGCGCTGCTGATGAGACGCTTTCGTCGAAGACCGTTGAGGTATTCTTCGCCTTCCGGGAAGTCCCAGCCAACCTCCTTGACCTTGTCACTGATCAGCCTCAGTGTGAAGTTCTTAAAGCCCTGCTTGATCTCCTTGTCTCCGCCAAAGACGGACTTGAGTAGAACCAAAGAGTCGAGATTCTGAGACCACACCAGCGAGTGGTCCTCCTTTCCAAGTCCTTCAATGAAGGATAGCAGGCCGGTAGTTGTTCCATTACCGGCAAAGGCAATGTCCGAGGCTGATGCGACAATGGAGATCTTGTCCTCAACGCTAAGCTTGTCGAGCTGCTTGCTCAGCTTGGCCAATCTAGCAGGCGGGTAATTGACACGGTAAAACCCAGTGGCACCGCTGTTCAGCTTGTAGAAGTCGTTGTCAATCTCGCGGATGGTCTCCTCCTTAGTGTCCAGGCTCAGCGTAGTGATGCCAGCCTGGCCCTTCTTTCCCTCGAGGTTGAGTGGCACCCACCATGTGGTAGTGTCGTCCTCTGGCTTGACGTCGCCGGTAGATAGGAAACGAGACTGCTTGATGGAAATCTGGCCGGGCTCCTCGGCCACCGTCAGAACGGGGTGGCCAATTTTGGAAATCCAGGGGTGCATGATCTCGTTGACATTCTTGCCTGACGCTTCGCCGAGAGCACTCCACAGATCCTTGGTCGTGGCATTGCTGTAGGCATTGGCCTTGAGATAGTTGGAAACGCCCTTGAGGAAGGTCTCAACACCCAGGTGATTGGCAAGCATGCGGATGACGGAACAGCCCTTGTAGTAGCTGATGTGGTCGAAGATCTGATTGACATCCAAGGCGTCGCGCACCGGAACATGGATGGGGTGACTAGCTCGGATCCCATCCAGCGCGAAGGCAAACTCCATGTCTTCGGTGACCAACTGGGCCCAGACTTGCCACTCAGGATGGAGATGGTCAAGGGCGTGCCAGCCGACCCAGGTGGCAAAGCCCTCGTTGAGCCAGAGCTCGTCCCACCAATCCATGGTGACGAGGTTGCCGAACCACTGGTGGGCAAGCTCGTGGGCCACAACGTAAGCGACGCGGTTCTTGAACCGAGAGTCGGACGTCTTCTCGTCGTAGAGGACCTGGGTGACGCGGTAGGTGACGAGACCCCAGTTCTCCATGGCGCCGTGGGTGAACTCGTGTACGGCAATGAGGTCGGACTTGGGAAGCGGGTAGTCAATGTCGAAAATCTCGGAGAAGTAGTCGATAATCTTGGGGGCGTGCTCGAGAGCCCAGCGGCCCTGCTCCTTCAGGCCTCGGGTAGTGTAGACGCGGACGGGGATTTGCTTGCCGTTGTAGCGACGATCGGTAAGCTTCTCAATGTATTCAAAGTCGCCGACAGCCCACGCCAAGAGGTACGAGCTCATGACGGGGGAGGTCTCGAAGGACACCACGTGCCATCCGTCCTTGGAGGGCGTGGTATCCTTGACAGGCATGTTGCTGAGGGCGACCTGGTCGACAGGGATCTCAATATCAAAGTCATAGGTGGCCTTGAGGTTGGGCTCATCGAAACAGGGGAAGGCGCGGCGAGCATCGCACGACTCGAACTGCGTGCTGAACATGTAGTGCCACTCATCATCACGGGGAACGGAATCGGCGGGGGTGACGGTAGGCTTGTACTTGCTGCGGTAAAAACCGGCCATCTCGTTGTTTATGATGCCCTCGAACTTGATGGTGAGGGCAGCCTTCTTGGCGACGGGGAGCTCCTCGTCAAAGGTGATTGTCGCACGCTGTGCCTTTGCATCGTAGGAGAACTTGGTGGATTCCCAAGACTGGGACGACTTAGTGTGGTCGAGCGTGATCTTGGCATGGCCGAGCTTGATCTCGAGAGTGTTGAGAACGATCTCCTTGGTGGGTTTGACGATTTCGGAATCGATTCTGTGCGAGGTGTCAGTGCCCAATCGGGCTCATGGGCAAAGGCAGAGGTCCAAGTAGAAGTAGACGGCTTGCTACTGGGGAGGGCAGAGAGGCAACATACGTGACAGTGCCTTGGTAGGTCCAGTTCTTGAAGTCGAGGTCGCGAAGAGACAGGTTGTAGTGAGAGGGCTTCACATTGTCGGGCAGCACGTCGCGGTCATCCATCTTGGCGGGTCTTCTGGCTCGAGCGTGGGGCCGAGCAAGATCGCGAGGGTATCAAAGAAGAGAGGATGCTGAAGAAATCGGCAAAGCAACAAAGTTAGCAACGAGCGTCGAAGCTTCAATCCAGTCTAGAAATGAAAAGCGACTTTGTCAGGGTATCTCAACAGAGCGAGACGCTTGGGAAGGGGGGGATTGAGGGGAAAGAAAAGGGCGTCTGCAAGCTCAAGATGGCAACCAGGTCAACCGATGCAGTCCTTCTTCCTATCCGTGTCTGGTGGGTGTGGTGGTTCTACCCCTCGTTGGTGGGGTGAGGCGGGGCATCGGCAAAGTACATTCCGGGAGGTCACCGTACAGTAGTACACTCAATCTACAGAGTAGAGTCTCCCAAGAAGGTATTGCTGCGATGCAGGGGGTAACACAAAGAGAACATCGAGGTCTTCTGTGGCGAGAAACCCCTACTGAAACGTACCTCCTTGAACCAAGGCCTGCCGGCCTGTCTCGTGCTGATCGTCGCACTTGTGGCTTCGACGCTGTCAGCGAAGCATACCGCACTGACGCCGCCGCGACAGGCGTCCTCACAGCGGCCCTTCCAGCAGCCAGGCCACTGTAGGAGTCACTGCTCCTCGCCTTGTCTCGGGTCAAGCGCGCCGCCTGACTCCACAGCGATTGGCCGTCACGGCCGACCAGCTGCCGCATCAGGCATCTGGACATGGCGCTTGTATCAATGCTATTAGTAGGCGAGGCGGGTGTGGTTCATGAGCCGACTCGCACGCCTTGTACGTAACAGGAACGAGCGCTGGCGACAAAAGGACCCCGAGGTGTAGCCGGCCAGAGTGGACTGCTCCGTCGCAAGGCAATGCGCGCGGGTGGCACTGCACGGGTGGCAATCCGCGGGTCGCAAGGAGAAACAGGTGATGAAACAAAAAAGAGTACTAACGACAATGCGAAATGAAGCAATGAATAAAAATACACACCCGCGCCACCTCACAGCGCGTCGGCCAAGTGGTCGTTTCAGTATCCAAGAAGGAGAAGGAGAGGCGTCGTCAAGAAAAGGGATGGAAATTGCAGATGCGTGCAAATCGTGATAGGCCGGCTTGACCCCTGTGGCCGTGGCCAGGCGGAAATTTCTGGCCTGAGGAGCTTCGTGCAGCTCTGTTCTGGGTCCCACTGCCGCGGCGCTAGCAGCGAGATGAGCCGCGAAGCAAACTAACAGTGCCGGCGGCCTGTCTCTGCTCGTGTTCGCGCTATAATATAATTACTGGCCTCTATCCGTATCCGGTACACGACTCACCAGCACCGCAGCGACGTTATATGCATGAAGCGCTCCACGCTCTTAGTGGTATGAAACCTCAACTGCTCGTATTTTTATGCAGCGATATACTACCTGACTCTGTCAGAAAGGCCACATCCCAGACAGGATACAGCATACGCACAAGACACTCACTGAGACCATCCGTACTTCAATCGGAATGCTCTTGTTGTCCATCATGCGTACTCGCTACACCATAATAACCAGAATATATTTAATTATTTGATCAGTCTTCATGTATACAGTAGTCATTCTCGTCTTGAAGTTGATGAGACGGCAATCACGTCCAATCCTCCAAGCACCTCAGACGCCAACCTTAATTCAAGCCTCTCCAAAGCCCAAAAAAACTCTATACTCTCCCAAACTCTACTTCAAACCCTGTCTCCTTGATATAAAAAAAAATCCGTCATGTTTCGTTCTTTTCCACCCTCTTCTTGCTCCTCAGCCAAACCGGCTCCTACAGCTTGCCTCCTCCTTCGTCAAAACCACTACATATATTTTCCCGTATGATAGATACTCTCTTGGCTCCCGCACGAAGCCCGTCACACAACCATGAAGCCATCAACACTCCTCGCCGCCCTATCCCTCACACCCCCCTCCCTCACCTGGATCGTCCCTCACGACCTCGAAGACGGCCTCTACACGGTGTCGTTCTCACACGACCCGGATTCCAACACACCCAACGGCACAACCACTGACGCCGACCCCATAATCACCAAACGCCAAATTGCATGGGATCCTCCCGAGAACCTCGGCTTTGACCCCTTCCCCCAAAACACGACGAACAACCCAACCGCCCAAGTACCACACAACCCAATCGAAAACCCCCCAAAGCTTCGCCCACAAGACGCCGTTCCCGGTGGGCTCTCAGGCGCCGTCCCCGTCCCAGTAAGCGAATGGGACTGCCAATACAACGTCCGCCCCATCCCCGAGCGAGACTGGGTGCAAGCTCGCGAGGGCCTGTTCAGTTACTGCGACGGTCTCCTCCTCAGCCCGCGGTCCCGCCACCTCGCAGTCGCCAAAAAGGGCAAGGCAGTCGTGTACGCTTGTAACTTTCACAAAAAGAAGTACACAGCTTGCCATTCCCGCGAGTACAAGTGGATAGAGCAGCACTACCTCGACCTGCGGTGCGGGCAGCTGCGCTCCGGCTGGGTCACGATGCGCAAGTGGAAGAAGACGTATGGGCGGGGCGTCCTCGGCATGGAGATTTGCCCTGGAAGAAAGATGAAGCAGACGGCGTGGGAAGGGTATGGGAATGACGGACCTTATGCGAATAAAGAAATGGAATGGGGATATGTATCGAAAGACAAGATTGCTGGAGGTGGATGAAAATGAGAGAAGTAAATCAGTTGTCCCCTATTTTCGAACAGTGGTGAGATCTCTTAAATTCGCCTTGGTAAAAAGATGGCCTCCTGTCGAGTAAAGAGACAACGCGGCCTGTTACATTTTTGAATTAGCTCAATGCAATCACAGGCGTTTGGCAAACTTGAACTCCGCAATACAGCGGAACAGAGATGACAAAACCTGTCTGCCAATGTATTGAGCCTGAATGTAATCAACCTGTACATCATCCAACTATACAAAAAAAGCGCAAGCGCAGCCCAATGTTAATAATAAATCCTCAAGTGCGTACCCAAAACAAAGTTGCGAGGCTACACCCGAGTCCGAAACAATGATCCCATGCCCATCCTGAATACCAGGAGAAAACAAACCCAATCCAATCCAGCCGGAAAGCAAAATCCTATAGCTATGACCGCGCAACGCCTGTTTGCCCTCTTTCAGATCATTTCAAGGAATCCGAGGCTCATAAGAGTATTCCCGCATAAAAAAATTGAAATGTCTGCTGCTCCCGCCATACTCGTAATATACTGATGCCCACGTCTTTGACACTGGACCATGAGATCCCACCACACCACGTTCAGCTCACCATCTCTCATAAAATAGGTCTGATGCCACAGACCTACCTAAATAGCCATGTCGTCTTGCTGCACTTTTGTTGCGACGGCATCCCACCACTGGCTGTGCGCCGCCCGGTCAACTGCGCCGACCTTGTCTAAAAGATCCGAGATTTGTCTGACCTTTTCCACAAATTCAGACAAGCCCAGACTCGCCAGCTTTTCACCAGCCATATTGGTCGCCTTGACCTTTTCACTGGCAGATCCGGGAGCCAGGCGAGCCAGGATGTTCCCACGTAGTCGGGTGAGAAGCAATCGCAGCACGGGTTCGCGGGGTTCTGTAGACTGCTGTGACATTTCCTGACCAGCTTGCAACACTTTGGTCACCAACGCCCGCAAGTGAGTCTTGGTGGCTGCTGGCATGGATCGCCCTCCCTCCAACGCTGCCATAGTGCCGTCGACGGTCGTTTGAAGAGAATCGTGGTTGGCTTCCAAAACAGTCATGATGCGTGCCGCCTCCAGCCTCCACGGAGATCGAACATCTCTTTTGAGCAAGTTCTTGCACTGAAGCAGAATAGCTCCGACTGTAACGATGCGTTGCACCATTGTGGAGACCTCATTGATGCGTCTGAGGTCGAGATGAAGCATTTCGGGCACTTGCTCTTGTCCGACAGGCACTGGCTGCGTAAACACGTCCACAAGCATCTGGGCGTGAAACCGTGCGGGAGTAGGTCGTGACTTCGGGTGACCGACCCCCTCAGGATCACGCTTTTGCGCCTCGGAGATAACTTTGGCAGTAGCTGTTCGCCAGGCAGCTTCGGCAGCCGAAAGACTCATGCCGCCTTTTTCAATATCCTCCGTGAATCTCTTTGCTTCGTATGGTGCGGCGGATTCAATCAATTGTGGTGCAGCCACGCTAAGCAAGTAGTTGATATAGTCACAGAGCATCACATCTATGAAGCCATGAAGGGCTTCAACCCTGTCGATCAGGTTGCCATCGATGAGCTTATTTTGCACGAGGTGCTTGACTTCTTCGTCGCGGAACGGCGCACATAATTTCGGCAGCAGAGAACCCATAGCGGTAAAGAACTTCTCGTAAGAAAAGTTCCCTATCGTGAACTGACGCTCCGCCAGCTCAGGGTCGAGAATCTCGCCAATGAGGTTGTACATCGAGTTGCCAGGTTTCAAAAGCCGCTGCAACTTTTCCTTTATATTGCCAGCCATGAGAACGAAGAATCTAAAGTTGGCTTCATTTTCAGTGTCGTTCATGACTGCCTTCATCTGTTCGTAAAACGGCCGCGCCAGTACAGACTGCTGCTCAACGTACTCCTCTGTCGGAATCTGGTACTCCTTATTAATAGCCAGCTCATGCACGACCACACGGTTGTCAGGTAGCAGGCCATTCAGCCCTGTTTTAATAACAGTAGTCTTTGGCTGTGTCTTCTCTGCCGGTGTTGAGGGCGGAGTAAGTGTCTGGGATTCCGTCGAAACCAGGCTGCTTGCGGTCGCCGATGCGTCTGTTGAGGAGCTTTCTGCTACTCGAGGTTTCGTATCGCCGGTCTGTTTCTTCGCATTCCTTGCCTTCCGCGCCTCGCTCACAGCTTTGAAAATCATCTTTTTACCCTTCTCAGGACCGGCTAGCTTCTTGATTCTCACAATGAGCATCAGTTGGTTATCTTTGATGCTCTGGCGGTAGAGTCCAGCGGCGGCATCGTCCGTGGTGTCTTTTACCGTTTGGAAGATAGCATCCAATTCTACAAACTGCATGAGCATCACCTCAATCAGTGCATTTGAGTCTCGTGACTTCCATGCAATAAAGGCATTGTAAAAGACGGCGTAGGCCTCTGGAAGCGTCTTCCTCAAAGCTGGCGGCATGGTATATCTATTGGCCGTCGTCAACCGGGATAAGATGTTTTCGAAGGATATGAGAACATCTTTAGCTTTGTCCACTAAATGCTGCAGCTGCGGGTTATCGAGATCTGTAGGTGGTAATCTGTGTGTGAGGGCTGGTCCATCATCTGTGGTCTCCTCGTCGCCATCATTTTTGTTAACGAGAACCTGGTTAGGATGCCCGAGAATTAAAAACGCGCTGAGGAACGTTCGAACTGCCGCCATCTCGTCAACCGAGCCGGCTCGTCCTTCGTGTAGTCCGCAAATCCTCAGTAGTCGGGCAGTAATCATGAGGACCTTCTCCCGGGCGAGAAGCTCGACAACCGTATCAAAGGACGTATCCCGAATGCCGTCGACGGACAGTCCCAAGCCATTAAACTCTTGAATAGCTCGCTTCCTCGACTGCCCTCGCCACCAGCCTTGCAACTTGGCGACAGCTACTTCGTCAGTCATTTTGGGCATATCTCGCTCCTGAACCTGGGGCAGAACCTCCAGGGGTTTTCTAGTTGTTGAGCTGTGGCCGCGGCTGCGCTTCGATGCGGTTTTGTTTCGGAATTCTTCTCTCCTCCTTTCTGCATCAGCCATGCGTTCTTCCATCTGCGCTTTCATCTTAGCGAGATCCTGTTCTCGTTTTTCCTTTGTCAACTCGGCCACCTGCTTCGCCTTCTTAACCTCTTCAGCACAGTTGGCGACGATCTCGGCCAGGTTTCGCTCTCTGGCCTGTTGGGCAGCCAAAGCGCGTTCCTCTGAAGCTGAAGCGCCGCGTGGGGCCGCCTTTGCCAACGCGGCGCGCAGGCGGACCTTTTCAGCATGCGCGGCTCGATCTGCCAGTCTCGCACGTCGGTCCTCCAAGAAAGATGCCCGGCGAAGGTGTTGGGCGATGTATTTACTCTGTTCATCATCAGCATCGCCGTGGCTCGGTCGATGGATGGAAGAGCAACGAGAGTGCGCAGAGGACACGGAGTTGCGACGTGACGATGCGGCCCGAGTCCCTACGACGGGCATGCGAGGGTCTATAGAAACGAGCGGCAATACGTGGAGGTGGCGTATATATCCGATGATCATTTTCGAGAACATCGTCTTCGTTAGGAGGCATGGTCAAGTCGAGGTCCATATCCATAGCGTCGTCAGAGGAGGCGGGGTTCGATTCTTCGTGGCTGCGCGAAGGCGCCGACAAGTCCAGCGAGGTTCGTCGCATCATGTCACAGTTGTGAGCGAGCTCGCTCATGGAATAATAGATGGCTGATCTGTGACTCTACCTCGAACGGCTGGGCAGGAGCAGAAGACTTGTTATGACTCCAGGGAAGGAGGCGCGGTGGGGGTGGTTGGTGGCAGTCTCGGACAGAGTGGCCAGGGTGCTCAGCGCCGCAAGCTTTAGGCAGACTGTATGGTGATCCGAGTGTCCGCGATTGCAAGCTTGGACTTAACGAGTAGGCGACGGTATCAGGTAAATGACGACTGCAGCACGCCACAGCCCGTGATCGAGGCGTATGCAGGATCGGGTGTCAGAAAAGCCGGTTCCAACAATGGGAAACGAAACGGGGATTTGCCAGTCTGCAGCAAGAGGAACCCGCTTTAAGGAATCACCCAGGTGTCGTAGGAACGTTTCGTATTCTAATTGTAGAAAAAAAAAATGCAGTCTAAAGAAGATAGTATATACTACGCCAACGAGAGAGGCGAGAAGAAAGGCGAGAAGAAAGAGAGTAGAGAATCCGCGTCGGGCAGGCGACCTCCAGATGGAAATCTACCTTCGGCGATGGAACATTGGGCTTGAAATCAAGCTTCCAGTTGTTTGCGGAAAGAAACGATAAAATAGGTGCAGTAGTGTCAAATGGCTGCGTCTAGTCTAGTGGAGGAGGCTGGATGGTAAAACAACAGCGCCTCGCTGCTACCCAATTGCAGCGGTTGCCAATACTTGTCTCATCACAGGAAGATGCGGGTCAGCCCTCCTTCTCTTCGGTTATCCATCCCTACCATCCCCCCTCCATTTCGTCTCCAGGCCCTTCGCCCTTCCTCGCGGGGATCCAGCAGAAGGTTCCAGTTCAGTTCAGTGGATCCCCCCAGACTGGCTTACTTAAGGGCATCTGTAACACATCCTTGTCGGGTGGTCCACTGTGTGGAATTATGTAATCACGCTCTGTAGATCCCTGACAGATCCATGCTCTCAACGGCGGTGATGCCGAATATAAGTGACGGGAATCCTAACATCTCATTAAGTTCCTAGAAGACGAGTCAAATCCAAGCATGTAAGCTAAGCAACCGTCACGTCGCCAACACTTCTATCAAACGAACCTGAAGGGCCAGCGGCCGCTACCCAGGTGTCACCTCTGATGTAAAGTCAGGCAAAGATGACAAATACACGCAACACATATCCTGGTAATTGCATCATTGCAAGTCTACATGCGGCTGGTGTCGCCACTTTCCAATGGCTCCATTTAAAGGGTCATTCACGGCTGTGCTATTAATAGGATGTCGTACATACATCGAGACCCAAGTACAGATGGCAGCCATGTCAAACAAACGTGTATACACACATCGCCTCCTGTAGGCATTTCAAATGTCAAATAACTTTAGTAGAGTACTCTCGTTGATACGAGAGCATGCGTAGTATATTTAATACAACTGGCGATTTCCTTCCAGTGCAACACTGACTCTGTGATTCACAGATGTGGCCTGTTTTTCCCTTTTTTCGAGACACTGGGCTTTCCGTCCCAGGTCATGTCATGAGTTGAGCGATAGACATTAAACACACTGAAGCCCCATTCCTAAACGCCATGCCGATGCCTCACCAAACCATTAACTAGCCGTTCGTGTATCGCTTTATCATATGCTGTGTTGGCGCTCTTTCCTTGTCACTCTCTATCCGTGCATCATTCCCGCCATAATGCCTATCATCCAACACACCGTCGACTAACAGGTCAATTTCCGGGTCGAATTTGCTGGAGGCTTCCGCTCCTAAGTCGAATCCGGTTGTAGCCGACAGATTCTTTCCCATTTGTTCTCCATGTCCATTCTAAAATCGTTTCGTAGCAGAGCACGTACTGTCGAAGACTTTGCACCATGCTTATTCTCTGTTGGCGGAAATCTTCCACTGTCTTTTGAATCAGGTCCACCCCGTCGTCATTGACCCAGCCCGTATCCAGAGTCGCGAGTTCTTCCGGCTGGCTTTTGTTTGAGGAGACGGGTTCAATGGGAAAGAATTGGAACTCCGGTTGTGTTTTGGGCGATACACTGGTGCTAACTCCAGCCATTTTCATATCGCCCTCAGCATCCTGGCTGTGCTTGGTGTTGCTGGCATGACGCTGTCGCTTCATCATGTCTATGACACTGTCAACCGTACAGAAGGTGCCTGTCCGTCCACAGCCTGCTGAGCAATGTACGAGCATGGGCCGTGGCTCAGAGTCGCCCTCGGGTTCATCGTACCAATCGAAAGAATGGCCGTCGCCAGATGCCACTGTAGCGCCTATAACTGACGGAGCTTCCACTGGCAAGGCGGCTCGCTGGATGACATTGGCCAATTCCACCAAAGCAAGAAGATGGGATGGCTGTGCAGGGGTTCCAAAATCCGGCCAAGCTGCGAAATGCAGATGCGTAATTTCTCGAATGGGCGCAAATGGATGCGCGTTATGCGACAGCGCAAACTTGCGGACAGTGACATAAGGGGCAGTGCTCTGCGCCTTCTGCGACTGACCTGTTTGTGTCGATGTCTCAAATGCAGTGGTTGTATTCGCTCGTCTCCTGCCAGAGTCGCCTACATTGGGCGAAGAAGAGCTGACGGAGTCGGATCGGTACTTGTCGATATCGAGCGACACCTTCTTCTCAGAAAGCGAGGTCAGCTTGATTGAGTCCAGATTTCCGCACTTCCAATACGGATGGCATTTCAGTTGCCCCCCTTCTGACTCGGCTGTCAACATTACAACGACGCGCACATCTTGCTCCCAAATGACGGACCAAAAATCCTAGTGATATGTTAGCAAATATTTATCCAGGTCGAGATTGGACGGCCTACTTCAAACGTCGCTGGAAGGGGACCCTGACTAGCAATGTACCGTTTGTTACTGCCAGATGCCGACAAATGACTAGCATTAATGTAGTCACCACCCCCCTGGAGACTTTCCTGTTAAGCGAACACGTGAGTGCTCAAAAGGAAGAATGTCTTTGTATCGGTTTTTTCCACCCCATTTCAACGCCGCAAAGCTGTACCTTGGTCTGCGCAGTGCTGTTGTTGGGATTGAATGCGGCGTAAGCGCTCTTCATTCGCGACTGCTCCTCTTGCTCAATGCGCAAAAACTTATCTGATACTTTCTTACCGTGGTCGGTCTTTGATGCGGCATCTCGAAGCCAGTGTGGTAGAGTAGGCGATTCCAGCCCGCTAGGTCGAGCAATGTCAAATTGACCCACGCCATCAGCAAGATCCATGTTTTGACGAATGTTTGAGAAGAACGGATTGATGTCATTACAGGCGCCAGGCAGGCTGACACCACCAATTACGGGGGCCAAGCCAAGACTTGGCTTGTTGTTATTTGACGTTCCTGATAGCTCGGCAGCGGACCTCTGGTCAACAAGTTCGGGATATGAGTCCATGATCGCCGTGAAGCCTCCACGCAGGATGCCTACATTACCCGAGTATCCCTCATTTGTAACCTTTTTGATCATGTTTTGCGCCGTTACCGCGTCACGCCTGTCAGATGCGTGCCCGTCATAGACAACAATCCATTGCATATCCCGCCACGATGAAAATTTGGTAGACTGTGGCCCACTCTGGAAGGTCTGCTGCAATTTATGGATATTGAACGAGGGCCGTTTAAGCAGTGTAGTGGGTATGCAGAGGTTAAGGGCACCCGTAATCCGAGACGAGGCGAAGTTTTTGAGGACGATCGAATATCCAGCACTAGCAATCGTTCGTCACTGATTGTTTCCGTAAGCTCCTCAAACTGCGCACACGATATCATCCGCGGTTGATCCCCCTTCAACTTCGTTGGTAGAGTTGCTGATCGAGGGACTGGACTTGCTAGTACCGAGGATGACGTGATATAATTTGACATTACAGGTGGGCAGGTATCACCTCTATGTCCAGGAGAATTTGTGAGCGTGTGAGGAGGTATGGTGGGGTTGATGGGATGCGGCGACTCGAATCTTGGCATACTTGTTATTTGGGACGGCATCAAGGAGGACTCAGAGTTGCGTTTCGAGTCTGCAGAGACGTAGGCTGAGTCAGTGGCTGTATCGTTTACAACATCACGACCCTGGTCGATATCCATCCTGCTGATCGGTCGCTCCTTTAAAGACCGAACAAAAGATAAATCGCTGCCCGTGTCGCTTGCGTGAGTGTGCCACCGCGGTGGTCGAGGACGCACAGGTGGGGTATTTGTTGTAGAAACATAGTGGGCAGTTGGCAAAGCAAGCGACCTGCCCCTGTTGAGGTCGGCTTGCCGCTTGAAAGCCTCATACTCGCGATTGCCTTCCAATGAGACCTGTCTAGGAAGAGCGGCTCCAAACGACCTAACAGATGACGAGGCGGGACTCCAATTCTCACGTGCCAGATGCGGCTCGGATTGCTCGACGACAAGGCCAAAGTAGTTGGGGCTAGACGAGCGGACTTCTGAGGGCCGTGAAGCGGGAGAGAGCTTGGGCGGGTGGTTTTGGCCCACCGAGTACGCGGCTCGAGGTGAGGCAAGCGGAGTAGTGGTGTTCATGGTCTTATTGCCGCGATACGTCTGTGCGTGGGAGTGAGCCTGAGTCTGAGAATGCGATCGAGAGTGTGAGCTCGCAGCCCCAGGTGACTGCCTCGAGTGAGCCGTCATTGTGTAGTGGACAGGCGTCCGATCCCCGGGTCTGGAATCATGCATGTCCTTCCTTGTTGGAGGTGATTTCGATTTCGATTTAGGTTCGAAAGTACTTCGTACCAAAGCTGATGTAACTACCGGTCACATAGAATCATGGCTTCGATCGATATAGGTATGTCGGGGGTAAATTTCGGTGGATTTCGAGTGATGACAAAGGAAGATTCGTAGAAGATTGGCTTGCGAAGTGAGTCGACGATGATCTAAGTTTGTCCGTTTGTTTGTTGGGGGGCAGCACTAGATGTCGAAGCCAAAGTACCTTGTAGATTAACAGGCTACCAAAGTAACGAGATGCAAACAGGCAGGTCGACAGTCTCAGCGGTGCAATATTTGAGTGTTGCAAGCCAAAACGTGGCAAAAATGGAGGGAGAAGTAAAGAGAAGGTAGAAACGTGTTTGAGGAGATGACGAGCAGATGAGTGGCAACCTTGCTAATCCGGGGCCACGGGGGCGGGAAGACGGTGGCGGATTGTGTCTGGGCACGGCCGGCCGGCGATAGTGTCTTGCACAAGGAGAAGGAGTGCTGTGACAGGTGGTCGGTAGGTACCTCTTCGCCGTTATTCTGGAAGGTACATGAACTATTATGACCAATACCGCTATCGCCAGGCAGAGAGCCCTGTAGGCCGCAGTGGGTGGTGTGGTAGTCGGACAGTGGAACGAACGAAACACGCTGTCACTGTAGCCTGCCAGGACAGTGATGGATTAGCAACCTGGACAGTTCCTTGGCCTCGTCCTTCTTCCTCTTCTTCTTCTTTTTCCCCGCTGACTGCAGAGCCAAATAAAGAGACCGAGGAGAGGTGTGAAGGGGACAGGGAGGACAAGGGAAAGACGAGAAAGGGGAGCAATATGGGCAGCGGGGCAAGCGTAGGGTGAGAATGACGAGAGGATTGGCGGGTACAGAGGTTGCAGCATGGAGTCGTGGGTACCGAGTACATGGCACTCACCTCCAAATCGACTCCCGCACAAATAGGAAAACGCCTGGACTGCCTGTTATGACTTGGCCACACTGGTAAGTATTGGATGCTGCTAGATTCAAGTAGACATATCAATATGCTAGGACAAGGGATGCATCTACCCAGGGCAGAAAATAAAGGAGATGGCAACACCCACCTTTATAAGGCCTACAGCTTTATTTGTAGAAGGATGAGAAATCTCAATAATATTCGATGATGGTGGTGGTGGTGGTTAGTAGTGTATACCTTGGGGCAAGATTGAAACGCCTACGGCGGCGACAGGCCGGATTTTAGGGGTCCGAGGTTTTAGGAGAGAGCTCCAGGCATAGCTCAAGCAGCCACGAACGCCAGTATATTTTATTACCTGACGCCTGAGTACTCTCCAGGTATTGACCCCAAGTCGAGACCGCCCCCTTCATTGGTGTTTGTCGTTCTCGTCCGTGATGCATGGAGTAGAACATGAAAGTAGCTTGTACCTTCACATCAATCTGGACTTCTCAATTGAGGAGTAGCTTGGCGGCTCTCAGCCTTAGCGCTGTCCCCCATGTCAAGGGATGGATCATTGATTGTTGGCTGCTCAATCGTGCTGCTGTTGTCGTCGGTGTGGCTCTACTGCTGCACGACGTCAAGCCAGTGGGTCCTCTTTGATTATCCATGTCTGAGCACGCCCCCCCGAATGGGAGAAGAGGCACAATGAATGGATGGAGGAGACGGACAAGGCGGGGGGCTGCAGGTACCTGGTCGACCTTACAGTTGAGGCTGGCGGATCTAGCACAGGGATGGACACTGTCGATGATGACGATGAGAAATGGTTTGGATGTACTCTGTACGTGGTCCGACATCAACAACGAGCCCAACTGAGATGCTTGTTGACCTCGATCTCACGCACTCTCCAGCTCGGTCAGGCTAGCTACACCCAAGGTAGCTGCGCAGAGCTCATGAGCTGCGCTATAGGCCATCAACCACCGATAACAGCTGCTACGAACTCACCAATTTAGCACTGTCGTTGGGTTATGTAGTGGGTACGAGGCTCAGTGGAGGTTCTTTGGGGATACTTATCGCAGTACGGTCAGGTCATGCCCCGTTTGATGCAGAGCCGGGTCGGGACTGGTCCATGAGAACCACCAGCTCGGTCGCATGTGGAAGGGATCGACGCTATGATAGGGGAAGTACAGGCAAAGTACCTCCGTGGCGTGGCAGACGTTTGCTGACACAGGATGGGCACCCAAATCTGAATATCCACTATATCACTCAGTTGATATCATTGTAGGCAGCTCTCGATGGTTCAGCAAACATCTTAAATCTGTCTATCCGGTAGTTCGCTAACCTGGCTGTGCGACTTCATATATTCAGTCTTTATCCAGTTTGGGTCGACTGGTAGACCCTGTGCGATGAAGCGAGTGATGCTCCTTCCATCCTTGTCTCTCTCTCCTTCCCCGCCACAGGTTTTCCATCATCCCAGTAAGTCAAGATGGTCAAGACCTGTGTCGTTGTATCCGCAGAATGATGAATAATGTCGCCAGACGAAATGATACCTTGGGGTGTCCTGGGGGGCCCGAAAAGATGGTTTTCAGAGCTAGTGCATTTTGCAATGACACGCAGGGCGCTCCTTGAGAAGCCTTGCATTTGCATGTCCTAGAGGAACAAAAACATTTACAGTCCTCCATTTGCTGGCTTCTAATCGATATATGCAGCTAACGGGGCTCGTTCTGTTGCGTTTCCCTACACTCACAGTGAAGCCTACTCCGTACAGTAATCAACAAATATCGCCTTGGCCGGTCACATCGAATAGCAGCTCCCGTCACCCCAACAAAGGAAAGAAAAGTCCAGCCGAGAAGCTCTCGCCCACACGGCATAGAGTGCTCCGTAAGGTACACAATCGAGACAATCAAGCAATGTACCTGGCACGCTTTATCGCATGGGCAGGTCAAACATGCCAACCGGTTACAAGAGACGACACAGTGAAATAGCGCCCCACCAAAACGTCACTGTGCTGCCAGTGGAACCCCCTAACTGACCTTGGCGCGGCGCCTACAGGAGTCCAGACTCTTTGGATGTCCCCAGGTGTGCGGTGGTACATGAAAGTTGCGTCCAAGATCGACATTGCGTCTTTTGCATCTGGCCACAACTGAAACCACGCACTTTTGTCTGCCAATCTTGCCCCCCCCCCCGCCTACGGAGTAATGGGGCCATTATTCAGATGTCTCCAGAGTAGCGTGTTAAATGCGCCGTCTCTATCATGTTCTAGAACTTTGCAAAGCATGTTGAGAACTGATGGCCCCTCTGCATCTTGCAACGAGACAAGAGAGCACAAAAACGCTCGGTTACAACAGATGACGTCAGATTCCCTTTTCATCACACTTCATCCATCAACGCAGCTCTTATGAGTGGCCTAATATACACAATACAACCAAATGCAATCCAAGGGTGTTTATTATGGTTGCATTTTCCCCGACTCCGGGCTTCGGAACAAAAATATGACTTGTAGCATCGGCTATCGTGTTCCGCCAGATGGTGGACTCGTGCAGCTTCCACCGCACACCCGTGCGTGACCCTGTCAACTCGGTAGTGGACGAGGCAAGGTATCTGAGGCAGGTTGACAAACCCATGCAAAAAAAAGAAGGGATTTGCAGCTCCAGCACTTTGGACGGGGGTGAGAAGACTGTTGAGGTGTCTAGACCGGCCTGAAAGCTACACCCCACCAAGCTCAAGCCTGTTTGAAGAGTAGATGTGATCCTTTCGTTTACGCAACGTTTCTCTGTCAGCCGCGCCAGCTGGCCGCTCGTGGCAATTCCCTCCTACGACGTGGTAGCCCCTCAGAGGCAGAGAGGTAGAGAGATCAGCAAGCGGCTGATACCTGTACGACGGAGGCGGTTGAGAAAGCAAGGAGGGCTCGCACACATTCGAGGCTAGTGCGGGTTGTTCAAAGTAATGGAAACACAAGGTAAGCATGGCATCGATGGTTACAGCAAGGCACCTTGACAGGCGCCTTTCGCAAGACCGGTCTGATGTCAGTTGGCAGCAGCCGAGTCCTATCGTGGTAGGTGGAGGAATCTCCCGTGACTTTTCCGGGATCCGATGCATCGAAGGCCCCAAAGATGTTGAAAAGTCTCGATGCAAAATGCCAACTTTGCCAGGACCCTGGATGCATACCCATTTTGGTGGAGGTGCGATATTAGCCGTGGGTCTTGCTTCCTGCCCAATCTGTGAGAGGGAATCAAGACACCACCGTCAAACGCGGCTAGGAGCCTTCGTATTATCTTACAGGTCGTCACCTTTCTACCGTTTACTGGCAACGGTGTATCGGATTCGGCAGAAGACAACCTCATCGCCAAGACTCAAGAGATCCGCTTTGTATCCAACTTGCCCACATAGACCATTGACACAATCGCCGAGCTCCCGTACAATCGTAGTCGTAATTTCTTTGGTCGACTGATTTACCAGAGCCTCGATCCCACTAGCCAGTCGCGCTGTTGACACGGACAGGGTCATAGAAAAATTGTATTTTTGCATTTGACCGATCCGAGCCGCTGTGGGGTAATATAGTGTATTCTGTCTCTTAGCGAGAAGGTGAAGTGGTGATGGTCCCGAATGCTCCATTTCTTACCAGACGGCGACTCGTCCATAGTCAGTTTGTCTGGGAATGTGGTGGGTTCCAAAAAGGCCAATGGAAGTTTGCGACTGCCTAGGTCATAATGATGTTGGAGCAATCGTGTTTACCTCGAAATGACAGACCGTGAGACCATAGGCGGATCAACCCTGTTGACATCCAGGGTAAGCGACTCCTGTCCAAAATACCATCGCCTTGGGCTTGGTTAAGCTTCCTTCAGGCTGACCACCCCACGCTCTCCAAAAGCTTAATTACTTCAAGGGCGAGTAGGTATTATACTGTAAACTGGCTCGAATGGATCTCGTACGCACACCTCACACAATCGTCTGGTGCACGACCGTCACAGCAGCAAAGAGCGGGGGTGAGCATGTCGTCACCCGCCTCACCCGCCCACACTCGCTCGCGTCACCAATGTCTCTTTTTCCATGGCACCCTAGGCGATCTGCTTGGCAAATTCAGGTGATACGCAGGCAAACCAGCCGCAAACAGTAGACATATTTGCAGATCCGCGGATACCGGCGTTGGTGTATTTCCACAAGACCATTCTAGACCTCCGGTGGGCTGCGAAGTGTCCTGGGTGTCACGACGTTGTAGGGAAGGGCTCATTGTGCATTTGGGATGTCGATCTTCCTTCCTGGCTAAGCAGCCTTCCATTTCTTCCACTTCCTTTGACGTTCGAGCCCCCTACGATGTCCGTACTTCGGATTCGAGCGCCCCCCCCCTCCCCTCCACCTCCTCTTCCATCAGCTGCGACGTTTTGTCAACTGCGCGTCGGTGCTCACAAACTTGTTCTGATATGACGCCCCAACGCCTTTCACTTGCTGATCCGACATGGGCGTGGTAGGACATTGTGCTACCCCATACTGAACTCACGCACGCGGCTGATGGCGGCAGGGACGCTAAAGTTATTAAGTCTGTGTCGGTCAGGGAGGGCGCATTCTCTCATTCGACGGGACCCGGGCGCCGCAGGTCAGGTAGGGAAGGCGAAAATGTCAGGGCTTCATTGGCAAGTACTCTGTACATTCGTGATATTGCCGGTGATAGACAGCGTGCTTTGAAGGGTTTCATTGTGTCACTGAACAACGCCCCTGGTCTGACTGGTTCGCTGTGCGAGATTGAGACTGTTAGTGCTCTTTACCAGCACGCTACTTTTCAACCTGCATGTACTTGCGCGATGATATATCAAACCGCCAAAATCCGAAGCAGACGCTCTACACGGGGTAGAGGCGAATGAATAAAACAGCCCTCCCACCTACCCGTTTGCACCGCTGTGAAAGCCACGTTCAATTACAAATTGATCAGTCCCCCCCCCCCCCCTCCCCCTCCTCTATGTCACCATTACCCACACAATGATGCATCTGATATTCATCTTTTGGGCAACTAGCTGGATTGCATCACTTCCTCCGGTGAGGAGATGAGCTACGCGCCGTTGCAGAATGGAGAACAGATGCTCCAGGAAATCCATCCCGTCGGCGGCAACATTCCATCATATGGGGTATTACGTACTAGTTAGAGGAAACATTGTCGGGTGGACCAGAGTTTCAACCGCCGGCATCGGCCGAGAGCACATCTCATGCTGACCTGATTAACTCTCAACACCAGATATATATCCTCCAGAGTCCACGCGCCGTATTCTGCATCTCATGTCCAAAGCGGAACCTCAAGCCTGACTCCGCAAAGCCCCGCCATGTCCAACGCGCAGGACGCCCGAGATGTAGAAGAGCGCCTCCGCGCGAGGCAGAACAACCCCAAGCCCGTGCCTGCGTATCTCCCCAAAGCGGGATCCCCCCTGGCGGTTGATAGAGATGCATATGCGGCGATCCAAGCAGCGCCTCGCATACTGGTTAATGAGTTCACGCTGCCTATTCGATCTGGCAAGGCGTGGGAGGCGCCGGCGGGATCCATTGTGCGCATCAGCACGCCCGAGGGGCCGCAGGTTGGTGAGTTGTTCCGCGTCCCTGTGATGGAGTATACAGAAAGACCTCGAGTGAAGTGTGTAAATGGCATTCAGTTTCAGTCTGCTAATCTATTTCTTTGAAGGCGACTTGAACATTTGGAACAAACACAACCCCCGTGAGCGCTTCTGGGCAAGCCGCACCCGCCAACTCCACGCATCTCACGTCTCCACAAACGACCGCCTATGGTCCTGTCTCCCATACATGCGCCCCCTCGCCACCATCATTGCCGATAGTCTGGCTTGGTATGGCGAGGACCAGCATGGCGGGCGCGTACACGACCTGCTCGGCACACGGTGCGACCCATACATCAACACCGTCCTGGCAGGCGAGCAGTATGATTTCCACTGCCACTCCAATCTTACTCGCGCCGTCATGCCCTTTGGCCTGACTGAGGCGGATGTCCACGATGTCATTAACATTTTCCAAGTCACCGGCCTTGATGAAAACGGCCGGTATTTCATGAGCCCTTGTCCTGCAAAGGGGGGAGATTATCTAGAGTTTCTGGCTGAGCAGGATCTGCTCATGGCCTTGAGTGAGTTTGCGATATCCACCCCAAACACATATCTCTTACTCCATATTTGTGTGGATTTCAGAACAGTATGGGTATGTACTGACCATTGTGACTCAAGGCACCTGTCCTGGCGGCGATCTTTCGGCTTGGGGGTTCGGCAGTGATAGTGAACAGGAAATGATCAAGTGCTGTCGACCCCTCCACGTGCAAGTATTCCTGTTGCAGGACCCGGAGACTCTGAAGAAGAATGGGTGGAAACCCGCCGAGACGGCCAAGTATGTGGGTATGCATGGCATTGCTAGTCCATTGGGCGAGTCGAGATAGAACGAGGGCATTGGTGTGATATGTGATACAGAAGGAAAGTGCTTGTTATACTTGAGGCGTTAGATGGCCTGTAATAGGAAGTAATGCTGCGTAGAGCGGTATTTCATCATCTACATAAATGGAACGATGCAAATAGCAAGCCCCCAGACCATGGATTAGCACCACACTACACGCTCACTTCACGACCACGGCAAAACTTATCCGAGTGTTAGTACATTGTATTATCCTTACAACACCACATTCGCTGTTGTCGTAATCGTCTACCAAACCCTGATCCTCCAGACCCCCATCCACCTCCAAGACATGTCCCAATTACTTCCACAATTTTCCAAGAGACACCTCCTTGTCATCGTGCTTGTTGAGAATCTTGGCAGTCGCAAGCTCAAAGTCCTCTTGCGTGACGTGCACTCTCCGCTCACGGAGAGCGTACATGCCGGATTCTGTGCACACACCCTTGAGCTCGGCACCGGAGCAGCCATTCATCTTCTCTGCAATCTTGGTAAGGTTGATGCCTCGTGTCAGATTCATCTTGCGACTGTGGATTCGGAGAATATCGGCTCGTGCCTCGACGCTTGGAGGTGGGAACTCAATCTTTCGGTCGATACGTCCGGGTCGTAGAAGAGCAGGGTCTAGGATTGTCGAGACGATTCGTTGCCATGATGACTTTGATGTTCTTGGTCGGTTCAAAACCATCCAGCTGGTTGAGCAATTCCAGCATGGTTCTCTGGACTTCAGAATCGCCCCCTGATGAGCCTTCAACACGTGAGGATCCAATACTGTCAATTTCATCCATAAAGATGATGGACGGCGCGTGCTCTCGTGCCATTATGAAAAGTTCGCGAACCATGCGACTACCCTCGCCAATGTACTTTTGTACAAGCTCGGATCCAGACACTCTGATAAATTTACAGGCGGTATGGTGGGCAACCGCTCGTGCGAGTAGTGTCTTTCCGGTACCCGGAGGGCCATAAAGCAAAACACCCTTCGGTTGGGCTATACCTAGCGATTCGAAAAGCTCCGGGTGCTTGAGACCCAGCTCAATCACCTCCTTGATTTCCTTGATCTGCTGGTCGAGACCACCGATCATGTCGTAGGTGCTGTCGGGGACCTTCTCCACCATCATGAGCGACACGAGGGGGTCGACGGATGATGGGAGCATCTTTTCAAGTTTGTAGCTGTCGGAGAGGAGTGTGACGCGCTTTCCGGCTGTGAGCTTGCCAACGTCGACGTTGTCGGATACATCGACAACTAGTCCTATCAGTATATAGTATAGAAGCCGGGATAAAGGGTCAGTGAGACGCACCGTATTTGCCTTCGGGATGGACCTTGACGAGGATCTTCTTTGTGCTCATCACCTTGACAACCTCTCCGACGTAGGAACCAGGCTGTTGTAACAAGCCAAGTTCCTCTCTGAGTAGGCGGACGCGCGAGTTGTAGTCATTCCGCTGGGCTTCGAGACGACGAAGAGCTGCTTGACCCTTAAGAATCTCGAGCTTCATAGCTTCGATCTTGTTCTGGTAGTACTCGTCGAGCGCCATCTTGGGCGAAGCTCCAAGGGTTGGGATCCGGCGCGGATGGAGGATATCAAGGTTCTCGGAATCCGACTGTCGGGAGACGGTAGTCTGGGTGCGATGCAGGAAGCGATTGCGAAGGATGGGATTTGGCGTCGCAGGGGAAGTTGGGCGGGTGACAGGGTGTGAGGTTCTCAGATTATGAAGCCCGTACAAGGCTACAAGGTGTCTCGTAAGCCAGTGGCGCCTTGGGTGCGTTGAAGGTGTTGAATGTGATCTGACCAATTACAGCGCACCGTTGTTGACTTTCGGAGTAAGTGCTTTGCCGTGCTCCGGGGTTCTCAAGGCATATAGGGTAGTCAGGCCACAGCAGGGCAGAGCGTGAGATGAACCCACATACCTTCGCGGTCTCAGTAGACAATCCGAGGCACTAGCTCTGTAAACAGACTAACGCAATGTCGTTGACAACAGTCTCATTGTTGATGGATTCCAGTGAAGACTGTGACAGTTTATGCAACCGTCAGCAGTGACTCAAAGGTCGAACAGCGCTGGATTCGGATGCGTGCTTTGTTTGGGACAGACGGGAGGTTCAGACGGGAGCATTTGGTCCTAATTACTCCTCTCACATTGGTTGTTTTGACTTCTCTTTTTTTTTTTTTTCTTCCGAAACAAACAATTTCATCCCAGGATGGCGTGAAGGTACATGCAATAGTGCTTTGCTTCCTGAAACAGTGAATGGTATGGTGTTGAGTTCATTCTCAATGAATTTAGGCACCAGATGGCTTCAATGCGCCTCTACTGTCTTCTCGTAGGCATCATGCCATTCGTTAGTTGTCTGTTTCGCGGATTGTCATAAAGTACTGATACTCCAGACATTCGCTCCTAAATGACGTGGGTTGACCAGTGAGACAGGCTGGGACACAATCCCCCGCCCATTGTACAGATGGTCTACCCCTGTACTTGGTACTGCAGGGTCGCAGTTTACAGAGCACCCTAGGTGTAGTGGGGTGCCGTGATGCGCTAAAGGGGGGAAAGCGTGCAACGCGCAAATCGCGGTAGGCGCACGTCAGGAAACAGTCAAGGTATCTCTACTTGTTGCTCCATTCTCCGTAGCTTGACCAAGCACATACGTTGCCATCCAACTCAGAGAATCAACACAAGAGATCACACGGCCAGGTCTCCCGAATAACGAGCCTTGTGCACGCCTGCTGATGGCACCACACACCCATTTCAGCTGCCCGTAGCCCTTCCGTACTGTTTGGTTGCAACTCTTTGTTCGTTCTCCCTGCGGAACGACCAGCTTGTCTCTAGGGAGGAAGCTCAGCTACCCAACCCAACCACTGCGCCAAAAACACCGCGGCAACGACGGAGAAGCTCGAGAGCATTTCACGCCAGAGTTTGTAGAGCCTCGACACAAATCCTCTCGAGGTCACTCGTCTGCATCGTATCTCTATGACGCAGTCTTGCTACTAGGGAGACGAGCTATTTCAATATTTAGGTGAGTGTAGGCCTCACTATGCCTCCGTCTGTGCTCTGCATCCCCTTATCTTGTCCAGCTGCGAATCATCTTTATCAGCCCCAAGCTTTCCTGCCTTGCCAAATCCACAACTTAGCCTCTGTGGAAGTGACAGCTGGTGCAACGATCCGTTATGGTGGAAGCCGAAACTCCTTGCGACTTGGCATATCGACCCTGCTCTTCCTCCCTTACAAATTAATTCAACTCCCTTCATATTTTCTTGGTTCGCTTGGCTCCCGCCCTGACGATATTCGACTACCTACTTCTTCAAGACTCCACGCGGGGAACTAACCTTCTTCCCAGATCCTTCATTGTTCTTCCGCATGGAGTTTGGTCGTCCCGCTCCCACTTTACCGATCTAGCACAACATGGACTCCTCTGGCAAAGACGATGCCGGTGCCGGGAGCTCGCGACAGTCTTCTGGCATGAATTCTCCTACCACCACCCATACTCGAAATCCAGCATCCAGGTCACAGTCTGCCGCCGGTCGCCACGATACGGACGGACTTTCAGAAAGCTTTCAGTCTACCGATACTGTACGCAGGCGACCCGAAGGAGGCTATGGTTAGTTGGAACATTCAAATGGTTGGATACTGCCAGTCTCGACATGCTAAAACATTTTCTCTTCAGGGTCGATACAAACTTCGTCTGTAACTACCAGTCGGCAGACTCCCGGAGAGGCTTCTCAGGAGACTACCGCAGCTAAAGGCTCACAATCGAGTCGTCCTCAAGGGCCCGGTATCGAGCGAACCAAATCTTTTGCTCGTCTCAAGAAGCCTCCTCTCTCGCGACGACCCTCTGCGACCACACCTCACCGTGGCAGTGTCTTCTCGGCCGACGATGATGTACACGAAGTCGAAGCCGATGCTGCCGTACGCAAGCGCGATGGTTCTCAAGGTTATTCCACTCGTCGCCGAACTCAGCCTGCAACAAACTTGTCTCGTGTCCAGTCTACCCATGCTGAGGAAGAGGAAGAGGGAGAAGAGACTGAACCACGTGATACTCAGCGAAGCGGAACAGACAATGACGAAGACGTCAACGAGGATACATCACTAGAAGAACATGTTGATTGCGATTCTGATGGAGACGTCAGTGATGCCGAGAGTTTTACGCTCAAGGATCGTCAGCAGGCCATCAACCAGACACATCCCTTCGGTATTCGAGTTTGGAAGCCTGCACTTTACAAAAAGGACCGGTCTATCCAAAAATTCGCCCAAGCAGACATTCACTCATCTCCAGGCGGCAATGTCAATAGATGGCTCGTGCTTTTCAATCTACTCTGGACCCTTTGCTTTGGATGGTGGATGTCTTTTCTCGCTGCCTTTGGCGCCATAATCTGCCTTTTGTTTGCTGCTGCTCCCAGTGGGAGGGAGTACGGCAGGGTTTTGTGGGGACTTTCCGGATACCTCTTTTACCCATTCGGCAAGTTTGTCCGCCTTGAGAAGGATGAGGCGTACTTACACGAGGACCAAGATGAGGGAAGGAGTATCTCCGAATACGAGCAATGGCAAAGCGGCGATCTAGAATATGGCCGACTCTTTTTTGGGCCTGATGGACCAGGTCGCTCGATCATAGGGCGGTCGAGGAGGAGCATTGATTCCGGTCACGATGAAACCGAAAGTCTTCTTGGACGTGGACGCCGTGGCGACAGCGCCGACACCAATCGCAGGATGAAGAGGAGGCTGTTTGGCAGAGGAGAATGGAACATTGGGCGCGTCATCTTCTTTTTCTTCTTCTACTGCCTCATTTCCCCGTCACTAATAATCGTTTCCGGAATTTGTTGGTTCCTCGTTTTCTGGATCCCCATGGGCAAGGTCACGATTCTTTTGTTTGACCACTTGCGACGCCACCCTTTGGCGCTGTCCTTCGAGTCACATATAGGATATGCACGGATCGAGGATGCGCCTAACTCTTCCATTCTCCTTTGCACTTATCGAGCTGTTGGCTCCAAGTACTGGAAGTATACCGTCGACGGTACCAACATCTTCCTCATCAACCTCATGGCTGTGGTCATGTTCGTCATCTTTGACTACTTCGTCTTGGAGGGCGTCTTGCACATCGACAGCTTCTTCACCTCGCCGGCGTTTCTATTCTCTGCTGGCTTGCTTTCGATTATCCCTCTAGCCTACTTCATTGGGCAAGCTGTTGCATCCATCTCAGCCCAGTCGTCCATGGGCGTCGGTGCTGCAGTTAATGCATTCTTTGCCACTGTAGTAGAAGTCTTCCTGTACTGCATAGCCCTCAATCAAGGAAAGGGCCAGCTAGTTGAGGGAAGTATTGTTGGTAGCATATTTGCTGGTATCCTCTTTCTTCCAGGCATTTCCATGTGCTTCGGCGCCATCAAGCGAAAGACACAGCGGTTCAACGCCAAGTCAGCTGGTGTGACATCAACCATGCTGCTCTTTGCGGTTGTTGGTGCCTTTGGCCCAACCTTGTTTTATCAGATATATGGTACTCATGAACTAAACTGCTTGGATTGCGAAGACTATGAAGGCGTTGGTGCTGGCAAGGAGGCAAGGGATTGCCGTCGCTGCTCCTTCTCTCAAGCGCCTGCCCTTGACGACCGGTTCTATCTCGAGGCGGTTCGGCCATACTGCTATCTTGCTGCAGCCATGTTGTTCTTCTCGTATCTCATCGGCCTCTGGTTTACCCTTCGAACACATGCTGCTGTGATTTGGAATGCAGAGATTGAGGAGAAGCACCGCGATGAGCACCTTCATTCTTCGGTGATGCGAGTCTCGCAGCCATCGGTAGCTGAGTCTAGCGCTGCTGACATTCGTGATTCTCACCTTTACAAACGAATCTTGGGTCAGTCTCTGAAACAGGTGGGACTGCCACCGCGCCGCGAAGAACTATCTCGACAAGGCTCTACAAGCCACGCAGGACTTAACGTCAACCAATGGCGGTGTCACTACAGCCCATGTGGTTCCTCCGAAAGGCGGCGGACATGATAATGCGCGTCCAAGTATTCATGTTCCAGGTCTCAGTCAAGCTGATACGAATAATCTTGCCCGTGAGGTGGCTGAAATAGCCGCCACTGCGGCTACTATCGCGTCGAGAGATCGACTCACGCGCCGCACGTCAGGTATCCCAGCGCATTCATCAAATCCACCCCGACAACAGGGAACTGTCAAAGCCGCCACGGTTACAGGCACTGAGGATGCTACGGAGGCAGCAACAGCACAAGCTCACGGCGGACATGACGCACCAAACTGGAGCCGAACCAAGAGCTCCATCGTTTTGCTTAGTGCCACATTGCTATATGCAGCCATTGCAGAAATTCTGGTTGATACAGTGGATGTTGTCCTGGAGAGCTTTGCAATCGACCAAAAGTTTCTTGGCATCACCCTCTTCGCCTTGGTTCCCAATACAACTGAATTCCTGGTAAGTCCTTTGAAGATGCGGTATCATGCTCCATGTTAACATGACTAATATTCCGAATTTAGAACGCCATCTCCTTTGCCATGAATGGCAACATTGCACTGTCTATGGAAATCGGCTCCGCCTACGCGCTGCAAGTCTGCTTGCTTCAAGTTCCCGCTCTAGTGCTGTACTCAGCGGTGTACTCAACGGCCCCCATGGGGGCTGACATTGCAAATTACACATTCTCACTATTATTCCCTCAGTGGGATATGGTCACGGTCATATTGTGTGTGTTCTTGCTTAGCTACGTGTATGGAGAGGGGAAGAGCAACTACTTCAAGGGAAGCATTCTGATGCTAACCTACATGGTCGTGATCATTGGTTTCTACTTTAGCGGCTACACCTCCGATGCCATGGGGATGGAAAGGTTTGATGTGATGGGGGCGGATGGGAAGTATCAGAGCTTCAAGACAGTTGGAAGAACGACCAGTGGGAGAGCGTTTCCGGCATAGGAGGGCGGCCGTATGAAGAAGAAGCATGATGTGTCTAGAAAAACTGAAATGGATGTGTGCACATAAGGAATCAGAGGTTTAGACTACAAGGTTAGGTTTTTTTTTCACTGGCAAGATTGAGCCGACAATGGATGGTATGTGGCACTTGGTTTTTGTGAGGCATTCGGCAAGGCTGTCTTTAATAGGTTATTTGCATTTATGTTTGGGTTCATTGGACGGTGCTAGTGTTTACAGCCTCGATGAGATTGAATAATTTTATTCTGGACAAGGCTTTATCTCGAATTGGTGCACGTTTTAACCATGAATGTTGTACGGAGTAACGGTGGCGTATAGATATGATATTGGAGGAGCCCTACGCCCTCGATTGGTCCTCTCCGTCGACGTTGAACCACGGGGGAATTGCCGAGTCAGGGCAACGAAGCCACATACCAGATACGCAGTCAAGCAGTGTACCTTTGCAGGTCGAGACGATCATCGTCATGAATCTGCCGCCAAACGACGCCCTGCGAGATCAGTAGTGGAGTTTTGCTTACGGCCGGCCCCACCATGTGTTGATGAAAAGGCGTACTGATGCAGATGCGGACAAGGCGGCCCGTAAAATCGGAGGCTAGTTAGCACTCCGTACCGGATGGCAATTGCGAAAGCATAATGATAGGTTGAAGGACTAGCAGCGGTGCAGAACGGGTCGTAGTAGTAATTAAGCCCTTGGCCCGCGGGATTCGTTCAAATAGCGTAGCACGCCTGGTCTGCCCGACACCGGCGGACATGGTCGGGCAATATCTGGCTGTCTTAAGCTCCTACGATTCCCTCGTCCCCTTCTCTTCTTCTCACTGTAATAAACATTTCAATTGGCTCGCTGCTGAGAACCGCGGCCCGTGTAAGATACATCATGACGGCCTCCATCGAGCTGCTCCCCCCGCCGTCCGCAGCAACACACCGCCGGCAAACAGACGTACAGAATCATGACAGCCTTACGCCTGGGCCGTCGTTCCCAGGCTCGGTAGTCGATGAGTCTTCGTCTCATGAGAGGGGCAGGCAGGAGTTTTCGCTGCCGCCAGTTGATCGCGGGAAGGATGCCTGGATGTTTCTTGCTGCGTGTTTCTTCATGGAGGCGCTTGTGTGGGGTGAGTCGCATGTCCAACACTCTCTACACTGTGCTTCATCGCTGTCTTGCTGCATGTCAAGACGTGTTTGTCAAGATTGGCATCGAATTCTAATTGTTTGGGCATCCAGGCTTCCCATTCTCGTTTGGTGTCTTCCAGGATTACTACCGCACCCACGAACCCTTCCAAGGCTCTTCGCAGATTGCCATCATCGGCACCTGCGCAACGGTATGCTGCGGCCCCTGCCTCCCAATCTATTGTACCAGAGGGAGGAGAATGCTAATCCAATCCGCCTCAGGGCATCATGTACTTCCTCATCCCTCTGGTTATGGGCCTCTACCGCCTCTACCCCCGCACAAGCCGCTACTTCCCCACCATCGGCCTCCTCATCATGGTCGTCTCGCTCATCGGCAGCTCATTCTCCCGCACGACCGCTGACCTCATCGCCACGCAAGGCGTGCTGTACGCCATTGGCGGTACAATCTCGTACTGCCCCTGTCTGCTGTACATGAACGAGTGGTTCGTGGAGCGGCAGGGCCTCGCCTTTGGCGTCATGTGGTCTGGCACTGGACTAGGCGGGCTCACGGCGCCGCTGTTGCTGCAGCACTTTCTCGGACAGTACGGCTTCCGTACAACGCTGCGTATCTGGGGCACCGTGCTGTTTGTGCTCATTCTCCCGCTGGTATACTTCATCAAGCCCCGTCTGCCTGCCTCGGCAAACACACACATCAAGCCTTTTAAGCTTGGCTTCATGTTCCAGCGGGACATTTTGCTGTATCAGCTCTCCAACGTGGCTGAGGCGGTTGGTTTCTTCCTCCCGAGCATCTACCTGCCGTCCTATGCACGCACAACGCTTGACGCGTCATCTTTGACGGCCGCTCTGACGGTCCTCATGCTCAATGTTGGTTCTGTGGTCGGCTGCGTCGCGATGGGCGCATTGATCGACCGCATGGACGTCGGCACCTGCATCCTCATGTCTACCTTTGGCACAGCCGTCGGCGTGTTCTTTCTCTGGGGCTTCGCTACAAACTTGGCCGTGCTCTATGTCTTCTGTCTTGTGTACGGCATCTTTGCTGGCGCCTACTCGTCTGCGTGGCCAGGCGTGATGAAGGACATCAAGGGGAGTCCCAGTCGCAGTGAACAAGCGAACGGCAGTGGAAGCAGTGCAACCTTTGACCCGACCATGCTGTTTGGCGTGCTATCGGCAGGACGGGGGCTCGGCAACGTTGTGTCTGGTCCATTGAGCGAGGCTCTAATTGAAGGTATGCCTTGGCAAGGACAGGCAGCTGGGGCGTATGGGAGTGGTTATGGGACGCTGATTGTGTTTACGGGGACGACAGCGGTGGCGGGTGGTGCTAGCTATATGTTTAAGAGGATTGGGTGGTTGTAGATGTGCGCCTTGCGGCAGAATAGAGCAAGTGTTGAGACTTGACTTGGGCAGGTCACGAGACAATACACCACTGGGCTGAAGTGGAAGACAGAATCGACAGTGATTGCATATTATGAACCGTTGTCAGATAACAGAAAAGGCCTAGTTGGACACATGAAACTCTACTCCACTCGCTAAACAGCATGTCAGACTTTCCACGCGGTGCGCAAGTTCGCAGTCAAACACTCTTCTTCACGTCCCGGTCGAGCCAGAACAGCAATGAAAAGGATAAGCGCCTGTCAGACGTCCATCAACACCCACCCCGCCCGCGCGCCCGAGGGCAGACCGCAGACGGGGTCGAGATCATCAGAAGCAGAGATAGCCAGGATCTCACCACTCTCTATACAGCAACCCGCACGAGGCAAGTTACCGCCATCCTTGCGGACAGTTCGAGAGGACCAAGTGCTATTCACTCTAGGGTGTCGAGGATATACAATCATCAACCAGGGTAGATTCTGTGGCTCTTTTAGGGAACCAAGAGGAGGTCGAATACTATAGAAATGATTCTCCTGCAGAGGGTTGTTAGCAAGATGCGGTGGTTGAGGCGGCAATGCCGCTGCTTTGTGTGCAGGAGCAGGTAGGGGCGGCTTACTGAAGTATTGTCGACATGAAGAAGAAAAGAGAAAAAGGATAAATGGCGGCGGGAGGCCTGGTGCTTTATAGGCGTGGAAGGGCGGGCGGTGAGGGAGGCAGACTGCCTTGACCGCCTAAAAAATTGTGGCAGTATCTTTTTTTCTGCCGTTTTTTTTTTCTTCCTGGTTGGAGCCGCAGGTGGTTGGTGCATGCATGGATACTGACTAGCAAGCTGGCCAGCAGGACAGTAAGAAAGAGTTTGCATGGAGCTTAATTTGCCAAGCGAGAGTTGCTACCCGCAGAAATGAGGCGAGGACTTGTGCTAATGGATGCTGACCCTTGGTGACTGTCTCAACTTTTGGTACTGGCTCCGGGATGAAGAAAAGCATGCTGATTGAGATACGGATGCTCCGTATAGACCTTCGTAATGCCGAATGGCCTTGAACTTTCAGGCAGGCGAATACTCTCGAAATGGTTCTCCAATTTCTCGTTTCAAAGCATCACAATAGAATGAAGCCAAGTGGCCATGCAGACCAATCTGCGGCATGTGGATTCTCTTGGCCGCCTCTCACAGAGTCGGAGAATGACCCGCTTGACCAGCGGGCCTCGTGAGGATGCCAATTTCTCATGACAGCATGAAGAGGCTCTGTGGAGCCGCACGACAGCATGCCTGTCATATGTTTCTGGCTTTGAGTCTGATACAGTATCAAGTACAGGGTGCTGGCTGGCACTGTCACGTTGTATGGCTTGTCCGAGGTATGAGGACAGGAGCAGAAGCACTCTACTGTCATCCATGTGCATGCGCATATGGTTATAGTTTGAGGGAGCATTTCTTATAGTCCATTCTGGGAACATACATAATCATTACATAGGGCCACATGCGACGTATGCCATGAGGTCATCCCAACCGTGATGTGACGTGCAAGAGCCTCGATTATGACCACACTACCGAGCAAGGGACTCCAAGAAGTAAAAAGCTGCGTGAATACCGCCATCCAGCTCTGGACATGGGCAGGTGTCAAGGTTGGACTGGAGTTTATTCATATGCCCCGTGAGGGTTAAGCACTCGGTCTATGCATTTCAGCGGTTAGCAAAATCTTCATATTGGCATGGTGGGCTGCTTCCGAAAAGAAAAGTCAATATCTAGACGTGATGCAAAATAGAGAGTAATATTGCCTGGGGGTATTCTACTTGTGGTGTTTATGCTCTGTCCACTGGAATATGATATTTTGGTTCTGATATTTTGTTTTCTGCAATGTTCATATACAAAACTGTTGTTTGGATACAACCGCGTTATTAAACCAACGTTTCGGCAAAGTTTCATGACGTCCAGTATTTCCATCACGCTACACCACCCTCAACATCCACGTTCCACAAACGCATACTGCTGGATCTCCAGTAGAAGAACATCGAACAACGTAGTTAACTATCACGATAAAGTCTCTCCCGCTCAATCCACTCCTTCACCTGTCCGTAAACTAACCCATCCAATTCCCCTCCTCCGTCATCCCTCACCACCTCCCTTACCCTAGAGCTGCTGACCGTCCCGCGGCCCTCCCCATCCACCAATTCCACCTTGTCCATCCATAGCGCCTCTCCTCCAACCTCCTGCATTTTTGCACCCTCCTTCAACTCCTCTACGTACGCGACCTGCTCTTCGCGACCTCCCCAGCTGTCGTCTGGCCGCATCGTCACCCGTAGTCCCGCGCGGGAGAAGAATGGATCCAGTGCAGTCTGCATGGCGCTCCGTGAGGTGTCCGCGGCAGAAGACGGCGGCTCAGCATAGTATTTTGGATTGAAGATGCGAATCAGCGTATCGAACCCGGTTAGAAACGTTTGCTGTGCCTCGTCCGCGCCAGACGGCCCGTAGAACCCAGACTCTGCAATCGCACGCGCCTTAGCATGGAAGTACGGCATCGTCGTGACCGCCAAGTCAATCTGCACCCCAGCCTCGTCTTCGTCATGCAGTGTCTTCTCCCCCAGCTCAGCAAGCAGCTCTCTCCCAAACCCCTCCATCATACCCATCCTCACCGGAAAGCTCGCCGGCTTGGGCGCCTTGTCAGCGTTGTTCACGGCTAGCAAGAGCACCAACCGCACGCTGCTGCTCTCGCCACGTAGTGTTTCCAAGGCCGATCGCGCCATGTGCGCATGCGCCCTCGTCGGCGGGTTAAAGCTGGAGTCCAGCACCACGAGGTTCCTCACCCGCTTGCTCGGCCGACGCCAAGACGGGTCTGGCGCTCCGTGGCGAGCGTGATGGGGCAGCGTGCAGACGACCCTGAAGACGTCCCGGGAGGCTTGAAAGCTTGACAGGGAGCGCGAGAAGAATTCTAGGAGTTGTTTGGGCTGTGGAGACATGGCAGCCGGTGCGGTGTCGTTGGACATTGCAGGGTGTATGTGTGTGTGCGCGATGAATGGTGTGGTCTGAGTTGAAGCATCTTGAAAGTAAGTACGTCTATTTGAATGTGAGGGCCTTCATCCGCATATCGACGTGGGGCAACAGCATGGCAACGCCAGACGTCACGTCACGCAGCAAGGATATGGGCTGTCAAAGTGTCAAAAGGTTGCGCCAGTCAAGCAATCTTTTCGATTCAAATCAACAAGTATTAGATATTCACCGCTAATATGCTATCAATTATTTACTCCCCCCGCCAATCCCGCCATAATCACTCTATGAAGATAAATAACACAATGCTCTTAATACTACGCGGGCTCAGCCCCCCTGACGTCCATAACACCACGAGCAAACCACTGAGCAATGGTCGCAAACCGGTCCTCGCTCCCCTCAAGGTCGCCCTTGAATAGCTCGTGCCTCTCCGCCGTCTCTCGCTGGCCTTGCCGCATCTTGCGAATCATCTCATTACCACTTGCGCACTGCGGGCACTCTGCCGTCTCATCTTCGCCACCTCCTCCGCGGAGACACCGCTGGTGAAAGCTGTGCTTGCACAAAAAGTGTACCGCTGGAAGGTCTAGTGCCTGTCCGCAGTCGGAGCAGCTCCTTGCCTGGAACACTGCTGGCTTCGTGTCCAGATCCTCGAGCTCAATGCGTCGCTTCTCCGTGTCTGTTCGCAGAGTTGCAATCTTGTTCTTATTCGAGGCAATCTCTCTCCGCTCTCGGCTGATGGTCTCGTTGAGGTAGGGCTTGATCATTCCCATTGTGGCTATCCCGCCCCCTGAGGATTGTCCGACCAAGGTCTGAATTACTTGCAGTGGAGCCATGAGCCCGTCCTTGTCAATCTTGGATAGAACATTGGCAAGCTCCTCTGGTCCGGCTTCCTCTAGAACGCGCGGATCGGATGTAAGGTAGGCCAAAGCCGCAGTATATAGTTGCGGCTCCTCGGGCCCGTACTTCCTCAATGCCTTGATCGCCCCACGAGTATCCTTGGCTGACGTGTATGATCTGAAAATGTCGAAGAGGAGGCCGGCCTGTTCCTTGACAAGTACGGTGCCGTCGCGGAAGTTGGATAAATGTGAAAGAAGTAGCACATTCGAGCTCTCCATGGGCACATGCTCCCCCTCGATGAGTTTCTTAGCCTTGGCTTCCCACTCTTCCCTATTGTGCTGGCCCTTTTTCTCACTGGCCTTGTACAGGTACATTTCAAACAGCGTAGTGTACAAGTCGCTTCGGTCTGCCTTCTTCATATCCCTGTCCCCTTCGAGGCAAGCCTCCAAGAAGACGATGAACTCGTCGGGATGGTCAATGAAGGATGAAAAGGCGGTTCTAGGAGGCGGAGCGGTGTATTTGGGCGGGATGTAGTCATCCTCGTGGACAATAAGCGGCGTGTCACCCACTGCATGTTTAGTGCCGGGGGTTCCTGGACTTTCGATGGCCGAAGAGTTCATATACGGCAAGGGGAAAAGATTAGAGAGATTCTGCATGGCGCTCGTAGCACCGGCCGTGAAGCCGCTGCCAGTTGATGCTGTTCCGGGATTCACAACCGGCACTACCGTTTGCCTGGGCCGATATTCTCCAGTGTAGTAATCAACGAAAAGTTTGGTAGCCTCGTTTGGGCAGTTTTCGATCAGCACTCTTGCGTATTTTTTCATGCTAGGATATGCCTGGTTGAAGTTAGCTTCAATAGTCTTCAGCTTGGTAGATGCTGGCATTGACGCACAACCACAGGGTCTTGGCGCCAGATGAAATCAAGCGCCTCCGCATAGCTCTTGGAATCTTCAATCATGATATCAACGACCAGTTCGGTTTCGCCATGCTTCTTCGCGAGATACGCTGCTTGTTCGTAATATCCTCCCTGCCGGCACATGGCGATGGCCGTGTCCAAGTCGAATTTAAGGTCGCCGGGAGATTTGATGAACTTCTCTAGTTTGTTGATATCCTTAAGCTTCGCATAGCAGTTAAGGAGAAGAGTCGTATGATCTGCCGTGGCTTTCCTGTGTTCATGTAATTGCTCGAGGTACTGAATGAGGTTGTGTATTCGTTGGGTGTCGAGAAACTACTTCTGTGAGCAGATGAACTCTTTGGAATGGAAGCTGGTCTTTACCTTTCTGATGACCTGTGATGGCTCGGTGGAATCAATTGCTCGGATATACTGCACCATGGCCCCGTCATAATCAGCCTTCTGATAGAGGTGGTCGCCGAAACGACGGTAAATTAAGCTTTGCTGTTTGCTGTCCATGCCCTCATTTTGGGCAAGCTCGATGGCGAGAGGGAACATGTTCCTCTGGTAGAGCATTTCGAGTCTTTGCTGGAGCGCCTTCTCATGGTATCGATAGACCTAGGATGGTATAAGCAAGGAAACCCCCCCGCACCAAGAGCACTGAGAGGTTCTCACCTTTCCTTCTTCTGTTACGGTGAACAGATCTCCCCAAACCTCGAATATGAATCGCACAGCAGAAATAAGGGTCTCTGTGTGGGCGACGACTCGAAGATCAGACTCTAGCAATACAAAGCGTGAGGCATTAAACAGGGAGTCTGTGGCTCCGCCCCCAAACTGGCGTCTCATGGCGTCGGATTCTTTCCCACTCCCAGTTGTAGGCGGGCATGCGAGTGCAGTGTAGTTCTGATAGAGGGCGATCATCTTCTTTGGCGCCTCATAAGCTCGGGGCGGCCCGCGACCATCGAGAGAGTACGTGTATATAGCATCGTCGCGGGCAACAACTACGTCGCCGGTCGTGTTGTCCATGGTCATACAGCCTGCACCGCATCCCGTGTCTTCTACCGTTTTCGGTGGCAAGCCTTGTCCTTTTCGTGACAGTCCCAGTTTCAATATTCTCGAGGTCGTTGACACGAAAAGGGTCGTTAGGTTGTCGCTTACGGATAGCTGTACGCCGGTGACAGGTTCCTCGGACTCGAACACTATGCGCTGCTTCGTTCCGAGGTCATGGATGAGATCACCTCGAATGACTGTGACGGCACCGTTGGCAAAGCCGACGGCAATCTGGGAAAGGTCGTCGAGAGCAGTGAATGCTGAGATCTAGAAAACACTTGCGCATCAGAACAAAGCCCTTGATCAGAAAATATGGATGAAGTTACGGGAAACTGTCTCCTGCCATTGTTGATGGATAGAGTGCTAAGGCAGGTAGGCATGTTTGTCTTCTTAACAAGCTTATCCAACGCCCACGCCTTGAGTACTGGCTCGCTGCTTAAGTCCTCCTACAAACCGCGTTAGCATGAACACGGGACAAAGACTCGTCGGCCGCAGAGCGACTCACAGCAACCGTCACCAGCAAGCTCGTTCCCTCGACCTGTCGCATATTCGTGATCCTCCCCGCATCGTGCGCCTGGAAAGTCCTCACGACATTCCAATTCTTGCCAATAATACTGACGGAGCCATCGTTCGAGCCTAGGAAGAGGCTATCAGAGCCGGCGCAGACGGACGCAATCTCGCTGCTCTCGAGTAGCTGGCGAGTCTCCTCACTAGGCAGGGAGACCTGAGTGACATCGAAGAAGTCGAACGACTTCCACTGTAGCGCCGAGGGTCAGCATAAGGGCGGTTTCGTGGCGTGTCTTCGGCGTCCCCAAGAAGAACGTTAGCCTTAGCTAGGGATTTCACTCACCGAGAGCGCCATTTTGCGGCATTGAAGATGTCGTTGACGAAGTCTGGCTGTTTGGTGGTTCCAGTGTAGAAAGGTGGCTGGCGCAATGACGATAGCGGGATGTCC
This sequence comes from Calcarisporium arbuscula, assembly GCA_009828645.1. Taxonomy (NCBI): domain Eukaryota; kingdom Fungi; phylum Ascomycota; class Sordariomycetes; order Hypocreales; family Calcarisporiaceae; genus Calcarisporium; species Calcarisporium arbuscula. The sequence goes on along the minus strand of WBSA01000024.1, from coordinate 300,897 downwards.
AGTCGTATGTGAGCTGGGGTAGCTGTTGCTTGCCTGGCGCCACAGTGGCTGACCAACAACCACACACTTGGTCAATGGTCTACGTACGGAGCAAGTTACAGACCTCTACGTCCAATGGACAATTACGCGAGTCCTCGATACGACGCAAAACAGCGCCCAACTGGTATTTGTCAAAGATTGATGCTTTTAATTAATGCCATGGCCATCGTATGGAGTATGGGTATTCAATGTCCTTTTCATAAGACTTCCAAGGCCGCTTATCATTCCATGCGTAAACTATTCCATCCGTTCCAAAACCACACAATCCCATGCTGATGAACCAAATAACCGTGGCTTGTTACCAATCCGTCCCCAAAGAGCAACCCGAACCCTATTATAACATTGTATGGTAGACCCCCATGAAAGAATTATTCATCCCTTGTAGGGGGCATTCTGTTTTCGTACTTGACACCAGTCGCATTCGATTCGTCCTCCACCTCCCGTGGGCTGACAAGAGGGCTGGCTAGGCCTGCAGTGCTGCCGGCAATGCTGTCTGGTCTACCATGTCCCAGCAGTCCGCTCCGAACGCTGGCACCATCACCGCCCTGCTTCGCATAGACACTATTTCGTTCGCTTGGAATCGCTGGGGCAACCCCAGTGGCGGAGTAAATGCTGGTTCTCTCGGCGCCTATGCGTGAGGTGCTGCCATGCATGCCTGGCGTGGCTGCCATGCTCGCGGCATCCACGTTGGCACTGAGAACACTGAGAGGCAAGCTCTCACGACTGCCACCCCACAGTGAAGATGGCGCAAGAGCACGAACGGAGGCGTCCGTATCCATTGAGCGGCGGCGATGGCGCTTGCTCGACGAGGCCAGGGTAAGGATAGAGGCATTGTCGGTAAGAAGGTTATTGGCTGTGGCAGCTATGTAGGTATTCGGATGGCCGGTTGGGGGCAAGATGGGCGGGGATGGCGGGACGCAGGCGAGGTTGTCGGAAGGGTTGGCTGAACTGGATGGACTGGATGTTGCTTTGAGATGGCGCTGGTGGTGGGTGCCCATTGGGAGCTATGGATTGGATCGTCGTCAGGGTCGTCGTCAGGGACCGCACCGAGGGCGCGGGGCTCGAAAAGGTGCTGTCGCCGCCTCGTCTCGATTCAACCCCCCCTCCAACTGTGCGGCTCGTGCCGGCCACAGAGCTGGCGCCATGACTTGCAGCTGCGATGGACCGAGGTGCCTCGTTCTCAGTCGATACGGTGCCGGCCATGCTTCTGCCACCAGCAGTTGGCGGTGCAGTGTGCTCACTGGAACGACGCAACGAGTGATCAAGCGACGTGCTGCTGCCTGTTCGCGCGGTTGTAAAGGAGCCACCACTCTCCCCGTTCATGTCGCCGTGGTCATGACGGTGGAGCTGGCCAACGCGGCCGGATTGCGGGTACGGGTTGTTAAGCTTGGAGCCGCGCTTGGCCTTCGAGTGCCGCTTATGTCGGTCGTTGTCTGAGGAAGATTTGAAGTTGGTGAACTTTTTGACCCATGTTGAGAACGGTCGCCGTCGGTGCGCCTGACGATCTGAAAGGATATTAGTAATGATTCAGCTGCAGTCCGCCGCTAACAAGGAGGGACCAAGTGACTGAGACCGGCCGAAGCCGTCAGGCGCATCTGTGGTGGTTGGACGAGGCGGATGCACTGGGGAACGAGGACGGTGAACACTACCATGAGGCTGCTCGTGGAGGATATCTGTTGTCGCCATGAATGCGAGGCCGCGCTGCGTCTAGTGAGCTGACGATTGGCGATGGAGAGTCGAGAAGGAGGGCGGCGAGTTGCGGGCGTCCAGCGAAGACGGCGGTCGTGTAGATAGTCTAGAAGACAGGCAGGGTATCAATTAAGGCCGATCAGGTGAACCAATATGGGAATAAGCAGCCAGGAATGAAGAAGAATCGAAATGGTGTTGAAAGGAGGTCCTTGGTCGCCACAATGGAATCAGACCTCGTGCTGATGAGGTGCGTCTTTGTTTGTGTGACGGGGGGAGTATGACGGAAGAGGAGGTTAGATTGGATGTTGCTGACACTCTTCAATGACCCGGGCCCGAGGTGTGTCACGACTCACGACTCGCAACAGCAGCGGCGGCGGCGGCGGAGACGGCACTAGCTAGTGCCTGAAGAAGACCTGACAGCTAATAACAGGGCGTGATTGTGGTTTTTAGTGGAGCGGAGGGGACGGCTTCGCTGCTGTCGCCCTGTATAGGGCAGGGAATCAAAGCGATAGTGGAGTCGACACCTAAACAACGGCTTATTGGAGCCTGGACGGAGGCGTGGCTTTCAGGGTCTGGTCCCCCTCCTGTGGCACAACTCTGCAACTGACAGTCCTCGAGCACCTGATAATGCGACTTCGAATCTGTCTTGATCGACGGAAACCGCGGTGACATGCAGCATGTTGCTTAGCAAACAAAGGACATTGATTGATTGCACGATGCTTGCAGGACTGTCTGTCTCCGCAAGATGGAGTCCTTCCGTAGGGCCTGTCCACAGCGTCCTACTTGGACTCCTGCATCTTAGTCCTTGCTGACTTGGTGCACCCACTAGCACTTCAGGCTTATTACTTCCCCGACTTCCTTGCTGCTTGGCCTCGTCGCAAGGCTCTTCTTCTCCAGCGCTTTCTCTTTTCCTGCCAAGGTGTGTTGCCTGTCGAAGAAGCCTCATCATACTGGGCTGCAGTCGCTTCTGAGATTCCAAAGGCGACCTAAAAACATTATTCTACCCCTCGTCAGATGGAGAGTCTGAGGGTGGATGCCTACCTGGCTGCAGATGTATCTTGCAACATCTCCCACTTTGTCGTCTCTGCAATAGAGTCGTTATCAGCTATAGCGCGGATCGAGTCTGGCGAGACTGACGGCGCAACACCAGACATTGACGTCCTGGCAAGCAGGCTTCAAACGCAGGGCCAACGGGTGCATTTCTCACCTTCTGACAATGTTACCTTTCTCTCCAGAGAGGACGAGATGCTCCTCAGCCTGACACGAAATTGCCAAAAGCTTGCCTCGCAGCTGTCGATACGTCTTGGTCAAGTAAAATCTTTAAACGGCGTTGACAACGGTGATCACGGCGGATCTCTGCATGACGGTGAAGAATCGCGACAAGTCCTGGATAGCATTAATAAAGACTTGAACGAACACTATGCTGCGCTTCAATGGATGTCGATCTTCCAAACCATTCGAGAGCTGGGGGCAAAAAATAGCCGCCTTGATGCAAATAGGACAGCCGAAATCGAGGAACTGGCGTCTAATGTCGACGCATACTTCAAAGACATCCAGTCCACAACCTCTGGAGCCAGCCAGAAGTTGGAAAGCTGGCTTCAGGTTCGCGCGGCCGTACAAAAGGTTATGGATTACTCCATGGAGCAAACCATCTTGACGACTCTTCAATTCTGGACCATGGACCGACGTAAGGAATTGATTTCCAAGGAGCACGAGAATACTTTTAAATGGATACTAGCACAGGAGCCTTTACAAGATCCCGCTCAACCTGCTTCCAATTTCCCGGAATGGCTGTGTAGTGACAAGTCACTCTACTGGATCTCTGGTAAACCTGGATCGGGAAAGTCGACCCTCATGAAATTCATCGCTGACAGCCCGAAAACACTAAGCAGGCTGCAGCTGTGGGCAAAGGACGACACACTCGTCACTGCTGGCTTTTACTTTTGGAGCTCAGCCAAAGATCCGCTCCAGAAATCCGATACTGGGCTGTTGCGCTCCATAATCTTCCAAATCCTGCGGCAGTGCCCTGACTTGATCAGGGAGGCGTATTCTGAGGCATGGCGAAATCGTCAATCTCAGGGCTTCATTCAGAGGCTCGCACGTACGGAGCCAACGATCGTGGAGCTGCTTGCTGCCTTTGAGCGCATGTCTGCTTTTCTGTCAACTACGAAAGTTAAGTTTTGCTTCTTCATTGATGGATTGGACGAGTACGATGGCGAGCCGACCGATATAATTCGTCTGGTTCAGGCACTCGGCAAAACCAACAATATCAAAACATGCCTCTCAAGTCGCCAGTGGACTGAGTTTGAGGATATTTTCGGTAAAGAAAATAAATGGAAACTATACGTTCATCAGCTAACGAAAGGCGACATGAAACTTTATGTTGAGGACCTTTTAGCCCGCGATGTAAAGCTGAGCAAGAGAAATACTGGGAGTGGCCCAGATGGAAGCATTCAAGAGCTAGTGGGAACTATTGTTGAAAAGGCAAATGGGGTGTTTCTATGGGTCTTGTTGGTTGTACGCTCGCTTCTAGATGACCTCGACGACACGGATCGCATCTCAGACATGGAACGGAAATTGGCCGCCATACCAAACGACCTAGACGCTTACTTTGAGAAGATGTTTCTCGACATTGACCCGTACCTGCGGGAGCAGACCGCACACCTATTCGAGACTACGCTTAATGCAGTGGACAAGCTTCCACTGCTGTGTTATTGGTTCATCAAAGAGCACACCCTCACGGACGTCAAGAAGATGAAACTGGGATCTTTGGATCGAAAAATAGCAACGCACCAGCTTCAGGATATGGAAAAGTGGCTCAATACGTACTCTCAAGGCTTACTAGCCGCCAACAAGACCCTGCACAAGAATGAAGCTTCGTTAGACCTAGAAGAGCACCAGTGGCTTTTCGAATGGCGCGTTGATTTCATCCATAGAACCGTTGCCGATTTCCTGCGAACCGCGGATATGACGAGACTACTCATGAAATGGTCGGCCGAGGCGTTCAATGTCGATTTCGAAATTTGCAAGGCGTCTCTTGCGACTTTGAGGATCACGCCGTCAACCCTCCCCATGTTTAAGGAAGCCCCACGTGTTCTTTCCTTATTCCATCTATTCATGTCACATGCGAAGGCATTGGAGGTAAAATCGCAAGTAGACTTACTCAGCGAATGCTTATCTACGCTTAGAGCTCACAACGAAACTCTAGGTGAGGTCCCGATGATGGTTTTGGGACCTGGGAACTACTGGGCCAGCCACTCTAGCTTCAATTTTGCCATGCTATACCATTGTGTTTCCTACGGCCTGGGAGACTATGTTGGGATCCAGCTAGACGCTGGAGAGCTCCAGTTTTCCGAACCACCGTCTGGCCTGCTATCTGGGTGCTTTTCGTGGGACACGCGCGTGAGAATGGAAAAGCTTACATGGAGTGCCGACACCATCGATCTGCTACTGAAAAAGGGTCTCGATCCCAATCTAGCATGGGGCGATAGGGGCTTCTCTTTCTGGCAACAGCTTTTGACGTCCGCATACAGCAGATACTTGAAGGGGACGTTGACGCAGACCGAGTGCGACACTATTGTTCTCACCGCTGGTCATCATGCCGATCTCAAGGTTCACGTGGAAGTTTTCTCTGCTCGTCGTCTAGATGCTAGCACTGCTGGCGATATCATGGAGAAAGTGCTTCCAAGAGAGCAATTCCTGGGACTTCGCCTCATAGAGCGTAAGTGATGGGTTGTGCGCTTGCATTCTTGGGGTACTAGTAACATCTTCTCCAACCTAGCTAGACATGTATATTTGAACTAGATACACAAGTCCATATTAAACTCGTATTAATCGCTGTTTGAAGGAGAGCGATGAGTGCTTTCGTTTTCATCTCCAGAATGCTGGTTTACAACACGACCTATACGGATAGCCTGCAGAGCCAGGTGTCTTGAGAGCTCTTTCGATTCGCTGGGAGCGAGGCACGTCATGGTGTGTATATCACTTGAGAGCGAAGTAAGCCGTCTCATTCAGCCTAAAGTGACGTAAACAGAATACCTTGTACTAATTACATGAAGACCTTGCGAACTTTGATCTATGGGTAATATCCTTGTAGGGAAACAGCACCAACCGTGACATATGAGATGTTGAAAGCATTTTTTGAGGACAGATATAGGCCTCATCAGTTCTCAAAACTCAATGAGCCCACACCGCCCCGGCCTTAATCTTCTCCAGCAGTTGATGCACCTTCAGGGCAGCCTCCAAAGTCGGGTATCCATCTGCGTCATCAGTCGCAAACGACTCGTACAACCGAGCCGTGTTAATACCATTCGCGGCGCTGCTTCGAACGTGCTCCGGCTCTTCAGGATCACTGAGGTCAATTTCCTCAACGCCACCACCTGCCTTCTTGACGGTCACCTTGGAGCCAGCAGATAACCCTTGGATAAAGCCCGGCCCGCTGGTGAAAACAAGCTCTCCCTTGGTACCGGCGATGGTCCATCGATGGCCCACTCCGTCAGCGGCTCCGGCGGATATTCTTAGAGATAAGGAGACCACGGCACCGCTTTCCAAGACTCCTTGAACCAGTACTTGGTTTGGGCCGGTGACTTTGAACGCAGGGTCGACGACGCTGCCAGAGGCACCGATCAAGGGCGTAGTCTTGCCCTGGGTCTTGAACACAGACTGGACTACACTGAAATCGCCGAGCACGCTGAGGAAAGCCTCAAGGCCTTTTGTGAGTAGTCTTTTTTAGCTTGGGATTATATACCAAGGGGGAAGAATTTAGGGGTATCTCGTAGTCTTACCATGACCAAACCCGATAGTGATGATGCTAGCCCCAGAGTCGATATCCAGAGACTCCTTCATGAACTCGGGCCATCCGAGCCAGCTAACCGCGGACAACTGGCTGCTCCAAACCGAAGAGAAGAAACAACATCGCCAATCGCCTTGGACTTGATCAGCTCGCTGACCCTTCTCAGCGCGGGTTTGCGCGAGGCCTGCGCCCCACAACAGTCTTGAGGTTGTGTTCCCGAGCAAGATGGGCAAGCTCCTCCACTTGCGAGAGGTTCGAAGACGCACAAAATAATCGAGGGCGCCGTGACCCACCAAACCCTCTTCTGTTCAAGGAGTCCTTCTACCGCGTAGCGTACCCACACAGTAGTTGTAGAGCGCTGATGTTCCCGTCTGAAAGAGTGGGTGACATGTAGCAGTGCGCAGTCGCGGGGAACCCGAGGACCGCAAGGAGCTCACTCGTGCTGTTGGCGCGAGGATTCGATGGGGAGTAACTCCCAAAAATGGGTCGCTGGCGGCCGCGCGACACTTGGAGTCATAGAAGAAATGGGATGCGGCCACTATCGTACTAGAAATGAACTATAGAGAGAGTAAGGGAAAACAACTGGGAAAAGAGATGGAGATGCACTCGCGTTTCACAAACGCGCCTAGGTGTGGATAGGGGTGTCGACCGGCCCACATCCGTACACAGGGGCTAGGACCAAGATATGCGCACGTAGAAAGCCGATTTTGTGGGAGATGACTCGCGGCGGGGAAGACTGAGCACGAAAGTAGTGTGGCGCGTGGGAGATGCAACAGGCGGCATTTTGTCGCTCGCTCTCGTCTGTTATGTAGCTGCCTGTTGGCCGGAATCCCGCGCCTCATGGCTCGTCAATCCCGTGTGCGCGGGATTCGGCAGAATAGAGAATACGGTTCCCTGATGCCACCTTGCCTCTGTAGAATAATGCAATGGATGAAATGTGATGGCGCTATCTAGTTGAGAGGTGAACAACGAGGGTATTTGAGTCTAATGAATCTGCCGTGAATGCCTCCCGTGGCAACAATCCTTAGCCGCATCGCGGCCCCACAGCTCCGAGCCGCCCCTGACTTGGTTTGGGACGGTGGGCGAAGGAAGGCCCAGTTCGCCCTAACAGGAGTTGGTTGATGCGACGGAATTCACAATTCCGGCGGGGTAATTCATCCGCGGCCAGATTGGTTTCCAAATGCGAGCCGGACATGCCTCGGGATTGGCCATGATGAGAGGAGCTGAAACCCAATGCATCTACGAGCAGACTGGAAGACCGTCTAATTGGATGGGCTACGTATTACTCCCCCAAGTCACAAAGGACAAGGGCAGCCCTCTCCTCTGATACGCAGACCTTGTATACCCTACATCATACTCTGGGCTGTTAAGCCGCACGTCTCGCGTTAGCTTGTCATCATTGTATACTACTTCAGGAAGTGACCGAGTATGCTACGCGGGATCAATGATGCGCAACAGCCACACAAGACTATGACGATTGAGCACAGTCGCACTGCGACTACTGGAGAATTGCTCACTCGAGACCCGTGAGGTGAACGTCGTCGAAGCCTTTTTATAGGGATCCTCCTTCATCCATATGCATCCATAGAGCAGTGTAAGCATGGTCCGGCTGCGAAGAGCGATGGAAGTAGTCAGGTCCTCAGGATAGTATCGAAGTACGGGGATGATGTCGTGCTCCTTCTCCTCACTGCAAAGAGATGCAGGATTGCGACGGTATACACAAAACTCGAGGGCCCATCGCAGACACCCAACGGTATAGCTGTGGACAATGCGGCGCTACATGCGCCACTGAGCTGTGGGAGGCTCCCAACCACAATTGATGCTTAAAGGACGCACGGTTCCAGCGGGTCCACCGCTTCGAGGGTATCGTGTGAGGGCGTGCACTGGCAGCTGTCAAAGTCATCATCACCCGCATGTAGCATGGAACCGTGAGCGCGATATATCGGAGTTATGCGTGATTGGAGCCCCAGCCAGACGGGCTCATGCCTTCAAAACTACCCAGTTTGGTCATTCAAATCTGTCAAAAACAGTGACAGAGTACTTGCTTTATCCCGATTAGCTTGCGTAACTGTGTTAGCCGCCGTTGGTGCCGCCGCCACACACCACCTGAAAGCAGCTAAAAGTGAGCAGGCATCATGATGCACCAACCAACAACGTTCCACCTCGTTCAACCGGTGAAAGGAATATCTTGCAGAGCGGGTGCAAAATACATCGATTTAAGCTCAATTGGCGTCGTAGCAGCATAAATGTGCGTTTAAGGCTGGTCGATCCCTATTCATAGTAGCGACGGATGATACGCGGCTACCTTCCATAGCCATTCCTAGCCGTTGCCTTGCCTAACCGAATCCTTCAATCTGCTCTGCGGGGGCGTCTGCGGAGTAGAAAGAGGGTACGCCTTGTTCGCTTTCGGTATATTTAAGTAGATGCTACCATATGCATATGTCTAAAGGAACCTCGATTATATTCACCATTTCAAGAAACGAGTCGGGCGAATGAAGACGACATTTTATGTCTCCAGCCTTTGACGTGTTTATACCTGATCCAGTGAGTCGATTCCAATTCCCTTGGCACTCATCGCGACATCTTTGCTGTCCGGACGCTTGCCCCATGGAAACAGTCGTCGACATCGTATATTCACTAACCGCGTGGCGACAGAGACAAGACGTGATACAGGCCGGTCAGCTTCCTCTGTCTCACAACTCACCGGGCATGTCTACAACATGGATGATCACCGGCTGCTCCAGCGGCTTTGGCGAAGAGTTTGTCCGGCAACTACGCGCCGCCGGGGACAATGTCATTGCCACGGGCCGTGATGCAGCCGTGAAGCTGGCACATCTCGAGGACACGGGTGCTGCTATTCTCGACCTCGACGTCACGGCTCCGGAGGAGGTCATTCGAGAAAAGGTGGAGGCGGCCTGGGGATTGTATCCTGGCGGCATTGACGTTGTTGTCAACAACGCGGGTTTCATCCTCAGTGCATGCGTTGAGGAGTTGTCGTAAGTTTCATCACCTTTCATCCCGCTTCGGGACCTTTCGATCCGGTACAGCCGACTCACCGGTTCACCGTGAATTGGCAGACAGCAAGATTTGGAACTCAGCATGAAGACCAACTTCTACGGGCCCATCAACATCTCGCGAGCTATTCTCCCCAAGTTCCGCGCAAGAGGCTCGGGCAGCCTCTTCTATGTCGGCTCGCAAGCCTCCTGGCAAGGCGAGACCAGCGCAACTGCGTACTGTGCCGCCAAGGCAGCATTGGACAGTGAGTCGGCGTGAATGAGCCGCCATGAGGTGCTGCCTGTATGCACACGCTAATGGCATGTCTAAATTTCACAGTCGCGGTTGAATGTCTGGCCAAGGAGATGGCCATCATGTGCCCAGCCATACAAGTACAGATCGTCATCCCAGGCTACTTCAGGACCAAGGTCTTCCAGAAGCTCTACCACAAGGAGACCATCGTCGCCGACTACGCCGCCTTGAACAACGGCGTCGACGAGGCGGAGAAGAGCCTCATAAACAACGAGCCAGGCGACCCGGGGCAGGGCGTTGCGCGCATGATTGAGGTGGTCAAGGGCAACGGCAGTGCGGAAGGCAGACAGTTGCCTCTGCGAGTCGTGCTGGGGTCGGACGCGTTGGGCGTCGTCAGGAAGAAGTGCGAGGAGACGCTGAAGATGTGCGACGACTGGGAGGCCGTGGCGAGAAGCACAGATTATTATGGGGTGTAAATAGACCACGAACAGAAGTTTTCGCCACTGTACTCACTCACTTGGTATGAATCTCTGCCCGTGATTGATGCGGCTCTGAGCCTCTGGCTATAATTGGGTGGACTCAGTGGAGGGGCAACGGGCTTTATAGCGCACTCTGCCATTTGCTAGCGCCAGAGCAAGCTACCACATGGGCGTGGTTAACGGGCCGGTCCCCGTTGCGTCACCAACAGGTACTTTTTAGTAGGCGCTAGGCACTGTAGGTACCTGAAAGAGCCGGCTCAATCTCGCCTTCTTCACGCAACGTACGGATCACGAAACCTCCATCCTCGCCACTCAGCTTGCTGCCGAGCTGCTCACAATGAGGCATATCCATGTGCCATGTCCATCCGACAGCTTCCAGAGCGTGTCGTCGACAAAATCAGGTCGTCAATAGCCGTCACCTCCCTCGCCGGCGCTGTCTGCGGCCTGTTGAGGAACGCACTCGACGCCCACTCCACCAAAGTCAACATCCGCGTCGACTTTGCCAAGGGCAACTGCACTGTTGAGGACAACGGGTTGGGAATTCTCCCGGATGAGTTCAGGGTCGATGGGGGGTTGGGGAGGCTTCATCGTACGGCCGTTTAGCCACTCTCTGCCTCTTCAAGCGTGTGTCATGATGAACTAACGAGCGAGCAGATACTTCGAGGCTCCCTTCAAACCCAGACATCCATGGCAGGCACGGCAACTTCCTCGCCTCTCTGGGCACGCTGTCTTTTCTTTCCGTGACATCACACCACCGTGAGCACATTTCGCATAATACGATTTCAACCCATAATGGACAAGTGCTGGAACGTCAGCTGCCATCACGCCCTGAGCAGAGATACGAACTCTTTGACCATGGCACGCGGGTAGCCGTTCGAGATCTCTTCGGCTCGATGCCTGTCAGAGTGAAACACCGGGCCACGCAGTTTTCTTCATCTTCCAGCATAGATAAAGAATTCGGACGGCTCGTTCTGGAAACTGCCGCCCTACTACTCGCCTGGCCGTCTGTTGTCTCAGTATTGCTGGTGGAGACGACAACAAACCGTCAAGTGCGCCTCAAGGCACCTACGGATCCGGATATCGTCGCCCGAACTTCCCGGCTACTCACACAGGCATCCCTTGCGGATTCTAGCCATGTTGATTCGTGGGTGCCTGTCTCGGCATCGTCAAGCTATGCGACCATCAGAGGTTGTATTTCCTCGCAGCCGATGCCCACGCGCCGTTCTCAATTCATCGCCCTCGGCATCCAACCTCTGACGAATGACTATGGGGTCAACATCTTCTACGAAGAGGTCAACAAGATGTTCGGTAACTCGAGTTTCGGGGTGGTAGATCAAGATGAGAATGAAAGACGAGTGGACCGGGGCCGCGGCAATGACCCAAACCAGAGGCTAAGAAGAGGTATTGAGCGGTGGCCGATGTTCTATCTCCAAATCTTACTCGGCCCCGATGCTAGTACATGTAGCACAGACGATGTTCTGAACGGTTCAGGGGCCAATGTCACAACTTTACTAGACCTCCTAAAGATCATTTGCTATGCATTTCTGAAGAAAGAGCACTTGCGCCCACACAAGTTTCACACTTCCCGCAAAGAGTCGTCGCTTTCGACATCGAGGACATTGGGTCGCTCGCGGCAGCCACACAAGCGGCTTAAGCAAAGCTCTGCTTCGAACATTACGAGTCGCCGTGATTCTGTATTCGCCTCAGATCCCGCAAATAGCAAAAGTCCGTTTGATGCATGGCATCGTATCAAAGTGGGGCTACCGAGCAACTCAGACCCGAGCACGAAGAACATATCAACTCAGGTTCAATCAACTACGTTGCCGTTAGAGGAGACGCCACGACTAGTAGGGGAGAACGGCGAGCTTCTCCGCCAACCTTTCGAGGACGTCGAAATAATTTCAATAGGAGGCCAGGACCCTGAGAAGGCAGCCTTAAGGGAGCCTAATATAAGCTCCAGAGACTCCTCTCACTGTGCTGATACCTCTGATACAAGCACAAGGCCGCCGACAACCAAACCAAGCATCACTTCAAGCCCACATAAACTGCCCGAGCCTCGGAATACAATATTCCGCTCTCTAGAGCGGCGCCCCAAAGTCCCGCCTAGTCCTTGGCTTCAGGAAGTTCTGAATTCCTGGGAGAATCCGGTATTCGAAAATACTCAACCATTAATACATCGGATGTACGATGACTCGGCAAGAAACCAGTGGGGAAATGCCGGCCGTCGTCAGTGCGGTGGTGGGCTAGATGGCGACATCAGGTTTGAAACAAGCTCAATGGGCTTGAATAGTCGCATATCGCGAGAGTCGCTTTCGAGAGCAGAGGTCATATCGCAAGTCGACCGCAAGTTCATTCTTCTCAAACTGCCCCTCGCCCGCTCAGGTAGCAAAAGGGAGGTGGAGTCTTCTGCCCTTGTCATGCTAGACCAGCATGCCGCTGATGAGCGGTGTCGCCTGGAGCAACTAATGGGTACGTATTTCGAACGAAGCACAGCCAAAGGAGCGTTTAACGCCGTGATGGAGACATTAGAGCCACCAATGTTGTTCGAGATCGCTACTACCGAAGCTAGCTTGCTAGCACGCTACCGTCATCACTTTGAGGCTTGGGGCATCCGCCTTCAGGTATCCCCCACCATTGACTCCAGATCAAGCAAAGAGGCATCAATGAGTAGGGTAAGCATTGCAGGGCTACCGCCCAGCATCTCAGAACGCTGTCGCGGCGAGCCCCGTCTCGTAGTGGAGTTGCTACGCAAGCAGGTCTGGGCCCTCGAAGAAGGCAGCGCGGCCCATGCGCCACCTGTGCCGAGCTCCGAGCCGTCATTGCCGGCGGGTGACGCCTCGTCGAAACCCAGCTTCCACGGTTGTCCTAGGGGCATTCTGGAGCTGCTGCATTCCAGGGCCTGTCGAAGTATGTCGCGTCCTCGTCATCTGTTTCCCCGTCCAATCATCCCCATCTAACCCGGGTTGCTAGGCGCCATCATGTTCAACGACGCGCTCTCACTGGAGGCGTGCGACGACCTGGTGCGACGACTTCCGAGTGCGCGTTCCCTTTTCAGTGTGCACATGGACGCCCGAGCATGGTGCCGCTAGTGGATCTGGGCTCGTCGTTGAGCGGCCACGTCGGTTCGTGGCATGAGGGGGGGCATCACTTTGGATCGATGGAAGACGTGGACGACTAAAGTGGCCTAAGCCCAGACCTGTGGTTGAGTTTTTGGTTTCAAGGGTTCCCCCCCTCCCCTTTAGCGCGAAAGACAGGCGCATTTGCATACTTTGGGTATTGTTTGTATATCTTCACAAAGGCTCACGGTATAGATGGATACGGGGAAACTCCCACAGTTAGTGTTGCAGGGCAAAGAACATGCATGTTTCAACACGCCAGAATGCAGGCCAAAGCACGAGCGAGCGGTTTATCCAAGGTCAATTAAGTGAGCAACTATTTCTTTATGCCCAGTAATGATATACACGTATCAGCATGAGCAAATGGGCCCAACGCTATCCACATCAGCCAACTCTGCTCCATTTAGGAGCATATGATGCGCTCCTCCTCTTCCTCAATACACCGCATTTTGCCAGGCCTCGCACTGCAAATGCGCAATTCCACTTCCCGCTCCGACAGCACCGTCTTTTTAATGGAAAGAATATGTATCCAACGAATCGTCATCCCTGACCTAGAAAGGCACCACCCAAAAAGCCTCGTCCCAAAAGAGTAACAGTGATAAATCGAGGGCCGAGATGCCTCGATATGTAAACTGCAGAGGTGATCCACAACATTAACTGTGTCACCATCGTGCATCAGGGCGGGCCGCTGCAAAGGGGTCAAGAGTAGGACGACAGGTATCGTTTGTATTACCGAGACTTGATGTTATACAAGAAATTGAACGCTGAACAAAACGCAAGCACATCATGAAACGCCAGGAATGCCCACAAGCCGAAAGATGCGATGTGCAAGCAGCAAATATGAGAAAGTGTATAGACCATGTGGGTTGGGGCTGAGCCGTATGTAGCCAGTCTCAGCCATGGTGATAATATTCATTTCGGAAGCCATTCTGCGAGCCAAGGGCGGCAATCCCCTTATATACACGGCCGCGAGAAGATCGTAATAATCGGGTGTTGTCCAGAAATTAGTTTATAGTCGTCCATCCTTCTCCATCTGCGCCTTCTTGCGCTCCTTGGCTGCGTCATGGCGCTTGTTTTCCTCGTCTTCGGTCATCTGGACCCATTCCTTGCTATCGCGATCCCACTTGTGTCTACAGAGAATTGGTTAGGAATCGTCATTGGACACGAAATATGCATGCCTTGGGATAACTCACCCGTGAAACTGCTCAGACACGAGACTCTTAGGTCCATATTCATCGGCCAGTATCTTCTCGAAATTGTAGGGGATACGGGCCTTGACGCCCTCGAAATCAGTAACACGCATAGGCCAGAGATCTTGGCTCTCGTAGCGATGTTTGTTCTTGCAGCTCCAAGAACCCGGACGATCCTCCTCACGCTCGCGCACACCGGTGATGTCGATGAACATGCCGTTGGTCATGTCGATCCAGCGGGCATCAATGATGTTCATAGCCATCGCCACGGTCAATATCGACGTGATGCGGGCTGATGTCGAGAAGGTAAGTCTTTTCAACGGGTTTATCATCGGCATCTTTGTAGTCGAACTTGTGTTCGGTGCGGTTCATGTTAAGACCTAGCCAGGTGAGGGTGTTGTTGTTAACTTGAACGTCGAGATCATAATCCCACGGCATGATCTGGCCGTTCCACCACCAGCCCAGTAGTGTACCATGAGCGAGCCACGTCTCAGCACCCTTCTCGCCTAGGGTGGTGAGGTAGCTGCGAATGAGGTCGCGGAGGACGAAGCGATGTACGTCGTATGGAACCTTTTCCTTGAAGTAGCGAATGTCGTAGTGGCCGAGCTCGAGACTGCCACCCGGCTCGTTGAAGTACTTGGGCGTCCTTCTCTTTTCTAGGTCGACGCCTCGTTGTGATATCGCGGGTGTCCCTGTCCGGTCGTCAAGAGAGTTCAAGGGCTTTGCAGGAGAGGCGAAGGCGGAGGTGGAGAGTGTGGACAGGCCGACCAGTAATAGCGACTTGAGCGACGGCGTCATGACGGCGAAAGTAGTGCGAATTAAATGTGCATGTGTTCTATCTTGCGGCGAGGAGAGAAGCGGAAGACTCGGCTCGGGGGTTCGTGGCTCGTAATTATTCACGGCCTCCACAGACCAGCAACCAGACGAGACGACGGGGACAGGAGGTCGATGCGACGGTAGCAAGAGAAGCCGAGACGGTGAGCTCGGTTAGGAATCCGTAGTTGTATCCGTAGATATATCCACTAGGCGCGTGCCGACAATGAAGAGTGACGAAAGCAGAGCCAAGAAGCTGAGGATGGGGAGGGAAAGGGGTCCACGCGATCAAGTGCGACAGATGCAGATCTCGCTTGCTGGTCCTGCGTCCGGTCGTCGATGGGAGAGGGTGAAGAAAATGAAAGGGACGCAAAGCGTGTACAGAGTCCGCTCCGTGGTGAGACGAGAGATGCTGGCGCGAGAATGGTGTAAGGTAATGTACAAAAACACAATCGCCTACAGTGGAGGAAGGGTGACGACGATGATGATGATGATGCTGGAGGCGGCAAATGAAGAAAGATGGGGCAGTGTTTTGGAAAGCAATGTCAAGAAAGGTCGGGTGGTGGCAGAACTAGCAGTGGCATTGACTCGGGTGGGTAAATTGACATGGCTTGATGGACTTGCGACGGCCAAGTCAGGGTGAGGGAACGGACGGCAAGGACGGGAGGTCACAGACGAGGTACATGTGGAGTACCCATGCTGCGCGATTGCCCGACGGGGGAGACGAATAAACCCGCCTGTTTCGCGGTAATCACGGGGTGCTTCCCACCGCATCACCTGTAACTTGCACGACCACAGGTACCGAGCAAGTCCTTGCCTTTCAACCCCCCTTGTAACCTGCACCGACTAACAACAGACGGCGTGAGTAGCCAAGAACTTGAAGAAAGGAAATCTTGGCGCGAGGCTGCAGCGCGCCACGAAATCGTATTTGGCGCGTGTTCGTCGTATGTTCCGGCAAGTCTAGCCTCCAGTTCCCCCTTGACCTCGAAGGAGACATGCCCACTCTCGTTTCAGCTCGTGGCCTCCTCCACCTCCCCGTCGCCCAGATCACACTCAACCAAGACCTGGGGGAGGTTTTGCGCCGGCATCCGTAAGAGGCAACAGCTCGGGTGAGCAGCTAATCGAAGATTCTCCATTCACCTTGAAAAGCCCTGGTCCTCCTCTCCCCACCACCTCTGCTCTCTGCTCTCTTCCTGGCTTCCTCATCTCGTTTTTAAGCAGGAGAGCATCCATCAACAAAACTGGCATCGGTCAGCCAGTGGCGCTAGACTGCTCCAGGCAGTAGCTCGTGTGAACAGGCCCAGAATCCTCCTGTAGCCATCACCACCACCCTCCCGATGGCGCTGATCTTTTCGATTTTTAGGGCATGGCCACCCCCTCCTAGCCTATCACCTCCTGTAGCCACTGAATCAAAACGCCCGGTACCCGGTAAAAGTCTTGGCAGCCACGATATCAGGCTAGCGTGCCAAGCGCCAAGAGCGCCACGGAAGGGAATAAAACACTGCCTCACCACTGTCCTTGATGGTGGTGTTAGCCCCAAAGCTCCCCAAGCCCCCTATTCCACGTTTCGCGGGGATGGTGTCTTGGACTTTGGGTCGCCACTCTCAGTACTATTTTAGAGTCTACTGATCTATATCAGGAAGATACCTAGTATCTAGAGAATACTCCATCGACCATCACAATTGTTAGGCTTTGTGCAGTATTGGGCTTTGTTGCGGAGGCATGACTACCACAAGTAAATAATATTAACCCCTTGGCTATAGCGCCTCATTATGCCGCCAAGTCGCGGTGCGCCTGGGCATAAGCATTCGGCTGTGGCTCACATGCAAAGGCCCAAACGCGACAAGGAGCAAGTGGAAGCATCCACGTTCACGCTTGAAACATGTGCAATAAATACTTTCTAAACAATGCCGTCTCATCAGTCTACGTCTACGATCTATAGTTTTCTAGTTCGGGCGGATAATTTTTCATGATATTGATTATTCCCGGCTGCCCCAGACCGCAACTCGGCGATACCCAAAAACAGAACACGACGTCACCGAATGCCACATCAGGCAGTTCTACAGCCTAAGTGAAAATGCTTAAAACGAACTCCATCTCATGACGATGCGGATGGGGCTGGTTTGTGTTCTCGTTGACCGTGCGGTATATGTAGGGCCCTAGCCAGAGCTATAATGTCGAGCTGCGTTCTCTGTAACAGACATGATTGAGCAAAAGGGAATGGCATCCCATTTACCAACCAGCTTTATGGCGCTACGAGACCTCCTTTTCCTTTGAAGTAATAACCACACTACATCTCCACAGTCCTTGAATAAACACATCTCTGCTGAAAAAGAAAGGAAAGGAAAAGAAAAGAAAAGAAATGAAATGAAAAAGAAAACAAGTAGGGCGTCTACGAAACATGTAGAGTATTTTAGGCTTAAAAGAAGAACAAGATACCTTGCTGCCCAGATTGTCTCATAACCAAACAGCTATCCTACACCATTTCTCAGTCGTACAAAGACTCAAAATAATTGACCTCACAATACAAACCTCCAATAGCTAGACTTGATCTTCGGCCCGTGAGGCTGGTCTTGAGTATTCAGATTTATTTGCCGCTCCAAGACACCCTTCTCAAACCTGTTCACGGGAGTAGCGAGTAGACATGATTTTAGCCACCATGACATCGCGGGAAACTGTACGTCACACACGGACCAGACTTCACGTCTGTAGATACAGCTGCCGGGTATCGACGAGTCCTATAAAATCCACCCAAACGTAAACTATTAACACATAATCGCTGATCCTATCATGCCAATTCTGTCCCTCCCTCTCTTAGAAACAGCTGTCTTCCATCTCCTCGATAGATACATCACGGGCCAAGCCTCCCGTATTCCCCCACGACTATCGTGCAAACACCTTGACAACGCCGTCTCCTCCGCCGCTTACTACCCACTTCCCATCCTGGCTCCATACACACGAACATACACCCTCACCTCGCATTACGCGGTGGGGGGTAATCTCTTGCGTGCACGACCTCTTCTCCAGACTCCAGAATCGTAGTGACGCGTCATGTCCGGCGCTAACGAGTTCCCGTCCATCGGGGCTGAGTGATAGACTCGAGATGGCATCGGGATGTGCAAGCATGTTATATGTACATTGACCTAAGAGAATGAAGCAGTTAGCAACCACGCCACTAGATTATATGCGCAGCGATAGCAAACGTACCGCTGTTGGCGTCAAAGAATCGCACAAAACGGTCCTCATGGCCAGAGATGATTGTGCCTTCCACACCCGAACCAGCCACAGATCGACCGCCGGTTGGGCCCACCGGCACCGGGATCCTCTTCATTCATGTTGCCGCTATTGTGTGGAACTCCTTGCTCCAGTCCAATGGTAGTGGCGACAACAGCATTGACGCTGGTTTTTGCGGTACCGTCGTATGTTTCCATGCTGTCCATGTAGCCGCCTTGTTCGCCTGTCCTGGTATCATAGACCACTACAGCGGCATCGGAGTATGACACAACGAATTGTTCTCCTGAAGTACCGAGTGGTGTAATGCATGTTGGACTAGCCTTGGAGCCGTCCTGTCGTGATATAACGTGAACGAGAGTGTAATTGAACGGCGAGTTTGACGCCGTTGTAGGTTGAGGAGAGTTGGAAAAGCCACTACCAGAACTCATCGAGTTGCCGCGCACACGACCTCCCCGCCCAGACATACTCCGGTTGGAACCTGGCTGTGGAGAGCTTAGCTGGGGTGGTGCACTGGCAGACCAAACGCGCACGGTGCCGTCCGCTGCACCCGAGACCAGCAGTATCCGGTCAGTGCTGCCATACGGGCTGGAGTTGCCAAAGACAGAGCCGAGCGTTGTGGGAAGAACGCAGAGAGCCCAGACGGCGTCCGTGTGTCCTTCCAGAGTTGCCTTGGGATCAACCCTTCCACGCTCCCAAACTCGGATTGTGGAGTCCTGGCCGCCTGAGAATATCCAGCCGTCACCTGAGCGCGACCACCGGTGGAGAAATTGGGGGACGGTGACCACGAAGGTGAGACTTAAAACCGCCCCAGAGTGGCCACGGTGCGTGAAGTTTGCCATTACATCCAGGTCTGAAGCTGGATTGGCGCCCTGGCCCACTATGTGAGTCTACTCGCGGGATGTGGAATCGCTTGATCATGCCGTCGTCACCCGCTGTGCAAATCTCGGGCTCTCCTGGACTCCCGCCCCCCGAAAAGATAACGGTCCGAACGGTATCGAGGTGGCCCCGCAGCCCAAAGCGAAGCTTGAAGTTGCTATTGTCGGCCTTTTGGGCCAAGGCGGATAGCTCCTGGTCGGCACTACGTCTTTTAGACATTGAGCTTTTTCTTCGGTGGCTACTGGCCAGGCGGTTGGGTGACTTTGGGAGGTAGTCCGCATTGGGGAAGACGTCTGTGTCTGGCCGGTTCGAGGGTGATGGCGTAGGCAGTTGGGAGTTGGCAGGTTCTGGGAAAGTCCCCTCGGGAAACTCCCAGCCGTCAAGCTCTGGGGCGGCGGGAGGCCTTTCCCTTACCTGGCCAGAGCCCTCCATGCCACCTAGCGCCTCGGCAGCATGGTTTGCTCCAGGCATGGCATCTTCTACAGGCCGGGTCGTGACGGATACTGATGGATTCCAGTCGTTTGAGTTAGCGTACATGGCCGACTGTTGCTCGTTGGAATTGCGGACTATGGTGGGTTGCTGCACATCGTTCGGCTTCTGGTGGTAGTTTGAGTAGTTCGAAGGAGCTAGCTGCATGGGCTGTGCAGAATTCGCCGCTGCGTGTTGTCTTGAGTTTATATCCTGGACGTGATTCTGGCCAGGTCGTGTGGGTAGCTGAAATTGCCGATCCAAGTGCTGAGGTCCAGGCATCCCGAGACCATCGGCTTCACGCAAGTCTTCTATCATAGGTAACGGAGGGGATTCGCGGGGGGGCTGCGGGTTCGCAGGGGTAATCATAAGGTATGTGAACTCGGACTGGCACTGGTCCAGAAACGCCTTGAGCTCGTGTCGTTGGGTCTCGTCATCGGGCCTTTCCACCTCGACGCCTTCTACGCCTGGGATAGTTTTCTTTTCGGAAGATGATGCTATCTGGGTCTTAGTATGCGTGCAAACGAATATGACTGCATCACAACTGACTGCTTTGGGAGGAAGGGGAGGGGATGCCGTTCTTACATCGGAGCTTCTCTTGTATCTTGGCAGCACGGTCGTTCTTCGCAGTCTCTGCCTCGTCGGTCGCGGCAGTTCCCTTGAGCTGGGCAGACTGGTCCTTGACTTTGCGTTCTAGGATGGACACATATTTCTTTAGGGCTTTCTGGGTGGCATCGGCCCTGCGGGCCTGGCCCTCGAGGTTGGCTATCCTGCCCTTCATCTCCTGCCTCTCAATCTCCCAGGCGTTCCTGTCGCGCTCGTGTCGATGCCATTCAGTCTGGAGGAAGCGCATGACGCCCTGTAGTGTGTATTCGGTGGCTTGAGGCTGGTTGGAACCGTTGGTCTGCATCGTGCCACCCATCTCCCTCCCCCCAACGCCGTTACCCGCATTTGGGCCCATCGCGGCGCGCCTATTTCAATGGGGCCAGTTCATCGAGAGACGGTGCGACAGTGGAGGAGAATTGTCGGGCTTGCCTGACGCAGCGGCCCAAAAATAAAAAGGAAGCTGAAAACGCGTCTAATGCAATAGAGAAGTGCTGGGAAGGGATTCGCGAACAGGGAAGTACGTGCTGTCGAGCTTGTGCTGGTGTCTAGGATGAGGGACCGACCTCTGCAAAGCTCCAGGTGTGCTCTTCTCAGTTGGTGCAGTGCTCTGCTTGGGGACGATCTGCTGCCGGAATTTCAGCCAATCAGAGGACGCGTGATGGTCCTAAGGCTGTCAGGCATCAACTTTCCACGTGCCCCTGAGAGGGCCAGTATCTTCACGACCCAAATGACCAGGGTCCGAAGTACCTCCGTAGTCCTGACGATACACCCATCTCTGTCTTCGAGGAGATACTGGTGTTTGTGAGACAATTCATCTAATGGTAAGGCTGATCCAGGCACCCATCACCATCTTGCAGGACATGCGGCACTCTTCTGCTGCCTTGATGTCGGCCATACGCTCAGGTGCTGTGCTTGAGGGCAGTGCCTGCTCTGATAAACAGCTCTATTGCTTCGATAAATATACTTAAAAACAACAATTTCAATCGCAGTCGACATGAGAGGGTATTTGTTGGTTTAGGCCTACCACTCTATTAGTAGGATTCGAGGCCACATGGATGATAGAGATGGTCTAGAAGTCTAATTACTTCGCTGAGGAAACATGGCTTGCTAGGCTACTACACTTAGGGCTTGGTCGAATCCTTCAATACAACCACCGGGAGCTATCGTCTGAACAGGCAAGAGGCAGAGCCATCACTGGCCGAGCCCGAGCTCTTTAATAAAGATGTCTGCCGCCTTCTCGCCAATGACAAAAGCAGCGTTCGCGGTGTTTGCCGCAATGTTCTTCGGCGCAATACTCAAATCAGCAAGTTTTAACCCTGCAATACCATGCACACCAAGGCTCGCATCCACGACGCCCAATTCCTCACGAGATGCCATCTTGCAAGTTCCCATCGAGTGCCATGTCGATGCGACGTGCTGTCGGATCCACTTGTCCAGCACTTCATCATCATCTGTGGTGTACACTATATCCTTGACGTTGGTGAGAGCACCCTCGGTTTCGATACAGGCTGCGTTGGAGCTGGCAGCAAAGGGTGGGTGGCCAGCCGCATATTCTCCGCGGTAGGCCTTCATACGACGCATAATCTCCCTTTGCTTCTTGTAAGCCCACATTGACTTTTTCACGTCAATGCCGTTGGCGTCGGCAAGGAAGCCTGTTTTGAAGTCTACTGGATCGCTGGTCGTGGGTCCTGTGATGTGTATGCTGCCACGCGAGTATGGGTATACAGTGAATGTTGAGACAGACATGAATTGTGCCACTGGGAGGCCTGTGGGATCTCCGGGAAAGCTGACTAGCTGTTAGCATGGCCTTGGATTGCTGTATTCCTGCCCTTGCCTTCCCATACACTGCAAACACTTACACATTGAGAGTAGTGATGATTGCCACGGGCTTATTTGGATTATCCTTAAAGTCCTTATCCCAGGCAGCCCGGAAGTCTGGCCCGAGTGCACTAACCTCGGCGTCTGATGGCCGGACCTTTGAGGTCACATCGGAAGCGTTCCAGCCTAATCTCCTGTCGCCGGTCGAGAAAAGATCGGGAATAGCAATGCGACCCCCCGTAAATCTCGTCGAGCGTCTCGCCAGCCTCCAAACTCGAGTGATAGGGATAGGCGAGCAAATGGTGATCTAGATAGTTTTGACCCACGCCTGGCAGCTCAGCTACCACTTCGACGCCAGCCCGCGACAAGACAGATGAGCCTCCCAAGCCAGATCGCTCCAAAACAAGGGGAGTACCAAGGGCTCCGCAGGAGACAATGACTAACTTGCGCGCTCTCACGGTCGAAACGGTAGTGTCATCTAAGAATCTACTATTGGGGTGGAATTCTACCCCGACGGCCTTCTTGTTCACGCATAGTACCCGGTTGACTTGATGCTGGACGACGACGTGCAGGTTCGGATGCTTGCCGTCTAACAGACGCGGGTGCAGATACCTGTGGGCAGCGTCCTGTCGCTTTCCATCGGGGCTGATGTAAGTGAGATTGCGCTGGAAATGATTGTTGGTGTCGAGGTTCTGTATATCTGCTGCCTCGGGCCAGTCCAACTTGGCTGCGGCTTGAAGGAAATCATTCTGTGAGCGGGTGGCAGTGAAGGTTCCCCTGGAGACCTGAATCGGTCCATCCTTGCCATGGGTCTCATCTGTGCCCTCTCCGTGGTATGTCTCAAGCTACCGTTGTACGTGTACGTGTTAATCACCAAGCACTTTGGCGGTGAACGGGATATGCGCGCAGGGGAGACATACCTTTTTCATGTACGGCAGCAAGTCATTCGCTGTCCAGCCTGGTGTGTTCCACGCATCATAGTCGTGCCGCTGAGCACGGCTATAAGTCATGATATTGATGGATGAGCCACCGCCGAGAACACCCCCAGATTGGACCACCACCTCTCGGTCTCCCAACGAAGCTTCCTTTGACCCCTGGTAAAACAGCGTTGTCTTGCTTGTAGGCATTATGTGACTCAGAAACAGCGCTGGATTGACAATCGTTGGGTCATTGTAGTTGTTGTCACCTCCCTCGATGACGAGGATTGACAAGTTGGGGTCGGCGTCGCTAAGGCGGGCGGCTACGACGCATCCTGCCGTTCCACCTAGAACTTGTCAATCCATGATATGTTCGTTTCATAGCATCGGGCTTAACTGTCTTTAACGTGCAAGCAACGGCGATGAGTGGGCCCCGGACATACCTCCGGCAATGATGATGTCGACTTCTGTGAGGCCATCGGGGAGTTTGTTGGTGACGCCAGGCATGTTGATGAAATTCGGCAAGCAAACGGGACTAGAACCGTGACCGCTGATGATGTGTTTCTAGGAAAGGCCCGTCTATTAGGAAGATATTAAATGCAATGTATTAGGATTCGCCTTATGTGTAATCGGCCGAAGCTTGATCTAGAAAGTGTGGGCGGTGCTTAGACGCCCTATTAATAGAGCCGTCAGGATGGCTCAAAGCTTAAGGTGTGATCAGCGACTACCTCAAGCAGCCGCAAAGTCAGCTTGGAGGTAATAGTAGCGGGATTGCTTGCTCATTTATTCCCTGTTTGAGTTTTCATCTGGCACACTTGGCTTTATTTACTTCCATAGCCTCAATATACCGGTATTCGCAGATATCACAACAAGTACGGAAGTCCTGGCGGTTAATTGCAGGCACATTCGTCCACAGCGTGATGTTGGAAGGATGCGAAGGTCGTGGACCAACTCGGTCCCGACCACGTAGAAGATTGAAGCTAAGAGGCCAACTCCACCTATTCTTTGGCTGTAATGCAATCGGCAGCCCTTTGGCCCCCAACCATTTAGTTGGATTACTGAGACTAAATGATCCGAGTTGGTTGCTTACTACGCTGTGAGATGGTGGAGCGAGGGGGCGGGCGAGCGATAAAAGCTGATATCATAGCACTAGACGGGGTAAGGCTTCTAGGCTTCAAGTTTATATCTATGTCAGCAAGGGATGATTCTACGCCTGCCAAGCATATCTGACGGCTTGCTGTGAGACACGTAGTAGTTACTGTCATCGACTTCTACCACACGTGGTTGGCGATCGAGTCTCGCCATGTCGACGAAACCTGGAGGGAGGATGTATTCAAGATCGCCCGCTCCCCTAGGTGACCATACCATTTTATGACTTGGTGAACGAGCTATAGAAGCCACGTCTGCATTTTGGCATTTTTGTCGGATAGATATCAGGGCCGCGTGAAGCAAGCCTTCGCCCTTAAACGACACCTTAACGGAGAAGAGGTCCCAAGGCGTGACTGGTTGAATCCCCAACACTATAATTTCTGTTTCAGCATCTCGTTCGTCAACTGTAGGGTTGGAGATAAGATATCACTGTTTAGGATAAGTGACTATCTTTATATCAGACCTTTTCACCTGTTATTGCCAATTTTCATGACCCAACGCAAAAGTGCTATAGATGGCTCTAGCTGGACACGAACACTGGTTATACTAGTGGTTTCTGGTAATGCTGCCAGATCATTGAGCGAGCCATGTCTGTCGTTTTAAATCCTGCAGGATAGGTTTAACGATGAGTAAAGTAGTAATGGCTGCAGATGAGCAGTCAAACGGTGAAATTGAATGAAACGCATAGATTCAGGATACGCAGTAAAAAGCATCTGTTGGTGGCATATATGTATATATGATGGCCTGGTTATAACCAGTTACGACTTCTGATCCTCTGGAGACGCCTCAGTAGTTTCTCGCTTCATCCCCGAGACATCATCAGGAATCTAGGAACCACCAGGAGAGAGGCCTTATAGTATGTTTGAGCAGTACCACTTATAGTATCGCAAATACCCTTTGATGTCGGCATTTTACAGGTAGCACTGCCGCTCCTGTGTCGAACGTATCCGTCTAGTTCGCGCTGGACGGGAGTAAATCACCCATTTCCATCTTATGTTCGTAGACGAACGTACTATCAAAGCCACAACCTCGAACTCTCATTTTATTAATGCTTATAATTAGTGACAAACAGATCCAGTGCTACACGAGACTACAGCGTCAGTTTCCCCAACCCTCACAGTTCGCCGCTTCAGCCCGAATCAAGCGCTCAAACGCCGGACCTCTCACCGTCATCTTCACCGGAAAAGGCTCGCCCGGCGCAAAGGCATTTAGCTGTCTATCGTCGTATTCTCCCGCTGGCGAGAAATCGAAGCAATACAGCAGTCGTGAAAATGACACAAACAATTCCTTTTGTGCCAGTTTATAGCCCACGCAGGACCTCCTGCCACCGCTGAAGGCGTACTGCCAGAGATCTTGTTCAATCCCACTGCCGCATTTTCCATCGCCTAGCCATCGTTCGGGGTAAAATTCTGTCGGCTTATCGTAGCCGTGGGTGCACACTGGGATGGAGTTGACGAGGAATTCTGTCCCAGCAGGAAACCTGTAGCCCTCGAAGTCGAGGTCCTGAACGAGCACCCGCTGCGGGACAAGAGGCACAGTAGGTCGCCATCTCATCACCTCCTTCACCACAGCGCAGATGTACGGCAGATCTGGCAGGTCACTGAGGTTGGGTAGATGGTCTGCCTCCGCCCCGCATACTCGATCTATATCCGCACGAGCGCGCTGCATCACAGCCGGATAGGCCAGGCAAGCCATGACCCACGCGTTTATGGTCATGCGTGGGTTATCGGCACCAGCAACGATTGCAAGCATCGTAAGATACATGGATTGCTCATCAGTGCCCGAGTATCCCTTCAAAACGCTGTCGCGGACGAACGAAGTTGGGGCTGACGGCGCCCTCAGCGGCGTCATGGCGGTCCACCAGCTCTTGAACACATTGTAATGAAAGTCTCCCATTTTCTTCCACTTGTGTTCCCAAAACCGCAGAGGTCTGGGAAGTCGAGCTACTAGAGGGAAGAACTCTACGAAGCTGCTGTTGATCGAGGTCAGAAATGTCGACGTGACCAGTTGCAGCTCTTCCAGCTCTTTCCTGTGCTTTCGTAGCGGCGCATTCGTGACGATTTTGTTTATGATTTCCACGGCATAGCGGTAATTGTGGGCATACCATTGCAAAGGCTCATCTAGGTAAGCTTGGAGAAGACCCAAGCTCGCTGCCTCTACGACCTCTCCATGGTCTTTTGAGCCCGCCCCTAGGGTTAGCTGATGAAGCAGGCGTCGACCTTCTCTCCAATCATCCGTCTTCTGTAGGAATAGTCTTTTACTGCGGCTGACAAGTGTTCCGGCAATGGGGAAATGCGGTCGCTCGTGTGTAATGCCTGCGCGTTTGGAGATGATCTCATTGGCAACGCGGCTGGTGTTCAAGAGGACCCATGTTTTCGTTCCCATACTCAGCGTGGTGAACTCTCCATACTGAGCCTGCTCCACAAGCTATTTATGCATTTTAATGAATGTATTGCACCGTTGATTCGATTTGCTACTCACCCACGGCACCATTCGCCCAGAGGCACGCGCCTCAAGCCAGTCGGGCAAATTGCCAACAATCATGTGCCCCGATGGACCAGGAGGCATCCTGTATCTCCTACCGAAGAGCAAACCCTTCTTGTGGGGCGGAAGCAAGAAGGAGCAGGCTGCTATAGGTATCATGCATAACAGCAGCAGTGTGGTGGTGACCATCCCGGAGGGCAGAGATGCCAGACTCATGTCGAGAGAGTGTGTGCCGAACGACATGTTGAGGGGAAATCGACGCCGTTTCTTGCGCCACGAGAGAGCGTCGTAGATGCAAACGAGACCAGTCGGGCTTATATTGACGCCGAGGTATCATGGAAAGTCTCACACCCCGCGATATCCATGATAATAAATGTTCACGGGACTCTCAGTTGCCGATTGATCCTTCGGGCGTGGTGCTTACACAGACTTACACCGATGCAAGCGAGTGGGAAGCCGTGGGACCCGCTTGAGAGTGCGATCTTTTATCCAGCGAGCAACAGTATTCCCACCAGTTGCAAAGGTGCCAAACTAGTCTTCGCTGCGTCTCATTTCTCGCATTTCTCGCAGTGCGGATTTCTTGTACGGCGCAGTAAAGCCAAGGATAGGGCCGACTTTGACTTGAACTATTCGCCGAGGCCCAACGGCGCACGTCACACAGACCCAGCGACGCCAAGTTTCCGACCGACTGGCTTCCAATCAGTGTCCTTTTGCGCGTATACCCTGAAGAGAGGCGCGTCTCTATGCGATCACTTGGATTCAAGACCACCACGCACACGGTACACCACGCCGGCAGGCGCCCCAATCCTCGGCGGGCAATGTTACGAAACGTGGTGTGGGTGTCATCGTATAGGTAGGTGATATATGCAATGTCACCTACCTATCACACAAAAGGCACGCTCCAACAGAGGATTTTGGTAACTTCCCATTGAGGCGATTTGACTGATCAACACGTACATGCCGAATGTGACCCGTAGATGCGGCGCAGTGTCTCGAACAGACTCCATTGCCGCAACGCTAGCCAACTTTATGACGATCATTCCGAGTCCTATATCGAAGCCAGGCCGTATGGAAAGTGTTGGAGCGTGACCTATGAGGATGGGCCAGACGGCTGTAGATAAATACCAGCACTTGTTGCAATGCCAAACGAGAATGGGCAGGTCAGTCCTGGTTCATTAGACTGATGACCCAGTAATCATTGCCTACTCTACCTCGCCTTTGTCTAAAAATCTCACGACAGACAAAATGGAAATCCACGATAGACAAACCGCCACCACCATTACTTTGCAGAAACCCTCAAAGCCTGTGCCAAACCAAGTTAAACATGACAACTTCTTCCCTCATCTCCCGCCATACTCGCCTCCTACAACCGGCATTCTGTCGTGGTTGCCCCCGTCATGGGTCCCCTACGCGCAGCTCATGCGCATCGACCGTCCAGCCGGCCTCTACGCCTTTTACTTTCCCTATATAATTGGTGTTCTATACGCCGGGTGCATTGCACCGCAAACACCGAAGCCGAAGACGATTGTGGGCTTAGCATCGCTTCTTCTACCATTCAATGTGCTGTTGCGGGGAGCAGCATGCGCTTGGAATGACAATGTCGATCAAGACTTTGACAGGCAGGTTGAACGCTGCCGTCATCGTCCAGTCGCCAGGGGTTCAGTCTCTACCATTCAAGCCCACGTATTCACGCTGGCGCTGCTTGTCACCGGATATCCATTCTTGGCCCTCCTGCCAGCTCCCTGCACGCCACACATGGCCTTCACTGTCGTGCTCTTCTTCATTTATGCGTTGATGAAGCGCGTGACTTACTATCCCCAGGTGGTTTTGGGGTTCCCCTTTGCCTGGGCAATCTTCTTCTGCATCACTGCCCTCGGGATGGACCCTTTTGGCGAGAATTTAGCTCCGACTCTGGCTCTATTCACCTCCAACTGCCTGTGGACCATCATATACGACACCATCTACGCACACCAAGATATATTAGACGATGAACAAGCCGGAGTAAAGAGCATGGCGCTACAGTTCAAATCCAGCACAAAGCTCTTGGCAAGTTTCTTGGCCGTGGGTCAGGTCACGATGCTAGTGCTGTGCGGCCTGTGGGCAGGCTTTAGTCTCATCTACTTTGTCGGGGCAGGCGGCGGTGTTTCGGTCGCACTGGCATACTATATCTACAAGGTGGATCTGAAGCAGCCGGCGAGCTGTGGTGCCTGGTTCCATGACCAGTTTTGGACTGTTGGGGCTGGCTTTGCTGCAGGTCTGGGTGGCGAATATATCTTGAAGGTAGCCAAGTTGAATTGAGAACCAGATATCAACACGGTCAACGCACGTGCCTCAAACATTGTGTGCAGTGGGGTTAGGTTACTTTTATATATGCTCCGGCCTTATTACTGATACTAGCTAGCCTGAATAAATGTCATCAGCAACGTCAACTATATGTGAATCTGCTATAGATGGCGCGCACTTTGCGGAGATGAGTGACTAGGTCATCCTGCCAATCTTAGTTGGTGAGATCAAAAGCACGAGCCATTCGTTCTTGGTAGGTTTGTAAGCTGACTTGGGATGTAAATGCATCGCTGGACTGCACACCTCAAGCCTAGCAGCACGTCGGCGCCACCCACACTTTATAATGCTGATAGAAACGTAACAAAAGTCACATATAAGGACTATATTGGTATAGCAGGTGATACATAGGCCTATGCGCTCCCGAGACCACACTTCCAAAAACCCAAATCCCAACCCAGCCTGATTAGCTTGGTCTAGTAACCGTATAGTCCCGCGTCACCTGTATTCCACTACCGTGGGTTTTCATGTCCTTAGAAGATAAACTTGAGACTTCATATCCTCCCGTGACTTCATTAATGTTTCTTAGTGGGATGGTATCGTTATTTTCGGCGGAAAAGCTGTTCTCCTGGCTATTCTGGGTAAGGTTGTCCTTGCGCTGTTTTGACCCCGTCTCCGCGGTGCGACGTGAACTGAACCCGGATTTAGTACGACCAGTGGTATATATGCGACGCAGAAGTGTCCACAACGAGGGCACGCAGGCGCATATAAGAATGACGCCCGGTTCAGCGAGCGTCCAAGACATGAGCGGGATTGACGCCCATGTATTATCGGACAGGGCATTCAGTTTGAAAAAGTTGTACATGCGGATAAAGGAAGCGACACAGCCACTGCATGTGCAAGTCAGTATGAATGGTTTCATAGAAAGAACCAAGGGCGGCACTTACACAGAACCGACCAAAAAGATGCCGGTTAATGCCAGCCTTTGACGAGTGCCAATCTGCAGCTGCCAGACGACGGGGGCCGGGATGACCAACATGACCACATCGTGAATAACATTCGGCACGCTAACCCACCGATAATAGCTCAATTGATTGATGCATGTGCCTTTGATAGTCTTGTTCCACTGATACTCAATGGGATGGCACTGGAAGATGGCGACGAGGGACTCACTGATACCCCACAGCCAGATATAGATAATCAAGACATACGTCATGTATCGAAACCAGCTATGGACGTAGAAGAGCCGAAGATAGAGAAGCAAAATTGACGTTTTGGTGAGGGGGATGAGCAAGCCGTACATGAACTCGGCGATGAAGAGGGTTTTCGCCCACGCGCCCATGGCCTGTGGCTCGTATTTGAGTACGTACGCTTCATGTCTCCCGACGCCGCCAAACTTGACACCTAGAATCACCGGCTGGGTTAGTAAATGTAAAGAAAATGCGAAGATTTCCTCTTCTACGTACTGCAGATGACGTTGACGCAGAGTCCCATCATCAAGAGCCACGAGGGAATCATTATCCAGTCCTCCATGGACAGTTTTCTTTCACCAATGTGTTGGGCAAGAAATCGAAGGATGACAAAAATGGTACATAGGACACAGAAGACTATGGCGCAGGCGATAACTTTGTCGCCGTTGTAGGCGTAAAGCCCGCCTTCCAGCGTCGAAACATCGATCGCTGGAGGAGCCATGCCGGGCAGTAGAGAGGCAAGAGAAGAGAAGGAGAAGGAGAGGATAAGGGGATGGAGATGAGGGAATTGAAGAAGCAGGAGGGAAAAGTGTCAAGGAATGATGATAACCGAAGACTGGTGCGATGCGGTCGGTGGTAAAAGCAGCCAACGTACCATTCTCGCAAAAAGGAGCGGGAATAGAGACAGAGCGATAGTTGGTGAAGCGACTGAAAGGATAAGAAGCTTAATCGCCGTCCCCAATGTTCCTAGAGGCGATCGTTTTCGGGGGCGTCCGCAGACTCTGGCACGCCATGTGCTACCAAATCCTTTCTTACCAGGGTCACATATACACTTATCCACTGAATCCTCCATGCTACGCTCCTGGATCTACCCAATGACACGGTATAAAACACGGTAGTTACGCAAGACTTGGTATCCAGCAACGCGCATCGGGTAGAGAAGACCTGGCAGAAACCTCGGCCAGATAGACGCATGGTAAGATGCGTGTCTAAGCAAGACATGCAGGAGGCAATACGATTTGCATAATGTAAGACGTATAAAAAACACCAAAATTGCTTCAAGATGATCTTCCCAGCAATTGTACTTCGCTTGTTAGAGCAGTGGATTTCCCCTGTGGAGGAGTTGGACCGAGGATGAATACGGGTTTGGCCGAAGGGTTGCGATGTTGCAGTTGCGTCGCGCTGTGACTCTCTGCGGCAACAACTTCGAGGGATGAAGCAGTTGGTACTCCATGTTCTTCACACAAAGTCTATGCAACATCCCAGTCTAGAACGGAGACAAGGGCCGGGAGGGCTTGGTTACCCATGTTTGCTTTATTCCCACACATGGAGACAGACAGGGTGATTGGGCAGGCAAACAGATGGTCAGAGAGTTGACAGTTAAACAGAAAGGCGACACGCTACAGGCGCTATGGCCGACTGGGGGCGGGTAATTGGCGCTGTGTCAACCGGGCAGGCTAGACAAGCTAGGCAAGTCGACAGGCTGCAGGCTAGGGAAGGAAGCAGCCACCCGTCCTAGGTAGTCAATGGTGTGTGATCCTCCTGCCCCACTTGCCACACCCTCGCTCTTCTCCACACACTAGTCTCTATTTGGCCTGATGCCTGAGCGAGGTTGCAAGGCAGCGAGGCTCACTTGGATGACGCGAGAGTCGACACTGTGCTTGTGGTGGAGCGGAATTAACACGATGTTTCGAGTCTAGATGAGGACCAGGATGTCAAATGTGTGCCGATATCACACACACTGTCTACCACACCTGCACGTCCAACGCGCGGCGCAGCAGTGTGTGCTGCGAATCCATTGCCTGGTGGCGGGCAACCCAACCTGCACGAACCAGCCCCCAAGGCAGCACGTCCTACGAGGAGAGGGAATAAATAGACAGATCCTGCAGACAGACCTGCCAACCAACCGACCAACCGACCAACCAACCAATGGACCAAATTAATTAACCACCCAGCCAGCCAGTGCTTTATCCGTTGGATCCGTTCGACCTGATCCGAAAAGCTGTAGTAACAAAACCTACAGTCAGCATCTTGGACAAATAGATAGAAGACCCTGAAACTTTCCTAAAGTTGGCCGTCATCCTTACCAGACTGGTCCTTCCACTACCACAATTCCTCTTCATTCTGCCGAGTATCTCTCTTTATCCTTGGTGGCATTCCCTTCTCTCTCTTCTCACCTCTCACCTATGCAAGTGCAAGCCAAGATGGTGTCGTCACAACCCGCTGCCGCTGGCGAGCGCCTCTTGCCGGCACTCGTGGATGAGATTGCAGCCACCGACCCGACCCGAGTCTTCTACTCAGTGACTAAAAGCATCGATGAAGGGTTCCAGGATATCAGCGCAGCTACTTTCGCACGAGCTGTCGATCGCTGTGCCTGGTATCTTGACGAGAACCTCGGACGAGGCGTAAATTTTCCGACACTGATGTACATGGGCCCTCAAGATGTCGTATATGCAGTCCTGGTACTCGCTTGCATCAAGACAGGATACAAGCTTTTACTCAACTCACCTCGCAATACTCTGGAGGCTCATTTATCTCTGCTCGAGCAGACGGGCTGCAACACCTTTCTGCATCCACCCGTCTTCCCTCTGCCAGTCGTCAAGCAGATCTTGGCTGCGAGAAAGCTGCGGAGCCTGGACATCTTCGGCATACAACACTGGACTGAAGATGCGCCCGAGCGGCCATACCCGTACTCCAAAACATTTGAAGAAGCAAAGGCAGACCCATTTGTAGTGTTGCATACATCAGGGTCAACTGGCCTACCGAAGCCAATCACTCAGACTCATGCCACTATTTCGGCTCTAGATGCATTCACAGCCTTACCATCTTTAGGGCTGCAGGAGACCTATCCGGCCATGTGTGCTGGCACGCGAGTATATCTTGCCTTTCCCCTATTCCACTGTGCCGGAATATCCATGCTTCTTCCCGGCTCCATATACGGCGGCTTCACGATTGTATTGGGCCCTTTCCCTCCTTCGGCCGACGTTGCTAACGCTGTTCATGTCCATGGAAACGTGCAGCACAGCTGTCTGGCTCCGATGACACTGGTTGACCTAGTCAAAAGTCCAGAGCACTTGGAAAATCTCTCCAAGCTGCAGCAGGTTACGTTTGGCGGTGGGCCTTGCCCTCCAGAAGTCGGAAACCTGGTAAGCGGGAGAACTAGGTTACTTAATTGCCTAGGCACGACTGAATGCGGAGTCCTTCCCGTTCAGCTGTGTGAACCAAAGGACTGGGCATACCTAAGCGTCAGCCCCGTTCTCGGGCACGAATATCGCCATGTTGGGGGTGACTTGTACGAACAAGTGATTGTACGCAATCCAAAGTTTGAGAAGTATCAAGGCATATTTGGGACATTCCCTGACTTGGCCGAGT
Organism: Calcarisporium arbuscula; assembly: GCA_009828645.1. Classification (NCBI taxonomy): domain Eukaryota; kingdom Fungi; phylum Ascomycota; class Sordariomycetes; order Hypocreales; family Calcarisporiaceae; genus Calcarisporium; species Calcarisporium arbuscula. The sequence continues at coordinate 267,139 of WBSA01000024.1, read as the reverse complement.
GGCCTATGAAGGATCTATACTCAAAACATCCCAGTCAAGAAAACGCATGGTTGTACAAAGGCCGGACCGACGACATAATTGCATTTGCCACAGGCGAGAAGCTAAATCCTCTCGACGTTGAGGTCGCCATCAGTGCAAATCCTGCTGTTTCTGGTGCGCTGGTGACTGGTCTCGGACGCTTTCAAGCCAGTCTGCTAGTTGAGACTGCCACGCCTCTAACCAATGAGGAAGAACAGACTGCAGCACTTGAAGCCATTTGGCCGACAGTGCAGAGCGCGAATTCGCTGAGCCCTTCTCATGGCCGAATTCATCGGCACATGATCATTTTCACATCTACGGATAAGCCCATGTTGCGGGCTGGCAAAGGAACCGTGCAGCGCAAATGACAACTGACTTATACGAGAAGGAGTTGGATGCTCTGTACAAGTTGAATGAAGCAGACTCCCGCGGCGCCATAAATGGAACGCTGACGAGCAGTCGATCCGACCAGCATGAGAGTAAATTTGAGGACCGTTTGAAGGATATTATCGTCCAGTCCACTGATATTCCGGCTGAAGATACTACTTCTGGGGCGGACCTCTTTGAACTTGGACTTGATTCATTACAGGTAACGCTCATAGCGCGACAGGTCAACGAAAAAATCCTACTATCAAGCTCCTCACGCCGCCTTGAAGCCCGTGATGTGTATGCCAACCCGAGCATTGCTGCTCTTTCTGCTCTTATTGGTGCCCTTGCAGAGGGCGAGGCGGTACAAGAAGACCCGCACAGCGCTCTGCGTAAAATGCAGAACTATTACAGCCGATACACAAAGAATCTACCACTCTCTGGAAGACAGCCTCTACACAAAGTAGATGGCACCTCGGTAGTTTTGCTGACGGGCGCTACGGGCTCTCTAGGGTCCTACGTCTTGGACGCTTTGATCAAGGACTCACGCGTTTCCCACATATACTGCCTTAGTAGAGGGCAAGAAAGCCGTAAACGCCAAGAGGACGCGCAGGCCGCCAGAGGCCTTCAGTCTCTGTCTTCAAAGGTCCAATGCCTTGATGGTAACCTCTCGGATCCCTTCTTCGGCTTGCCACTACCGATGTACGAAAGCATCCTTACGGAGGTCACCGATTTTGTACACAATGCTTGGCAGGTCGACTTTAACCTCTCCGTCGATTCATTTGCCAGCCATATTGCGGTCGTGCGTCAAATCATTGACTTCTCGGCGCATTCTACCTACGGAGCCAAGGTCTTTTTCGTTTCCAGCATAAGTGCTGTCAGCGGTGTCTCCAAGGAGATTCCAGAGCAAATCTACGAGGACTGGCTGGCGCCAGGGACAACCGGCTATGGGCAGTCCAAATTCGTTTCGGAGCGCATTCTTGCCACAGCAGCTACGGACGCCAAAATCCCCGTAACTATATGCCGGATCGGCCAAGTTGCAGGGCCATCTACACAAGCTGGTGTTTGGCCCAAGAAGGAGTGGCTCCCCAGCCTAGTTGCAAGCTCGAAATACTTGGGTATGTTGCCGGAATCCCTCGGCCAGATGGATACTGTAGATTGGATCCCCGTGAACGAGTGTGGACGGAACATTGTAGAGCTTGCTCTCAAGTCACCCGCGGTCAACCATGGGGGTGCGTCAGTGTATCACTTGGCAAACCCTCAACAAACCACTTGGAAAGGCCTTGTCCCTTCGATTCTGCGTTTCCTTGATCCGGGACGTGAAATCAAGACGGTACCATTTACAAGCTGGCTGCATGCGCTACAGGAGAGCAGGTCACAAACGGCCGACGTAGCTCGAAACCCGGCTGCCAAGCTTATGGACTTTTTCGAGAGTCTTGCTGATGAAAAGTCTCCTGCTGGCCTATTATCTGTGAAGGAGACTGCAGGTGTGTTGCCGACATTGGCAAGCTTGGGGCCTATTCATGATGAATGGGTGGAGAATTGGATGAAGCAATGGGCCTTTTAACTAGTATAAATATCTGGAACTGACTGTATGCAATAAAGTCATCGAGTTTGCTGTATAACCACATTTATTTGTGACCTTACAAGAGGGATATCCTACTAGTGGGGCATGGCCTACCTCATAAGAGCGCCTTTCAGTGTAGCCTTTACACCAGAAACAAACACGAAACTTGACCGAGGACGTTCCATGTCATACGTTGTGATAGCGAAAATTCAGTATCTTGCTCTACTGCGAAAGGCAGGCCCCACTAAGCAAATAGTAAAAGGCAAGGAAAGAAAGCCAGTATAATAATTATACATCAATTGCAACAGTGACAGCATACGAGAATACAGGATCGGTTGTGCCAATAATCTTACGCCAATGCCTATATAATTAATTTTATTTGTCTCGTTCTCAACAAGTGCGGGGCTTCGGCCCCACTAGCTGACCAACTATCGGCAGGATGGCGGAGTGGTTAACGCGCGGGCCTGCTAAGCCCGTTCCTTCGGGAGCCTGGGTTCGAATCCCAGTTCTGTCGCATCTCTTTTTTGCCCATTGAGCATCTTTCACGTGAATCGTAAAATATTACCATCTCGCAGAGTCGACTTCTCTTCTTGTACGCGGAATGGTTGTTGACAGGTTTCGAGACGGCTTGCTTTTTGTGCAGTATTATGACAGAACTGGTCTTACTACTTGTTATTTGACAATCTGTAACAGCCATCTCCTATTCTAGCTTTTGAAACACACATTGCTGGTTTCCCAAACATCACCCAGTAAACATAGCCTGCCACGTCGGCGCATGCAACGGATCGTTGCGCCCCCGAAACCCAAACCCCGGCGAATCATACACTGCCCGCTATCTCGCCCCCTCCTGGATCTTGACGATCCTCCTACACGAATGCGCAGCGTCGCCCATCTCCAGGTTCCGCTGGCGGCCCTCGAATCAATGCCAGGTAATGACGCGGACGTCGGCCGTGCACATGAGGGACTGACGGGTGCTGTCGACGCAGTGGTCTAGGTAGTGCCAGCCGAGGAGATCGTCTTCTTCGCCGTTGGTGCCGGTGTGTTGCTCGTAGTAGTCTGGTCGTAGGGCCTTGCGTATCGTGTTCTAGCGTCCATCAGAGTTAACAGGCGGACTTGTCTTGTGCCTAATATTCGGGCATGCATTGGAGACGTACCAGGCAGTGGAGTTGATGGAATACGTCTAATGCGATGGCGTAGTGACGGTCCTTGCCGTGGGTATGGCTACGATTATCGAGATCCTGCGTACGCTTCGTCTAATGCCATCACGGAATGACTGCCGACGGTTGCCTATCTCTGGAGTTTAGTAGTTGCTTTCTACGTCTTCTTTCCCCGACTTGAGCGGCTCGGTCGACTGCCACTCGTCAGTGTTTGATACTGCTGGTTGGACCAAGTCGGCTCTATGCCAGTGAGGCTTCAAGATGTCTTCCCGAATCTAGTGCAAACTTGATGCTATGTACTCGAATCAACAGAAACGAAATACTCAACTGCCTGGTTAGAACTGGACTGTTATTGTGAAAGAATGCTGAACCTCGCCGGTATTTCTCTGAATCTGTCGTATCTTTGTAAAAGGGGTCCTTCTACCTTACGTATCTCGTGTAGACTTGGGTGGCACCATGAAAGGAAGCGATACAAACTCCGCAACTCCATTACTTGCAATCTAAATACACGCTCCATGACAAAATTCCCAGGCAAACAAAAGGACCTGCAAGCCCCACGGGTATAAACGGGCATATGTAAACCCAACGCCGCACACTATTCGCTTCATATGCAAGAAAACGTCTCTGGACCTCGTCAAAGCCACCTCCAATTCAGCTAAAGCCACCCTCTTTTGCCGCTCAGCCTCTTATAACTCCCATTCTTCATATTGGGTGTGCACTCAACAGAGGTAGTGACAGAATGATTCGCATATCGCCCTTTCCAAGGCGTATCGTTTGCCTCCTCGAAGAAATAATGGTTTGCGCTTGGAGCGTATGCTATCCGCCACGGCACTACCAAGTCGCGATCCTTTGGGCCTGCGCCGCAGCTGCCATAGATTTGTGCGCTGGGCGGGCTATTTAGAGCCAGCGCAAACATGTTGAGTGGCTCCGTAAAATCCGTGACTAATCCGGATCGCATGACGAAGTAGGAGAGGCAGAAAAGGTTGATGCCGAAAACGACGACGAGGATGATGTAGAAAATGCCCTGCCATCGTTCAACGTGGCCACTGGCGTAGGCCTGGGCGCTGATGGAGGCGTTAAAGGTATGTAGGATACCGGGTGCGTCGAGAATGTTGTTTGGGCGGTCGTATTCCCAGTAGTGGAGGAAGGGCGTGTCGATGGCGCTGGTGACGACGGTTGAGCTTGCGAAGATGGCGAGGGCTTCGGCTAGTGAGGGGAGGTAGGACGGTAGTTTGGGCTTGTTCAACGCAAGCTGCGTAAGGATTCGGGAGTTTGACGCGTTATTGTTACTGGCACCGCCGTTGAGATCCAACGACAGTCTCCATTGATCAGCTATCCACTGTAATCTGTCAGCTTTTTTCTTCTTCTCTGTGTTCAGTCTACGATCACCTCATACCTTCCAGTCAATTGACGGAGCTGGCCACTCCTGGTCCGGAAATGGCCGAAGATATATGGCCTCATCGTCGTTGTCCTCACAATTCACTCCCATGCTACTGCCTCCCAATCCTGAGCTACTAAATCGCGTCGAGCAATTGGGTGATAGCCACGATCGCATCTCGCAGAGGGTGAAGTTGGGTGACTGTTTATCCTTACCCAAGAGATACACTGCGTCGGTTGCCGATGTTGAGTTGACGACAAAATTGAAGTTCGAAGGATACTGACGTTCCAGTTAGAGACAGCCCCACGACAGATATCGTAACTAAGAGGGTGATAGTAGCAGTTGTTTCTTACCAGTGGAAACACGGGGGGGAGGCGCTTATGGTCGGGGCCCCATTTGAAGATGTCATCCACGACTGTCCGGTTGAGATAATTCTCCTTGCCATTCTTACCGACTGGCCCAGGCACGTCTGCTTGCCAGTCTACAACTCCAACCTCCTGCTCGCCAACGCCCGTCCTTTCTGTCCTGCTGTCTGGCCATTCCGTATAAATCAGAGGCGAAATGTCTTTGCTGGAGACCGCGACGCACAAGACATTGACAGCGGGCGACACCACAGCAGCCTTGAGTTTGTACTCGCCCACCCCAGCCAAGTCGGTCGGTTGAAGAATACCATTGACAGGTGCTATGGCAGCAGCGTGTACTCCCGGGTGAGGCATAGCCAGTGTGACATTGTTGACTATACGTCCAAGCTTCTCAAATTGCGCCGTTACATTGCTGTGTTGCGTCTCGATCCAAGACCCGGTCAACGTTGTATTTCCGTGCAAGAGGCTTTTACCGACGGGTCGTTTGGCAATTTCATCGATGACACTAGAGCCATTTTCCTTGACGCTGTTCCAAAGAGACATGAAGGTTATCAGATTTCGATACGAGTCTCCTGAGAAGTCTACATTGACACACGACTCGGCGGCGTTCAATGGGTCCATCTCCTCGAGAAGTGACGGGCACGTTTTCTTGATGTAAGCCGCATTGGCGTACGATGCCATAACATAGCTGGATAGCTGCTTGGGTTCCCACTTGCCGTACTTCAGCTTTGGGGATACCATGGCGTCCGAAGCAGTGGTGTAGAACATGGTCCCAAGTGTCGCCAAGAGGCACAAGGCACCGAGAATTGTCGTTGCCGAGTATGGTAGTGATTTGAAGTGTGTTATGAGTAGACCCGGCTGGATCACAAAATTTCGCATGCTTATCTCGGCGAGCGTTACACCTCGGGACTTTCTGACCAGGGCGCGCCGGCTAAAGACCTGGCCAATGCAGGCAATGAAGACGGCAACAAAGGACATCTCAATAGTCTTGGCGAAGAGCGTGGTTAGCAAAGTTGCCGTCGACGGTGCCAAGCCGTAACTAGAAGAGATTCCACGTCCCCATTTCGGCTGCAAAAGGGCCACAACCAGCCAGATGCCACTCATAGCGGTCGAGTAGATGGACAAGATGAGGACAGTCACAGAGATCCAGCCGGACCGGCTGGTGTGGATGTCTGTCCGCGACGAACAATCCATCGGAACTTGATCTAAAGTCACACCAAGTGAGTTTTTATGGACATGAAGCAGTGTTGGTGGTTCGGACATGGCTCTTACGGTATTTATCATAAAAGATTCCATCATCATAGTCGTCGTTGGGGAGCTGAGCTGATGGATCCAACGGGCCGCTGCAGTCACGACTCTGGTTTGCCGTTCCGAGTTGAGGCATGTTTAAAGCGGGATCGTATGCCATGGGCGCAGCGTGTTGCATCAAATATTCTGGACTTGGAGATTGATTTCCCATGGGTATGCGATTCATGAGCGGCTGAGAGTCCTTGCGAGGCCCCTTAATGTTTGGTGCAAGCGACGCAACGTGGGAAAAAAGATTGGTAATTGAGTTTCTCAGCGTATTGATAGAGGATTGTGCAAGTCGCTTAGGTTTCTGATCTGTTCGCTTGTTGTGCTCGGATTCATTATTAGGAATGTCACCAGGCGGTGCATACTGGTGATGTTTTGCGACCGGGACACGGCGGATCTTGGGTGAGTAGAGAGTGGCACTGCGGAATCCTGCGTTTGATTGAAGGGAGATGCCAAGTTCATCCACAGGATGTGGAAACGTCATGCGAGACGCACCATCATACGCCTGCGCGTTGGGGCTGTCCTGAGGAGCATCAGTGTGTCCATGGTAGGCGTTACTACCGTAGTACCCATCTGAAATGCCGGCTTGATAGTCCGCAATATCGGATTGCTGAGGTTCTGGATTTCGATACGAGGACAAGGGCGAGACGTCAAGCTCCTCAGCCTCTGGGACGGCAACCAGGGGCCGAGGAGTGCTGATCATGGTGAGAGTCTACGCGGTGAGGTGCGGTCATCGGGTGGTTTGCTGAGGAAAGGGAAGTGGCAGAGGAGGAATATGCGTGTTCTTCTCTATCTTGGAGGAGACCTGAAGGCGCAATATGATTGGCTCTCTATGTCGAGGTGAGATTGAATCAGGTCGGGTTGAAAGATGGTGAGTTGCTGCATTTGTCGGCTTGTGAGTTGTGGTGTTGGGATGGCAGACGGTGTTGGTTGATGAATTGTCGGTTGGCTCATCTAACCCTGAAACGCCGCCACGAGGGGCGCGCAAGTAGTCCCCAGCAAGTACACGCGGTTGGGAGATGCCAAACGGTTCCACTAAGGCTTGCAATCACAGAAGAAGAAGAAGAAGAAGATATGCGAGAAACACCAATAAAGAGATGCCGCAGCCGGCGGCTCCAACCGCTTGTCGTCCTCCTGGGATGTTTAGCTCACCTGGCCCCCTGTCCCGCCCCCTGCTCGAAATTCGACAGCAGCTCAGGGAATGGGGATACCGGGGAGTGGAGGTAAAGAACGTGGTTTGCAACACGGCTCCAGGCCAGACACTGGAAGAAGCAAGAGGGCGAAAGTGCAGCGTTTGTGTCACGGGGTGTTTGCCAATGTAACGGCCTCCTTTTTCGTCGTTTGTCCACCCGCTGCAAGCTCCGCGCAAGGGCCCCCAACTGAGGTGACACAACGATCGTTTTCGTGGGCTGAGCCTCACCGACAGCTTCACAACACCATGAACCAACACCGCTCCCTGCAGCAGTCTGCATGCAGCCTTGAAAAGTCTCCGACCAACAGTCAACTGATATTATGCACATCTGCCCAACCAGGCAGCTAGACCGTCATCCCCAGGGTTAAAGCAAACATGGCCGGTTGAGCCAGGTACATGGTGCCGACTTGCCTCTAATTACCGAAGTATTCCTCAGATTTCCTCAAATCTCTGGCCAGGGCATGAAGCTCTACAGATGCCCACCCCTGCATGTGTCACCTTATTTAACTATTCCTTGGCTTGTCTAGAAAGTGTGGAGCCGTAGTGGTTCGCACCATGAGATGATAGGATTAATCTCCGGCCTTGCCATAAACCGCTTGCAATGCCTGCTCGCGACCTTGCCCACTCGCAGCATGTGGATCATAGGCAAACTTGCTATTAATAATTGAACGCACCTAATCTGCTTCCGGTATGCCCAAGGTACGACATAATGAAGAAATACCACTAGAAAGAGTGCCATCTACAACTTCTTATCGAATAACTCCGAGGCTGCAAATGCTACCAGTCTCAGTATCGAACTGGCACGGACGAGCCTTGACACTGTTACCCATGTGCTAGGGAATTGCCGGCTCCAACCTCTCAGTATATCGATTTATGCCTGTCAACTTATGATACGAGTGATTTAGCAACCTTTAGTTGTACAAACTACCCACTAGCATTGCTATTCTTGGAGCCGGGACCCATGGCGGCGTGCAGCCAACATACACACCACAAGGCAGCTTGTGCTCTGCCAAGGCAATGCGGCTGGCCCCGTCCAACACCGCTTGCCCTGGTAGACTCGGGAAAGTTCTCGTCTTCGCTTTGCAGTTCTCACGATTGTTCAAACTACACATGTGGAACATGTGGCGTCTTTGCTGCTTAGCTATTCGCAGATATCAAATGGCGAACACGAGTCAACGGCTCAATTACTACTGCTTTGGGAAGTTGCACAAGCGCACTTACACACCCCACACAAGCTCTGTTAGAAGAGCGAGAGTCTTTTATCAACCCTTTCATAATAGATGGCATTAAATCCTAGTACCCAAATCTTGTCGGTATGAACATACTTTTCATTCCTTGTACGTTGCCAACCGCCTATGCCAGCTACGCCATCTACTCCACAGATATCATTAACAAATGCAAATGAGGTAACCACATGCAATAACATGATGCCCTCGATGAAACCCGGTTCCGAAACAAACATGAATATATATCTCCCAAAGCCTGTCATTATTCCCGTTATGCCATACGTCTATGCCATCGCAGCGGCCGGCCGTCTCGGCTGGCCACCACGGCGTTGACTCCCGCCCGCTGCACCAGGTCGTGCCAGGGTGTACTTTGCAAATGCTCGAGCAAGTGCCTTCTTGCAGCTGACCTTTTGGCTGCCGACAAAGCTATCCACCGTTACGGCGATAGCACGGTCGATATCCTGTGATGAGCAATAGTCTGACAATCGCATCTTGCAAAAGGCTTCGCTAGTGCGGATGATAGCTTCAAGATGACGCACCTGTGTCATGTTAGTCAGAAAGTTACATGCATACTTTCCATCATGTAGACCGCTGTCTTAACTTACAGTAATCGGGTAGGCTCCTGTGGCAAGCGACTCTCGTCTCATATCGGCAAACAACCGTGCAACCTTGTCCTCGTCCATGTGATAGAGTTTGGGGCTGCAGCGGTCTCGAGAGTACAGAATGTACTTTCTTAGTAGCTCTTGAGGAATCTGGTCCTTGTCCGCCTTCTTCTGGCTCTCCTCCTGGCTGGCATCAGCAGCGCGCTGCGATGCCTCCGTACTCGGTTGTGTAGAAGGATGACTCCTGCTGTGGGATCCAACAATAAATCGAGCGAGGCGCTCATCTTCCTCTGGCTCAACAGTGTCTCGCACCACGCACAGCACGTCGAAGCGCGACAAAATAGGCTCTGTCAGCTCCACATTGGCAGCAAAGGGAATCATTGAGTTGTATCGGCCTCCAATGGGATTGGCAGCTGCAATGATACCGCACCGAGCCTGCAATGTAGTCACGATGCCAGCCTTGGAAATCGATATCGTTTGCTGCTCCATGGCTTCGTGGATAGATGTTCGGTCCTGGTCGTTCATCTTGTCAAATTCGTCGATCAAGCAGGTGCCCCGATCAGCCAGCACCAGAGCACCACCTTCTAGAGTCCACTCGCTCGTCAACGGGTCACGGCGGACACTAGCCGTGAGACCGACGGCGCTGGCTCCTTGCCCAGTAGCAAACACAGCTCGGTGCGCTGTCTTCTCCACGTACTTGAGGACCTGCGACTTAGCTGTGCCTGGGTCACCGAGCAGGAGGACGTTGATGTCACCGCGGACGTGATGGGCCGCCCTATTCTTAGCAACACCACCAAACAATGACAGGGCAATTGCAGTTTTGATATCCGTATGGCCATAGATGCTGGGTGCCATGGAGTTGATGATCTTGTCCACAATGTTGGGGTCGCGAGACAGCTTTCGAATCTCCTGTTCATCTTGCTCAGTAAGTCGGAAACCAGCCAGCTGGTCGTGAGACTTGACAACATTGTTTGCCTCTAGAATTGTTGCAAACACAGGGAAGCCATTGCGGTTGTTGAGTTGAGCGTCGTAGTTATTTCTGTAAATACCCGTGACTTCGATTTCTTCACCAGGCTTTGCCTTGTCGATCAGGTCCCAAAGCAAGATGACTTCGCGAGATCTCGGAAGACGACCAGCAGGGACGGTACCAGGAGACTCCTGGAGGGTCAGCTTTTGGTAGTTGCGGTAGACAGTCTTTTCTGAATTAAGGGTAAATGGGCCACGCGATTGGCAGCTCTGGCAGTATGAGATCTTGACTTCGACGTTGGACTCTTGCTGGAACGGACCCAGTGTAACCCCACACTTTGTGCAGTCGAATTTGACGTACTTGAGTTGCGGAAAGACACCACTGCGACGAGTGACAACTCCACTGACGCGAACCAGGCAGTTCAAGTGTGATTGACGGAGTTGACGTAGCGTGTAGTGAACAGGAAGGTCGAAAATGCGAACGTGGATTTCGGAATGAATTCGCTCGTAGTCGGGGTAGTGAAGTAAGACGACATCCATAGCAACCTCGTCGAAAAGCTTGATCATCTCAGCCGGTGCATTGGCTAGAAAATAGGCTAGAATGGCCTTGCTTTCGGAAAGATGCTCGTAGGAAACCTCCAGAGACTCGGCATTAATCTCACCAAGTGTTCGAATGCGGTTACCGTACACAGACGATCCAGTAGCATCAGTGTACGAAGTCAGGAAAGCCTTGAACTCGCGCTTGATGGTTCTTTGAACAGAGTGTTGAGACACCCACTCAGTGAGATTGGCAGCTTTGACATCACCGAGGCCCTCGAGAGACAGCTCCTCTTCCATAATGTCGGCTTCCATAATATCGTCAGGGTCCTCGTCATAGTGGTGACGACGGCGACGCGGCTGGGCTGTGAGGTCAATGTCGCCTTCGTCATCATCGCCAGGGAGGAATGCTGCGGGGATACGTTGTCGTCGAGCAACCTCTCGATCACGACGGTTGAGCTGATCTTCCAATTGTCGGCGAGCACCCAAATCCATGTCATCAAAATTGCCCTCGTCATCAATGTCTTGGCCTTCATACACGTCATCCTCTCGACCTCTGTAATCGGCCTCGAAGCCTTCACGAAACAGATCTACATCATCATCGGCCATCTCATCGATGTCGTCGATATCATCCTGGATCTCGGCCTCTTCTTCGACGTCGTCGTCGTCTTCAACGCCGTGGGCGATGCTGAAGGGTGCTGGAGGCGACGAAGGCATTGGGCTGGAGCCCAGTCCAACCGAGGACGTGGCATCATCACCGCCGGCACGAGAACGCTTTCGGTTTGACCTAGGAGCGGTTCCCCGGTTGGCTGACGCCGGGTTGTCGCGAAGGGGGGAGCTGAGTACGGATTAGATAAGTGCGTGCTGTGCATTGTGGGCTGCGAAAACATGATCATACCTCATAGCGGAACTTGTCTGCGTTGATCGATGGGGGTATTCTTCGATTCGCAAGTAGTAAAGAGACAAGTCGTTGAAAGTTCAAGAAAGAAAGGACCGTATCAGAAACAATGAGAGTCAAGAGGAGGGGAGAGGGGACAGGAATAACTCAAAGTACTGAAGGGATCGAAGTGAACGTGGAAGTGGGATGGTGTGTCAAGGGAGTTTGGCCAATTTCGCGTGTTGAGACGCGAAGAACGCGTTGAGTAGCTATGCACTAAACCATATTGGGGGACTACGCGTAAAGTGGTTAATGAGACTTGCCTTTTCTGCGTATTAAAATACATGCTCAGATGTACACATGCATGAGGTGGTTCAGTACCCGCGTTATTTTAGTACCCTTTACTCTTGCTCACATCCCTCAGCCATCGCGCGTATCAGTGACAACTGACACCCACCAGTATAGCTTATTGGCTCCGTCGTATTCACCTATCACCACCTTCGCAACTTTCTTCTTTCCAAGTATTTCTAATCACTCCTTCGTCGTACATTCTTTTTTAATAGTCACATCCATCCTCATCCTGTTCATTTGTATCGTTCTTGTTAATATTTCATGACAATCACTCACCATGTCAATGGATCAACCTTCCGACAGCCAGCCAGAAGCCGCTCCAGTTGCCAGCGATTCAGCCCCAGCTCGTTCCAACAGCTTCTCTCAACAATCACAGACATCTGAAACCTCGCAAACTGCTGCAGAGTATGTGACTTCGGGATGCAATCCATTTAGTGGCGTTATTAACATAATCTAGTTTTCTTCGTGAGCAGGAACTTCTCGAAGCTGATGCCCGTGAGGCTCTTCCATATGTATGTCGCCAGCCCTCCAACTCAGCACAGCTATTCTCGCCACATTACCCTATTGCCCAGCAACTAACATGATCTTTAGAGTATTGACGCGTGCACCAAGATACTTGGGCCTCTGCGACAAAATGTCTTCGCCTGCTTGACATGTAATCCTCCCTCAGAGAAGCCCTCTGACTGGACACCAGCTGGCGTCTGCTACGCGTGCTCTGTCCAGTGCCACGGCGAACACACTCTCGTCGAAATATTCCAAAAGCGAAATTTCACCTGTGATTGTGGCACCAAGCGAATCCCATCCACAAGCCCTTGCACGCTGCGAACGAACGAAGAGACGAATACACGGGGTGGTGTCCATTCCGAGGAACCCGACGTTAACAACAAGTATAATCAAAACTTTCGAAACCGCTTCTGTGGGTGTGAATGTGACTATGACCCTTTTCAGCAGAAAGGTACCATGTTCCAATGCTTGGGGTTGGGAACCACAGAGACTGGAGGATGTGGCGAGGACTGGTACCACCCCGGGTGTCTTGTTGGCATGGGCCCACAATGGTTTGATAAGATGAAGCCTACCAAGATTGAGAAAGCGAATGATGTGAATGAAAACTGCCTCGCGACTATTGCGGAAGGCAACGAGGAGCAGCAGCAGGGTGGAGAGCCCACCGCGGTCGAGGTGGCAGTGGTTGACGAAGAAGACGACCCACCTCTGCCACCTGGGTTCCCGGACGAAGATGCCTTTGAGGGATTCATATGCTACAAGTGCGTGGAGTCAAACCCGTGGATCAAGAGCTATGCGGGGACAGCCGGCTTCCTCGCTGCCGTATTCTTGGAGCAATCCGATGTGCCTATTGCAGAAGTCAGGACAGACGAAGCTGTCTCCAAAAAGCGCAAGGCAGAAGATGACGAAGCAGAGCCTGTGGAGGTGAAACGCGTCAAAAGCGAAGGTGACAACGAAGCAGAAACCACCGCTGCCGATGGCGGCGCTCCAGGGGCCATCGAAGAGACACCAGCGACAGTTGAGTCGTTAGGGTGCAAACTCCCCAACCTGGGAAATGCACCAACCGCACGCTTCTCTCTCTTCTTCAAGGAAGACTTCCGCGAGAAGTTTTGTCAATGCACTGATTGTTACCAGAAGTTGAATCAGTATCCACAGCTTCTGGAAGAAGAGGAGGTATACGAGCCGCCCATTTCTGAGCAAGGTGCCTCACAGCACGGCGGCTCTACTCACGGCAGCGGCAGTCTGCTTGAGCGCGGCGAAAGTGCCCTCCGCAACGTCGATCGTGTGCGAGCCATTGAGGGTGTCATGGCTTACAACCACCTCAAGGAGCAGCTGAAGCCCTTCTTCAAGCAGTTTGCGGAGAGCGGTCAGGCGGTTGGGGCGGAGGATATCAAGGCGTATTTTGCTAAGCTGCGAGGTGATGAGCAAGGCATCAAGGAGGCAGGGCAGGCGGCTGCTTCGTCCAAGGATGAGCAGGGAGGTGGGGAGGATGGTCGGCATGAGCAGAGTGGCTATTGAGTGTGCCTGCAACATGACCTGGGAGATGCCCTGGAAACTGGACGACGGGCTGATGGGATGAACCAAGCGACGAGGGATGTTTTCATTGATGTAGTACAGGTCTAGTTTTCAAGGTGTATGGTTCCAACGGGAGGGTCCAATTTTGAAATGAGGTGATATGTAAACCGAGTTGGTATGTACTCAAATTGAAAGAACAAGTACCATATCAACACATCTATTCACCCATCCGCTTAGAAACTCCATCATTACAGTAATTGAAATGTGCCAGACTTGGTGTCGGAAGCATATGTATCATACACAGCGGGTATCCCCTCCCCCCCCCCCCCTCCCCTATCGCAATAGCCTTTATAGGTATATGGCATCAATTTATTGCTCCCTCCCTCACTGCTGCCCAGCAGACCCCGTGCTAGAAGCCGCGCTCAACGGCCGTAACGGCGGGGGCGGCATCGAGTGCCCTGAGCTGTCCTCCCTCTGCATAGCTATCCCACCCATAAACCGCATGGGAGGCAAGTGCTGCTGCCCATCGCTATCCTCCGCCTGGCTGTCATTCAGCTGCTCCTGCGCAGCCCTGTGCTCCATCTCCCTCAACCTCACCTTCTCAGCAGGGTCAATAATATCGTCATCCCCACTCCAGTAGGGATCGTCGTCCTCCAGCTCAGGCATTGCCATGCGCTTCCAGAATCTCAATTCCTGCCGCAGCGCCGTCTCCTCCGCACTGCGATCCCATCGCGCCTCATCCTCACTGTAGCACTTGCGGAACCGGCGCAGGCTCTCATTAGCGCGCCCCGCATGCGTCTGCATCTCCCAGATCTGCTCGCGCAGACGACTGTTCTCGCGGCGGGCCTCATCGAGCTGCGCGCGGTAGGAGTGGTGCCAGGCGGTTACGTCAGTTACGTGGCGCGACTTGTAGTCGTGGAACTGGCGAAGGATGAGGCCGAGGGTGTTGGCATACTGAGAGAGGAGGGTAGCGTTGGCGTCGCGGCTGAATTTGGCTTTTTCGAGGGATTCGGAGAGGACGGAGATGAGGGCGTCGAGGTTTTGGTCTTGGGCTGTGGGGGGATGCAGGTTAGCGGGATGATACCGTGCGAAGACCTGGGAAACTGGAACGAGACGAAGGAACATACAGTTTATTTCTTCTGCAGCTGAGGATTGACTTCGTCATTCCCCAGACCTTGCGTCTTTGCTTTGCTACGAGACTTTGCCCAGGCCATTGACGATGTCCTCGGTGGACGCGGCGGTTGTCTGCCAATTGCCTGCTGAGCTCCTCGACCATTCCGTAGATGTAGTTGAGCTCGGCCTGATGGCCAGCGGGGGTGGGTACGGGCATGCCGCCGCCCATGTTGGCGCCGTTCATGCCGTTCATGAAGGCGAATTGATGGTGTTGCTGCTGCTGTTGATATTGATGCGGCTGGGAGGGGTGATGTTGCGGGAGGCTCTGCTGTAGGAGAGGCTGTCGCTGGATATTCTGCTGGAGTTGGTCGTGATGACTCGCAAACTGCTGCTGCTGCTGGTGCTGCTGCTGGTCTTGCTGTATATACCGCGCGTCTCGAAACTGCTGCAGCCGGGAATGGGGCTGAAGATGAGGTGGCCGTTGGTGATAAGGCTGAGACGGATGCTGTTGGAGAACGTCGACGCTGGTGGAGGTTGAAGCCGCAGTGGCTTGCTCCTCTTGGTCGCCAAGCCCTCCTCCAACCAAACCTACAGGCGCTATAAGGGGCATTCTGGCAGTGGAGATGGTAGACGAAGGGATTTAGTCTAGGTGCCTGACGACTCCAGTAGTGCCGCCCGTCGGAAAGCAGCAAAAATTGTATTGATGGTGTGAAAATGAAGATGACTCCATGAGATTGACGTGGTTTGTTTTTCGTGTTTGGGCACTTATCTAATTTTTTTTAATCAGGACGGCGTTTGTATGGCTCGTCGACTTTGCCTGTTGATTCACTTTGCTGTTGTGAGACAGGTGGCAGCGCAGCAGCTACAGCGTCTATGGTGGGTTTTGGCAGCGAGGACAGGTGGCGGAGGCGCGCGGGAGAGGGTCTGTGTGACAGCCTCGTAGCGGGGATCCAACCGCTGCATGTTGGCAAGCAGTATAAAAGCAGTGCATTCGTACAGTTGCAAAATACAGTGCTTTACTAACTCTGTCTCAAGAGGTCATTTGATTATATTGGAGCTTCCGTGCTTATTCTAGACTTCAAAGAGAATCTTGGGGCTCCATCTTTGCCTTCTTTCGTTCCTTCTTTTCCATCACACAGAGCTCAGAGCTCGTCTGTCCCATCACTGATCAGCAAGGCTAGGCGCGCTGCATTTGGTGATACAGTAAGCATAACTCTTGCCTCTGGTGGGGTCACCGCATATCCCCCTAATTCCTCTCACCAGCCGGTCAATCTGGAAGGGAGGGACGAAGACGGCTTCAAACCCGAACCGAAAATAAATACACCGAGCACTATAAGCCAGGCTGCCTTCATGCATCCCAACCCCCCTGTAAACATCAACTGGACTGGATGGTCTGGCAGGTGGCTTTCCTCGTCTGTTTGACCAACACGTAGCCCAGGCTGGATAAGTCCGAGAGGTATAGAGTTACTTGTGGAATCAAATGTGAAGCCGCCGGTTTCATTGAACAAATACCCAGCATGTTAGCCTCTGCTGTTATTTTCACTACTAGCTTCCAAACAACTAGGAATACACAGATACCTGGTTCGCTGTGGAATCTTGTTGGTCCCAGCCACGGAGGCAAGAGAGGGAATGGAAGCTGTGGTTTTTTATTTGCTCACATTGGAACCTCAATTTTTACGCCTTGTGGGAGACAGATGATAGAATCAAAGCTGTTTAGAATAGAATTGAAAGGTGGCAGCCTTTCTTTGCTCGGTGAAGTCCGTTTTGCCTTGCTACAGAGGTAGGCAGGCACGCAAGCCCCGAGCAGGGTATCGTGTCCAATCCCGAATGTGCTGCTGCAGGCTTACGCAGATATTGTCTACTTGCCGTGACAGGGCACCATCCAAGTTTATGGTTAACCAACCATTTGTATTAGCACCAAGCTTCCAAGGTGGCCTCCAGGGTGGCTTCCAAGGCGCAATGTCGAGCGCAGAGCTTTATAGTTGACCATGCATATATCCAAGTCGTATAGTATTCTATTTTTGGCGCGTTGTTTCGCACTTTGTCATCCCAACAACCAGAAGCACTCTCAACCACAAACAAAGACGAGACGAATTCGCATCTCTGGGCGATCGACTTGGCTGGCTTGGCTGTACTCAGATGGGTCTCAGCAACTGCGCTCCACCCCCGCGCAGCCTCATGTGCCGATGGCTGACAACTGGGCTTGCGGCAGCACCACTGGCGTTAAGCCCAGTACGGCTAGATGGGCTCGTGAGCCCTATTCTACTGGTGGCGATCTTAACGCTACTGCAAGTTGCTGTTGAGCTAGCATGAACAGCACCAAACAAAACAGGAGTTGGAGGAGAGATGCTGCGGACGTTGGGGGATGTTATGGACGAGAGCCCCAGATTTGAGAGAGGCTAGAGGCTAGTTAACAGCCTAGACCAAGGTGGATGATGCTTTGAATAGAATCGCATTCTCATCAGACCAGGTCTCAAAAATGTCTCGCGCAATGCGAAGTATCAATGCGGCTTTCGCATTTTCCCGTCTGTCACAATGAAGCGACCCACTGACCGACACGTTGTTGACGACTGCGGCCCCTGTCTCGGCCTTATTTCTGCCATACTCTGCATGAGTATCCGTAATTTATTGCGATGTTGTTTTTGTTTGTCTCGGTTGACATGGGCCGGCCGGAAGACCTGTCGTGCTCGGTGAGAGCCCGGTGACGAACATATTGCATGCAAGCAATGCTTGGCAGCCTGTAAACTCTTTCAGCAACAAGATGGGATGGTAGTGCTGCAATCCAGCAGTGGATGCGTCCTTACAAGAGGCGCATCATCTACGATGTCCTTGGCCACACCAAACCCGCTACTGCTAGTATCTGTCTAGCTGTGCAGTAGCACCAGCGCCTAGTTGCCATCCCCAAGTAGCCAGTGACGACAGCGCGAGGCGCCATCGCAAGTGGATATTTGGAATCTTACCTCGGAACTCTGGAGAAGAAGAACTAGAAGCAGAAGCAGAAGCAGAAGCAGACGAAAAGCCCGCAAAATCATCTGTCCATCTCTTTCTTTGCGCAACGGGCCGACAGGAGCCATCCTCTGACATGCGATATGCACGCACGCACGCGCCATGTTGCCAGCAACGGAAGTGAGGTGTCGAGATGTTCAAGGACATGACTCTCTTCTTACGTCCCATTTCCGGCGGCCGTACCCACACCAAACAGCCATTTCCACCAAACGGGGCTGGAGTGCGCGTCATTTGAGAAACACACGATACGCCCCATTCTCCGTACCAGCGAACTAAATACTGCGTATTACCTAGTGGTTTGCAGAGCTGACATTGAGCCCTGCTCTGGATCTGGCAATCTCTGCCGCATGACCTTGCTTTTTACCCACATTGCCACTGCCGCTACCCCCCCTGCACCCTTCTCGACTTACACTAACACCGTTGGTGTCTTGACGTGTGGCTGTTGTTTTTATCATCGTCACCCGGCGAGCCCGTCCACCCGTTCGCCGGTCTCTGGAGTCGGTTCTCCGTACTAGTAGATCATCACTCAATAGAAGATGTTGAGTGAGAGCGAGAGTGGGAAGGGGGGGACCGTGAACATTGGAACCCAGCATGTACCGGTACTCGCCGGGACGGCTAGACTAGGGTGTTTCCTGGGGTTGGAGCCGGCTTTGCCAGAGCCCCATTCGGAGTAAGACTACTTTCCTTGAGTCCTCACCTCGTACCTGCCTCAACACGAAGCTACCTATTCGTACCTACCTAGTGAGTTAGTTACCTTCTGGAGCTCGCCTGCCTCCGCAAGCTCCATTGTGTCTAGTGAGGTACATAGGTTGCGTGGAGCGTCAAGTACAGCTACCGTTTCTTATTAGCGGATCTGAATTGTAAGACTTGTTCTTAAGAGCACACCCCATCCATCCATTTTCATCCTCGAAAGCTTCCTCTCCAGCTTTCTTTTTACTCTCGTCATCTTCTCCTCGCTACATGGCGCCACAGCTTCTTTCTTCCTAGTGCTTTGCCAAACGACTGCAGTATCTTTATTCATCCCTACTCATCGGCTGCTATATCCTCCTGCTTCGTCTCCTAATACGACTTACACCACCGCCACCATGGGCATGGTTCGCAAGGCCTCCCTCTCTAAGCCGGAGGTGGCAGGCAAGACGTGGCCTGCCATTGCCATTGGCTTCTTTGTCGCCTGTAAGTCGAGACTGGGCATATTCCATGTGAATACTACGCATCATAGTGCTAATCGCTTGCGTGTTTCCAGTTGGCGGTGTTCTCTTTGGGTGCGTCTCCATCAATTCCACAACTACATCGCGGCCGCCAACTTCTAAATCCGATCGCCCATGCGGCGCATTATATACTTTAGAAATGGCGCCACGCATCACAGCCAAGGAAGCTGACCTAATTGACTCTTATTAGATATGATACCGGTACAATCAATGGCATCCTGGCCATGCGATACTGGAAGGATACATTCAGCACCGGCGCGACAGATGCCGATGGACTACCTTCCATCACCGCCACTCAGGAATCCGGCATCGTTTCCATTCTCTCCGCCGGCACCTTCTTCGGCTCCCTCATGTCGCCGTTTCTAGGTGACTACATTGGCCGGCGATGGGCTCGTATGTCAACACCCTGTCAGGAATCCACTAGCAACATAGTTCTAGTACTAACCACTCTACACCAAGAACAGTCATTGCCTCAACCTGGGTCTTCAACCTCGGCGTTATTCTCCAAACTGCCTCTACCGAAATCCCGATGTTCCTCGCTGGTCGCTTCTTTGCCGGTTTCGGAGTAGGATTGGTCTCTGCACTGAGTTCGTCTTCAATCCTTCTATGTGTCTCTGCCAACATGAGCTAATCCGTGGTGCACTGTATATAGTTCCCTTGTACCAGTCCGAAACAGCTCCTAAATGGATTCGCGGTGCCATCGTTGGTTCTTACCAGTTAAGCATCACCATCGGTCTCCTCCTCGCTGCCGTCGTCAACAACGCCACACATGCGCGCATGGACACAGGCAGCTACCGTATCCCCATCGCTGTTCAGTTTGCCTGGTCCCTAGTCTTGTTCGGCGGCATGCTCGTCCTTCCCGAGTAAGTCGCATTCCATTCTCCACCTGGCACCGCCCCCCGAGCCTCTCCCCTGGCAGTTTATTACGAGGTGTCTTCAAATTCTCAAGCAAACTAACGCTTCTTAGGACCCCTCGCTACCTTGTCCGTTCTGGCAACTGGGAAAAGGCATCCAAGGCCTTGGGCATGATTCGCCGGCTTCCCGCTGACCACCCTGCCGTCCGAGATGAGCTTCTGGAGATCAAAGCAAACCATGAATACGAGATGAGTCTTGGCTCTGGCTCATACCTCGACTGCTTCAAGCCTCCTATTCTCAAGCGTCAGTTCACGGGTATGGCTCTACAGGGCCTTCAGCAGTTGACTGGCATCAATTTCATTTTCGTGAGTCCCAGCACATGCCACGCAGTATTGTAGATCATATACAACATACTAATCATTAAAATAGTACTACGGAACCACCTTCTTCCAGGTCAGTTGCCACTATTGCAGCAATACGACAATGAATTAAACAAGTGTGAGATTATAAGAGCGAGTGCTAACACTTCCCACAGAACAGCGGTGTCAGCTCTGGCTTCATCATCTCTATGATTACCTCCACTATCAACGTCGTTTCTACCATTCCGGGTCTCTATGCCACGGATAAATGGGGTCGTCGACCTCTTCTGCTCTGGGGCGCCGTGGGCATGGCAGTATCTCAGCTTATCGTCGCCGTAAGCGGCACTCTGTCTACTGGCCAGGACAGTGCTGGCAAGATCTTCGTGAAGAACCTGTCAGGCACAAGGCTCTCTGTTGCTTTCACCTGGTAAGCAGTACAGTTTCAGCTCCCATCTGGGACAAAGATGCCTCATTTCAAACAGTGACAAGTCAAAGAGGCATTGAAGGGGAAAGGCTAACATTGTTTGAATCAGCATCTACATCTTCTTCTTCGCATCCACCTGGGGACCTCTAGCATGGGTAGTCACGGGTGAAATCTTTCCCCTAACAGTCCGCGCCAAGGCCCTCAGTATCACCACCGCCACAAACTGGCTCCTGAACTGGGCCATCGCCTACTCAACCCCCTACCTCGTCAACTATGGCCCCGGCAACGCCAATCTTCAGTCAAAGATCTTCTTCATCTGGTTCGGTTGCTGTTTTATCTGCATTGCTTTTGTATACTTCTTCATCTACGAGACAAAGGGCCTCAGTCTCGAGGAGGTTAACCAGCTCTACAATGAGGTGTCTGTTGCCTACAAATCCACGGGGTGGAAGCCCTCTGAGACTTGGCAACACCGCCAAAGCGTCGCTAAGCAGGGTGGGTTGGAGCCTACTGGCTCGAAGGGCATCATTGACGGCGAGCAGAATGTTGATGCGTCGCATCACGAGAAGAATAGCGAGTCGGCTTAGGAAGCTGAAGTAAAACTGCCACAATTTCTTCCACTTGCAAGCCTTGATTAAGGTGTCGACAAAAAGATTATGCTATTCATTTCAAATACGTAGGAAAATGAGTTGTTTACCAAAATTCCTGTCTCTTAGGAACAGCTGAAAGTAAGTATGTACGGTATCATGAGATGACGGAACCTAGGAGAGTACAGATATAGTTACTAGCATTTAATTGATCAATTATCTTCATAATATACCGTCACGATAGGACATAGTGAATGCCGGAGACTCCGTGGAGCTGAGAATGCGCTCTGCTGCTATATTCAAAATCATATTTGTAGGGATCACAAAAGGGCCATGGGCAATTTACTCAACGTCAACTTCCATTGAGTGGGGTGACACAGATCGTCCACGACTCAAACCAAATCTAACGGGACCGCTCATGCCAAAGCCCCTTCAGTGCTTCCTTTTAGGGTGGTGCGCCAGAATGCTCTTCTTCCTGTCCTGCAACGCCCCCTCGAGTGTCGCATCTTTGGCGCTGTCGTCCACATCCAACCCCCTACTCTTGTTGATGTCGCGAACGGCTTGCTCGTCGCCATCCTCGTCCTCGTCCTCATCAACCCAGGGGTTTGGCCTCACGACACTAACCGTGACGACCTCCTTATCGCCCCCATCTTCAGGTAAGATCTTATGGAAGACGCGCAAGCCGACGACGGCGACTGCGTTCCACGGGTCCTCCTCGGCTTCGCCGTCGGACGAATCAGAGGAGGTTTCTCCGCCTTCGCCTGCTTGGGCCTCGAAGCGAATGTCGATCTCGCGCTCAGAGAGTGTGGAGAGGGTTGCAATACTTTCTAGGTCATCGTCGCTCTCGGATTCGCATACAGGGTCCACGATTTCACTCTCGTTTGGCTTTTGAGTTTCGTTTACGTTTGCAGATGCCTCGGCGCCATCGCCATCGGCCTCGTTTTCAGTTTTCTCTTCATCAGCCTTTTCGTTGTCGGTGACTTTGTCGGCATTCTCTTCAGGCTCCTTTTCAGCGTCTCCTCTAGACTCATTCTCAGATTCCTTTTTAGCATATTCCCGGGCATTTTTCTCCGTGTCATTGATAGCGTCCTCAACCTCAGTTTGTGTCTTCGCATCGCTCCCATTGCCGTTCTCGACAATCTTCTCCGCATCCTCGACGACCCCGTTGTCAACTTTTTCCACTCCAGCATTCTTTTCAGCATCGCTCTCTGGCCTTTTCTCGGCTTCCTCAGAGACAGCACTCTGCGCTGTGGCTTTGACATTCTGGTCCGCCAGTTTGTCATCGGTGTCTTTGTCGTATATTACCGTTTCCTCAACTTTATCAGTCTTTCCTTTCTCCAATGTTTCAGCCTCGGCCGGTTTGGTCGTCTCCTGCTCTTCCTTCTTGATGGCGGCCTTCTCAGCACGTTTGGCAGCCATGGCAGCCTTCTTGGCCTTTGCCTTCTCCTTCGTCCTAAGGCGTCTCTTTTGACCCCTTTCATATTCCTTTACCTTTAGATAGTGTTCTTCCTCCCGGTCGGACAGGAGCTTCTTTTTATATTCTCTGCGCTTCCTGTCCTTGACTTTCTTCTCATGCTGCTTACGGGCAGCCTTCTCTTCTGGCAGCTCCACGACTCTCCCTTTGCCATGAGCGAGGTCATATGCCAAGCCGATGCGGGTCAACTTGTCGCGCCTTTTTCCCCTCCTGTCAGCACTTTACCTCTCATCGAATGTTTTGGCTGCATCATCGCTTCAAAACGTACCTTGCTTTCGCGCTCTTCCGCACCACCTGCTCGATAGGGAGAAGACCTTCGTATCGCTCCGCATTAATCTTCACCCGAACATCGTACTCGCCCGCTTCCAGGTCCAGCTCCACGTTGACCGATCGGGTCATCCGATAGGGTGCCTGACTTCGGACCAAATAGTCTGCATGGCCTACCTTATGAACGCGGAATGCGAGCTCATATCTGTATTGGCCTTCGAGGCCGCGGAAATAACGGTCATCGAGCTGCGCGAGGACAATGACCACAGGGCCGGGTCGTGATATAGTCAGGCGGAAGTGAGTTTCCGAGTAGTCCGCCATCCATGGGACTGCAATTGTCGTCCAAACCTGGCTGACGCTCCAATCATCTCCGAAAAGCCGAGTCCTCTCAAAAGCCTGGTACTTGCGAAGTAGATCTTCGTATGCTATCCAAAAGTCTCCGTCGTCACCGAACCGGTGGCCTAGCTTTTGAAGCCATTCAGGGGTCCACTCCTTTGAGCCGTCGCCTGTAGATTATGTCAGTATAGGATATGATGTAGGTTCATTTGTTGCGCCCGCTCAGGGGAGTGTAGCGCTCACTCCAAGGTCCATTCCATTCGCCTTTACCCCAAGGGTTTTTGAGGCGCAAAAGGCGCTTTCCATCAATCTCAACTGCTTTCTGGATAGAGTAGGAATGAAGCTCAAAGATTCCTTTCCTCTCTTCCCACGCTGTTGTGCCCCAGACTCCGGTGCTACATCCAAAGAGGAAGTCTTTGTTGACTTTCAGAAGCTCTTCTTTCCAGAAGTATTCCTTTTCAAGATGTTAGGACTAGAAGCTGGTTTGCGCCGCAATGCTCAAGGCACACCTACTTTATCGAGAATATCCGTAGTATAGATTTCGCTTGTTACACCGCCAGTGAGATCTCTGTAAAATTGTCAGAAAATACGTTTGGACCGTTGCCGAGGTACTTGCTTACTCAATTCCTTCGCCATTGAACCCGCCTTCGATGGCGGCAAAATCACCATGAGCTTTAGCGTAGCACTTCTCAAGAAGTGGTAGCCATGTCTCTTGCGGGTGCTGGCATTGAGCAAAGTAAAGGGCACCGCTGTTGGATTGGTAAACCTTGCGGTAGGCTTCCTCGGGATTGGTGCGCTCGA
This sequence comes from Calcarisporium arbuscula, assembly GCA_009828645.1. Classification (NCBI taxonomy): domain Eukaryota; kingdom Fungi; phylum Ascomycota; class Sordariomycetes; order Hypocreales; family Calcarisporiaceae; genus Calcarisporium; species Calcarisporium arbuscula. Next base: position 242,804 of record WBSA01000024.1, on the reverse strand, counting down.
GTTCGTCGAACAGAACACGGTCAACGACGCCTTCGTCGTAGTCGGCTTTGGTCAGGTATAGCTACACACCAGGGTCAGCGGGCTGAAACCGTTCCAAAAGCTGGCAGAATCATTTATATGAAGAAGACATACAAAGTCGTCGATAATTTCGGAAATCCACTCGCCATCTCGATAGAATACGAAGCCATATACGCCGACATCTTTGTCGTGAGCGACGCACAGCCTCTCAATCAGGCCCTTCTTGTTGCTCAGAGTACACAAGGCAGAGAGGAGCCAACAGTCACCATCTCGCCCCTGTCTCACATCATTGGAAGAAGGGCCCTTGATATAGAATTGAGGCTTGTCAAAAATCTCGACGACGCGCTTGGCGCTCTGGGGTTGAAACATGCTTCCAGGCGGCGGCACCTCGGAATTCACTAGGTTCGACAACGACTTCAGACAGTCCTTGGTGCCCAGCTTGAGATCGCTCTCGATGTCGAAGTGAGGATCACGATACTTTTTGTTTACACGGCGACACTCTTTGACAATCTTTTCCACCTTGGCAGAGCACATGGCAGCCGCCTCTTCATACGACGTCTGGGCCTTGGTAGAAGTGGGCGACTCGAGAGCAGCCTTGGTCGTCTTTCGGTCGATGAGTCTGGCAGAATATTGTGTTTGGGGAATCACAGTAGTAGCTAAGTGGCGATTTCGCACACGATGTTAGCCCTGATTGTTACATCAAATGGTTCATCCCATGCGCTCGTGAGATGGAAGACGAAAATATGAGCGTCCATACATAGTGCCATTGCTGCCTGTCTCGCCCGTCCTTACCTTTGCCAGGTGTCTTGGTGACAAAGCCCTTCCAAAAGGCATCAATACTATCCTGTGGCGCAACCGATCGACGGGGATGCCAGGAGGGTAGGTCTTGAGTAGCCATGCTGGAGGCAGACGACGAGGACGACGAGCTGGAGCCAGAGCTGGAGCTGGAGCCAGCCTCGCTTGGTGCCTTGCTCGAAGAGCCATGTCGCGATGCATCAAAGTTGGGCGTCCGCAGACGGTGATGGAGCTGGTGACGGTGTCGCGGCATTTCGCTCCCTTTTTTGTCAATATTCTTCTTCTCTCAGTTTCTCTTCTACACGCAGGGGCTGAATGATGCTGGGCCAAATAATAGGTCGGGGCAACGCTGTAAGCTGAACAGTAAGTATCAAGGGCCTGGAGAACCGCAATTGCTTCAGCGATTCCGGATCACAGGTCACCACATAGTCTTGGAGCCAAGGTGCATAAGTGAGGAGAGAGAGAGTTGAGGTCTTCCAGCCAAGAGGCGAGCGAAGGAGGCTGCATAATATATGACTGAGGCGTGTCCGAGGTGATGGACTGTAAGCCCAAGCAAGACAAGATACCTCCACTACCTCAGATGCCTGCCATGTCCTACAGAGCTAGTAGAAGGTGGCTTACTACTATTATTAAGCCCAGGCGGCTGCTCACTGCAGACTCGCTGCAGCGGCAGGTAGGGACTCAGGGGTCCCTGCCTTGTTGCAAGTTGCTACTGGATGCAGCGCAAGCGCTTATGCCACTGTGTAGCGAGAGAAGAAGCACAAGGCATTGCGAGCGCGAACCACAGGCGGTCTAGTCCGCACCGCTTAGCCCTCCTCCCCCATTACGGTGGCTGGCCAGAGCCGTTTGTAGCCCCAGACTGCCCTATTCTTATTGCTAGACAGCCCTATAAAGATCATCTCTAGCGGGCTCCACCGCCTCTGAGCAGACAGCAACAGTGGGCCTCGTGGAGGCAGAAATTACCAAGTCGGTCGATGCAGGCGCGGATTATTCTTGAGTCTGGCTGGATGCTCGTCATTCCTCACTCTCGGTCACTACCCCAAATGCCATCCCGTAGATTGAATAGCCAAGTACCTACCGACGCTCTCCTCCCCTGTGCAATGCGGATGGACTGTGCGGGGTGGTTGCTGCAGCAGTAGGGTCCATGCTCCAGGCGGAGTTTTCCATCTTCAGCCTTGTCAAAGAGCGCATCTTGGCAACAGGCGCATACAAACATATCTAAGGCACACCTATCTAGCCAGATGCCTACCATTGTGATGGCCAAGTATACAGACACAATACCAATGGGATTTTGAATGCTCGATGCAGTCAGGCCTTTATCAGCACGACCCATGCTCTACACCATGAGCTCACCGCAGCCCAATACGTACTACAATATAGTCATCCGTCAGGCCAGTAAACCAACTACTCATCTCAATAGCGGATTCTAGCCGAGTCACCGTGGGTTAGTGTGGCGTGTTGCAGATCCTTGCTGCGGGCTGCGGACGACTGCGGGATTACAGATGCCGCAAATATCTACCAAGTACCAACACCTCTCTCAAGTATTAAGAACAGTAGTTGTCTGGATAGTACAAGGGGTTGGTGGGATATGCTGGTCAATACCTCGTATCATGGTTTACCGAGCATCCCTTAGATACCTTGGCCGTCAAGATGGGACCTTTTCTACACAGCTGTGCTGCATGGCAGTGCTGCATGGCAGTGCTATTTATAGGGCGAGTCTTGAGGTGGTGATATACTGAAAGGCACTCATGGAATCTCCGAGTAAAAATACGTGAACCAGTTCCCCATTACTCACTACAGCTTCTTAACAAGGCCAACCACAATAGCGTCCCCTATTCATCAATTAATAATCAGCCTTTTCAACCTTACATCCGGGCTGCCAGGGTATCTATCCTCAGTTGCATCTACAATCTCACCACATTCAGCCCTGTGGAGTAGCTGGTCACTAGCATGAGCACGTATCATATGAGACGAAAACAACATCAACCAAAATACGGGGGGGTGGTTGCGCATGCTGTCAACTCCGCCGTCGGCACCAGCGTGTCTTCCGTCGCCAAGTAGCAATGTTTGTGCATATCTATAAGTTCCGAACCACGGTGCTGTCTCACTGCGTGACGAAGGATGGCGTACTAATACCAAGTGCTCGAATCTAGGGCCGCTGTTTGCGCTGGCATCCAACGATAGTCCAGGATCATACATATACCCCAGTAAACATGCCAAGAACGTGCATGTTTACGAAGTGCAAATACCACTCCAGACGGGGCACTATTGGTAGAGGAGGACTATACGGGGTACGTGTCACGCACACGCACACTCACCTGTTGCTTTCATATGGACCTTTCATATGGACAGTAAGCCGTCGGCTGCTTGCAGCTGTGGTCACACCGTCTAGTGCTTTTCGCATAGGACGCGTCGACAGGAGGTTGATGAGGTGGCCATGTCGCAAAGTGACATGTTGACCAGCTCGCTTCAGTTTGGCCATCTGCCCGTCCTCACTCTACCCTCATTCTCACGCCTACACACCACCAACCCATCGTCACCCAGGCCGTCACAACTTCAATGACCAACGTTGTCACCACGCAGAGCTTAGCTTCGCAATCTTTCATTGAATGCCCACTCGCAGTTTCAATCACTTATAGCTTTTGCCAATGCATCGTCTGCCTCTGCCTCTGCCTCTGCAACTACTTCTCACTTCCACTCCCCTTCATTCATGGCCACGCAGCCCTCTTCGAACCACAGGGCCACGCCACGCCATGCCGCGCCTCGCTCCTTGCTCACTTTACTTTAGTCTCATTTTTGCTTGTTGGTTCGCTTGGTCTTCTTCTTCTTGTCCAATCCTACGAATCAACTTCACTCTCGCACAGCGCCATCCCGAGTCGCACTGCCCTTCTCGCCTCTCAACATTCTCTGCCCCTCCACAGCTCAAAACACCTTTGTGCCCACCACCATCATTCCACCTCCACCAGCAAAACGCGTACTTTTCTATGGCTGCTGCTACCTCTTTTGCTTCTTCATCGTCGTCCATAAGCAAAGTCGCCTCCTTTTGGTAAATCAAGCAGCCGCCAACTTGTCTTCAGAGCCAGCCAGCAAAAGTCCATATCCAGATATTGCTGCTGCCCAAGTCTGCGCGTCGTTTCCAGCTCCACACAACAACCTCACACACAGCCTCACGGGGGGTATATCCATCGCCGGTGCCTTGTAAACCTTCAGTCGTTAAGTAGAGCCACGTGACAGTGTCAGTCGTTCGTTCCAGTGGCACCTGGGTAGTTCCAGGGTGATCCAAAGTCATTTCAATAAAAGGGGTCCGCTCAATAACCAGGGGAACCGCTGAGGAATCCATGGATAGCAAAGGATCCGCACAATCCAGTTACTCTGGCTGAGAAAAATGTCTGTAAAAGTGACTCCATGTGTCCTGTCATGCTCCCGCTGCTGTCATGAAGCACAGTGGTCGTGGCTCGCGAGCGTGAGCGACAGAAAGATGCTCTTTTGTCGTCAGTCTTGGTGCATTCAAGCATAGGAGCATTATGGCATCGGAGTGAGAAAAAGAAGTGTCGAAATAACTCGACACAGATCGAAGTCGCCGTACAAGACTCAAGGCGTTGTAGGGTGAGGTTTCGAGCCTTGCTTCGTAAAATGAAAGGCATAATACTCAAAGAAATAATAGTGGATGAGTGTGCAAAGACAATACACGCCGACGTTAAAAAGGAATAAGAATTAAGAGGCAAAGGAAAAAGAGAAATAGAGACCAGGCATCATCTTCTGAAAAGCACAAGGAGTCGGTATCACACAGTGACTGACAACCTCGATGCAATGTCTGTCCTCAGCCCTGGGTCACGTCACGGAGACAACGCGATGGGTTTGCCGGGGACAGACTGTCTGGGTGATGTTGTTTAGGCCACAGGCGCGATAGGAGCGACAGGAGCGGCGGCAACGTTGCTGATATCGACCTCGGCGGGGATCTCGCCAGCGGCGTTCTTCTGGGGGCAATCGCGAGAAATGTGCCCGGCCTCACCGCACTGGTAGCACGTCTTGCCAGCAGTGTTGAGAGGACCACCGTTGGGGGCGGTGCAATCCCTGGAAATGTGACCCAGCTTACCGCAGGCATAGCACTTCATGGCCTGAGCCTGGCAATCACGGGCGAAATGGTTGGGGCCACCGCACTTATAGCAAGTGGCGGGACGGGGGCCACCAGCAAAGGCGCCACGTCCAGCGAATCCTCCAGCAAAGCCTCCACGGCCGATAGGACCTCCACGACCCAAGGCTGCAGGGCCCACGGGGTTGGGGCAAGCGCGCTATCAGAATTGGTCAGTTCACCGCGCTTTGAACACACGCTGAGATCGGGATCGGGCTTGAACATACAGCCAAGTGGCCGGGCTGGCCGCAGTTGTAGCAGCGGCCGCTAGTGGCGGTACCGCTCAGTCGGAGAGTTGGGCAGTCGGCCTGAACATGGCCGAGGCCCTGGCAGTGGTAGCACTGCTTGGCTTCGGTAGTGCGAGGCAGAGGGCAACCGTTGGACTCGTGGCCTAGAAACAAATCAGTACGAGATCTGGTAAATGAACAAACTCTGTGGTGCGGCGCAACGTACCAGGCTGCTTGCAGTTGTAGCACAGGCGTTCAGCAGAGGAGCAGACCTCGGCGTAGTGACCAACATTGCCACACTTGTAGCAGGCTCGGCGAGAGAGGGAAGACATGGCGATGGGCGATAATGTATATATGTATCTGCGGATGAGACGGTTAGTACAAAGCCACTGTAACCAGTATTGCAATTCTCGTCGTGTATGCTCGTCAGCTCTCTCCTTCTCATCGCGATTTGTCGTTAAATTGAGCAGCGTGCTCTTTAGTGTTCCCAGGGTTGGCACGCATCGAATTACACAAATCGCTGGCGGCACAGCTTTGCTGAATAAAGATGAGGCAGGATTTTGATCCTGAATATCCTTGTGGCTTTTCGAGGCAGTCCGAGTCTGGCGCGGTGCAGTATTGTCGAAGGTTGACGACGATTGTCAACATTCTCAAGAGCGCATCGGTCGCGATCGTTCATCGAGTGGGTATGGCTTCCCGCGACACTAAGGGTTTTGCCAATGATGCATGTGTTGAAAGAAACGACTCCAAATACGACCAACAAATATTGCATGAGATCGAAAAGCAGTTTGCGATTGGCATTTCTCGATGGTGCCCTCCTTGCCCAGATATTGTACAAGTCGGTGAGATGGGTTGCGATACTCAATTGATTGGTATGCAGGTCCGGTCGGCAACCGCTCGGCCGGCGCAGGAGAGGGGAATCGGGTTACACAGAGGCGGCGCAAGGCGGTCCTTGTCAGGTTGCGGAACTCGGGGGGTATGGGCCAGTGTCGGGCGAGATTAGGTGTGTTGTAGCGCAAGGCAACCGAGGCAAAACGTAGGGCAAACTGAGCGCTATGGACGGCGCCGGAGCGAAATGCGTGTATGTGATAACATCGACGATCGCGACGTGACAGAGAGGCGGCGACGAGCAGCAGGGGAGAGATAGTCATGGATAGCACATACCAAGGATAATTATGTTTTTGCTTGCGACGGCTAGCGGGGAATAATCTCTAGAGAGGAATCAACTGTTTGTGAGGTTCAGCGACTTGAATTTCTCCCGTCAGTTTTCAACAACAGCGACAGCGACTTCGACTTCCACCCACAAAATATGATATTGGCAAAAGGTTGATATGTGAAAGGAAGAAAGGGAAAAAATTTTCTTGGTATGCGACGTTTGTCTTCTTAGAGATGGAGTGGAGGGGGGGCTAGAAGATGGGGAAGAGGGTTACTACGTGAGGTAGCGGAAGGAGCTGGGTGGAGCGAGGGTGGCCAAGGATGGAAAGCGGACAAAGCGCACGGGCTGGAGTAGCGAGCGGCGTGTTAGCGGTTTCTCTTAGGGGGCTCTCTCACTACATCAGCCTGGATACAGCCACTGAAAGAGGGGGAGACACGGGAAACACGGGAGAGTTGGGAGAGTTCAAGGTTCCAAGGGAGGAGGAAGGGATATGACGGGACGGCCATTGTCAGGCGCGTGCCTTGGCTGGATAGATTTTTCACGCCTTTTATTAACCAAATATTCCAGTCCATTTTTCCTAGCTTCATGTGGAAATGACCGTTCTTGGTTGGTCATTCGCACTGCAAAGGCGCTTACAGGTGGATGGTGTTAGTATTAATTAACTAGCTGCTGGCTGTTCCAGGGCCTTGTCCTTCCCCACGCTGCCACTAGACGCCACTAAGAAGACATGATAGCATGCAGCAGCAGCCAGGGTTCCAAGGCGCCAGTGCAGCTTCCAGGTTGTGCCACCTGCTACGACGCAATAGCGATACTTCAGTGTACTTGGTAAGAGCGTATTGTCCCCATCTGTCCTCCCTCTCATGGGCCTCTCCACCAAAACTGCAGGGGCTCCCACTTTGTCTGTACTAGTGGCAGAGGTCACTGCAAGTAGCCCCCCACTCGGCCACCCCGTCGATAGTTCTTGACGTAGGAGGTTATTTCAATGATTCTGCTGAGTTGTCAGTAGCGAGACCAAGAACCCCTCACTCCTTGTAGAACATGTTGACCGACCATCAGCACCATCACAATCGGTGGCAACATAGATCATCCTTCTCTGACTCCCAAGCGCAAATTCCATGTGTTGTCTTGGATCGTGCTACCATGTTCCAGAACTCTTCAGTTCCCTAGGCTAGGTTAAGGATGCCTACTATGTATGACCAGCGGAGGAAGAAGGCGAAGCCACACTCCAACACAATATGGACTTGAATTGACGGTTGTAATAGATGAGTACTACGCAAATCACGTTTTGATGACACGGTTCACATCGCTGCAAATGACCCAGGTCTCGTCGACTCGTTAGTTAGTTGCCCAGAGACAGTTTTGCCTTGCCTGACGAAGGGAGTCTCGACGTAACCTTCGTGTCGAGGCTACCCGGGACCACAACAAGTAAGTAGGTAGTAATACATCGCCAAGATTTCACATGGCATCAAAGTTCAATGCACGATCGTTCATGTAAGCCCAACAAGGTCGCAACACACAAATACCCAATACAACATGCTCAGACGCCGTTGAACTCCGCTAGCTTTCTACATGCCATGATAACAATTGTCACAAGCCCATTCTCCCGAGCTTGAACATCCCGTATACGCCAATTTTACAAAACAGTTACTTCTGCTCGTTAAATGCACTGGTTTTTCCTTAACTAACTGCGGTGGTCAGACGCGAGCTATTCTTCCAACTTCAGACGGATGCAACGGGTTCGATACGTCAGCCGTCGGCGCGATAGAACGGGGCACCGCCTCAACCACATATGATACTCCGTCTTCAGAGGCATACGATGGTGGACGCGGTCCAGTCCGCTCAGGCATTGGTGGTGTGCTTTCAGCGGCTGTATTCCGTTGCCAGAAGAGACCATTTGGATCCACACGCTGTTCCATCTCATTAGCCATTGATTGAACAGTCAGGTTGTTGGCGTGACGAGTACTCACCACGCTCTCCCGCCAAAGACCATAAGCTGGCGGTTTCACCACTGCTTCCTTGTTCTCATCTCCAGCGGCTTCCTCGTCCTGTGTGAAAACCACTTGGATCGGCTGTCGAGGCACAGCATAGCCGCCGGGGCCGTAGTATCCCCTGAAATTCGAACCTGTGGGCACGACATGGTCTCCTCGGCGCAACAAGATGCAGAGTCGAATGAGGCTGAGGCAGAAGAAAACGGCGCCGCACAGAATGATGAGAAGTAGCATTATTGTCAGCTCGCCACGGGGGATGTTTTTGCTGAGCGATAACGCAATGTCTAGGTTATGTTAGAAAACACTCCGTAGCACAAGGGCCGCCTAGTAATACTCACAAACAGCCAGCAGCAAGGTAATAAATAACCCTGAAACTAGGCATCGCACGAGTTGTGTACGCACACGCATCGATTTTGCCCATGGAATACAGAAAAGGAAGTTCTTCTGGCTCCGCTGACCTTGGTCAATGCTGCGCAAATGCCTCCTCCTTCGCCGCTCTCTGGCCTCAATGGAGGCATCTGATGGCGTTATCGGGACCTCGGAAAATGCTGCTTGAGGTGGAGGAGTAGGCATATTTGTATATAGTGGCGGATGTGTCTCATCCACAGCCGTGCTATCGCCTCCGATCTGTTGCATATTCGGCCTGTTCGGTCCTGGAAATGGCATAGTTTGCCCGGTGGCCTCGACGTCAGGCGACTTGGGTATCTGTGGTTCAGCCCCGACATCGTTTGCTGGTACTGAGGACTCGCTGCCACGTCTAAACAATCGAGGCAGTCTATGCGGCAAGCGTTTTGTACGAGACCCAGTCTGTTCGTTGCCTGCTGGATGAGTTGCTCCTCCGCTTTCTGCAGTTTGCTGTTCTCCGATGTCTTCCCTGTCACCCCTCGCTCTTCTGATCAAGTCGGCTCGGATTCTCTCCATCCTGTCCATGCGACCCGCAAAAGTAGTCGCCGGCATTGTGTCTTTGGTAAATTGTCGCTGGGACTTGACGTCTCGCAAGTACTTGTCCTCCCGACCAGCAGGTCACCTCGTTGTAAAAAGAAAATGTGGTTGTCGTAATATATCAAGAACGTAATGAGATGAGTATCGGGCTGAATGGAAATGAAAAGTGTCGAGCTATGAAACAAACATCGGCCAGCAAATCTGTTATTAATTATGCTAGTGAGTAGAATCGAATGAAAATGAATGTAGAAAGGGAATGAAGCGGCAACCAGACCATGCGAATGTGAGCAATGCCAAGACGAGGAATCGAAAACACAAAAGAGATGAACGAGAGGATGAAGTTGACAAGACCCTCTCTCCCTTACGTGAGATGGCAAGTCCAGGCATGTAAATGAAAATGGAACAGGGAAACCCCAGAACCCCAGCCAATGGATCTGATACCACACGGCGACACCCAAACCGCATGACGCCTCACACAAGCCTGCTCCTGTTGCACCAAGCCTCAGCCCAGGTTCACCACCACCTTCTAGGGGCAGAAGTCTACAGAGCGGCGTCAGAACTCGGTGCCGAACTTGACAGGGGAGCCACAGGCAAATGTCTGAGCCGACGGGCGGTTTACTCCGCCGCATACATCTGACACAATGTGCGCCGCGACGATCACCAATTACCTGGCGGCAGCGGCTCCATCTTGGGGATTTTGCAGGGGATAATGGTGCATCCTGTTGTTTCTGGTTTACTTGTTCGAGGCACTACGGCTACTTGGGAGAGCGTCTCGAAACCAGGGGGTTGATGGGCTGTGGGAGGATGGGGTGGTTTAGGCGTTTCAGATGCAGCCCCTACGACGCGTCTCGTCTTGATCCGGTTGGCGAGAAGCCACGGAGGGACATGTGTGGGATGTAGGTATCTTGGGCGACGGGAAACAATGAGTAGCACGAGTGGCGAAAGAACTTGGGAGGACTTGAAAAGAGACGGATGGATGAAGTATGGATAAATGTCCTACATAAGTTACGTCGCTACCTATTGTTTGGGTAATTCCGAATAAGCGTTGGACTACCTCATCAATTACTTGTTCACGTACAACAAGTTACAGTGCCCTTGCAATAAATAGATGATTATGCATCTGTAACAAAGCAATATTTTGCTCCTGTGCTTTATCCTTCGTACGGTTATTAGTATTTTAGTCAACGTGCTCGGGTTTATCGAATAACTCGGGCTTGGTAAACCATCGTCATCTAAAGTCGCGGCGCAAGAGACCCAAACATGTTTGAGGTGTAAACCAACACGTCAATGCGGCGCAACGCGCCTTGCATCCTCCCTACATAGAAACGGACTTCCAACATTTTCAGTTTCCTTTTTGTCTACCCTCTTTTGTCTCTCATTGTCAGTCTTAATCTACTACCTTTTCCTTCGAGCCTACCTACGTGGATAGCTATTACGAGAATGCGCATTGGAACAACCTGTGGCGAGGGGAAACACACATGTGTTTGAAGGATCAGAGATCTCTCTATTGGAATTCTACTTGATGTCTGTATTGGTCTTCTCGGTTAGTTCGAGTTTCCTTCAATTGCTTGCATGATATTAAGTAAACGCTTGACAAGGATCGGAAGCCGCAAGCCGCGTCCATGTCTCGACTGGCTGATGTATTACCACTGCTTCAAGGCGTAGCTACTGATGTGTAATGCCTTTATCGCATATGTGACGATGATTTAGCGGCATTTATTCTTCATCCCACAATATCGCTCCAGCATTGCAACTCAGCTTTATTGCTGTGCAAGGGAAGAACGCGCATATCCAGCTTGTAGGAGTCGTTCCCGTCGTGTTGGTCCTTCGAAGCTGCTAGGGTGCTTGGTGTCTATTGTGAAGAGCCTTGTATGTTAACCCGCAATGTTGGTGGTGCGTTCGAGCACCCTACTGCGCTGTAATTTGTGACAGGTAGTTCACTTCAATTCTCCCAGCAGCATTGAGCGATCAGAAGACGCAGAGAGGACTATGATTACGAAGTTAGCTTGCAGGAATCTATTGAGATCAGGCGAAAAAAAAAGTTATCACTCACGTATAGGTTCCTTGCCTGGTGCAAATTCGGCAGCATTGACAGTCCCTCTGTGACCGGGGAGCTTGTACATGAGCTTTCCTGTCTCGCTAGACCAGATGACTACTGTACCGTCGCCCGATGCGGCGGCGATTTTCTTGCCTTCCGAGTCCCAACTTGCTCCAAGCAGATTGTTTTCAAGACCTGTCGTAGCACCGTCAAATGTGCGAATGTGCCGTTCGGTTGGCGCAAATGGGCGAATGTCCCACGTCTTGACAGTGGAGTCCATAGAATAGGAGGCGAGGGATTGCGAGTCCGGCGATATTCTCAGCGATGTAATGGTGTCTGAATGGCCCAGCATAGAATAAACCACCGACTTCTTCCTCAGGTCCCAAACGCGAATGTCGTTGTCGATTCCACCAGAGTATATCTCGTTTCCAGCCTGCGATATTGCAACGGCTGTAATGGGAAAGTCTGTTTGGATATAATCAACGGCATTCTTGGTCCTAGGATCCCAGATGCCAATGGTTGAGTCGTCACTCCCGCTTATCAGCATCTCCTCGCCTCGTTTGCTAATGTCCAATGAGTTGATGACTTCCTCGTGGCCGATGTATCGTCGTATTCGCGTTCCTGAAGAGAGGTCCCAGCTTGCCAGATGCATATCTGCCGACGCAGAGTAGAGTATGTCGGAGTCGCGCGACCATTGCAGGTCAAGAATCGCGCCTTTGTGGCCGGTGAGGAGACCATAATTTTCGCAGTCGCCATATGTTCTCCATAACACTGAGCCTTGTTAAAAGGAGTCGCATGTAGTTTGGAGGAGTAATTGCTCACTGATATTGCGATCCATGGAACCAGATGCTATCAGGTTGCCTGTGGGGTCAAATTTGGCTGTGAAGATTTCCCCAGAGTGTCCAGTCAACTCCATGACAGGAGCCTGCAGCCCGCTTGTGCGCGGGGCCTGCACCCAGAGTCAGCCCACGAGGTAAACTAGTGCTAATAACAGAACATACCGCTTGAACTAGAGAATTGTTCGACGCATTGAGTCTGGCGAGCGCGCTGTCAGAAGAGCTCACGTTTTGCCGTTTGACGAGAGATTGGGACGAGCTAGGGTCGTCATCGGCGGGGCGTTTTTCTGCAGACATGTTGATAGATTGATGTTTGAGCTTTCACAGCGCCGGCAGAGGCAAAAGGGAGAGGTAGCGTTCGTAATGGCGGTGCGACTTTGGAGCGCGTGAGTTTGACGATCGACAAATTTCTGTGATAGGTAAGGTATGATAAAATAGTTGTACTCTACTCCGTACTCTGTACTCTGTACTGCGTTACCTGCGAAAACACACCAGTTTCCTCTGCACTGGTACCTGAGCTCTGTCATTGGCCCTCGGGCCGTTGATTGTTCCTTGGTTGGTGCAGTCTGCCAACCGATCCACCAAAATAGGTACTAACCCACCAGGTAGCTTAGGTGTAACAGTGTGCGACATCCTCTTGGCTACTGCAGATGCACTCACGAAATCCACTGATCGTGCAATAATCCAAGCGACATTTAGGGAATTCCCGTCTGATTCAGGTCTCATCCATAGTCCCGCGACTGAATTTTGACTCTGCCTTCATTCACCTACCAGATCATGGCTGCTAGCAAGGCGTCGAGAGTGGGCGAAGAGTACGTTGCGACGCTGTCTGTCATGTATACAACTTCGAAAGCTAACTAGGAAACAGGATATGGAAGTAAGTTGCCAAACTTCTAGAAGTCGATAGGAAAGGTCTAACACCGAAGTAAGAACACGAATCGACAAGGTTAATGCCGAACTGGTTACGTTGACGTACGGCACAGTTGTTGCCCAACTGTGTAAAGACTACGAGAGCGACTATGCCGAGGTCAATAAACAGTTAGAAAAGATGGGATATAACATTGGGCTACGCTTAATCGAGGACTACCTGGCTAAGTCTAATACAATGAAGAGATGTGCCAACTTTCGCGAGACAGCCGACATGATAGCACGGGTAAGCGGTGTATCGATCGAGGCAATTGGAATCTTTGGCTAAATGTAGCGGCCTAGGTCGGGTTCAAAATATTCCTCAACATAACACCACAGGTCACGAACTGGACGAGCGAGAATGACCAGTTTTCTCTAGTCTTCGATGAGAACCCACTTGCCGACTTTGTCGAGCTTCCAGACGATGGGCGGGCCCAAGATGAGCTCTGGTACTCGAATATCCTTTGTGGAGTTCTACGCGGCGCTCTTGAAATGGTACAGATGCAAGTGAAAGCTCATTTTATCAACGATGTGCTGCGTGGGAATGATACCACCGAGATTAGGGTCTCATTAATACGGTATATCGACGATGAGCTCCCGCCCGAGGACGACTGAGAGCAAATTTGGACAGAATCAAGAGCGAATTAATTGTCTCGTGGCGGTGTATATGTAAGACTTGATCCGGTGACTGTCTATTTTGAGACCAGTGTGTACTCATGAAGCATGATGCGCCGTTATGTTGGTGCGGGTTTATACTTCCAAACACTTCTTGGATTGAAAACCTGTCCGGTATGGCATGAGATGGTCATCGTCTCGTATGATATCTTATGCGAGAAATTGCTCGAAACTCAGGCGGCTGTGGATTCCAAAGTAGACTTCAAGAGTGGTGGGTGCGCCTGATACCGAAAAATTCAGGAATCTATCGACTCTTTGTCGGATGATGAGGTCTCACGATACAGATGAAGATATAGATAACATAAGCACATGAAAACAACAACCCACTGTCTAGACATGTGTTTGTTTTCGTTTCCAAAGTGAGATGGCCTTATGAGAGAGTAGACTCTGGGGAACTAGCCTCCTTCCAACACCCAGCCCAGCCGTTTACTTCCGGAGCTGATATGTTCAGCTCCTCAGCCGTGATAATTAGGAATGTATCTTATTAAACGCAACGCACGACGTGCATGATGAGCCCTATCAGACTTTGTTTGTAACTTAATCTACCGAATATATATTTTACTATGGATTCTTATTAGCCGTACCGGCAGAGGAATCAGCAGATTATCAATGTATATGACACCACTTTCCCTGCTAAATCGCCTTGTTGCAACTAATCGCCTGCATAATGTGTTACACAATTGACAAAGGTTGAAAAGCGTACCATTCAACAAGCAGCGATAGGTCTGTTTGCTTCTGCACTGATGGTCTGTCATGTAATACCAAGGCATCTACTCCATATTTAAGTTAACAATGTTTGTCCTGCTGACAATCTCCGCACTCCCTACGAGTACTTCGTACTGTGGTAGGGTGGTTGAGTGATGACTTGGTCAATTATAGCCGGCGGGATTATAAGTACTTTTTAGCGGAGCAGGTACCTCAGCAAGGGGGAAAACATATACCGCCGATGGAATTACAATGCGACTTCTCAGTATCCTCAAACTTAGTATAAGTCAAGCAAAACTATATAAAAAGTAGACTATTTAATAGTCACGTCTCTAAAGATTCCAATAATACAAAACTTATCCATTTTAAATATTATTATTTTTATATCCGAGTCTTGCGGAAAGTTTGAGGTGTAAATGCCCTCGGCGAGTTTCACATTGCTGCCAGAGCTTTGATACCTAACCTAATAAGTCATAATTGCGTAGAGGAACATCACGCGACAATTTCCATGAAGTACCAAGCCAAAAATCGTTGCCACAGCGAAATGGCCTTGACAGTTATAACCTACTACGTAGTACGCGTTGTGACGGCTTCAGTAACATGTTGCATGCTGGTGGACTTCCATGAGAGGTACTTTTGGGTCCTGGCAATTTGTCAGTGATGTCGTCAGGAGATGGGAATTGTTTCCTTAGTGGGCGCGTGTAGTTGCCTGAGGCCATAAAGGATCATAGGGGCGGGCCCAAAAATACGCGCCTAGTCTGGGGAATACGCCTGCATTGGCCACTGCCTTGTCTTGGGGGCGGTTCTTATTTTTCCTTCCATGTAGTCCGTAAATGCTTCTTCGCACTGTGCCCTTCGGATCCCGTGAGACGATGCTACTGTGCGAAATGATGTCCAATTTGTTTGCAAGAACGGTGTATAGAGGCTGAGTCTTGCGAAAATGAAACTGTGCGAACTATTACTGCGCACATAGCTTTTTGTCCTTGTCTTTTGATGACAGACTCTCCATCAGTATCCTGGCATACTGTACAGTGCTGGTGGTGCCATCGTCGCTGGAGTCCCTTTCTCATCGGTCCCCCCAGACTGACTGCCTGACTTCAATTCCTCTCCACTGCCTAATTTGCCTTGCCATGTCCATTGCGATAATCGTCTCCACGGCCAAGCGCGAGTGCTAGCCCTCTCTGCCCGCCATCAGCTCTGGAACGACAAACCTAGGGACTGGAACGACAACCTGTGCGCGCGTCAATTTTCAACAGAGTGACCTTTACAAAAGTATAGGGTTCGCATCTGCAGGGCTCAAGACTGGCTGGCGCTGGTACTTTTCTTTTTATCCGCCTGGTACCTTCTCCTTTGCTTAGCTGCGCTGTGTGGTAGGCGTGGTGCGCTCCTTTGTGGCAGTACCTAGGTATTAGTCGGGCGCTGCACTCGAGGTACCCTGAGACTCTGCACCGTGTGCGCTCCGTTGTCCCAGCCCCCAGGCCAACTCCGTCGCTCAACCTTCTCTACTATTCTACCTCTTCCTGTAACGCCTCCATCCGACCCAAAGGCGATCTCGCCGCCGTCCAACATCATTTTTTATATACTGCAACCAAAGGGCGCCACCCTCACGTCGTGTGGCTTTTCTTTTCGAACATACTCGGGGCTGCGTGTTCCGTCACCCCTCTCCAAAGAGCGCGTCCGCCTGTCTCGCCTCACACGATACGCCCCTCAAAACCCGCTGTCCACCCGTGTCGGCCGGTTCGCATAACGTCGCCTCACCGTCCATCTTAACTGATCGCCTTTTTCGAAACTCATATATCGGCCAACCCTGTAGCCTTGCAGCGCTCCCGAGTGCTGGCACGTTCCCGGTGGCTGCTTTCAACGCCATCGTTGACAACGCTAGCCTCCACATCAACCCTCTGCCGCTACCGCGATGAATCCCAACGTTGGCATGGCCAACATGAATCCCATGGGCGGACCTGTCGGTGGTGCACCCATGCCTATGATGAATAATGGTGCCATCAACCCTCAAGCCGCTGCCGCTGCCGCGCAAGCTCGACAACAACAGGCCAACGACAACCAGCGCGGCGTCCTCAATACCTATATTTACGAGTACTTTATCCGCTACGGCATGTATGACTGCGCACGATCACTTCTCTCCAGCGACCAACAGGTCAATGTACTTAAGGACGCTGCCGGTCGCCGTCGCGACGAGAATGGCAATACCATCAATGGTGCGGGTGAGGATCCGATGGAGACGGATTCAAAAGACGACATTGATGCCAAACTGCCGGAAGATTTACCACCACCGAAACTACCCATGCCGGCCTCGGACACGTCCTTCCTCTACGAGTGGTTTTGCCTCTTTTGGGACATATATAATGCTCAGCGCGCAAAGGGCGGAAACGGCACTGTTAATCAATATGTTGCTCACACCCAGGTAAGAACTCCTGTTGCTCGTGATGTTATGTTCTTCGTTCAGTCATTCTTTCTCTGCAAAGCCTCTTCATGTCATGTCGTTCAAAACAATGTTTTCGACTTTGGCTGACGCTGCCCCCTTCTCCTTTCCCCCATTTGTAGCAACAATCTCGGCTGAAGCAGAACCAGCAGCAGGAATTGCTCCGTCAGATGCGCCCTGACATGACCCCTCAACAATACCAAGCACAAATGATGCGGAGCATGCAGCAGAATGGCCAAATGGCCATGGGCATGAAGCAAAATAACCTCGCCCGTGCTGCCATGGCGAATAACCAAAACAAGTGAGTCCCCTGATGCTTAGCCGCGTCTCTCTGAAAATCGCGTCACATCCGGAAGCATATACTGACCTGAAGCTAGCCCCAACGTTCAAATGCTTCAACAAGCGAAACAGAACCAGATGCAGCGAGATCCATCGGGAATGGATGGCAACCGTGAACGACCATCATCGCCTGCCTCTGGGGAGAACGCACCATCACCATCAAAACGCCAGCGCGTCGATGGCGCACCTTTCAACCCTAACCAGGCTGCGGCTATGATGCTTAACGGACGACCGAACCAAGTCATCTCCGCGCAGCAACTTGCCAACAACCCCAACGCGGCTGCTGCGCACCAGATGCTGGCTCAGCATGGCATCGACCCCAACTCACTTAACCCTCAGCAATTCCAAAACTTTGTCAACGCTCCTCCTGCGGCTCAACAAAAGTCTATAGCTGCGTACTCTAACAGCGTGACCAAACACCACAGTAACCAGATTGGTAATGGGCAGATGCCCAACGCTGGAGGGCCTCAAGGTCAGCCAGCTGCGATGATGCCACAAGGCCCAGATGGGCCTTCTTTGAACGCCTTCTACAACGCCGGTGAAATGGGTGGGCCAGGGGGTATTCGTCCAGTCCCGGGAGGTGGTCAGCCTGCGACTGGAAATAACCATGCCTTGCAAGATTATCAAATGCAGCTGATGCTTCTTGAGCAACAAAACAAGAAGAGGCTCATGATGGCGCGCCAGGAACAAGAGGGACCAACCCCTGGAGTTCCTGGAGCACCGACTGGACCGAATGGCCAGCCGTTCCCTGACTCATCCCCGCAGGCGATAAGGTCAGGTGCATCTCCAAACCCCTCTGAGCAAATGAAGCGAGGCACCCCCCAGATGAACAACTCCGGCATTCCGTCGCCGGTTCCCGAAGGAGGCCAGTCTAGAGACTCGCCCAACCCGGCAATGAATTTCATGGGCAACCACGTCGACCCCAATATGGCACCCCACTTCTTCAAGGGCCCCGATGGCAACATGGCAGCTGTTCAAGTGCAGATGAATGGTATGAGGCCCCCAAGCTCTCATCCTGGCCAGCCATTCAACGGCCCAATGAACGCACAGCAGATGATGGCGGCTCGACAACAGCAAGGGGTACAACCAAACGGGCAACAGTGGCAGCAAGGGCCCAACGGCCAAATGGTGCAGCAAGGTATGCCGCCAAATCAGGGTGTGCAGGGAACCCCACAGCAGCGATCCATGCCTCCTCCATCAGCGCCGGCTGCTGGTGGAAATAATACGAACAACCGGACAACAGCCTCGCCTCAACAGGCTGCTGCAGCGCCACCCACCCCAAATCAGACTAACAAGGCAGCACCAAAGAAGAAAGAGACTAAGAGTGCTAAAGACAAGGTGAACACTCATTCTTTATATCTATGTAGCTTAGAGACTAACCTGCGTGACTAGCGTGCTGCCCAGAAGAAGAACCAGAATGCCAACAACAGCAACAACAACAGTAATGCCAATGCCAACAACAGCAACAATAATGCTGCTGCTACACCCGTTGGTGAGAATGCAGGAGAGGCCGAAGCCGCCCCTGCGACTCCTATCACCCCCGCTGGCCCTGGATTCAAAAACGGCCAAGCCGGAACAGCAACCTCGAACGGCCAAGCTGTCTCGGCAGCCCCAGCACCATCAGGTCCGCAAGGGGCACAGGCTCCTCAAGCAACGCAGTTATCTCAACCTAGCCATGGGGATCTTGGGCAGAATGGGCTTGGTATGGAATTCGGCGCCATGGTATGTGATACAGAAGCGTATTTATCTGGCGAGTTTCTGCTAACAATATGCACAGCCGGACTTCCCTCCTCTAGAAATCAGCAACCCACTTCAATCCGCCGATGTGCTGAACGACTTCGATTTCGACTCTTTCCTTCATGATAATGATGGTAATGCCGAGCATTTCGATTTCAACTCGACATTCTCAGGGATGGAGGGCGGAGAGATTGTTGCAGACTAGTGGCTGTTTTGAACGATGTTGATGTGTTACTCTTTTTCAGTCATTGTGGGGGGTCAAACCTAATTCTTGTGGCATATTTGACACGGCGTTTCTATGGATCTATATCATGGTCATGCGGCGATATGGTCGTTTTGTCTTTATTGGCAGGGGAGCCATGTATTACTCGGACCCCTGGCTGTTGGCCTTTTCTATTTCCCTGTTTTACCTTTCTTTGTTCATGTGCTGTCCGAATGGAGGGGAATGAGAAGATGCCTCATTGTCTGGTCTTTCCCACGGTCGGCTGCTTGTTTTTGGACCTGATGATTTCTTCGGTCCTTTCTTTTCTCTTTCCTTATCTGTTGTTCTCCCTAGGGCGGGTGGAAAGGGCGAGCTGGAACAAAAGGGGGTTTCTAAACCGAGGTGATTTTCTTGTAGTGTAAAGAAGAAGTGTGCTGGCTCATCTATTTGGTTGTGTCTGAACGAAAATCGAACGTCACCCATTTTCCTATCGCATTGGATCATCGGTTAAGAGTGTGAAGGAGATGTTATAAGCCGCGACCCATGTTAAGGAATTGTTGTGGGCGTCCAAGTTGGAAGACAATGTTTTGTTAAGACTAGTGACCGGCGTATCTTGGTGTGTTATGCTATCATCTGTTGGGGGTACTCAAATAAGTGTTTTCTTATAATTTGTATCCCTTGCACTATCCTGAAAAATAATATTGGTCTTGAATCATAGACTAGTTACACGATCCCCTGGAAAGCAAAAACCAAGTCCTACCATCATCCCCTCACGCGGAAAACCAGAAGTTCCGATACTCATTATCATAATCTGTGTAACCTATCCATCCACCTCTTGACTATCCTGTAGGGATATCCTTATCGTGGGGTTCCTGGCTATAGCTCGGGAAGACGCGACGCAGCGTCGGCCATTTGAGTATCGGCTTCTACCCCTAATGGTTCGCCAAGCTTATTGCCCAGTTCGACAATGGTGTTTTCATAGATCCTTGCCGCATCAAGATGTAGCCTCTCCTCGTCAACATCCCAGCGCATTGCTTCTGTTCCATCCTCATTTTCCGTCTCCGTGCCTTCGTCATCCTCATCTTCCTCGTCATCCGCATCTCCACCGCCTAGGACCTCGACGATGAGAACTCGAGACTGCTGTACCAGGCTCCTGCAGCGGACCATATCCGTAACGGTCATGCCGGCCCGTAGACCGTTTTCAAAGCCTGGGAGGGGTTCTTTGGAGACAATGTCTTGTCCTGATAGAAGGCTGGAGAAGCAGTGGTCAAGCTTGCTTAGCAGATTGAACATGGCTTTGGGAGATGGCGGGAACGACCTGACGTATTGCGTGAAGTCGCTGGCGAGCTTCAATAAAAAGGGGACTTGGAGAGAGGCTATTTATGTAGTTTAGAGGGTGTTTTTTTTTCTGCTTTGGTATTGAAGGAAGGGCTGAGAACCTACGAGTACCGGACAGCCATAGCACATTAACCATGCCATCCAGATCTCGACACACTTCACTGAAGCTATTATAGCCAACGATATCCTCGTCTTGCTTGCCGCCAAACTTCTTGACATAGCGGCGTGACACGTACAACAGGCGATCTTCTATGTATCTTCTTACCATGGCCTCTTTGCTAGACCCGGAACGTAGCTGCTTAGATCTCGGATGAGGGAGACTAGATGTTGCCCGGGTCGAAGCGGAAGAGGGGGCAGGGGAGGGCAAACCACCTGGGTGGATGAAGCCTCCGGATAGAGGAGAAGATGAGTCATTCATGATGAGTTGGAGAAGCTGAAGAAGTTTGGAAGAGGTACGATGCCTTTAAGTGTTGAATGGCGCTGGATGAAGGAGTGTAGTGGTGTGGATGAGGATGATATGCGACTAGGTAGCGAGTTGATAGTTTAAAATAGATGGAATAATTCAGCTACGATCAAAGTTTGTTGGTTAAGTCAGAAAAAAAAAAAAGTTCAACAAATGTTACTTCGACAGCGTTGAGGCTTTCTATGACGGTGCATTTTGACTTGAATGAATATATGGACAAGGTCATAAGTGAGCGCTGAGCGCTTCTGCCCGTTGGCTTGAGATGCAGTGGCCGCCACGGTAAGCAGGTACCTGAAACGCGTAGTGGGGTACCTTGCAGTTAAAGTATAGTTATGTGCAGACTTAAGTACCACCTAAGTACCTCTAGCTCTCTCTGTAAGGCTCGATAAGCGCCAATCATGTGATTAACTTGAGTTGCGCTATGGCGCCTGTCTGACCCGTTCGTCATTCGTTGTTCAAGTGGTAAAATTTCTTGAGCTTCGCCCCTAGTTAGTGCAGCCAACCATTATCAACTCGTTCTCATCATCACCGGTCCAGCGCATCACTATCAGCAGCCCAATATGCCTCCCAAGAGATTATATTCCGAAAAGGCGTCTCGCCGTGCCCCTAAGGGTTTCGTTACCTCAACGTACGAGACCCTGACGTCGCCCGACAACGCCGCTGTCGTCCGCAGCATCGCTGCCTTTGGCGTGAGTGCAGCCATTGTTATGCATCGCTGCGAGCGAGGCTTACTCTCCTGACCGGCGTGACTAACCGCATAATAGGCCGCTGTTGCTTTCCTTTCTAGCTCTTGGGGCGAGATTCTGCTGCCTCCGTAAGCATCATTCGATAAATCCGGATACCTCGACACATGCTGACCCAGGTTCCTTGTGCAGGCAATAAATGACATGAAAACTCTTTGAAAAAGACCCAAAGTCTCCGAGTTTCCGGCCACGGGCTCGGGGGACACGACATATTGTATACTAGGCGGACGAATGTACGTTATGGGGCTGAGCATTATCAGCTGCGTGCCAATCCCCATGATGGCGAGCAGGTTTTGGGCAGCGCAGTGAGACAATCAAACTGAGGAAGCGGAATGGATAGCTAGTAGAAGCTATGATTTCACGGCCAAATCGAGAATAGACGGATTGGCAAGAATTGATAATAATAATGGAAATCTAGCCTCTCCATTTTTGGGTACCCACTGCACCGACTGTTGAGTTTACGTGAACGAGGCAATGAATAGGAGGCCTTCCTCAGTGATGTCTTCTCTTGCCGCGAGTCATCTGATGACCCTTTTAGGAAGGACTACTTAGCTTAGTCTTTCCATCTTGACGTCAGAGGTATCTTGCTCGAACAAGTCGTGACCTCAACCTGAAAAGACCTTATCCTATCTATTTCACACGAACCAATGCTTCCCTAGATTAGCTGCTCCGAATTAAACTCGAAGTTGACTGGAGCCGCAACAGTCAAGCTATTTCTAGCGCTCCTGCGGCCGGGCAGTATCTTGTCTCTTTATAATATATTTGCAGCTTATTATTGCATTCAGTATTACAGTACGACCTTCTTCATGTCCACGCATATCGCTCTCCCAGGCCCCATCAATCATAGTAATGCCTTGCTCTATGCTCGTGTCCCCGCTCAACCACCGAAAACTAGCGGTCCCGGCCGAGGAGGAGTGTTGGCCCAGCTGGTGTCCAAGTTTGAGGGTTATGATGCTGTGGCGACTCCTTCAAAGAAGAGCCATCCGCCAGCTTTGGACAGACTTTGTGATATCACAGCCCCCCCCTCACGCCAGCAGAATACAACAGGTGTCAGCAAGAGCCTCGATAAGAGGCGAAGACATTTTGTTGATGCTCTGCAATGTAGCAATTCCCCTAATCGGGATTCACTTCCGCCAAAGATGAAGCTAGATGCCAACACGAACTACAGTTCTATGTACACAAACTGGAACACATCAGAGAATCCTTCACAAAATATTCCCTCTGTTGGAAATTCTCAGGCTGGATTACAACGCTCCTCAGTTGTGGCCGAAAAGAAGCGATTCTTTGAAGGCGCATCCACTCATGGCAGATCAGGTACATCGTGGTTTTTTCCCCTCTATGCTTACTCAACCTATTTCATGATGGTCGCAGATTATGGAAGATTGGAAGTTATTAAGCAATATTTTGCGTTCTGCTGACCACAGTTAGGTGCCGAAGGTAGGCCAGTATGTGAACCCTCGAAAGACTACCGACCGAAGGTGTTGTTGCGCTCAGCGACTTGGCAAAACACAAGCAACCTTGGGGATTCAGAGTGCTTTGTCAAAGACTCTTCCACAAAACTCTTGTCTGGCACATTCAAGCATGCAGCAACAGCTACGCCAAACAAATCCATAAGACTACCTGTACCTTCTCTTTGTGATTCTAGAGTGCCACTAAGTAACAGCATTTTCTCTTCACATTTTAATCAAGCGAATTTTGCGTCCTCTGGGAATAGATCTCCCTATCGCATTGACAAGAAATTAGCGCTGGTTGATGAAATCACAACAAAACTTGCCTCAACGGCAAATAATCCAGAGAGCAGAGAGTCGCCGAGAACACTCCGTGGACCCCTTACACAAGCACCTAGAGGACTATTCCATTCGAAGTCTATATATTCAGAAGGTCGAAGAAGGGTATCCAGTCTCCAGAAGAAATTCGATATCTCAGAATCTTCATCGTCTTCTGCGCCGACATTCTAGAAGACACAGCGGCATAATTCTTCCAGGGATGATTCAAATCAAATTAGCAATAAGGCATTGACTGGATCAAAAACGAGCTCAACTCTATGGAACACAGAAACTATACTATCAGACTCTCCGTGGGGATCTCAAGATTCGTTTGACACCAATAACTGCGAAGATTTGTGTCTTTCAAAGGGGAAGTCTTCATGGCGGTTCAAATGTAGACAGAACCTACGGGACAAAATTGGCCTTTTTGAGTCTTTGAGTGGACAAAATATGGGAATCCAGCCGTCTCAAAACACAGGCATAGTTCACCAACGCATGTATGTTCTTGAAAGGATTTCAAGGAGCTCGACAATTAGTGGCAAGGAATCAGGAAAGATAAGAGAGACGATGCGTATGTTATCCTCCTCGTGTAACCGCAATCAACTCAGTTCATATACGACTAGTCTGTCGGGTTCTGACAAGTGGTGTAATAACACCACTGCGGAACGCAAACAAGATGCTAGTCCACAACGATTTGACTGCAAATTTCTTGAGGTTAATCATATTGAAGGGGCTGTGGTGACCCCATCGGAATCTTCATCAAGGCCCATATCCATAACCAAGGTGGGCGGCCAGCCTTTTGCTATCCCTGGGGGACAAGAGGAATTGATATACGGTCCAACTTCTGATGGACAATTTACCAATACCAGCGATGGTATCAACATGAGCCCGAAATATCAATCAAAACACCTGTTTGGTAGACTGGATCGAGCGCAGAGTGAATTACATCTCTTCGGATGCGACTCAGAATCACTCATTCCGCAACTTGATGGTTTGCGCTACGATTTAGGCTACCGTAGGAGCTCTCGTAGCGAAGGGCCACTCACTGCAATAGTCACTTGTACACTGAACCATCCCAGGCCGATGAATGGGGGCGAAATGAAGCGGCTGGTCAGCTTCTGTAGAGAAAGAGCAGGAAGGTGGAGACCGCGCGGTCACTCCGAATAGTCAAGCAAGGTGCTTTTGCTTGATGTCTCAGTTGATCTGAGACAGTTCCATGGGGACATGCAGAAGTACGACGGTTGAGGAAGTGCTCAGCTCACCACACATGTTTGTGCTGTTTGCTGCGGTTGGCGAAACGCGAGTTCTGTTTAGCATGTATCTCTCCGGCGTTATTGACAGAAAGCTGTCTCTCTAGGGGGCCAAACAGTGAAAGGAAACGGTATTGGTACATGTCTTTGCTGGGAAAATGTGGTGTAGATACAGGCTGTCCTCTGCACTTATTCCAAGCACCGCTATAACAAATACGTATATAAAAGAGAAACCTAGTAAAGGAGACCCTTTGAAGCTGCACTTATAATGCTATTCTCTGCAGGTCGAACAGTCTAAAAAAGACCGTTGTGCTCGTGAGTGCCGTTGCCCTTACCTATCTACCTATCTAACCATCTACAAATACTTTTTCCTACGTCTTCATGCCCTTCATGAAAACCAAAACAAAACCAGAAAATACAAAAGCAGCAAATATTAGATGTGAAGCGAAGATAGCTAGCGTAATTCATTCAACAAACGTAGTCGATCTGTCAGACAATAGGTCACTCTAAGACCCATCATCATTGTGACTGGACTTCTGGCTCCCAGCCTGGCTTGACGCCCACATGGAGTCGCGGTTATCGGAGTCGATGTTGCGAAGCTCGACATCAATGGGGTCCAGGCCGTTGCTCTTGCCGCCGTGGAGCAGGCCGGCCTCTTGTCGGGTCAAGGTGGGCGGGATGTGAGGGCTAGTAGTGGTGGTTCCGCGACGACCGCTGCCTCCGTTGGTGGTGGCGAAGCTAGTGGCAAAGCTGGAGCCTTTGAATGGCGGCGTGCCGGAGCTGGCGATGTAACCATCGCCGTAGCGGCGGCCGGTGGTACGCGAGCTGGTGGGGACGTTGTGGTGGGAGTGTGCCATGCGCTGGGCGGCGAGGGTGCCCATGGGAAGGATGAGGGCCACGAGGGTGAGCGTGAAGGAGCCAGGTTCGAAGTTGGTGAAGTGGCCCCATTCTAGGCCGGCAAAGAGGACTGTTGCGGGGGCAGGAGTCAGTGGTTTGTGAGGAAATAAGGGGGCGGTATAAAATGCAGTATTGTTTAGAGGGGAGCATACCTGGGAATATCATGAGAATGCCATTCGTCATGACCAGAATCTCCATGGGCGTAAGCGCCCTCTGGTTGGGCAGGATGCCCCGGTTGGAGATGAGGTGCATGACCAATTTGATGTTGAAGATGGCGCAGAACCACGAAATGGACAGGATGTTGGTGATGACAGACCCGTGAATGATCCAGGCGAGGTACGTCGGAGGCTTGGTGTGCAGGGCGCCGTCGATCTGCACCACCGTGAAGGCGATCTTCCAAGAGACGGTGACGAGGGTCATGATGCCCGACACGAGCGACAGGGTGTACTTGGCGAGCTCCGGCCACAGCGTGACCATTGTCCATGCCTGGTTCATGAGGGCCAGCTCAACGGCGACGGTGAGCAGCAGGGAGAAGACGTTCGCCGTGGTGCCAATGTGAAACCAGCTTGCTGCGATGCCGGTTGGGTCCAAGGTCCAGGAAGGGTAGAGGTAGTTGAGCGGCGACGGGAAGAAGACGACGAGTAGGGTGTTGCGGAGGAGGCAGAAGACCAGGCAGGTGATGTGCAGGATGTTTGATGGACGGCCGGCGTTTGACGAGGGCGTCATGACGAGGACCACCAACAGCATCGCGAAGCAGGCGCCAATCTGTGATGCGTAGCTGATGCATATGTTTATCGACTCGGAGTTGTAGGCATCGATGGCAGGAAGCGGGATCTGCATTGGAGTCTTGCCATCGGCCATGAGGAGAGTGATGTTCTGCTTCCACGGGTCGAAGTGGTCCATCCTGTCGGTGGGCGGTGGTGCCTCCCAGGTTGTCAGTGTTTTCAACAGATGATGGAAATTTGCGGAATTGGAGAGGGGCGCCACGGAGAGGGTATCAAGAGAGAGTGGTTGAATTTGAGCATTTATGGAAGAGAAGCGACGAGGAAACGCATCTGATGTGATGAGAATTGTTGCGGCGTGGCATACCCCATGCAGTTGAACCGCGTAAACGAGGTAAACGAGGCGGAAGTGCTCATTTTCACAGCGATGCTGGCCGAAGCTCCAAACGGCGACGTAGTATGCAGACGGGCAAGGTCCATATTGTTGAAGCTGAGAGAATGCAAGTGCATGGTGCTGGAAAGTATCACGACGGTCTTAAGGTAGGAATGGCGGCATCAGACGGGAGTGGGATGACAAGGCTTAGTATTGTTCTCCAAGTGTGGCGGGTTGGCTTAGTATTGTTCTGCACGCCACCATCGGCTCCCAGGCCGCCGGCAGCCAAGCGGGCCACCAGGACAATGCCGCGGGCGAAGCGGAAAGTGTGTAAATGTAGAAACTGTCGGAAAAGTGGCCATGCATGTCTGAGACATGCCGGCATTCGCCATCTCAAGGGCTGCACAGTGACCGGGGATTCGTCAAGGGATGCAGCTCAGCACGGCCAACGGGAAGGGGCGGCAACGCAACGACCAAGCGGACCGACCGCCATGACCAAAACGCGAACCGTCACACGGCAGCATCAGGCTGCATCGACTAAAAATCGCTGAGAAATACTCAAGACGGAAGCGCCTCGTATGTTGTTGGATTACTCAACGACCCGCGCCGTGACAGAACGGCTTCCGAAATGCGACCCTCACCACAACCACAATTTGCTTGCCACGGGTAGAAGATGTCTCCTCCGCGCGGTCCCCCCCCCCCCCCCAACATAGACAGATATTACTAGATTAGAGATCCGACGGAATTTGGCAACCACTCGTAGCGACGACTGAGGAAACTGCACGGGGCCCTCGCTGGGTGACGACGAGCACCCTTGCTTGCCTGCGGGGTGGCAAGCTGGCATCCAATCTGTATCCTCCCGAGACCTGCTCCCGAGGCTTGCTGAGCGGACTTCCGTTGGTGGACACAAACTGCGGCTTTGCGCAAACAACTGTGGACTTGGCTGGCTCATTAAACAATACTAACAGTACGATTGTCCGTCTCCCCTCCCGTTTACCACCTCGTCAGCAGCCTAAAGGGTGGACGATGCATGCGACGCCGTCTACAATCATTATACAGCACAGGGTGACATGAGCATCACGGGACCATACCCATCCCGCTCGCAATTTTTCGGGCGAGAGCCTTTTTCAAATACCACTCCCTCGCAAGTGATCGAGTCATCTTGGCAAACACAGCGGGGGATATCCGGCCGCGCTCCACGGCCCGGCCGAGCATGAAAATGGCGTCACCAAGCGCTCTCTCCTCAGCCACCAATGTGTAGAGCTGGTTCGACACGACTGTCGGCGCTACTAACAATTCGTCCACGTCCGGGGCGGGATGGCTCCGGGATCCTTCAATAACCGAGTCGGCCTTGCGAAGCGCATCATGAAGAATGCTGGCATTGGAGGTAAGGACGTTGGACAATTGGGTGAGTTGTCCCATTTCGGAGTGGATGGCGGGTATAACAGACATCATGGCGGTCCGTTGCGCTTTTAGGCCAGCCAAGCTGGATTGGTTCTGCTGTCGACTGCGTTGGCGTATAACGAAGAGGGTCTGTGCCAACTGCGTCAGGAGTGCGTCCTTTTCTGGATTCGGGGGGATAGGGGGCGCCGCAACAGAGGTGGAAGGGGTGTCTAGGGTGAGCGGCTCGTCGAGCAGGTTTGGTGGTGGCTGCGCCGGTTGTGGTTGTAGCTGCTGCTGAGCCTGCTGCTGTTGAACCTGCTGCTGAGCATGCTGAAGCGGTGGTTGTTGGAGCCCCTGTGCGGCTTGAGGCTGGCCCCAGTTCTGGGGTTGCCCGGGTTGCGACCACTGCCCCTGGGGTGTATGCTGCGGATGTTGTGATACGTTGTGGAAAGGTTGGTGTTGAATGCCTGAGTGTTGTACGGGCGAGGAGAGTCGGTTTTGATAATGCTGTGGTGGTGGCTGCTGCGCTTGCCGAGGAGAGGTAGAGGTATGAGCGTATGGCGGTAGAGGAGGAGCCGATTCGTACCGAGACGGTGTTTGGGGAGAGGATGGCGGGCCAGGCTGGGTCGGACGGGCTTCCTGGTGCGGTTTTGGCGGCGGGGCCGGAGGTCGAAGCTCACCGCTGCCCGACTGAGCCAGGCTGTCCGGCCTCGGCGCCATCTCCGGCGGCAGAGGCGGGACTGGAGGCGGAGATTGGGTTGGTTCGGCACGGGGGGTCAACCGCGGCTGCTGTCGGGAGATGACTGGAGGCTCCTTGGCGAAGACGTCGGACAGCACTCCGAGAAAGTCTTGAATATTGGACTTCTGCATGGAATAGACAGTCAGCATCCATGCATCTCTTGGAGAAATTGACGTGTGAGGCCAGGCGGACATGGAAGCAAGGAGAGCCATGTGGCGTGACTTACATCCCAATACTCGGCCCAGCCAACCAGATACGGGTGGTAAACCTGTCCCTGGGGGTCAACATGCTGGCCAGGGCGCACCATCATGGTCTCCGTGGGCGTAACGTAGAGCAGAGGGGGCTCGCGTGGGTAGGCATGGGGCACCCAGATCGAGAGGGGAAACCGATAGGTGTTGCCGCGAAAGTCGACGGGTATCGTGCCCGCGAGGTGTAGCAGCAGCGCACTGACGCCGTTGGAGAAAGCTGTGCGTATGACGAGGTCAGTTCGGTTCGTGGCCATGACAAGGCGCGGGACTCGGGATGAGAAGACGCATACTGTGCACGTCCGTCTTGGGAGAGAGGGTAGGATATCGTGAGAGGACGTGAGCGACGTCATTGTACGTGCGGTTCACATCGTGATATTCCTGTGCAGAAAAGTTCGGTCAGCTATGGCTTGCTATCTGTGGTTTCGCGGCATGCACACATTGGGAGCTCGAGGTGGGGGGAAGGGGGGGGGTGGCGACGCACACTTGTGAGGACGCTATACAGCCAGTTCAGGACATGCTGCTGAACGGGCATGGTGACGGTCGAGAGCGCCCTTGTGCGCTGCCGAAGTTGGATGCAGAGCAGGAAGCGTTGGGAGAAGATGGAGCCTGGGTGAGGTCGACCGAATATCGAAAGTGGCGGGGAGCTTGGGGCAATGGCACGTGGAGCCTCGATCTTGGCGTCGTGGTACGCGCGGGACTTGCGTCACCTGTAGACGGCGGTCTTGGCCGGTACTGAGCCCGCCTAGATGACCTGTAGCGTAGGCTCTCGTCGCTGTTGGGGATGGCTTCAGCAGGGTCTGGAGGCGGGGTTCCAGGCGGCACCTGTCCATGACGAACCCGAGGCCAGCCAGCCAGCCAGTCTTTAAACATGACTGCCTAGCATCATCACGTATACTGCGTACGTGCCTGGACCTTGGAGAAATGCATATTCAATTGTCCATCATCCACATTGGGGCTGACATGGACACGTCAATGTACTACTTGTCACATTTGTAGACTGACATGCCAGGCCAGACACATGGTACGTACGAGCAGGCGATGCCGATGCTGGCAGGCCATATTTCACCACAGCCACGGCTGCACAGAATACTGTTTGCCACAGCGGGTTGTATCGACCTGTATTCTGCAATTGCGCCTTCCGCAATTGTGCCTTCCGCAATTGCGCCTTCCGACAGTTGGGGACATTAGCTGTTGACAGGGTCCCAAGGCGCAGCAACGTAGTCGACCAGACGTTATTCACAGAGCGCGGAAACCAATCCCCCGACGAACACTTCCAAGGCGCCTGGATGAACAGCGGCTGGGCCACGCAGTCTGCCAATCTTCAACTGCCTCATCAGACAGGTCATGTGTTCGCCTTGAGACCATGTTGGCAAGCGACCCACATCACAGGCCAGCAGAGGCCATGCTCAACTTAGCCACCCCAATCGTCGCGTATCGAGGACCCGCTGTTCCAACTAATTACAGCGCCAGACAGCGCCTGTAGCCCTCACACGTCGCAATGCTACGACAGGGCGTGGCAGCACTGCAAGGACACACAAGAAAGACGCAGTACAGCCGTGGTCCTGGGAGTGGCAAGCACGTCCAACCCGACCGGGAATGACTCTGCATCGACGCAGGAAGATGGACGAATGGAAAGCCAGCAGTCGCACCATCAAGTTGGCACTGCACCCTGCAGGTGAGACAATCCCATTGGCATCCCGGTCATCCGGGACGGAGCACCGGCCGGCTATCGGAATCGCCCGGTATCGACCAGACCATTGCAAACCTGCGCGCGCGCTTGGACATCCACGTCCAGAAGTGAAGAGGTGCGCCGCACACCGGCGTCGGCCCTGCACATGCTATCTATTTACCCAGCTGGATCGATCATTAATAATACCTGGGCACGTCGAGCCACTCGCCAGGGCGCGCAGAGAACCCTGCTGGCCGCCACCGTCGACAATATATCCCTCTCTGTCTGTTTGTAATCTGCCGCGCCGTTGAGTCACCCGGACGGGCATATTCTCTGCGGGATAATAATCACTCTCTCCTCGCAACTCAACTTCTCCGCCTCCCTCGCACCGGGAACTGCAGACTGCCAGCCCCGACAGCTTCTTACTCCCCATGACTCTGGCCTCGACTCTGGCCTCCCGCGCCAAGACCTAGAATCCCGCACCGCCTGCGCAATGCTGCCCTCGATCCCCGTCCTCGCCGACTACGGCATCTCTCCCACCCGCGGCTTCCTGCCTGGCACGCTGCCCTTGGCTCGCCTCCCAGACCCCTACTATAACAAGTGGGAGGCCGTCGTCGCAAATCTCCAGGCGCTCATCCTGAGCCGCCGCCTGCGGGGCGTGGTCGACCGCATGCCCGTCCTCACCACCGCCGGGCTGGAACACGAGGCCGAGTGGCGCCGTGCCTACTCGCTCCTCTGTTTCATGGCTCACGCCTACGTCTGGGCCGGCGACTCCCCCGCGGACCGCATCCCGCAGCCCATCTCCGTGCCCCTGCTGGCCATCTCTCGCCATCTGGAACTGCCCCCCGTGGCTACCTACGCCGCCGTCTGTCTCTGGAACTTCAAGCCGCTGTTCCTGGACGAGGACATTGACAACCTCGAGAACCTCGCCACCCTCAGCACCTTCACCGGGTCGCTGGACGAGTCGTGGTTCTACCTCGTCTCCGTCGCCATCGAGGCCCGCGGCGCCCCCATCATGTCCCTCATGCTCACAGCCATGGCCGCCGCGAGGCAGAACGACGCCGCCACCGTCGCCCCGCTGCCTGCGCGCCTTTGCCGAGCGCCTGACGGATCTCTCCGCCCTCTTGCAGCGCATGCACGAGAGCTGTGATCCGGTCGTCTTCTACAACCGCATCCGTCCCTTCCTTGCCGGCAGCAAGAACATGGCCGAGGCGGGCCTGCCAAACGGCGTCATATACGAAGACGGGTCCGGCGCGGAGACGTACCAGCAGTACAGCGGCGGGAGCAACGCGCAGAGCAGCCTCATCCAGTTCTTCGACATCGCCCTGGGCATCGTCCACCGCCCGACCGGGGAGAGGCACGACCCCAGCTCCGAGTCTGAGCGCGAGGCCCGCTCTGCCCCCAAGCACAACTTCATCCAGGAGATGCGCCGGTACATGCCCGGCCCCCACGCGCAGTTCCTCAACGACGTGTCGCGCGTCGCCAACATCCGCCAGTTTGTCAGCGACCACCGCGAGGACGCACAGCTCAGCCTGGCCTACGACGCCTGCCTGGCGATGCTGAGCGCATTCCGTGACAAGCACATCGCCATCGTGGCCCGGTACATCATCACGCCGTCCCGCGAGGGTCCGGGCTCGGAGCAGGTCGCGCAGCCCCGAGGTCGCGAGGCAGCGCGTCAACCTAGCCGTGGCCACCCGTAGGGGCGAGGGGAACAAGAGCCAGAAAGGCACCGGAGGCACTGCTCTCATCCCCTTCCTGAAGCAGGCCCGAGACGAGACGGGGGAGCCAGCCGTGGAGGACTGGACACGGCGGTTTATGAAGAGGCCGATCAGGGCAGAGGGCGCCGGAGACTTCTTCCTCGGCAGGCAGGAGGAGCCTCCCCCCCTGGAGACGGTCGATGTGGGAATCAAGGGCTTGGCGGGCTCGTGGACCATGGATGATGAAGTTGGTGGCATCTGCCAGTACTAAGTAAGGCCTGGGGGCACGTGGATTTTGCGTTGTTATTTCAGGAACAATTGTTGAGCGCGTGCCTCGTCGCTCTCATCTTTCTGCGCATAGAGACAACGGGCCGATAAGTCCTCCAAACTATCACGTCGTTGCCAGGTGGGACTATGAGCCGGGATACGGGATGAAGCATTCAGTTCATTTGCATGGCACGGAGTTGGCTGCTGGCTTCGGCATGTGAGAGCATTCTTACGCGCAAAGCAGTTGCAAAGTGTATATATCGGATCATTGCATGGCACTATGGAAGTTGAAGTTTACGGTGTCTTCAGCATGTTAGACTCGCATCAGCCATCCCGCACACGTACGCCCGGGCTCATCATAGAGGAGCCCATTCCCTTCGCCCTCCTTGAACCCTGCTGGTAGAGCCTCCTCCTAGCCGCTAAAGGCCGGGAAGCTCGAGTCGTCATCCCGAGTACACCCGCTCCTGGCGGTGAGCTCCGCCGGACACTTGACCTGCTCAAACGTAAAGTCGGGGTTGTCCGCGTTCTGGAACCAGTCGAAGCGCCAGTAGCAGCCGGCCTGGAGACGCGCCGGCATCTGGCCGCACTGGTCCCGGGAGGTGACGCCTCCGTACTGCGCGCCGGGGATGCCTCCGAACTCGGGGGGTGCAGCCGTCGAAGATGCCCACGCCGCCTCCGGGTATGAGGATGTCGAAGTGGTTGTTGGAGAGGTCGCCTCCCGTGTTGGACGATTGGACCACCATCTTCTTGCCAGCCACGGGGCCGGTCGTAAAGGTGAGACTGGGAGTTTCAAGGTCAGATAGGGACACGTCGGGCGGGGGGATGCGAGGGGAGTCAGAGGGGGAGGGGGAGGGTGACGAACGCATAGCAGGCACAGCACCAGGTCGACTCGGAGCCACCATTGATGGCCGTGGCTGCGAAGCCGTAGGCGAGGCTGTCGCTCACGGCCCAAGGCGAGGTGTTGGTGCAGGCAAAGGCGGAGCCGCCGTCGCAGCCACTCTTGGTGTCCGCGCCAACGGGGTTGTCGTTGGCATCGCAGGCACGGGCCGGAGAGTTGACCGCGGCCTTTCCGGACCACGCGCATGACGGCTTGCAGCAGTCCCAGTAGCGGGTGGAATGGCCGGACCCAGAGGCCCGCTTGCACGATGCCCGGCGCCATGGCCAAGATGGCGATGCTGGAAGCAGAGAAGACGTGGTGATGCATCTTGGATGGACTTTGGTGGTCCTTCTTTCTTTTCTTTCCTTTTCTTTTCTTTTTCCTCGGGAATGTGTAAAGGCAATGTCGTAGTTACGAGCAGTGTACTTAGATTCAAGATTCAAGACTGAAGAGCAGCCAAGTTGGACAGCTTTTTTTTTTACGTTTACCATGGCCCCAGCAGCGTCTATTTAACATTGACGTCACGAGCAGGTGAGGCAAGTCTACCCAACCCAAGCCATCAAGGCCTCGTCATCCAGCAAGCCCTCATGTAACCCCGACGGCCAAAGGTAGCAGTGACGAGCGGCTATATCGTGGAGGCCCGACTCGGATGGCCCCCAAAACGACGACCACGGCGATAGTTTGGTGCCTTGTCGTCGGGACGGCGGGCCGCGCTTACCGGGTATTATCGCGATGCGGGGGACAGAAGGGTAGTTTGAAACGGACCCGGGTCCGGGGTAGAGACAGGGCAACATGCTCGCGGGTGCAATCGAGCTTAGGAGGCGGGATCGTGGCCCGGAGAACATGATAGGCTGGTGTACGAGTTCGCGGAGAGGTCGGCAGTTGGGGACGCGTGATGATGGCTTGGGATCTACGGGTGCGAGGATCGATTGGATATTGAACTGCCTGGTTGGATTTAGTCGCGGGCTCTCCGGCTGATGCTCTGGATTGGGGAGCCCAGGCGTCAGCCGTCGCTGGATGGAATATGAAGAGTGGCCGGATGCCTCTCCCGCCTTGTCTTCGTGGTCCCCATCTCCAAAGCGATCTGTCCAAGCTCCCGTGATGGCGTGGATTTTGGCTTGGCCAGAGTCGACTGGCCTCGCAAAAGAGGGTGATGGCCAAGCCGCTCGCTAGGTCAAGTCCCAGTTCACCCTGCGCATAACCTAGCTCTGACTCTGGCTCTTGCAGGTCATGGTAGCCACGTCCCATCGCTTGGTTTGGCTTGACGTGTGTAGGGTAGCTAGGCGACGAGGAGGTGTTGGCGAGACGCATGAGTCAGATGCCATTTGCCAGCTGCCAGTGACGCATATAGTTAATCTAACTACCCAGTGCGGCATTCCAGAGGCTCGCAATGAGGTGACGAGTTGGACCTGTCAACACGTAGGCCCGGGACAGGCGAGCATGGCAACCGGTGTTGCCACAAGCCCAGCACACCGAGAGACGAAGCGAAGCGAAAGGTGAACAGAACTGCCATGACGGTGTCACCAAGTAACCGCTCCACAGCATCGCACGCCGGCGACACCATGCGCTGCTCACCACGGAGCACAGCTAGAAGCACAGCTTGATGGCTTCGGCAACCGAAACTCGCCAGCACGCTGGACCAGGCCTCCCCGCGTCCCAGTCGTCGAACAGGCGGTCTATTTAAGGAACACAGATAAGCATGCGACACCCGCGATGATGCGACAGCTTGGCGCCTTGGCATCCAGACAGCAGCGAAACCAGGCCGAGCCAAACAGCCCGCCACCGTTTGCTGCGTATCAGACGCCTGCAGGCACGCATGGCACGACATGCGCCGCAGAGCCGAAACGTGCATTTGGGCGTTGTTTTGACTGGCCGTGTCTTCGGGTTCCGGGGTGCTGGGCGTCTTGTCATTTGCGTTCCTGTCGTCGTGGTGGATGCAGGAACAGGGCTGGTGCGAGAGAAGCTGTCCGAATCCCTGTCAACGTGCCCGGTTTGGCAGCAATAAGGCTGCGTGCTGCTGGTGCTGGAATTTATATGCCCTGGCAGCCCTGGGCTGTAGCCTGTAGCCTGTAGCCTGTGGGCTGTAGGCGCCTAGTGCTCAGCTCGGGCAACTTGCGACGAGAGTCGGCGCATCTACGAGTACAGGGTCCAGGTTGCTCGTCATGGACACACATCCTATTTGTTGCGCCAGAGAAGAAGACGAGAAAAGGAACGAGGAAGAAAAATAAAGTAGATAAATAAAAAGACGCAATTTACAGCCACAGCTCGACATTAAATTATCCCGTAATTGCTCATTTATTATCGGCTGGGAACCGGGCCGTGCGCATCAGAAGAGGAAGAGAGACGTCTACGGGCGTTCCAGACGCCAATCAAGGCGCACAGAATCGTGAAACGCCGTCATCTACCCGGCTGTGATGATGGCACGGAGTGGAGCAGGGCCAACCACCCTGCGAGTGCTAACAATGGGCCCGGCAGCCAGATGCGATGCGATGCTCCCTAGGCTCGTTTGGCTGTTTTGGGTCGGCTGGTTGTCTGGCAAGTGATTAAGTAGTGCCTGTGTGGCCATGAAACCACGGGCTCTGTCTCACTGTTGAATGCTGCGTTGACGATCGCATATCTGCATCTGGCCTGACTGGCAAAGTACCGCGTACTTGCCACGAGTCGTCCCCTTGTTGCTGCTTGTCTTTGCAGCTTGTGGCCGTCTGTCCACACGGCCTGATGGGGACGATCGTCATCAGGGAAGCATACCACGCCGCTTGGTGACACCAATTGGCCAGCCATCTCAATCCTTCCACCCCCGTGTTGTTGTCCAAGCCGGGCTCTCGTCAGCAGTGGCTAGTACGTGATAGGCCCTGTCGCCAACGCGGCTGCGACGGCAATCTTCAGTCTGTCATGACGGGTCAGGAATTCGGGACGGCAAAGTCGGTAGTCGAGCGGCCACTACCAGCTGCGTGCAGCGCACCATCAAATGCCGTCGCTCGTGTTGGGGCGGCCTTCGTAGTGGCGGCCCTGCGGCTCCCTCGAATCATGTCCCTGGCTGCCGCCTCGTGGCTTGGGCCCAAGAGAAAAACACGAACGAACCAGCAGCGCTGCCACTTGGAACCCTCCCGACGCTACGGCGGTTGCGAGGATAAAAATACTCGGCGCTTCATAATCTCCCCACGAAATGACGCCTTTGTCCACCGGGGAACCGCTGCAGGCTCTTCTTGCACGGCGAGCCTTACCCCGTATACCCTTTCCCGCTTCGTATCCTGCTCTCGTGGCAAAGTCTAACTTGCTTGGCACTCGTGATGCTGCCGCCGTTGCGTTCGCCGCCATTGGCAGGGTCGGGCGGAGGCCCGCGAGATGGACTGATGCACCAGATCGTCAGCGCATGCCGACTGCCAGCCGTCCAGGTCCGCCTGTCAACTCTGTGTCGCCTCCTCCTTCGCACATCCCCTCCCCTGTATTTCGCAACGCAGGGTTCGTGACACAGGGTTCGCAACACAGGGCATGTCGGCCATGTTCCACGGTGCTTAGCTGACGGGTTTCCCCGTGGGATGCAACGTGCAATCGTCAAGGAATAGCCCCCTGCGTTCGTTTCATCCTAGCCTTTCAAGTTCCATCTAAAACTGTAGGACGAAAGACAAGACTCGTCTTGTCGACGGCTCACGTCCTGGCCGTCTTGGCCTCTTGCCTCTCTAACACAATACAGGAATATTGTATTGTGTCCATGTGCGCTCCCCCTTTTCTGGTTGCCCCTGGAGCTTCTCAGCATTCCTCGCCCGTTCCATTGTTTTGTTAGTGCTGCATGTCATGGTAGAGGGGGGGCACATGCCTAACGGCGCTACAGTGGAGGCCACTGCAGCGTAGCTTCGTGGGTAGTGTGTGTAGAGGGGCCGTCGTTGCTCCAAACCCACTGCAGAGTGCTGCTTCTAGCGCTTGCCAGCTGCGCTTCTGGTGATGCTGGCCTCCACCCCGTTATCATAACACCGAGATGTACTCGGTAGATATTCATAGATGAGGCAAGCAGGAGGATCGACATCACACTTCCCAACCCAGGCAGTAGACACTGCTCCGTACAGGCCCTTCCACTCGCCACCCCTTATTTCACGCGCTGTGACATGGCAGAGCGTCTGGGTACCCGGTACGCGTTCTGCATCCATCGTGCATCGCTCGTCCCTCGTACAGAGCCATGTTTTAATCTGGCCATCTGCCGCCGTCTGCGACGACCTGTCCTGCGTCCCTCTCTTGCTTCTGCCACAACTTCCTCACCTCGCCTTTACCCAACCTACAAAGCAAGCCGCTCACCTATCCGCGCTCCTTGGACACTTGTGAATACGAATAGCAGAACTCTGTACGAGGTACCAGCTACTGCACCTCTAGCATACAGTTAGCCTCCTGCCGCCCACGTACGCACAAGTACAAGGTACACGTTGGCGTTCCCTTTTTGTTTCGAGTACGATAGATGGGAGATTGGCGTGCGTCATAAGCAACCAAGCCACCCCTGCCCGGCTACGCCTCCACCGAAGACCCATCGCTCGCTCATTACTAGTGCATGGCGTCGTCCACAGACAGGAGCTAGAAAGATAACAAGAATCTGACTTGCTCAGAAGCCAAGCGCTCTGTGGGCTGGTGACGACTGTTTTTCCTTGTCCATACCCTTCAATTGTCCACGGCGGTCGATCTCTTCTTCAACTCCAAACCTTCGCCTACCTCCATGTTCCTACGATAGGTGTCCCTGCGCCGCGACTCTCGTTCTATTCCTTGCTGTCTGTTCCCCCTGGACGCAGCCCTTTCTGTCCCGATCTACGGCCATCGCCTTGACCTCACCTTTGTTCGGTCTCTGCCATTGCAAAGAATCCCACCACTTTCGCTCAGAGCCACTGCGGACGACTACCGGCGCCATGCTCAATTCACGCCGCGCCTTCGTCGCAGCGGCGTTCCTCTTGACAATATTCTTCCTCGTCTCCAAGTCTCACTTTTCAACATCACATTCCTCCACGCGGAGGGCAGAGGGCGCTTCAGCCACGAAGAACGATGCTGCCCACGCTGCCGGGGCTGCGGTTCGCAAGTCGACGTCGACAGATTCAGCCCAAAATCGCCACGTCACCAGCGGGCAAGGCGCCGTGGCCCAGAAGCCCATGGTTGACATGTCCAAGATGTCGACCCACGACAAGCTCGCATACGCGTTCCCCTACGACGTCGAGTCCAAGTTCCCGGCCTACATCTGGCAGACTTGGAAGTACACACCCGCTCAGGGCGAATTCACGTTCCGCGAGCAGGAGGCTTCGTGGTCTATAGAACACCCCGGCTTCACGCACGAGGTCATCACCGACGACGTGGCGGTCAGCGTGCTCCGGCTCTTCTACGCCACGGTCCCCGAGGTGCTCGAGGCCTACGCCGCGCTTCCGCTGCCCGTCCTCAAGGCAGACTTCTTCCGCTACCTGATCCTGTACGCCCGCGGCGGCATCTACTCCGACATTGACACGTACGCCATCAAGAGCGCCCTCGAATGGATCCCGCCCCAGATCCCTCGCGAGACGGTCGGTCTGGTCATTGGCATCGAGGCGGATCCCGACCGCCCTGACTGGGCTGAATGGTACAGCCGCCGCATTCAGTTCTGCCAGTGGACTATCCAGAGCAAGCCGGGCCACCCAGTCCTTCGAGACATCATCCTGCGAATTACAAACTCGACAATGGAGATGAAGCGCGCGGGTAAGCTAGCCAACTTCGCTGGCAACAAAGTCGTCGACTTGACCGGTCCGGCCGTCTGGACCGACACCATCATGGACTACTTCAATGACGAGCGATACTTCAACATGAAAGATAGCAAAGGCAAGATAGACTACCACAACTTCACCGGCATGCAGACGAGCAAGCGGGTAGGCGATGTGGTGGTCCTTCCCATTACCAGCTTCTCGCCTGGTGTCGAGCAGATGGGTGCGAAGGACTATGACGACCCCATGGCCTTTGTCAAGCACGATTTCGAAGGTAAGAATTGGACAGCCCTCGCTCCAGCTGAACGTTCTGCGAGCCACAATGCTAACGTGCACACTATTGCAGGCACATGGAAGCCCGAAAGCGAGCGACATATCGGAGAAGTAAAAGAAGAGGGTGGTCAGGCAGGGAAGTAAAGCTCGACCATAAGATGAACATCACCCGCACCCTAGATTGAGTTCGCGCGAGAGCGAGAGCGACATCTAAACATACTTGCGCTCTTCGAAGCACTTTGTATATTGTCACGATTCTGTTCTCAGGCGGCACATTTCTGTCAGCCTCGCTGGAACTGGCTTCCAATTTTGCTCCACGGGCTTTATTTACTGGGGAGTTTTTTTTCTTTTCTTTTTTGCATGGCCATTCGCTGGCCCTCGGAACGACTGCATTCACCGGATAGAAAGGAGTGGCACCAGACGGCTTTAGACACCATATGTTTTTACTATTGGCTTTGTGTTGTTTTGGAATAGATACCGACGTCTATTTCTGCATCTTTGCTTGTGTTTCTGATCTCGAAACTGGTACCCGCGTTTGTGTTGATCTCGACGCATGGATCCCGGCGTTTCCCTCGACAGCAGCCAGAGGGAGGAAGTACACTCGTTCGTCATGTATGATGTGAGGAGGACAAGGGCTGCCCGAGTGCAAAGTTGGGCGAGACTGACGAAGCGAAACCTGGGCAGCAGCGAGAATACCATGGTTTCGCCAGTATGGATGATCTATTGGACGGACGGCGCACAAATACCCACAGGAGGACAGCGCCGCTTATGCGGTCTACGGGCGTGGAAAATATCAATCAAGAAGCCAAGATGGCTGAACTGTTCAACAACTCGTGTAAAAGAAGTACTGTAGTCAAGTATTTATGACGTGAACTGAGCAGATGCAAATTGATGCATGGCTTTCTTATATGTTTTGAGTCGCCATGGTCACAAAACCGCAGTTTGGCACAGAGATTCCAGCTGGGGCATTCCAAATGAAGAAATAGCATGGGGTATGCAAGTCAGATTTCCAAGCGGGCGGACGCCATGTTTATATCTTGATCTATCATGCAAAGGCGGGCGCCGATGGGGTTGCCAGTGCGGGAGTCCCACCTTCAGCTGAAATGCCGACGCTTGAGCGCGGGTAGGAAGCGAAGGCGGGGGCCGCGGCGCTTTGAGCCGAGATGCTCAACTCTCTCCTCTCTCCTTCTTCCTCTCTCTCTCCCTAGTCTTTGTATCTTCACTTCACCGTTTGCGTATTTTCGGAGGAGGAGAGAAGGGACCCAAGACTATCAGCTCCAGTCCAATTGTCCCCATGCCCTAGTTATTACTGCTCCCTCCATCTCTGGGTCATCATCGTCTTGTTGATGTAACGTGTTGTTGGGCGACAACCTCAACCCGATTGCCCGAGAGACATCGACATCCGCCGTGACCAGCCCCCTTTCTCCAAGATGCTTCCGCGCCTGCAAAATGCGTGCTGCGGTGCCCCCACGGCATCCAGATTGTCCGTGAGCTGGCCGCTGGGAATTCGCAGAACGTGGCGGCTGCAGGGGCGGCGGCGCCACGTGCAGTCGAGGCTCGTGTCGACGGAAGGATTGAGTATTCGGCGTGGACCAGTCGAGGTATGTCTTGGCCATTTTTACATTTTGTAATCTCAGGGCCCCCGTTTCATTGCTGGTGTCTATAAAGCGCTTTGTATCAAGCATTACTGGGGGATAATTCTGGTCGAGAGACTTCACTGTTGTGCCCACTCACCTTGACGATACTCGTGGAGATCTCATAATCGACGCTCACTCTCAAACATGACCCTCGCACGCCTACAAAACATACCTTCTCCATAGCCTTCGTCTTATAGCAATGGAGCCCATAGCTAATACTCACAGCCCCCGCTCCTCACTCAAACCATCCCTCAACACTTCTCTTCCATCGTCTCCCTCCATGGCGACCGCCCCGCCGTCATCACCCGCTCGCCCACGCCGTCTTCCCAAGAGACAACTCTCACCTACCACGCCCTCGACCTGCTCTCCAACCGCCTTGCCTCAGCCCTCTCGTCCCTCGGGGTTCGCAAGGGCTCTCGCTTCGCCGTTTCCCTCGGCAACGGACCAGAGTTCGCGGCCCTCACCTACGCAGCCTTCAAGCTCGGCGCCATCCTCGTGCCCCTGAACCCCAGCTTCAATGCCCAGCAGGTCCAGGCCGCGCTGGGCCATCTAGGCGCCGAGGTCCTCGTCATGGGCGCAGTGACTGATCTGGCATATAAGCCTGGGCAGGGGAGGAGCAACGAGCCTATTCTCAGCGCGGTGGCGGGAGATCTCAAGGCAGGCAGAGTGCAGAGTGAGGCCGTCCCCTCGCTCAAGCACGTCATTGTGGTCGATAATCGGCCAAACCACAAAACTGTCGACTTCAGGGTGGAAGATTGCCGCGCCCTGACACCCTACGATATCCTCCTTGACGGCTCAGACCAGCCCGTCAGGCCAGATACGCCCCTACACTCATCAGACACCATCAACATCCAGTTTACATCCGGCACAACCTCGACGCCCAAGGCCGCCATGCTAACGCACCAGTCCATCCTCAACAACGGCGCCCTCATCGCCGCAAGAATGGGCCTCGACCCCTCAGACCACATCGTCGTGCCGCCTCCGCTGTTCCACTGCTTCGGCTGTATCCTGGGCTACATGGCCACCGCTACCACCGGCGCGGCCATCCTCTTTCCCAGCCCGGCTTTCGACCCCGCTGCCACGCTGCGCATGTGCGTGGACCACGAGGCGACGGGTCTCTACGGCGTAAGCACCATGCTCGTCTCCGTTCTCGAGGCCCTCGACAACGGCGCGGTGGATCGCCCGCCCGCGCACCTGAAAAAGGGCATCGTAGCAGGTAGCAGCGTGCCCGAAGCTCTCATGAGCAAAATCTACGAGCGCCTCGGTCTGTCCGACCTCGTGATCTGCTACGGCATGACGGAAACTAGCCCCGTAAGCTGCATGACCATGCCGTCAGACCCCTTCTCCAAGCGCACCTCCTCGGTCGGCAAGCCCATGCCCCACACGGCCGTCAAGATCGTCGAGGCAGGCGACCGCTCCACCATCGTGCCGCTCAATACGCGCGGGGAGCTCGCTGCGGCGGGATACCTCGTCATGAAGGGCTACTTTGGTGACGAGGCCCGCACCGCAGAGGTTCGCGTTGAGGAATCCGACGGCGAGACCTGGATGTACTCTGGTGACGAGGCCGAAATGGATGCGGACGGCTACGTGCGCATCACTGGCCGTATAAAGGACCTGATCATCCGCGGGGGCGAGAACATCCACCCCCTCGAGGTAGAGAATTGCCTCTTCCAGCTCCG
Source organism: Calcarisporium arbuscula (assembly GCA_009828645.1). Lineage (NCBI taxonomy): Eukaryota > Fungi > Ascomycota > Sordariomycetes > Hypocreales > Calcarisporiaceae > Calcarisporium > Calcarisporium arbuscula. The sequence continues at coordinate 199,951 of WBSA01000024.1, read as the reverse complement.
GGGGGTGAAGGAGGTCAGCGTCGTAGGTGTCGACGACGAGCGCCTAGGCGAGAGCGTAGCCGCGTTTGTCATCCCCCGCGGGGACTGGGCCACCGACGACGGCAGCTTCGCGGGCGGCGGGTCGGCAGAGAACGTCCTCACAAAGCAGAATGTGAAGGACTGGGTCAGGGAGCAGCTATCCAGCCACCTTGTGCCGAAGCATGTCTTCTGGGTGGCGGAGTACCCCAAGACGGCGAGCGGCAAGATCCAGAAGTTCAAGTTGAGGGAGATGGCGAACAAGGCGCTTGGGAAGGCGTAGGTGACGAGGTTGGATATTGGGATTGCATTGGATCTATAGTAGGACAATCTATGCGTAGTTGGATATGGGTTGGACCGCTGTATCACATGGCTAGAACGGAACGGCATTTCTTTTCATCAGCGTTTGCTTGTTCGTAAAGTCAAATATGGCATCGCTGCATCGTAGGCCACAAGTGTTCGTCGGGAAGTTACCATTGCACATAGCATTACAGTTGGCAATTCAGGCAATCGCGCTCAGTGTGACTCAGACCTTGAGTCAATGTATTTTGGATTATCTAGGATTCTCATTCAAGATGGTGCCCGTGAGCTGTTGTTCATTATCATAGGAAGAAAACGCCAGCATCTCTCCCCTTGTGAAATCCACAGAAAAAATGCCACAGCTACCAACACGGCGGGCACAGATAGGACCAGGGAGCAAGGCAAGACAAGCAGATGAACCATGGTTGACATCGTAGCACAGCCAATATTGTCGGAACAGAAAACAACGCCTTCAACGCCTTCAACTCCACCCTAGCTTTGCCAGCAGTATTTAGTCGACCTGCTTTTCGCATCCGATACGCCCCAGCAACTCCTTGCGGTCGCTATGTCCCGGCAGGCTCACGCCGGGACTGGTCGCCTGCTTCCTCATGCCGCTTCTGCGTTTCCAGCTCTCCAGGTCTAGTTCATCAACGCCAACGTCTTCTTCAAGTAATTGCGCCTCCTCGTAGATAAACTCGTCCTTTTCTTCCTCTTCCTCGGCTTCGCCCTCATCGTCACTGCGCGAGTCCTCAGCGCCGTCTCCACGAATTACCTTGATGGCTACGCGGATAACCGTGGTGAACCACACGACTGTAATGGCCTGAAGTAGAAGGAGAGGAACAAGGAACGCCCATTTGACCTTCTCGTCGAAACAAACACGGCCAGTGGATTTCACGAAAGGCTCAAGGAGGTAGCCCCATCCAGGGGGAGGGTCCTCCGGCCCAATGAGTGCGTTGCTTGAGCCACGAAAGCATGACCTCGCTAACACCTCAGGGGCATGGGCGTAGACTGACCAACATATCATGAGGTAAAACACATGCCGGGCAGCGAACCATGAGACCACGAATGCGCCAAACAAAATATCACATGCTGTCGTGAAACCGCAGTACTTTAGACACTTCGCGGTCTAAACGCATAGTCAGTGGTTTTTTTTTACTCTCAAAATGAATCTCAATAACCCCTTCCCCCCTTTAAGGAGCAAGGACTTACAGGGAGAAAGAGGCCGACAACTTCCATGAGCACGAGCATAACGTTACCGACAGAGGTGTGGTGGTAACAGTAACAGGAAGATATGAGTGCCGTGGTAATAATGTGGTGGCTAAACATTTGCCAGTGGTCCTTGCGACGCTCCTCAATGCTGATAACAATGATCTGCTGGAGCCAGAAAGCACATTGTGAAAGGACATATCCTTTCATCAGACTCGTTACTTCGCGGTTCGGCCAGTGGGACCACATCTCCCGCATATTCAAGAAGTAAGGAGACTTGCAATAAATGTACTGAATGCACAGTTAGCTTGTCCCGGCTCGCAACCACGAGAGCGACATACAACACCTATTGGCCAGGATACGCAGTAGTAAATCAACAGCCAAGCCTGCTCGCTGAATCGGGCCAGGTCCTTGCGATTGCCAACTCCTTGGCTCTTAGCAAAAGGTGCCAGGATATATTCCATAGCGCCGGCCCTCAGCCCAGTAAGTAGAACGATGCAAAACGTTATCAGGTAGATGTCGTCGAAACCAAGCCCGTATTGGTCGGTAGTGGGGTTGTGATAGCCGATATTGAAGAACTTGCGGGTGTATACTCTTGCTTTAGGAATGAAGGCGTGGGCTAGGAAAAGAAGAGCCAGGAGATTGAACGACAAACCTAAAGAAATGAGATGACATGATTAGCAACTGAGGTGCATAGCAAACACGAAGTGACTATGAGTTCTTAGGCCCCAAAGTGATGTCTCAAACCACAAATAGCTCCAGCCATCAGGTCAAAGCCTGCGTAGCGAACTTGGAGAGCCTAAGATGCAATTGCGAAACATAAAAGAGACCCAGCCATGGTACAAAGTGCTAGGTACTTACCAACCTGATTCTCGACGAGCCAGCGTGCGAGAGCCCTCCAAGTGCCTTCATCCTTGCGCTTGAGTCGCCTAATGAGCACCATGTTGCTGCCAGCCTTCTGCATGTACAGCGGACCGTTCATGGTTGGATTGCTGGACCTAGATTTGAATTGAGGACGCAGCCGTGCCTTACCGGTGCCGACAGCGGCATTGGAACTCGCAGGTCGACGATTATCATATTCGGTCATAGTTGGTGGGAGCGGCCTGCAGCAGACCTGCGCGAGGTCGCCAGAATTGAGGCAGGTGGTTTGGCGAAACGTACTCTACGTTTCTCTCGCCAAGGTAGTGAAAGGAGAAAAATACTGCCCAATGAGGAAAAGAAGAAGACTGCCAGTCTCAGCGGAGGACTGCGCGATAAGAAGGAAGATGAGGCGGAGGACGAATCGGTGGAGGAGGATGGGGAGGAGAAAGAAGGAGAAGTGACAACACTTCAACAGTTCAAGATCATGGTGGGATGGAGGTGCTTCCTCGTGCTTGTATGGAGCAGTGGGGGTTGGTTGGCAGGGGAGGTACCTATACCAAGTACGTGTATGCTGCTCCAGAGACGAGAAGGCAAAAGATTTACATGGAGCAAGGGGCATTACGATAGGCCAGCCCCAGGACGATTACGACGCGGCGTAGCAGTTGTAGAAACTCTTGTTAATGTAGCTAGCGATACACTTTGTGGGAGTACTCGCAAACATCTACAAAGCATGGTCAGTCTCGCGTTGCGATTAGCCTCACGAATAATTACACAAGGGGCTGGAAAGGAGGGAGGCTGCGGCGCAAGATAGTCTCGAGGACAAAATGTGGTAGTAGAACGTTCAATCGAGGGCGTTGTTGTGATTGGCTGCACGTGTTTCACATTACTAGAAAGAGACGGGTTATAATTATGGACCACACAATTTACTAGGCTCTGGAGACTGTTCCTTCCATCTGGTTTTGTTTTGTTCGTGGTCTTTGAGGCTAAAGGTATAAGTAGTAGCGTCCTGCTGTCAATCACTATCAATCGCTATCAACTCATATCAGCTGCTTGTACTTTGAAGCTGCTCATACCCGAATCCTCCCAACTGCATACCCGATCAGGTACTACGTACTTGAGAATGGATGTCACTGTGCATGCTTGTGGCCCCTCCGCCCCTCACTACTGTAGCTTCCAGCTATGCGCCTGTGCGCAGTTTGAGCAGCGTCCCCAAGTTCATAGAATCAACGCACTGTTAGTGGACGATCGCACCCGCCAAGGGTACGAGGCGAACGCCCCGCAACAAGGCCGCTTTAGTAGCAGGCGGTGAGCGAAACCACCAGTGCCACAACCAGGCGACGTGGGGAACTGATGCCGTGCTTGCAGGCAAGTGGAGATGAATCTATCTTGGGTGGTGAAGGGCCTAGAGCGCTTGGTGGCTGAAGTTGTAGCCAGTGCGTATGGCCAGCCTCTAGGGTCATCCAGGCTGGGCAGTGAGTTGTAAGGAAACCTGTGATAAGCTACCCCAGATACCAGCTGCACCTTGATAGCTGCGCCATATTCAACAAATACCTTCTAGTGTTCAATGAGCAGATGCTGCCTCTCACTATCTCTCTCACTATTGACATCGCACTCCATATCCAAGTCTAACAAAGTGTGTTATGACAGTTTCCGTCCTGTGATTACCGTACATTCCCATCTAATACACCTGGGGGCCTGACTACGAGATGCGTCAATTGGATTTGCCAGCTTGTAGCTATCGAACCGGGGTGCTAGTAATATAGACATGTCGTCGACCCGCCGGGAGATGTAAAACGGCTATAGTTTTGGGACGGAGGGGTGAGTTGACTAGTGGTGTACATACATTTGCATGAATTTTAAATAGAATGAATGCAAACATTGAGTAACATAGACAAGACGAGAGGAACTTACATGAATTCAAATTTAAACACTTCATCTGTAATCCTGCATTCCTGCAGCTACCACAAAAAATCAGAGTCCCGCCTACCCTGTGGCGTGACAAAATCAGGCACCCGTGAAGGTCTCTGCACAGCCACACCCAGTACGCCACTCAAGCTCCTGTCCAGCAGTTCTGATTCACCAGTCAGCGTCAGTCCCTTCCCCACATGACCGACCTAGACGGACCAGCTATCCGTGTTCGTCATCTACCCATCAACCTCATCCTTCTTTCGCTTCTTCCATCACCTCGAACCATACCATCATCGCGACCTCTCTCGTCGAACAACAGGCCCCCAACACTAGCGGGAAATAAAACAGATATATAAAGAGATAGGGCTGCAAACCCCAGGAACACGCTCGAAGCCATGTCCTCCACCAAGTACCAACCCGCCCCGCAGAACGACCCCGATACCGAATACACCCAGGCTCCCCCGGCCTACGGCTCTTCTTCTCGCGACGATGAGGCTGCTGCTTCTGCGGGCATCTTTGGCGCGCCGAGGAGCAGCGAGGACAATCTCCCCGATGACTTCAAGGTAAGTCTGGTTCTCCCCTACATGCGGGATATGGAATACTGAACTGGACGCTGATATGTTCTCTTCGATGTAGTTTGGAGGATCCGTAGCTGAAGCCACCGTCGACATCCGCAACCAGTTCATCCGAAAGGTGTACACTATTCTTACCGTTCAGCTCCTCGCTACTGCTGGTGTCAGCTCCATCTCCTTCTTCAATGATTCTTACAAGTCATGGATCCAAAGCCATCCCGCTGTCGTCTGGGTCTCGGTAAGTCTGCATCACCTGGCGGATTCCTCCTTGGATGCGACAACGGATTATCAAATGCTAACAAATTCATCTAGCTCATCGGCGCCATCGTCTTCTTAGGCCTCACATACTGGAAGCGAAAGTCCTACCCGACCAACCTCCTCTTCCTGTCCCTCTTCACCCTCACCGAAGCGTACTCCATCTCTGTCATCGTATCCTTCTACAAGACGTCTATAGTGCTCAACGCCGTTGTCCTCACCGCTGCCATCTTCGTCTTCCTCACCCTATTCGCCTGCCAGACCAAATATGACTTCACCTCATGGGCCCCCTATCTTTTCGGTGCTCTCTGGGGACTCGTCATTTTCAGCTTCATGGCCATGTTCTTCCCCTACAGCTCCACCGGCGAGCTCATCTACGGCGGCGTCGCGGCTCTCTTGTTCAGCGCCTACATCCTCGTCGATACTCAGATGATCATGCGTAAGCACCATGTCGAGGAGGAGATTGCCGCTGCCATCAGCTTGTATCTCGATATCATCAACCTGTTCCTTGCGATTCTTCGTATTCTGAACAGCCAGTCTAACAACTAAGCTACGAAGGCAGGACAAGGTTGATGCAGGCAGGGAAGAACGGAATATTGTGATGATAATGGGACCCGGACATTGGAACATGTTATTAGAACGAATGGGTGTATACGGATGGACCTAATTGCCGCGAACTGACTTTGTGGCCTGCTCTCCTGCCCTCCCTTATCCCTTGTGGCTTATGGGACGAGCCAAGACTCGGCCAAGACTCGGCGTGCCAGAAAGGTATACGGACATGTGCGTAGTGTTGCAGTGGTGGAGTGACGCGGGCTTCATTCTTAGGCAGTTTCCAGGGTTTTAAGCGTATTTATTATGTTATTCTTCATCTAATCACTCCCTACTCATTTCGTGAATCGCTTGCTGTAGACGGCCCACCGTTTTCGACAGACTTGCAGTGTGATGAGTATAGTACTCAGGCGAAGAAGGCAGCATCAATAGATTGAGTATTACATACGAATTAAAAAGAAAGGGAGCTTGAATAACTAGTAACTGCGCGCTAGGCTAATGGCAAGACACATAGCCACAACCCATGTAGCGAGACGATGCTGCTTTGAGATAGGACATAAGCTCCTCCAAACCCTATACATTCGTCTTCACTATTGCATGGGGGCATATTACTGAAAAATAATTGTGTACTGAGAACCGAGAACATGTCACCCTCTCTCTCCCCATTAAGACACCAACCCAATCAAATGTTAGTCTCTGACGATACCCTTCTTTTCAGCTTCTACCATCATCTGAATCATAGACAGCTTCTTTTGTAACAGCATGAGGATTAGGAAAAATAAAAATTGAACTCGATTTTGCTGCAACCGGAAGGTATTCTGATCTTCTTGCTCTTCGTTCGAGAAAAAGAAACCAACGCCGGCAGCGATAAATAAACCAACGTCGCGCTGTTTACGATATCGTAGAAACACTCGGTGTAGAATTGCGTGGACTCTACTCCTCGTGATCGCCATTGGCCTCAGCCGCAGGCGTCGACAGGGCAGCCGTCTCCCTCTGCATGCGCGCCTCGATCTCGCGGAGCTGCGACTCGCGGGCCAAGAGCTCCTGTCGCTTCTCGTTGATTTCTCGCTGAACCTTGAGTTCGATCTCGCGCAACTTCTCCTCCTCTCGTCGGAGCTGCTCTTCCTTGAGACGAACAGACTGTGAGGCCAAGTCCTCGGGGTTCATGGAGCTGTCGAGGCTGTTTGGTGGTTAGCAGGCGGGAATGTGAGGTTGATATAAAGGGACATGTGCTACGTACGCTGAGCCACCATCCACGCTCTTGGAAAGCTTCTCGGTACGATAGTTCTCGTACAGGAAGTCGTGGGTGATTTCCTTCAGATCAGCCAGATGGCTATGAAGAAGAGCCGATCGAATGGCCAAGAAATCAGAGTGACGCGGGTTGTCAACCTCAACGACTCCCCATGGGTATTGGCGGGCGCGCACCTTGCGGCCACCGATGTCAAGAGTGTCCTCGGATCCGACGATGGCGAACGGCATGAGCCCTCTCAGCTCAGCGTTCTCTTCGACGGTATCTTCATCATCCTCCTCGATATCGTAGGGGAAGTTGTAGACCGGGATTCTGTAGTGCTCGATATCCTCCATGACCAGCTTCTTGGATTCGGCAAGCTCAGCAGGAGTGAGGGAGTCGGCTCGGCCGATAACGGGAATGACGTTGACGCGGGGCGCAAGACGCTTCATGAGTTCAATATCAAGCTCTCGGAGGCTGCACAAAACTGTTAGAAGTTGACACCGCGCAAGCATATGCTCAAGGGTGCAGGAACGTACCCGTGGCCTGTAGGGGTGATGAAGTAAAGCATGGCATGGACTCGGTTATCCCTGAAACGTGGGTTACGCTTGATACGGGACTCCTCCGCCAAGATATCATCGTATTGTCGCTCGAGGTATCCGACAATTTCTGAAAAGCTGTTTTTGGTCCGGTCAGCAAGGGCAATGTCGCTGCGTTTGATGTCCATCGTGGCTTACCTGGCCTCGTTGTCAATCTGATCACCAAATCCGGGGGTATCAACAATGGTCAGGGAAATACGGGTGCCTTCCTCGTCGAGCTCTAGTTCTGATGCAATTGCGTGAGTATACCTCGATGTGATGTATTATTGCAATAGAATTCGGGGTCAAGTTACGTACCGACTGTGATGGGCTTAATCTTCACACCGTCCTCAACGTGAGCATCAGCGGCGTCGTCAGCATCCTTATGCTGGAGGACGTCTTTGCCGCACAGGGTGTTGACGAAAGTGGTGCGGCCTATTCGCAGCATGTGAGCATTACAGAAACCTAAGATAGCAGCTTGCTGCGACCATTGGGACACTTGAAAGTCCGGGGAAAGAAGCGTGACGTACCAGTTCCAGAAGCACCACAGACCATCAAGCAGAACTGAATACCCTTCTTGACATTCTTCTTCCGGCGAATCATCTTTTGCTACCGAAAAGAGAGGGTTAGCACCTCTTCAATGACATACGCACACAATGACGAAGTCATCGAGCTGAAGGAGGGCGGTCAACTGGGACGACGTGTCGAGTCCATCAGGTTCGGTCTGGGAGGGGGCAGATTGGCACAGCACGTACGGTTGAGGACATGTTTGCGACGTGTGGGCGGAAATTGCTAGAGAGAGAGTCGGCGGAGAGAAGAGGACGAGGAAGTTCAGTGGCAGATTGATGCAGCGCGGGGAGAATCAACCGGACGCAGAACAGTAGATTTGGTACGAGAAGCGGTGCTCTGATGAAGTTTTGGAGACGGGGATAAATGGCAGGAGTAGAAGTAGGGGCCGTGCCCGTGGTAATTACTAGTGGTGGTGCTGGTCACTAGACTGGCGATTGGGGAGGTAGTTGGTGCGTTGGGGGGTAACAAGGGGGTAGAGGGACGTTAAAAGGGGAACCAGTCCAAACACTGCTGCTCTGTGCTGGTATGTACGTACCACCAAGTATGGAAAGGGGCGGAATAAAATAAGCCACTATTGCCATGCGTTGACAAGCCTGGCTTGTTGAGCGGCTTATTTCTCACCCCAGCGGAGAGTACGCGCCTGCTCAAGTTACTATCCCAGTCGTTAACTCTTGAATTGAATGGGTCCAGAAAAAAAAGGGTGCATGGCCAGGCGCTGTTAAATTTGCGCTTGGACCACCCGCTAGTCTCCGGCAGCCTATCAGTTTAGCAAGGCAAGTAAAATGGGCAATGACAGCCTGGAGATTCAAGCTCTGTCTCCTTCCTTGTGTGAGCTTGCAAGAGAAGAACAAAAGCAAGTAAGTACGTCGTACGGGACAATTACCACGTACCAATACCTCCTTAATGTGTCATCTGATGTACTCTGTCCTGTCTTCATCTCCATTTCCGGTACTCAATCTGATGAAAACGAACCGCGGCGCACATAATAGTTGAGATTCCTAGGACTTGCAGGTAATAAAGGATGCGACCAGACCAAAGTATTAACATACCTGGCCACGTAGGGTAACCATTTTGTCATCCACGTCTCTCCTGAGACCTGTAATAACTACGTTGTGTTGGCTGCCAAATGACAGAAGAAAGTTATTGACAGTCTCTATAGCCGTCGAACCACAAAGGTACCCGATACCATGTTTTAAGTACTTTGAACAGGTAGGTAAGCACGGAGCGTATGAGCGCAATTGACTTCTACCCAGCTCTTTTCCAGACACCTTCTTCCTCGACTATTCCCTCCTCAACTCTGGAATTCGCAAAGCCACATCATGCCATATGCATCCGCACATCTACATTTGCATGTGCCAGACTGGTGAGGTGTTTTTGAACCCTTAGCATTTGAAGTGATTTTGACAGCCGGATTCACATGATGTCGTTGTGGTCTAGCATGTTTTGCCTCTCGCTACCAGCTGACTTGTCCTCAGCAGCCATTCGTGAGTCTATCTGATAGGATGCATTGCTTGAGCTTTTAGCAAAGGCAACATAGAATTTGAGGAGTCCTAAATGATTGCTGGCTGTGTGAAAAGCCAAGTTGATGCACTTATAGGTACGTTGACGGATAAAACTGCCCGAGTACACCGAATGACCTCCTGGGTGTTATGAATCTGCACCATCTGCGAGCCACGAGTACTCTGCATGTAATGCCTTTTTTGCTATACAGAATGTGGAATCAAAGGTTGGGCGGACATATCCCACGCCAAGTGATGAAATGCTACTAGTACAAAACGTGATTATATCCAACGTCAAAGAATTGATGGTACCGTCAGTCAAGCAACCATGGCGCACAAAGGACCAATAAATTTGATGTGTCCTCTCACCAATTAGAGTCTTCGTATGTTGCACTGCGCTCGACATACGATCGTATTCCAGGACTGTCGAAATATCTTGCTAGGATGGGCAAGAACCCGCCACGCTCTCACCCACACAGCTGCCCTACAATGCAACATTGACTGAGCGAGCTAAGGTCCGTCTGGTCCTAATATTCAGCGTTGAGCCTGTTTGTCGTGGAATCAAGGCGAATGGTAGACTAGATGGCCTACGTTGCGGCTATAATGTCGACGAGGATAAACATTGATGTCGGCGTTTACCGAAGTTATGCAGGAGCCACTCGATGAGACAGGTAGTCTCGATAATATTGAAATGATTTCTAGTACTGGCTGTGCATTTTATCATGATCATAACTAGAAGTCTTCAAAAAGGCTCATGCCGGACCAGCTTTTATTAGGCATCAAGAACTATCCCCAACAGTTGCCTGCAGGCATGACATGGCAATGTAAGCTGTAACTTGAAGCCCTCCGGCATTGATTTCTGCAATACACCCCTCAAATCTCATCTTTTGCCATTGTATTTGGGAAGTTTTTTATTGGAGCCCTATAGCTAGTCACGGGACCTTGCGAATCGCCAGCCGTCTGGAACTGTGGAAGAGGTAGGTGTCGGTCGAACCAGTCCGCCATGGACTTCTATAGCAGACCCATGTGATTTTTGGGAAATAGCTGGGTATGGTGCATTTCCCGGTCAAGTAGCCTAGGGTTTCCGATGACTGTTGGGGAAACCTGGCTTGTCTTGGGATACAGCAATGTGGAAGACAGGGTGGAACGTATCACTGGCGGGACCTAGGTACTTTATGCGACTGTCAACGAATTCTGAAAGGAGAGGGAGTCTTTGATTTGGTATACTTCGACAGCGTCGTGACCGGACTGTGTGACGAGATATAAGTTTGAGCCAAAGTCAGAGACAGAAAATGGTTCTTTGGTATCATCAAAGTATTTAGTATTGGTTAGACGAGGAATGTCGGCCAGAGGGAAAAAATCAATCGTATTTTGAGAAATTATTGTCTTGGTTATAACCAAGAGGACATGCGAGTTGTGGAATGGAAAAGGGGAACATGGCCTGAAGAGAAGAAATTGACCTAAAATTGTATGTTTGGTGGGTAGTAGTGACACGAGAAATCAATTACGACCTGCTTGGGGTCCAGCACGGAAGCTCATTTTCCTCGATTGGGTGAAGCAAAGGGTAAATTGTTGATAAGTGATGAACCTTTAATTATAAATGATAGGACACAGAACGCGCTCTATTACATGTACGTAATATATATATATATATATATATATTTATTTATAGAAGCACATCTGCTTAGTCCTAGTTATCGTTGGAGAAATTAAGCTTATTACACCCTCACTTTACGTGCCTAATGGTGCTAATTGTAGACTGCTACAACCTCCGGCCTCCAAGGCAACCGCAATGACGATGAGGGAACGAACAAATATATTTGCCTCTAGAAGTATCTGTGATAGAGACTCTAGGGGCGGTATCGGATTACTGATTAGTGAAGTGTGGCCTGACATGCTGCCTCGGATTGAGAGTAGAGGAGTAGCATTCACGGGACCTGTTGAACACTATCTACAGTATTTCTTTGGCTGTCGAGGAATAGAATTATATACATAGTATTAGTAAAGCCTGATAATACTTATGCATCTATGTGTGCTCGATTTGCTTCGGCATAGAGCCACAGGCGGCTGGCGACCACCCAAGTGCCTCTCGTATTTGGCAACGTACCATGTCGACATATCTATTGCCCCTGGTGTCGACATGAGCGACGGCTTGTTATCTTCAGCATGTACTCATCAACTGCCGGTAAATATCGGTTCCGATACTGATCTGCGTCCACGGGGAGTATTGCTATATAGGCTGTCTCTATTCACTGAATTTCGTAACCCACCTCAAGAGAAAGTTGCTATTGTTCGCCCTCTAGTCTACTCCATGGCATGGTAACTTAAGCACGCCAACTTGATTATCGTATATGCATCCCGAAGGGATCATAGCAAAAGAGATGCAACAATTCTATGGAATGTCCCGCCAATCCTTTAAATATGTGCGAGACGGGGGAGAATAGATGAGTGTATCTAAAGCACGAGGGCGTGTTAATGAATCAAAGACTTCTCAAATATAGCTCCAATTTGGCGCAATCCATCTCTATGTGTGTCGTACCCCAGCCTTTGCATTATCAAACCCTTCTTCGAAATGACCAACTTGCATGAATAGGACGAATGATGAGGAACTAGTGATAATGAACCTACTCGCTATGCCGTATCATGTCTCGATATTCATAGAAATTTCATAGAAATTCCCCCCTCCCTCCATTCCACACTCCAATAGCTGACTACAATAGCACCATCTAGAGGCACCATTCTAATAACAGGCAGGCTATGGCGGTATCATCTTCAACATCCTCTCAACACTCGATTTTGCTCTGTACCATGACATATACACAGTCCGCAACACCTCATCCGCCCCAGTGCCCCGAGCTCCACTCAAGGACAGACGTCGAGCGATGACCGACTCGCCGCTACGTTTGAGGCTGGACCGAGGCTCAGGGGCTGGTATCTGAACGGGACGCATCTGCAGCATGTCGTTGCGGGGGCGGCTGATGTTAGGACGGGGCAATGGTTTGGAGGGACACTGAGATATGCCAAGTTGACAGAGCAGTATACATTGCTTGCCAATTGGGCGTACTGCTGGAGATCACGCGATGGAGGGACTTACGTAGAAGCCAGCCATCTTAACGACCTGACGGTAAACATGATTGCATGTTCGAGTTTGATTTCGTTGCCTTATGGACTGACTATAATGAAAATGTTACTGGCGCCGGTTTAATGCATTCTTGACTTGTGGCGACTCCCGGGTTCGTCTCTCGCGTTGCTTGTCCGACGGACACATTCCAAAATGACCTGGTGATGCATACGCCCGTTCGACGCCCAGGAACCACAGGGCAGTAGCAGAGGCCCAGATCATGGATGTGCAGTTGTTGAACCATGCACTGGCTATGACGGGACGTGTTGCTCCACTTGGAGGTGAGTTCTTCCGAGACAATAGACGTTTATCCCCATGTCTCGAAGGCAGGCTATTGTAACAGCCAGCGAATGCACAGCCGTCTGGATAATGGAGCGACGAAGCCACAAAGCTTTCCTTTCAACAGATCTGTCGGTTCGGCATGTGTCTATTGGTGTTTCCGCAGGTGCCACCATTGACGCAGCAATTCTTGCCATCCTTTGCGGCTGGTTGCTGATGCGGAGAGCAGGCGATTGAATGCAGGTATTTTGTTTGTTGATATCGGCGACTGCAAGACGAGTCTAGTGGGATACGGCCTTGGAAAGGAATGATGGAGTTGATGTGTTCAATTCCCGCCACTGGAGGCTCTCCTTTGTGGAGCAATGCAAGCAACACAATGGATCTGCCGAAGCCAGTAAATACAGCATACAGCTAGGGACGTCGTCAACTACTAGCGTGTGCCTGTAGCCCGTGGTTACCTCGAGATTAGAGCTACAGGTGTCGACTACTAGCAATTTGGCACCCGTGCCGTAGCCTACCCAGAGCGAGTTTCAGAAAAAGGGCTCTCCAACACTTGCCCTGATGTGGTGCGCAGATTTGTCAACAAATCGGTCCATCTTCTTATTTTCTGCTGTCGCTCCTTGAGAGCCGCTTCAACGTGGCGTATATATGGACTGTGGGCATGATCAGCTTGGCATCTGCCACCCAACTTCACGATAGCTGACCAAGACCCGAGGTACCAAGTCACCCACTGGCCGTAGCAGAGCTGTCATCCAGCTGCCTACTCACCTTGGCTTAGCTTCTACTGACGCAGGCAGCCCAGGCATTCACTCATTCATCCATCCATCGATGCAACAACCACAGGAGAGAGCAGCATCCTGGAATAACGTGCTTTAACCATGCTCACCGGTGCACTCGCACCAGAGGAAGACCTGACCACCTACGCCCCTTCCGCAACCCGAAGCTCTCTGTAGCGTGTGATGCTCCTGAGCCTCGCACCAGCTCTACGGACTGGTCTTCTACTCACCTCGCCCCCGGCTCCTCCTCTCTGAGCATCGCCATCCACGATGAACGTGCGACCGCCAATAGAGTCATCGAACCCGACTTTAGTTCTTTCCGTGTCCTTCAACAGCGACTCGAGCTGTTTTTCGGTCGGTCTCGAGTCCGGTATATGTAGTAAGTGTTTGTTGGTTCTGCCTCTTTTAGCTGAAGCACGCACCCCGCTGACCCCCCTTCGCTCAATGCAGTATTCCATACAAAGTCATGCCTGCTCAAGGCATCCAGGGGTGAGCCCATCGCCGGGAACAGCCAAAGTCTGGCGTACGTTAACTAATATGGAGTGCAGATTTCAACGCCGGTGTTGGTCTTGTTCGGATGATGGGCACGACCAACTACCTCGCCCTCGTCGGAGGCGGCAAATCACCCAAGTTCGCCACAAACAAGGTCCGTCCCCGCAAGTCCAAACCTTTCAGAACATACGCTCTATGCTAACCAATCTCAGGCAATCCTGTGGGATGACATGAAGGGCAAAGTCGCCCTGGAGATCTCCGCCCTCAGCTCTATCAGAGGCGTCCATCTCGGAAGAGAACGAATAGCAGTCGTCCTCCTAAACAGCGTCCGCGTCTACTCATTTTCCAAGCCACCAGACCTTCTCCATGTCTACGAAACTTCAGACAACGTCCTAGGTCTATGCTGTCTCTCAGAAAAGATGCTTGCCTTTCCTGGCCGCACTGTCGGCCAGATTCAGCTCGTGGATCTAGCCACGGGCAATGTGAGCATTATACCTGCCCACTCATCGCCCCTCCGGGCAATCCAACTGAGTCCCGACGGAGCGCTTTTGGCGAGCGCCAGTCAGACCGGGACGTTGATACGAGTCTACTCTACGTCAAACTGCGCTCGTGTGGCCGAACTTCGTCGTGGCATCGACCCAGCCACCATTTTCTCTCTCGCATTCTCCCCGTCCGGCAATATGCTCGCCTGTACCTCGGACAAGTCCACCCTCCATGTCTTCGACGTCTACCATCCCCAACGGTCATCTGTTCAGCGCAGTCAACATCTCGGCAACCCCAGCGCCGATGCCGATACGGGCAAGTGGGGCATCCTCAGCAAGATCCCTCTGATGCCTCGCGTCTTCTCCGACGCTTATTCCTTTACGTCGGCTCCGTTTGAGGCTGGTGACGAGACTCTCATTGGCGGCATCGATTTCTCCGAGGGCACAACGTTGACGAATTCGCGCCCACCGAAGGGGGTTATCGGTTGGATAGACGAACACAGTTTGGCCGTTGTTGGGGCAGGCCGGGATGCCCGCTGGGAGAAGTTTGTACTCGTGGAGGGCGACGACGGTAGACGACACTGCGTGCGGGAGGGTTGGAAGCGATATCTTGGAAATACATAGCCATGGCGAAAGAGGGACAGGGCAGTGATTTGAATGTTTGGTAGGCGTTCTGGGCGATGTTTACGAGGGCGGCGACGACGATATGAGGTTCTGGACATGGCCAACTTGTTGTTTCACTTATTTTTAGCTATTGGTTCTATTTATATAGCTAATCTTTACGACCGCCAGGCGATCGACTCCTACTTGAGCGTCGCGGCCGTCTCCTGTGATCATCATCATCTCTACGCGTGCTGTGACGCTCTCTCGAGTCGTCCCGCTGATCACGTCGACGTTCTCTATCTCTGCCTGTATGTCGTTCTCGATCGTCGTCGCTGCCTCTCCGCCTCTCAGGATCCCGCGAGCTGTCTCTGTGTCTGTGTCTTCGAGAGTCTCGGTCTCTATGTCGCCGTTCCTTATCCTCTGGCGTGTCGTCTCGACGTGACCTCCTTGGTCGGTCTTCTTTTTCTCCTCTCGATCTGTGATGATGATGCTCTCTATGCCGATGTTTCTTCGCCTTCTTCTCCTTCTCTCCTCTCCTCCTAGCCTCGTCAACCTCCTTCTTCTTCTCTTCGATGAGGAATCCCTTCATCGGGTCGTCGTCATCGTGTTCTCGCATGAGCTTCGCTAGCTCAATCTCCTCTGATAGCATCGGCCGCGCCATCTCCTCCTCTTCGCTGCTCTCGTCCTCAGACGGCGGATTGCCTTCCCTTCTCCTTATGTCCTCCCATCCGACTTTGAACTCGTCTTGATCTTCATCATCCCTAGCCTGGTAACGCGCGTGGTCCACTCGAATCATCCTGCCGCTTATGTCGGCGCCGCCGAGGTTGTCCACAGCCAAGTCTGTGCTGCGTTGATCCTCGTACTTGAGCCAGCCGAAGCCCTTGGACTTGCCGGTCTCCTTGTCGCGAACGAGTTTGAGGAATACTGGCTCGCCAAACTGTGAGAAGATTGTTATGACATCGCCTTCGGAGAGTTCGTATGGGAGGCCACCGAAGTATACGTAGGCTGTGTCACGGTAGTCTACGTGCCAGGAGGCATTCGGTGAGCTGCGAGATTGTCAGCGCAAACAGGAATGGAGGGATTGCGGCGCGCGAGTTCGCATGGGCTCGCGGTACTCACATCCCATTCTCAATCTCCTTTTGATTGAGGGCTTGTATTGCCCGTATTTGATTCATAATGTTGAGCCGCCTCTATGCGTCGTGCCAGAGGGATCGTTGACAAGTTGCTGCCCTTGCGTCTGTCGCGAGCTGCTGAGCGCTGACTTCAATTGGGTGAAAATTTCAGACAAATTCCGGATAGTTTCCAACACAATTATATTTCAATCGCAAACTAAATGGAAGGACTCGATTGTTCGTGCAAGCCGAAAGCGAAAGTTAGCGATTATTCGTATGGGACCTACAGATGTACTTTTGCTTCCTAAAGCTCAAATGATAAGATAAGGTCCAGTCCCCAGAAAGCCCACTAACGTTTCACTGACCAGTCACGTGTGTGGACGGCATTGGCAGGTCGCCTCAAGCACGGGCCATGTATGTACAGTGGTACAGCTTGGTAGGTGCAGGTAGTTAGGCTGTTGTAGCCATACGCGCGCGTGTTTCATGAATTACCGTTTCGTAGTTACCCTCTGGTCCTTACCTATAAATTTATGAGCATGGGGATTGGGTTAAAAGCTGACTCCCCAACATATTAGCCCTCTTCAGACATCCCGTATCACTCTTGTTACTATTTCAGAAGCATCATGATCTTGCGGTATTCGTTACTCTACCTTCAACCAGCATCTTGAGTACGAACCAACTCTATTCGACCCCTTTAACGAACAACGCGTTTGCGATCCTATATCTACATCGTCCATGATCTAATCAACGCACAACCTGGCAGTCTTGTTGGAAAGATTCCGAGCTGCGGACGAGGACATCTTGTCCATGGCTAGCAAAACAGAGAGAGCCTCGACCTATACGGCTCGGTCTGGCGAGTCGGACGGCCGCAATGGCGACGCTAAGAAGAATCTGTGGCAGTCAATGCTAGAATCTGTCGCCAGCGGCAAACGGCTCCCAGAGAAGAATCTTATAGTTTTGGGTAAGGAGAAAGCAAGCTGGGAATGAAGGCGATGAAGTAGTGCTGACCCTGGGTTAGGAGGTACCCCTGAATCGCAGCGAGAGTTTCTAGAGTCGTTATCGAACTCCGAGTCGAAGCGCAATGTTGATCGCCAAAGGATGCCACCAGTCGCGAACAACTTTGCTCTGGGCTACACCTACTATGATGTCCTAGATGCGGATCAAGATGGTTCGTGTACCTCGGCTGTTGAGGACCTGAGCTTGTGCTAATCTAACCAGACACCCTTGCCCGTGTATCACTCTACCTTCTCTCTCAAACCTCAAGCGAGTTCGCCTCACTCGTAGCGCCACTGCTCAACCCCGAAACGGTTCCCAACACGGCTCTTGTCATACTACTAGACTGGTCACAACCGCACCTATGGCTTCGTCAAATATGGAACTGGGTACAGGTGTTCGAAGAGGTTATGGGTCAAATTAGCCCTGACGCTCGAAGTGAGATGGAAGAAATGATGACTTCTTGGAAATATCGAGGACGGGGAGGGGCATCTACAAATCTAGACGGAACACCATCAGCAACGGCCACAAGTGATGGTGATGGCTCCCTGCCTCTAGGGCCGGGAGAATGGACGGAGCCTCTAGGTCTGCCACTTTGTGTGGTTTGCCAAAATGTGAGTCTTGGTATGAAGAGCGAGCGAGTGGCTCCCCATTGACAAGATGACAGGCGCAAAAGATGGAGTTCCTCGAGAAGAACAAAAGCTGGAAAGAGCCGGATTTTGACACAGTGCTGCAATATCTCCGAACTGTGCTTTTGCGACGTAAGACACCGGTGCTATTCGCTATATTCACATAACTAACCTTTGCAGATGGCGCATCTCTTATTTATACGTCCCAAAATACCTCCTCACAACTCCCGACTCTCATCCACTCAACCCTTGGCATCACTTCTCTCCTAAAGCGACAGCCTCTGAAGAATAACGTCATTGAACGAGACAAGATTGTTGTGCCTCCAAACTGGGACTCTTGGGGGAAGATCCGAGTGCTGGGTGGCTCGTTCGATGCGGAACAAATTTCGAAAGGGTGGGAGGAGGATCTGAAGACACCACTCGACTCGGAGCCGCAGCAGACGAATGATGCTGAACAGGATCAGACGGAGACATTCGAGAGCAGCCGAACACCTAGACCTGGTACTGCCGTCACGCAATATGAGGAATGGTGTCGCGACCCGAACAGCGGAGGACTGTCAGTTGTCGAAAGCGCCATGACCGATGAAACAATTGTGGGTGTGGAGAGCGAAGACACACAAGAATTTTTCGAGCGGCAGCAGAAAATTCTAGAGGCCTTCAAGGCCAAAGCACCGGATAAGTCCACAGACAACTCTATTTCAACTGCTGCGCGCAGGTTGGACTTGGGAGATGAAAAGAGCGTCAACGAGCACATTGGCCCTGTGCAGTTCAACATGGGTGGTATCCAAGTCGATGCCGACGACATGCTGCAACGGCTTAAGGTAAGAAAAACCCATGGGTGTGATTCACATATCATTTTATGATAAGGCTTGCTGACTTGGAGTTGTCTTTCAGGATCGCAACGCACATGTAGCCTCTCCACAAGATGCCACCACGCCGGAAGAAGAGAACCCAGCAGGCAATATGGCCAAGGACTTCGATAATGAGCAACTGCAGAGCTTCTTCAGTGGCTTGATGAACAGGACGACCGGTGCTACAGAAAGCCCACGGTAAATAGTGGTCATCATATGGACGTTGGCTGTTGTGTCGACGCTGGGGGAATATTTAACCCTCCGTGCTGTATAGTGCAGGGGATGGATGACTGAGAGCGGACACAGAAAACTGTTCTTGACGAGGGGTGGGGGTTACGAAGAATAAATACTAAGGGGTGGTGAGCGTATGTATAATATATACCCCTGATGATCAAGAGCCTTCACCATTTTGCGCGCTTTCCTCATATTATAAATGCGTTGAGCATGCGCGGGAAGAATCCTTGATCTGGCTGTGACGGCGTGAAATGGGCTTGAAGAAGTTTCTCTTCCCACAGTACGAGGGCCGACCCAGCCAAAAAAAAATGTAGATTAATAGTACCTAGCCGTCAAAATGACCAAAACTATAGCCTCCAATAGCGTCCCCAACATGGCATTCCCTGCTCACGCCTCCACTCTCCAAGTTTTGTACTACACACTCCTTTTTATCCAAAGTGTTCTCTATCCAGAACCTTGCTACATGTTCAACGCCAGCTTCCCCACCTACGCCTTCGTCCTTCGACTCTTGTACTGTACCTCTATTGGTGTGCCAGCCACGCCCAATCGAGCCGTCACCACACCGCCCAGCAGACCAGGGAATAACCAGGGGTGCTGGAGTATCTCGGCTTCAAAGGCATTGATGGAGGCGCGGGCTGCGGATGTAAACTTCTCGTCGTCGAGGAGGGCGCCGAGACGATACAAGTTGGACACAGAGGCGGCGTTGGCGGAGGGGAGGGAGGTGTCCATTCCTTCTTTGAGGCGGAGGATAGTG
This sequence comes from Calcarisporium arbuscula, assembly GCA_009828645.1. Lineage (NCBI taxonomy): Eukaryota > Fungi > Ascomycota > Sordariomycetes > Hypocreales > Calcarisporiaceae > Calcarisporium > Calcarisporium arbuscula. The sequence goes on along the minus strand of WBSA01000024.1, from coordinate 180,084 downwards.
TGCGGCGAGGAGGATGTCGTGGAGAAGAAGGCACCGGCCTCATCGTAAAAGAGTGAGATTTGGTTTTCTGCGCAGAGTCAGTGTTGTTGTTCCCAAAAAAAAAAAAAAAAAAAAAGAGAGAAAGAAAGAAAAGGCAATGGCTCTCTTGATCACTTACTTTGTAGGGTGTCAGCAAACTCGATGAGGCCTCTCGTCACGGGTAGCCTCGAAAAGTTCCAACAGTCCAGAGATGAGGTACGCATAATCATCCGCAAACCCTACAGTATCCTTGCCGGCCCTCCATATCCTGTACAAGACCTGATTTCGCTCATCCCAGAGGCTTCCTTGAATAAATCGCACAATCTTCTTGGCAGTATCCAAGTATTTATCTCCCTTACCAGGGCTAAAGGCGTTCAGAGCAGCGCCAGTCTTGGCGAGTGCCGCGACAGCTAATCCATTCCAACCTGTGACAACTTTGTCATCTATTTCAGGTCGGGCTCGCTCCTTTTCACGTCTTGCTTTGAGTTGCTCCTTGGCTACCTGAATATGTCGTTCGACTTTCTCAACCGGGATGCCGAATTGCTTACTGAGATCTTGTGGCGTCTTGACGATCCTGAGAATATTTTTGTTGATGAAGTCGTCATTTGGATCGTGGTCCTGGTCGACGTTGCCGTCTTCAAGAATGCCCCAGTGTGCCGCCACCACCGGGCTGGCATCCTTGTCGGCTGCTTCCACAACCGAATCAAACTCTCGTCTTGTCCATAGATAGTAGGCCCCTTCTCCCATGTCACGCTCGCCGCGCTTGAAGTGGGAATCGGCGGCCTCGCTGGATGCCAGTCCGCCCTCTGGTAGAGCCACGGGAGATGATACGAGGTACTCTGCGAGCTCGATTAAGACGCTGTAAAATTCACTATCCTCCTTCCCACCAGCCACACGCCACGCATCAAGATAGAGCGAGAGTAACAAAGCGTTATCAACGACTAATTTCTCAAAATTGGGGATACTCCAGTCTGGCGTGACGGAACAGCGTGCAAAACCTGTGTTTCCCACATGGTCGTGAAGGGCGCCGTCGCGAATCTTGCGCAAGGTGTCCAGCGCCATCTCCGTCGCGTGCTTGCACTCTGCCTCTCCTACAACGTCTTGAACTGCGCTGGGGTATTTACTCAAGTGTAGTAGAAAGGCCAGCTTAGGGGGAGTCAGGAACTTTGGCGCGAGGCCGAACCCGCCGTAAACCGGGTCGAATGTTCCCGCAATATGTGTGTAAGCCTCCTCTAGATGGTCGAGATCCAGTTCACTCGACACTGAAGCGTCTGGTTCTTTTGCCGCAACAGGCTCCGCGGATGCTGGAGCTGCCCATCCAGATGGAGCAAGCGAAGAAAGGCCTGAGATGGTACGGGTGCCGAGGGTGCCTTCGGCGGCAAACTCCCGCAACTGACTCAACACCTCGGTGGCTTCCTTTCGACATCTTGCTTCTTGGTCCTTCCAGATATCGCGCACCTTCTTCAAAATCATGAGAAAATCGACAGACTCATCTTCGTGGTCCTCTGACGTCCGCCGTGACGTCCCGGGGCCAGGCCAATATGTACCGCCAAAAACGGGCTCGAGATGAGAGGTGAGGAACAGATTCAGAGGCCATCCTCCAGCGCTGCTGACGGCTTGCACATAATTCATGTAAATCGTGTCGATATCAGGACGCTCCTCACGGTCGACAATAACGGGTATGAAAGAGTCGTTGATGATGGAGGCACATTCGGGGTTCGAGAAGGATTCAAGTGCCATGAGTCGACAGACTGATTGCGTTAGTTGAGCGGGCATGAACCGGCTTCATCGAGTACTCACAGTGGCATGCCTTGTACCCAATGTGCAAGAAGATCAGCTTGTTTTCTCTCTTGGAGCGCTCGATAGCCTCATTATTCAGCAGCTGCCATGCTACAGGACTATCTGCGAAGCTCGCGATGTATGGGCTCCTGCTATCTTTCGTTTGGTTCTGCAGAGGCGTTGTATCATTGGCTGTTCCGCTGCTGCTTCCAGCATCCAGAGGTATGGGGCCTAGTGCAGCTGCCGAGGCTGCCAAACCTAGAAAGCACCCATGGCGATGGGGATGCAAGAGGTCCAGAAAAGTCGCGCGATGGAGTGGATATCGGGGCGAGAGAGTGTCGGCGATGGTTCACGAGGGTTCTAGTGGAGGAGGGAGGGACGGCGGGGATGTCAGTCTGATTCGATGGTAATTTGATTGAAGCCTAATATAAGTTGTCGGTATAGATGGGTTGGATGACTAGCCGTTGCGTGGAGTTGAATGGAGAGTTTGAAGCCAAGCAGTTAGCCCAACTAATTGACGGGGCTCACGGACGCTTCCGGTCTTGAGGTTTCGGTGGTGACGGAATTCTGGGGCAAGATAATTAACATGCCAACCCCGCCGAGGGGTTCGATGCATTTGCTCCACCCTGTTTTCTGGCTGCTCGCCTCAGTAGTAGACAGAGAGCCACATTAGGTAATCAGGCTGCCGCCACTGGAAGGCATTATTTGCGGTGCATGTGGTCGGGCGCTACGGAGGACGGATAGGTAGTTTGGCTCCGCCCTTGCAGGCTGCTTCTCACTATGCTTTAGTGGTGTATGTGCTGTGGTAGTCGTATCTTACAGGGAGGTAGCCGAGCACTCTCTTACACGAGTATCATCAGCAAAAGTAGTCTCGAACACCGCCACCACCTATTCGCTCATGGCGATCAGCAAGTTCGATATGAGACCCTTCAAAGAGTCTCAACCTCCCTAGCAGGAATCCCTAGCATAGACTTCTTCATCCATTTTGTGCAACTTACACAAACTACTGCGATGCGATAGCCGCCGGATTGATCCTACCGTTTTAGTCTACATTGCGCCATACCCAGAGCTCCTCATTCGTGCTACACTGTATATTCCTTGGGAGTGACTCGCCATGATAAGAGATAGAGTGAGAGCGCCTACCCTAACCCTAACCCGCATAAAGATGGTCATGTCATGATATGTCGCGCTCACCAATTGAGCCTCTTCCATATCGTCTGTGTCTGTGATTGGGAACCCAATTTTCGGTCTTCTTTGTCACTTTGCTAAGTAATTACTCTGTACTCTGTAATTGAGACCAAGTTGGCAGGGGGTGTGGGCAAGAGTGGGTAACAGACAGTCGCAAAACATCGGCCGTGTTCACGCCCTATCCGGTCGACTCGGATAAGAATATTGTGCCAGCCAAGAGATTATTAAACTGCCAGAATACCGCGAAAATGTCGACATTTACTCGATCCGTGCTAGCCTTCCAGTCCCTGCCCATCTTATTGCTGGGCTCACGCGCTGTCCTGGGCTCCGAGACACTCACAGGCACTGGGCAACTCCTGGCCGGGGCCTCCCAAGTTGCGCTGCACATCCAGGGGTTTGTGCCCGTCTGCGACGACACGAGGACTGGCGCTGATAATTTTTGATAGACTGTCTTCTTTGACGCTGGGCTCGATGCAGCTGGCGCTTGCGGTGCAGGCTTCGAAGCCAACACTGAGGCTCGTCGTCGGCGCCATGATACCCACAAAGATTTTGGCTGCCTTTTACTTCGCGGCGGATGGCGAAAGCGCGGTCGCGTGGTGGGAGGGCTTGACGGGGGTTTTGTATGCTGCGATGGTGTTTTGGAAGCTTTGAAGCTGAGTTGTTGTAGGATGATGGCGACACAACGAAATAGCTTGAGAGTTGCCTATTCGATGAACTTGACCGCCTCTTTGAAGTTCTTTGGTCTCTCCCCTCTTGTATATCCAACCAATCAATTATTTGTACATTAAAACTGAATAAACCCAACCCTTGGGCCTTTGTAGCATCCTTCACTTTATATTTATCACTAACGCATACGTAGAAATACAGGACGCCTCATCGAACCAAGCACCCCCAGAGGTTATCGCCGAAACGGCATCATGGCGCTACCTTACTATAGCTTGCTTCATATTCTGGGCCCTATTTCTAGGATAGATCGTCCCTGCTACTTATGGCTAAACTTATGCATAATTTGGACGGGGCGGTATGAAGTCAACCTACGTGCGGAATGCCTTATTGGAGAGGGTGGGTGAACTGGTGCCAACAATCTTGGCGTTTGACGTGTAGCTCCACCGAAATAGGTAATACCGACATCAGGAGAACAGAATAGAAGCAACAATCTATCGCCTTCTTCACAATGGATCACTGTATTTGTAAGATCGCGGAAAGGTCGTTGCATTTGTAAGAGACGTAGTAAGCGCCAATCTTGGCACATCTTATGTACTATAAAGGGAGACATATTCTCTGTTATATGCGCTTGGGTTGTTCATACTGGCAAGTTACCACAAGCTTAGTTTTAGCACACCAATTGACTAGATCAACATCCGTTCCAACCACCGCCCACCAAAAAGAGAGAGAGAGAGAGAGAGAGAGAGAATCATGTCTAGCCCCCGTATATACTTCTTACCCTGGCCTCGGCGAATGGGCCGAGGAGAACCTGCACTACAGCCAGGCCGTGCGGGTCGGCGACTTCATCAAGTGCTCCGGGCAGGGTGCGTCAGCTCCCATAATCCACATCTTCTTGAACAATCCGCGCTAACCTCGGACTTTTGGCATTCGTTGCAGGCGGCTGGGATGCTAAGAAGACAGACGTTCGACTTTGAGAACATCGTGCCGCTAGACCTGTCCACCCAGATTGACCAAGCCTTTGCCAATTGTGACTTCAACCTCCGGCACGCTGGAGGCCAAGGCTGGTCTCAAGTCTACAAGGTCGTCACGTACACTACGGATCTACCGGGTGCGCATGAGCGAGTGGTGTACAACCTGAAGAAGTGGATGCCGAATCACAGACCCATTTGGACAGAGCTGGGCATCAAGGAATTGGGGCTACCGACGATGAAAGTTTGAGATTGACGTTGAGGCCTATGACGCGGGCTAAGAAGCAGTGATGGGACAGTTTTAGCACTGGAGGAAACAGGAAGGGGGGGGGGGGGGGGGGGTGGGGGTCGAAGAAATGAGTCAGAATTGATGGTAATTAATCTGTATTGATAAGCTCAAGTCGCTTTTCGCGCCAAAGCATACAGCTTTCGAGGTCTAACCTGCCGTATCACACAGCTAGCAAATTTCCACCACTCTGAGTGAAGACACGACACCACATTGACAAGAATCCAGCGCACAGGTCCGGGGATGGGCGGCCAGTTCTTCCAGAGTCCGTCTTCGAACCCAAGATCCACGTCCAGAAGAAAGATGAGTGTACCCGTGGCGCCGCCTTTGGAAACGGACCCTTCGCCCCATTTCTCAAATACGGTCGTTGCAGTGGATTCTTCTTGGAGCCATGTGGAGGCGTCTTCGGGTGCGCCGCGAGGCCGGTAATCATATCCACCTCTCGCACGAAGTGGCTGTGAAGGGCTGTTCCAGCGCTGACATGAGCTCAAGTAACTTGGATGAGGAGATGTCTCAGGGCTGGGTGGTGAGTCTAGTGAGGTAGGCTTGGAGAGTCGAACAGCGGGGGCATTATTGCATCTGCAAGCGCTCCGTTAGTTAGAGATTACAGCCAGAACCAAATTACTAGTCATAGCTGTTCTGGATACTGAAAGCTGCATGGCCGATAGGTCACTTGCGTGCTCGGTTGGAGATCCTTGAACACATCTTCCCCCCCAAGCAGCTTTTCAGCATGGATGAACAAGCCACTCTCCTCTTCCTCGGTATGCAGCCTCAGAAATTGACTCCAAGGCAACGCAGTATCGATTGAAATCTGCACTTTCTGCCTCTGCGAAGTGAGGTGGAATAGTGCATTGTGGACGACGGCCATGTGGCTGGCGCCTCCTCAGTCCACATGTCTGTCTATATCGGTCACTTTCAGCAAAATTTTCACTTATTGGGTATGCAATCTAGCCACCAGCCAACCTTTTTTGTCTTGAATAACGGTGTAGGGGATCATCGCCAGGGTGTTGTCTGGCCAGGTTAGGGACGTCCCGTCCTTGTGCTGTAGAAGCCATTGCAGCAATTGCTCGAGCAAGGTGAGGTGTTCTGCCGGTTGCACCTCTTGGTGTGTTCGGGAGACGAGGTGGCGAGGGCAACTTAGTATATCCAGGATCTCGTAGCAAAAAAAAAAAAAAAAAAGGTTTGCGCACGCCAGCTTGCTCTTAGAGAAACGAGTTGAGATGATGACTATACAGACCTCACCCCTACAAGGATTTTTACCGCGCATTCATGGACTTGCTTTGATATGGAGAATTGACAACTCGCTCTATCTCGGTCGAACCCATTCATTTACTGGCTCCCGAATTCAGCCAGGCCTGTGAATGTCAATGAACATACAGACTTGGCAACCGCACCGCATTAGTTAAGCGTCAGTTTCACTTGCGACCGAGGTAACCATGATAATGATTGTGCATTACACAATTACTGACTTTCAATCGTTTATGTACCAGGACCGTACCCTGTCATTCTGCAAGTTCCGTAGAGACTATGGCCCAACCGTAGAGTTTCTAGCGGTTACCACGCATTTGTGCCTTAAGATACTTGTATCGTAAGTTTGGCATCTCTGAGTCAGGAATAATATCTAACCATTCAAGGGGGGGGGGGGGGGGGGGGGGGGAGCTACAAGTATGCAGCTAATGAATCAGCTTTTAATATCATCGTTAGGGTGACATCTAGGTATGTTGACTTGGCCCAGCTATCGGTAAGCCGTAGCTTAGATATAGCCTACATCATGCATTAGAGTGAGCCCCTAATCAGCTGGCATTGGCCAATGTGTATTTCGCCTCAGGTGCACTCACAGTAGCACTGTAAACCTGGAAAGTCGATTTCGAGGAGTAAAACTTGCCATGAGGAGCGCGTAAAGAGCTTGAAATGGAGCCTGATCACAAGTCTCTGATAAATAGTATTGCGGTACTTAATGAACATAGAGCTCTCATGGGGGGGTCAAGAACAGGTGATAAATGGACTCTGGATGTTGCCAGCGGCAATGTCGGATTCCAAGATCGTTTACGAAGCCACTAAATTGTTATCCGTTAATGAACCACCAGGTCGCTAGAGGAGTTGAAAGTATAGTTCTCTAGAAATGACAAAGTTAGCACTATGATATGATACCATAATTCTTCCTTGTCTGGCTTGGCTTCTAACCGCGTTCTCACCTACGTGTAGAGATATGCTAAAGGCTATTAGGTAGAGCTAGAGGAATTGCATCCTGGAGGATAAGCATTTCTGGAATGAAGCAGCAAGTTGTAATATTGACTAATTGCTTGTAGTGGAGGGAGTAGAAGAGATGAAGGAGAATTTTTTAGGCTGTGTGTATATTCAAGGGTTGGGCAATATTATTACTATTATAGAGAGTTTGTTAGGGATAAAACTAGCATCTCTACCATAACCCTTCGTTATGTGGATAAAATGGAGTAGTATGTGTGATAGAGGCATAAGTTATGGTCAGGTAATCCTTCAGTCATCCCAGGTCGGTCTGTCTTGGCAATGAGAAGTGCTGCATTAAATGAAAAATATGGGCTGTGGAAACTGATTTTTTTGTGGCATATTAAATCATTCAAAAGCGTCAGACTGCTTGCCCGAAATGAATCTTGACGAGAAGCGTTGTGTAAGTTGGTCTACTGGATACGTTGCTACTACGGCAATTAGTTCATAACATGCAGGATAACTTGCAGACAGGTATTGAATATCCACGGATATAATTTACTCATAGATAAGTGACCAGAGATGAGCAGGAGATCTGTATTCTTGCCAACATAAGAGAAGAGTGAATCACGTCATGAGCAGTTGCCTTGAAAACATACGTATGGAGAGGTAATGAACCAGTAGCTTCAAATCATCTAGCATAATAACATAGTTCCTGATGACCCCCTCGCATTCTTCAGCACCTGGTCTGTGAGCTCCTCCGGGTGGTTGGGGATACAAGCTGCTCAGTATGGAAATGATACTCTCCCCTCTCCTTTTTTTAATGAAGAGTTTAGAAAAACCGACATGAAACGAAAGCGTGCTGCGCTGGCTGTTTTGTCAAATACCAGCCAAGACATCTAACATCACTCTAAACTGTGCTGTGAATCTCGCGGTGGTATTTATAAATCGTGATACAATTGCGTAATAGGTAGCAAAAGTGTAGTCTCTCCTACAACTTGCTTTGTCGTGTGTATTAGTGGCTTGTATACGTGACAGATACTCATTCTACCACATATTTAAATTACAACAGGAAGATAGGGTACAGATAGGTATATACTAAGATGTATTCGATTAGTTGATACATGTCATCCCACCTTCTACAGCACTAATAGTATAATACTATACTCCTTAGAACCTCCTCAGCTAATAAAGAAGAGAGAAGAACATACAGGTAGCTGACGATGATAGGAAAGCTAATAGCATTCGAGCAGCCCGAACCCCAAATCCATAATAGACCATTTAGTGGATCTCACGCTAATGCAGTCCTGATGTGTGCCCTGTTAGGATTGGGACTAATATGTACTATACGGGGTAGATACCTAGTGTACTAGCGGAAAATATTGATAGTGCAACCATACGAAGTACTCACACGTACTTTCCGTGCGGCTTATCGATAGAACGGAGCCCAGACCTGATGACGAGCCAGGAACATGACATCTTCCGAGCTCGCATCTCCCACCCTCACACTCTCCCTACCGCCGCCTGTTTCCATTTCCTGTCCTCCGTCGTCTCTCTCTCTTCTACTCACTCCATCTTCACCCCTTCTAGACTCTAGGTCCTCATCCCTAGACTCCCGCCCCTCCCCTCTGTGCCTCTACGGCTCGCCCTCATCAAACATGGGCGAGCCAACATACACTGTCTTCATTAAGGTTCCCATTCCGCGAGGGGACTTTATCGATCCCCCACCGGTAGGTTGCTCTCGATTCCGTTTTTGGTTCATGCTCTTCATGCTCCGCACCCTTCTGTTGTCTGTGGTACCAGCTCTCCGAAGAGTCGCTAACTCGACACGCACAAGGTTCACTGGGATTCCTCAAAGGACGATTCACTATGGAGGGTCTTGTCAGGTGCTGCACAGACCGAGATTGATTGTAAGTGCCAGACATGCCCATAGCCAGTGCTCCCAGCGTACTAATCCACTCCTCAGGGAACCAGGTGTAAGCTTCGCGTCCCTGTCCCATTCTCGCCGCCACAATGACCGACTTACCATGCCTAGTGCCGATGCCTTCGATGTTCCTGTCGGATTCCTTCTCCAACAAGTCGCATACCTCACCGAAAGACATGCATCTCAAGTCCGAGCACAAGTTCGCAAGGCTACTGCCGCAGCTAAGGGCTCTTCAGCTCCATCGCCGATCCCAGGTTCCGAGCCTGGGGTTCCGAGCCATCAGCGCACTGCATCGGTCATGTCTGGCCGAAGACCATCGCCGATTTCCCGCAACGAACCAAGCCCTGCTCTGACACCACTTCATACCTCTGCACGACCGAATGCGTCCCGAAACACCTCGGCTAATGCTGCGGTCATAACCGGAGCGTCCTCCCCTCGGCCAGGGAATCCGTCCACCGCACGACCGACTGAGCAGAGTAGTCGCAGGCGACTGTCCTCTTTCCCCATAGCCTCCCCTACCACTAAATCTCCCGAGCCTCAAACCGAACCTACGCAAAGTCGCGATGTTTCGCCCGGTCCCGCCGAGTCAAGCTCTACTACATCTTCCGACGACGAATCGAGTCCTGCACAGTCACGGATCATTCGTCGACCTCCTCGGTTTCAACAACAGGAGGCATCTACGTCATACCAAAACGATGATGACGACGATGAAGAATCTGAGCCTGCCTTCCAACATTACAAAGGCATTACGAGCCAAGCCCCATCGCAAGACCTAGGGTCAACCTTGAAAGGTGACCAACAGTTACCACCACGTCGTACACACAAGAACACTGAGAAGGCTCGAATTAATCATTCCCAGACATCTGATGACTCTGCTGGATCGCCGGCCATGATCCAACGGCCTAGCCAATCTCGAGAGGAGAAGTCGTCGGGCCCGCTGTCGCCGCGACGTACTGCCGAGCTCTCAGGGCGCAGTCCGAGCGGGAGGGGGAAGGGCCAATCACAGGAAGGGAGTGATGGAACTCCGAGTATGGGGAGCAGCTTTAGTGACTTGGATGGTAAGTTGTTGGGAAACCTACGGGTGTGTAAGATCTGCCTTGATAAACTGACAGTGCTGTAGATGCCTCAGTCACACAGTCAGCTTTGGAAGAAGTACTTGCGAGTCATATGAATCGTGGAGCTGGAAGCCGTTTCAGCATCAGCCAGGCCTTCCGTAGCCGCTATACCCCTAGCTCTAACTAGGAAAGCCGTTTCTATTTGTTTCTTTTTCGATGTTTGGATAGGATGTAATGACTAGACGACGGACAAGGGTCGGCGTTTCTGGCGAAGTTGTTGATATAATGAGGTTGAGAAAACTCTTGATTTCTAGGCATAGATGAAAGAAACCTAGCCACGGCTTCTTGAATTTGATATTCTCCGAGAAGAAAGTTGTCAAATATTGGAAAGTCTTGATCAGTGCTGCTGGATTGGTCATCAGTAGAAACACGTGAGATTGTTTGCAAACGCGTGATGGAATGAGCGTCTGACGGCTTGTTGCAGCTGCCAAAGCGTCACCACCTATCTATTCTGATATGAGATTTATCTCTTCTTCGAGATCAATGTCCCGTTCTTGTGCTCTACGGCGTGCACCCAAGTTCTTTCTCCGTGAGATCATAACTTGGATCTGACTTCCTTGCTGCATCCCCTCGAGTGCAAGTAAACCGTTAGAACGGCTCTCAACTTCTGTCTACTCTATTTTAACAGTCGCTATGTTCCGTCGCCTATGGACTGGCTTGCCCGCCGACGCCGAGTTCCCGCCAGGTCTCAATGGGCTTGGGTATGTAAAACCTCCAAATACTCTTGGTTAATGTCCTAAGCCTCATGAATGCTGATAGTCACAGATATTTTATTAATGGTGAGGATGAGATCCGCTCCATCGAAGAACCTGACTACTACTTCAAGTTCTTTCTGAACCGCAATCCGCGAATTAACATGCGGCAGCGATTTGAATTCAACCGTAAGAGCCAGTGTGATCTTGCATAGTTCTGCTGGTGCTAATGTGGACTGGTGCAGGCGCCTTGGAATGCGTTATTCACGAGCGTATCGAGGGCGAAGATCTTGTGAAGCGTAGGCTGCCCATTGGCGCGCAAGCCTGGGAACCTCATGTGCCCATATTTACGAGCCGCGATCTATCCGATAAATCCCGAGTTGTAGTGATTTTTGGTGAGCCAACACAGGATCTAGGGCTGTTGGCAGGCAGAGTTGCGAATGGAGCCGGCGGAATCGACAAAGGGAGCATGGTTTCGGTCATTCGGGCGCTCAAGACGCAGAAGACTTCTGCGATCGACCCTTCTCCTCCAGGCATTGTTCTGGCCAATACTGGTCAACTCTACTGGTGGCCCGAAGGGAGTCGAGCAATCACTATCTCAGCCAGCGCTGCTCTCCCTCTGCCTAGCTTGGTGCACACGGGGTGGAAGTACGCCCCTTCTGTGAATTCCATTGCCGGTCACGAAATCCGTCGAGGCATACCGTTTCCCTATTTTCTGAGCTCTTTTCAAAGCTTCATGACACCGCCAAGATTGACATAGTCGCCATTGGTCAAGCATGTGAACTTGTTGAACGATTCTTGGACGATGCTACTAACTGGACGACCTGGGGAGGGAAGCTCTCCTCTATGGTGCTTATAAATCCAGTGTATCCCGCTGAGTTCTTGAAGAATGATCTCTTTAAAGAGTTTTTGGCAAAGGTAGGCTTGTATTATCAACATAACAACTATTTCCTCAGAGACTGACAAAGATTTGCAGCGCACCCGAGGTTACGTCCTACCCCCTGGGTCTGAACCTGTAAACACACCGCTTGCCCCTCCAACTGGAAATGCAAAGCTTACTATCCCTGCTCTTGGTTACCCCTGCTATGCGTCTTCTGAGCCTCACCACACGGAAATGATTCTCGTTCGAGACTTCTATACCATCCTAGCCTACTCCGAAGAGGTGGCTTTGTCTGAAAACTACGAGAACGACCATGTAGTTGCTACTGGTGCTCAAGAAGAAGACGAAGAAGACGAAGAAGAAACGGTAACAGATGAAGATCTAGGGGAATTTGAAGACAGATGGAACAGTTTACAGGAAGAACAAAGGCCGAACATTAACGTAGTGAGCAGCGAGGAGATGGAGAGGCAACGCCGCCAGCTCCGGAAGTGGGAGCAATTTGAGAAAACTAGGGAAGCTATGGGCTCTAGCTCGGGTGAAGAATTGGGTGGAAACTGAACATCAATGTTGAAGGCGAGGCTGGCATGCCAAAGAAAATGGGTCTTCATCGTCGTCTAGATTTCGTGCAGTTTGAGCATACAGAATGCTGGTCGACACCTGGCAGTAGTAGTAACTATCTTCTCTATTAGCTGAGATTATAATATATACAAATCAAGCCTTGAAAATTGATGTGAATCCCGTAGTCGGAGGCTTCACATCTTCCATTAACTCCTTCGTTCTCCTAATACGCTCCTCTACGACCGCCTCTTCAGCAGTCCAACGCTCGTCCGTCTCCTTGGATCCATTCCAGAAAGAAAACACGCTAGATTTACTTCCCTCACTCATTTTGTCTTTGTTGGCATTAGCAAGTCTCGTTACCATGGTGGCCCAGTTGTCTAGGCCAGTACCCAGACACTCTCGACATGTTTGCCTGGCTTCCCTATCACTATAGCTTGACCCTAGCGCACGGAGCTGTTCCTCCGAGATATCGACACCATCTCGAGTCCAGGCTAGTCCCTCATCGCGCGACGAAGTAGCGTACAGTATCTCTCCTATGTACACACAAAGAGACGCTTCTAGGCAGCGCTCGTTGGGGCTACGCCATGGAGGCTGTGAGCCATCAGCGGGAAGTGGCGGGTATTGAGGTGGAGCAAAGAAATTGATTATTTGGCGGTGGATAGGGAGACGTGGTTTCCTAGTAATTGCGATACGGGGAGAATCATTGGATAGAGAGCGCCGAGCTTTGAGAACGGAGATGTAGATGGGGAGAGCGGCGGGAACATTGCCATTGCGAGCCTTATAAGTGGCAATTGCGGTTAAAGCATCCAATAGGTCCATCGAGGGTGGTCCAGCACGCTCGTTAAGGATATATGTCTTTGGATTATAGGGCGGGTTGACGAATCGGACCCTTCGGTGACCTCGGCCAACGCCAAGTGGTAAAGCGCCTCAGGACCTTCAGGCCTATTTTTGAACTCCAGAAAGGTTGCATACTCCAATGCGGCCTGCATCTTCTGCCTTGGTGATAGGCCCTTGGTCGCAAGAATTTTCATGTACCAGTTATCGGCCGACGGGTAGGCAATCTCGCAGTCCTCCTCTCGTGGCGCATGAGGGTTTCCGGGGGCGATTGGCATGGGCTGTGGATTTGACGGCCCAATGACGAATTCGGGGGGGGAGACGACGTTGCGTGTGGTGTCGCGGACCCATCCGTCGACGTGCTCAGCTGCTTTGGCGGCAAGCATGATGGCTTCAAAGTAGCCTCTGCGCCACTCTTCAGACTTGGTCGAAATGTCGCAGTGGATAAATTCCCCGGGGACCTCTAGTGCCGGGTTTTCAAGCTCTGACAGCTTAATGACGTCTTTTCCACCTAGCTTGGGGTCTTCGAGTCGGATGACAACGCCGCGCGAGAGCTCGAGAGCCCTAGCCCAGTTGACCTCGCCATTTTTAGGGTCCTTGAAGTTATTCGCGTCGCGGAGGAATTTTCTTGTCAGATAGTGCCATTCGTGGGGAGTTGGAAACTCTCGTTCAACCATTTCCTCATTGACAGCGAAGAATATGACGAGAACGCAGATTAGGCCGCCCCAGAGCGTGATTGTGTAGCGGGCGACGAGCTTCGCTTCGTGCTTGAGCCATCGCTTTCTCTCGGAGGTGAAGTATCGCACAATCGCTGGGTTTGACGTTGGAACATAGAGGAATGGAAGGGTAGGTCGAGCTTTGGTAGATGTGAATTTGGTTTGGTTGGCGAATGTGCGGAGGCATGGGGATCGAGGGTTGACGGAGGGAGTCGGTGCGACGGCGAGTCGGCGGATGAGTCGAGGAGGCATCGCGTCTGGAGGTGCAAGGACGCCGGGGCTCCAATGGGGAGGATGCTTGAGGATACTAGCAGTGAGGAGCTGCGACTATCGTAGCTTCCGGGCGTGGTCCATTCCAAGGTGCCTCGTGGCTGAACAGTCTAACATCAAGGATGCACACCATCTGAGGCTCGCATGCTGATGCAATTGGCACTGGCCGCATGAAACGAAGCTCTTCGCAGGGTCGAATGACTAGCAGGAAGTCGCCCTGCAAGACATTAAATTCTATGCACAGATAATCATCACTACAATCCAGTCTACTCGTCACTGGTTGGATATTCTCTTTTTTGTCTGCTACTTGGACCGGCGAATGATTTGGAATTATCTTATAATGTTGAAAACATGAATTCATACATCTCAGACACCTTATCCAGTCCACGGTTTCCACTATTTGCCACCGCAGTGGTATCTGGAGCCACTGTCGCAGCACTCATTTTCGGATACCAGGCGCTCGAAAGGGAGGAAAGGCTCTCCCAGCTCAAGAACTCCATCCCTTCTCTTACGAGCGAAACTCATAAAGTAAGAAGATTCTTCATAAATAATGTGTTGTGGTGGCATCGTACTCAATGGCTAACGAGATCACAGCTCAATAGCTTTGGTGCATCGTTAGATTCTGCTGTGGACAAGGAAGATGAACGCAACCAAGCACTCGCTCGGCGCGCACAAAACGGCGACTTTGACGAGGAGCTCATCCTGGAGCAGCTTGCCCGGAACCGCGTTTTCCTAACGCCTGAAGGATTGGAGAAACTACGTAATTCCGTCGTCGTCATCGTTGGCTGTGGTGGTGTTGGGTCTCATTGTGCCGCCTCGCTAGCCCGCTCAGGCGTGTCCAAGCTGCGCCTCATCGATTTTGACCAGGTAACACTTAGCTCTTTAAATAGACATTCTGTTGCGACCCTGGCAGATGTGGGTATCTCCAAGGTGCACTGCCTGCAGCGGCGCCTCGCCGCCATTGCGCCTTGGGTCAAGTTTGATCTACGACAGGAGAAGTTCGAGGAGAATGTTGCCAAGAGATTGCTGGGGGGGTGGGAAGGGGACGGAAGACAGCCCGACTTCATTTTGGATGCCATTGACAACATTGATACAAAGGTCGAGTTGCTCAAATACTGCCACGAGCAGAAACTTCCCGTCATCAGCGCCATGGGGGCAGGCTGCAAGAGTGACCCTACTCGCATTGTGGTGGGCGATATCGGTGCCAGCACAGATGACAGACTTTCGAGGTCAACGAGACGCCGCTTGAAGCTTCAGGGTATCACAAGTGGTATTCCTGCAGTGTTTTCGACCGAAAAGTCTGGTGAAGGCAAAGCAGAACTGTTACCCCTGGCAGAGGAAGAATTCCAAAAGGGGTCAGTTGGAGATTTAGGCGTGATGGCCAACTTCCGCGTCAGGATATTGCCTGTGTTGGGAACTATGCCTGCCATTTTCGGCATGACAGCTGCCAACCACATCATCCTGAGCATTTCTGGTTATCCGCTCGACTACGTGTCCGCCAAAGGTCGCGATAAGATGTACGAGGGCATTCTCACCTACATACAAGGCACTGAGGAGAAGCTGGCTCGGCTGTTCATGCCTGGCGTCATCGGTATAAGGCTACCTTTTACGACAAGCGACGTCGCATTCTTGTCTGAAGAACTGTATGGTTCACGAAGCATCATTACTGGCATCCCCACCAGGATCGTTCTTATTCGGTGGAAGCGACCCCAGGAGACCAGTGTGAGCATCATCGGTGAGGGCAAGGACGAGCAAAAGTGCTCGAATGTCAGACTAGGAGACATGGTTTGCATGACGAAAGAGGAGGCGGCTCGTCACGAAAAGGAGGTTTTCAAGCAGGGCAAGTCGGTCGAGGAACTGTACGATGAAGAGACTATAAAACGAGTTGAATCAAAGCTGGCTGAAGCTGCTCGGTATGAGCAGTATAGGAGCTTGTAGGATAGGACAGGCAGAACCTTCATATTTTTTTGGGCATTTAGCAGTTGAGTCAACATACTTTTGTTATCTGTGGCGAGCGTATCACTCATGGAAATCTTGGAGGGAACTAGAGACAAGTGTGTCGTCATTCATCCCGCTAAATTAATTTCAAATTTCGTCATTATACACAGTAAACTCCTAATCTAGGTAGTAAAAGACCTAGCAGGTAGGCCTTTCCATGCAGAACGACTCAGAGCTATTTTGGGCCAATCATTTGAATTCTCTACCCTCTCCTCTCTTGTCTCACCGAGGCGGTGGAGCTTGAAACGGACGTCCCGATAACAAGGGATATCCCAGTAGGCGTCTCGGTAGTTCTGGGCTGTCGGGAAGCGACTCGAGATCAACGGAGGCTTGATGCGGCCTCCGGCAGCTTAGCATTGGTCCACTATGCACCTTGCCGTAACGATGATGAAAGCTTCACACTTATCGTTTTTTGCTTCGCCACATCGCAGCACGACGCGGAAGGCGGCCTCCGAAGGCAAATCCCTCCGTTATCGGATGGCAGGTTTGCTTACAACTGTTTCAGCTATGGTATCATTGGAGTAAGGCGAAAATGATCTCGGAGTGATACGGATGCACGCAATCGAAGCGTGTAGGAAGCGGCAGTGAGGCGATGGTGATAGAAGTCAAGGTTGGGATATGAGTGGCCAAATAGCATAGAGGACAATGTAGCGAATGGTGAAGTGCCATGGTGCATTCTCCCAAGGTCAAAACAAGGTTTAAACGGCCCCGTAGCGGCAAGATAGATTAGCTAATGTTATACTTTTACTTAGCTTACGTCGTAGAGCAGCTTCGAGGGGATACAGGCCCGTCCATCTGGCCCGTCACAACTCATCTACGTAGGCAGGCAGTGTTGAAACGTACGACCTCATCTCGCCACAATGCGTGGCCAGGATTTCCCCTCTCTCCGCGACAATGGAGAGAATTAATTGGGCACCCAAGGGCACCCCATCCGAACATGCAATGTTTCTTTTGGCCTGCCACGATGTTGCCTTCAATAACAGCCACGTAGCACACAAGGCGGCATCTCGCATGACCGGTGCTCCCAATGAGTATGCAATGCATGTGATGCAAAGCAGCATCTGTCTCATAGTTTCCTTCTTCACAGGAGGAGGCAAGCCTTGTTCTTTGAGGCTGAAGCTGTTTGCACGGGTTAGTGAAGAGGCGGACAATAGCGGCAATATCAGCTTCGCAATGAGGCTGTAGGCGCCGAGCCGGCAAGCCTTTATTGTTCGGGGAGGTACGAAAACAAAAAAAGGGGGGGGGAGCTATTCAACCGGGCCGGGTGAAAGAGATTTGAGAGTGTGATGAGCGCTCTCCTGTCCAACGATCCAATTGGGGCTCACTTGTGAGACTAAACAACGTGGGGTAATTGTGTTCATAAGAGTGCACTTGGAATAGCCAGCCGATTGGGTGATACCCAGGTCTAGACTCTTTCATCCCTTCACCCTTTACGGTTCTCTTGTCGTCATACCACTGTCGTCGACGAGTTCAAAGAACCAAGCATTGGTAGAGACGTGGTTAGAGCGGCTCATCGTGCAGAGCAATAAGGCAGGCCATTTAGCGTGGTTGCCTTGCCACTCTTCGCTCCTTGTGGTACCCCACGAGGCACCATGGCTGCATCTAGCGGAAAGCTCGGCGAGCAGTAGGGTTGCATGAGGACTACATCTCACTGTGTCTTGGAAACACTCCGGTCATATTGAGTATGGATATGGTGGAAGTATGCGGAGGAAGTATGCGGAGGAAGTTGCGGAAACCACGCAGGATTCGAGGTTCGCTGATGCCGACTAATGAGAGCTGAGAGCGTGGCACAGACTGTGTCGTCATGCAAAAAGTCCTACACTCCCCGCGCAGTGCTGCATGCACCGTTGCAGCCCTGCTTAATATATCTACATCAAAGGCTCTATTTATGTGCTTGGGCTTTAAAGGCTGCTTGTCTACCTTACCTTGCCCTACATAGGGCAGTTTGCTCCTCTCCTCCGGAGCTTACCCTATAGCCGGTACTAATATGCCGCAGCTGGCCGGCTGGCCGGCTGGCCTTTGGTTTCGACATCATATGGGGCAGCAACACGTATGCAGAAATAGCCCAACATTTAAACGTCAATTACTGCCCAGGGCGAAATCCTCCTTGGCCAAACTGCAATGACACGTCGGATTCTCCTTTAGAGGTCAATAGTATGGCATGAGGTGCATATGGTGATACCGGCGCGACGTGGCGTGATGAAATCCTCCAGGGAAGAAGAGGCGAATACATGGAGAATGGAGACTGGCAAGGGAGGGTGGCCTGACGCGTGTGTGATTTGTTTCCCATGCTTTCTCGGTAGGCCTCCAACATTGCTGTGAAGGTTTGAGCCTTGGGCGACTCTCGCCGTGGCCCATAATTTCAAAGAAGAGACCGTCGCGTGACAAGATTCACGATATAGATGAGTCACTGGCCGTACAATGACGCCGCACTCCCCCTTGACCTCGCCTGGAGTGTCTTGTCCGGATTTCAGGACGATTCACGCAGTTCGCGAGTCAGTTTGTTGTCGAGGTGTCTGTTGTAAGCGACTAGGCAGCGCTGACGGTTACGAAATTTTGCCACTGCCATGTAGACCGTAGGCAGCATTACTGCGTGATTCCTCATCATTGCCATGAGCCTCTTTGTCCACGACTCATGCGCACAATGAAAGGAAAATCTCGGAAAACGAATCAGGGAGTGATGCGGCTATTCACGGCCACCATAAAAAAAAAAACGTCGGGCAACTTGGCGATATTGGTCCCAGTGCCGTCAGGCAAGACCGCCGAGTGCACAGGCTCCCGTATATCGCAGCCTTGCGCACTGCTTCATCGAGATCATCGGGAGAGTTCACCATGAGCTGAACACTCTCTCACAATGTCTTGAATGACTCGGTGCAGCTAGGCAGCCATGTCGATGTTGAAGCTTCGGAGTGGTTGCACAGCACCCAACCAGCACACACACAGCCTTCTTGATACCAATGAACGAAGATGAGGCTCGTAACATCCTAGAATGTCATCGATAAAGAGAAAAACACGGCGTGGTAGGCAAGGACTAACACAGTCACAAATTTGTGAGCCTTCTTTCTTCTTTTCCCAACAAAAAAAAAAAAAAAAAAACGAGAAAAAATATTGCCACTGCCCGACTGGCTGTACGGATTGGATCGTGCGTACATGAGCCCCTGGTCATGATGAATCATGATACGACGTGAAGAAAGATACCGGGTCGGTATAGTGGAGATTATATGACTATCGATCGTCAAAACACGGCTGGCTGCCTTCATCCGTTCTCGGCACGAATCTGTACAACACTAGAGCTGTTGTGTAATATGATGTGGAAAGGAGAAACAGGAATTTCAATGTCAAGCATTGCTGGCTGGTTTCCTCGTTCATGCCATGATCCAGCCCTGTCTTAGGCGCCAAACAATCTGTGAAAGATGTAAGATGTCGTAGATGCACAGGGAGCCCTTGTGCCCCTTCGCAGACGAGATATTGGGATTGGGGCCGGTGCTGGTGAGCACGTCGTGTGAGCAACTGATAATGTGGGTTACATACCCTCCCTCGGGGTTTTGGTTTGACGTATCTGACTAAGACAATTCGTGTCCTGAGTAATGTATCTCAAAATGCAGGCGAGATCATGTAAGAGGAAAGGGATACAGGCGCTGTGGGTTTTCAGCAAAGGTAGGCTGACATGACGCCGCTTCGCGATGGGCTGGGGACCGAGGAGGAACTGCGCTCCACTCCATTCGACGTAAAGGTGGATTGCTCGACAAGGCTGAGAATGATAGTGAATCGCTTAATGAGACCCGACGCCTTGCGTATTGATTGCAACTATACGATGCGGCTGAATGACCAGGTCATTTTAATTTTGACCGAGGTCGCCTCGTTTGCCAGGACTAGGGCTGAAGACGCCTCAATCATGAGGAGAGCTCCCAGCCTCCCATTAGAGGGCGATTGGATTGGTATGTGCTTGGGACGAGGCAAACAAACTACTGGCAGTCTGCCTGCCGAAATGCGAATAATACGGAGTACAGGGTAAGGGATGAGGAAGAGCCTGAGCCGCGAGAGCGAGAGAGAGCTGCTTGTGCCAGACTGAATGTGGAACTGTCTCCCAGCCTGCATTTACCACCTAGTCTCGGTCAATGGCATGCATTCCATGCATGTCAATCTGGTTCGCGGCACGATATTTCCAACACCTCATTTGCCTTGAACGCTCTGGAACACGTCTTGGCTTGTGCGCCTTGCACCGACACACCGAGTCGAGTCTCAAACAAGTATTCGCGGCTGGTCTCAGTTACACCAGAAGCTATACGAAGTATCTTCTGCCACCCATTTCACATGCGGATTTGTACCGGTGACTTGCCCAGATACGACTGCTCTGCGGCTCAACATCTGTGGATTGACACCGTGACGATAGCTGTCTGGTAACTCAGAGTGCAGCTTCCAGCGCTTGGCCACGCGTATGTGTCCTCGCGGGTGCGTGCATCGGAGAGGACCATGCCCAGCGCACAGTTCTTGCCTACGTCGGTTCCGATCCCAACTCGCGGTGTGGACATTCTTTGCAAACCAGGCGGGAACTGGTTCGCGCTCCGTTGCCACGAGAGACAAGCCGTGGATGGTAGGTAGCCAGCCTTGTTGGAAATCAAGGCATATAAAGAGGCCGGCGACCTATGCGGTACAGACTGTTGAATGGATCGGATTTTGGACAGGCAGAGCACCACCAAGTCTGACGAATTGATCCTGCCCTGCCCCTAGCTTGCTCACCTCTGAGCAGTAGCTTGCTTTTCCGAATTGGACGCGTGACACTTGCACAAAGGGCTAGTCATTGATTGATTGATCTGATCTGATTCGAAGCATACGATCCCGGCACAGCCGACGAGTAAGAAGTGGCCGAGTCTGACGCAGGCAGCAGTCCTCCCTACGCCGCACTAACCAACATCGAAGAGGTGAATTGGAGTGCTTGACAAATTGTGAGTACGAATGACGTTCAGCGAACAGAGTGCATTCCTTCTGTCAGAAAGCTCTGGCCTGCTGCCCCAAGCCCCTCTCCCAAGTTACCTGCCATTTTCCATTCCGCCCTCAGCGAGCTCACCGCCATACGCCCCCCCCCGCCACCCATCCCCTCCAGCACGGCGCAACAATCCCAGCGCTCGCTGAGATTGAATTGGCGATTGATCGAGAGGAGAAGATGGCCCAGTGCTGACTTCCACCGTCCACCGTCCACCATCACCGTCGCGGGTCGAAGTCGACGTTGAATGGCCCAAGCGGATGTCGCATCCTCCCTTGAGCCTCAATTCGTGATATGCGGCTCTGCTAAGGCAAATTGGGCGGACTGGTTCGCCCGTGACATTGTCTGATGGCTGGTGGTGCATGCACAGAAGCTGACCTGTCAAGATTCCGTCCTAGTGAGGCGCACGGTACCTACCTCCGCCCAAGCAGCGCCCTCTCGCTACCTGGCTCATGCACATCACGCACCACACTTCTTCAATCAAACATCAGCCCTTGGATGACCCGACCACCCACTCGCCTCACCAGACGTTTCAACTGCCCAAACGCCGTCCAACTTGCAAGAGACAACGAGCAGCCTTGTTCGTCCATCTCCATCCACCGGGGCGCGCCGCATTGTAAGTATTAGCCGCCTGCCCTGCTCCTGCACCCGCGGACCCCTGGCTGCCACCTGGCGCCTGCCACGGTACCTGGCGAGCGCTGAGCCAATTGCCTCTGCATGCACGGTGAAGTCACCGACGACCGGTCAGAGATTGCCCTGAGTTTCAGCAAGCCAGCCATTGAAGCTACGGCCTAGCCTGGTGGGGACTGGGCATGTATGTATAGGGCTTCTGCACTTTGTCACTGGGCTGGTGGTACCTAACGCGACGGACCCAGCCCTAGCAAAGCTCGTCTATCATCCGCGCCCCCTCCTTGAGAGCACTGGCTGGCTAACCACGCTGGCTACCTCAGGATTAATTCAGTAGCGAGTACGTCAGAGCTACGCTCCCCCCCCCCGTTTCCATCGTGCCGCTGCTAGAGGTATAATATCTGCAAGGACGAGAGATTTGCATCCTCGACACTTCTCCATCCCTTCCGAAAGCACCAATCACCGCCACATCCATCCGACCACACGACGTCGTGGTTGCTTTGCAGTTGTTCCTCTTTGCTGACACGAGCGTATCCGAGAGTCCGACAGGCTACAGCCCTCTCGCGTCTCATTCCGAGCTAGACCATTCACTGTACGTTGATTGACCTCCTCCGTTCGACCAACTCCTGTCACCTGCCTTCCATCGTCGCAACCATTTTACTGTTCCATGGCAGCCCATGGCAACCTTGTGGTGGCGTGTTCCCCTCTTCTGCTCTGCCAACGCGCTGCGTGCAATCCCGCGCACACACAGACGCTGCAGACGAGGCATGCACTCTACACACCCCCAACATCATCATCATCCTCCCTTTGCCAACCGTGTGTGCTCACATCCATGTTTTACATGGCCCCTGGGCCACCCCCCCCCCCCCCCCATAGCATGACCCCCGCCGCCTCTCGCAGCTGTTTGTCTGCCTTAAATTGCTACGCTAGCTTCGGAGGACCGTATTTGATGTGGACACTCGGAGGCACGAGCTACTCTCAAAACAAAGACAAAAGCTGTTGTTCCCACACCTCCCCTCGTCCCCTCGACCCAACCCATTCATATATCTCCAGTGACAGAAGAACAAAGACGCTGATGGCATATCTGCTCTCCACAGGTGCCGCCGCCCCCAAGACAGCAGCGTTTAACTCGTCGAGCATCTCAGCCGCCACGGCGAGCAGGTTAGCTGGGAGCGCATGTCTGCGGTTGCAGACGGCGCTGAACTCGGAGTCTGGCTCTCCACATCCATAGACAGACCCTCTAGCGCAAGGGTTGCTGCCCCTCAGTTGCTGTTGCACTACACCTCAGCAACGGGCCCTTGCTTGACGGCGTCGACCCTAGGGCGACGTTCTCCAACTGCCGCTGCCGTCAAGCCTGTGTGTCAATGAACTCGCAAGCACGCACGGAATACGTTTGGACATGGACAAAATTACTCAAGGATGGGTACATTATCTCCGCACCAATTCCCGGCAGGAGAACGCCGGCCGAGCCGGTGCCAGTCTTAGCTGTCCCTTTTGTGAAGCTGAAATGTCCCCGGACATCGACATTGACGCATTTAAGGCACATGTTCGTGACAACGCTTCTAAGCACCCCTCCCTGAACGAGGACACGGATATCAAGGAAGCCTTTGAAAGAATATCTCTCCATGGACCCGGGACAAGAGCACAGTGAGTCCAACGAGTACTTGCTGGTGAACATTCACTGATGTTTGTCACCGCAGAAACACAGAGTTGGCTCAGTCTTCTCAACCTGCTCCACCGCGTTCACCCCTCAAGAGACCTGTCTCTGGAAGTCCGGAGAGCCTTCAGGAGGCGGGGGCCGGGCCGTCGTCGACAAGTCCGGACGCAGGCACTGATGCTGCACAAGACAGCAATCGTGGCAGCAAAAAAGTCTGCTCGCCGCCGGATTCGGAAGCTCAGCAGCGTGGCTCGACACCGCCGACGCCCCCTCGGAGTCGTGCCAGACCAAATGACAGCGTGAGTGATTTTGAGCGTTTTGAGCGTTCTTATGGCCCGAGGAAGCACAATGGCCGTCAGCTCTGGAGTCCTGGCGATGAGCAGCCAAAGACGCCACAGGCACGGCCCTCTCAGTCGGCCACGTCGGCTCACACGAGACGACCGACGTCATCCAAGGGTCAGCGACAGGCCACAGGCCCCCAGCTTCAAGCCTCGAATAATCCCGCCCCCCACCCGGCGAATATGATTCGTCAGCCGGAGACTCGCCCGATATCTCAAGAGCAGCTTGTGACTGAGGTAAAGGGGATATATGCGGGCTTGGTCATGGTGGAAAGTAAATGCATCGAGGTTGATAATACCCAGTCCTCGAAGACGGACCTGGAAAGCCAGTTGAGTAATGAGCAGTGGCAAGCACTGATCGCTCTACATCGAACCCTCTTGCATGAACATCACGACTTCTTCTTAGCCAGCCAGCACCCTTCAGCAAGCGATGCCCTTCGCCGGCTTGCCTCCAAGTATGCTATGCCGGCACGCATGTGGCGACATGGCATCCATTCTTTCCTCGAACTGCTACGGCATAAGCTGCCGGCGTCCCTCGAGCATATGTTGACTTTCATCTATCTCGCGTACAGCATGATGGCTCTTCTCCATGAGACCGTCCCAGCGTTTGAGAACACCTGGATCGAGTGCCTAGGCGACCTAGGGCGGTACCGCATGGCCATCGAAGACGACAACATCCGAGACCGCGAGGTCTGGACTGGTGTATCTCGCTATTGGTATAGCAAAGCGTCTGATAAGGCCCCCACTGTTGGTCGCCTTTACCATCACTTGGCCATATTAGCCCGTCCAAATGCGCTTCAGCAACTCTACTACTATGTCAAGTCGCTCTGTGTCCCGATACCCTTCTTAAGCGCTAGAGATAGCATCATGACGCTGTTCGATCCGCTGTTATCGTCCCAATCCCACAATCGACTTGACCCGGTTGACACAGCTTTTGTCCGAATTCATGGAATACTATTCTCTGAAAAATGCCAGGATCAGCTTGAATCGTCAATGAATGAGTTTCTCCGCCATTTGGATGGACATATCAGTCGAACGACGAAGCAGTGGCTCGAATCGGGGTAATAAAGGCTGACTGATTAATCTATCAAATGACTATACTGACCAAGTACCAGATGCTTTGTTGGGATTTCGCTTAGCTGCTCCCTCCTCGGATATGGCAAAGAATCAAATGTTCTTATGAAGGCGATTTTGACCCAATCGGAAGACGATGACATGGCACTGGCAGGGGTTACTCCAGACACAAAGCCAGATGATCAATTTAAGAAGGCCCTGTCTTTTTCTGTGCGCACATACGATATAATCATTCGTCGCTGGGGAGATATGAATACACTGTCGTGTGTTCATACCACACTCGTGTTTATCGAATACATCTCTCGCATCCCCGCCGCCATGGCATACATCGAGAACGACTATCCTTGGAAACTAACTTCGTTGATGCTGAACTATCTTAAGCAGTCTTGCAGAATCGAACCGCGAATTAACAGCGAAGAATTTCCCGGCCCTTCCAAGAACGAAAAGTCTCGTCCTCTGCCCGAGGATTTCGCAATGGCCGGGTTAGTGTATTCGGCGGACTACTTTCCCGATGATTGGTTTACCAATAGCAGAGTGGATGATGACGAGAGGTATTTTGAGGTGGCATCAATGACTGATGATCGCCGAGAAAGGATCTTGTGGCTTGGGAGGCGGATTGCGCGGCAAGGCAAGTGGCTGGTTTGGGATGATGAGACTGAGAAATTCTCAGTCACTGCCAAGTATGATGTTGAGGTGGCAGGCATTACAGACAGACCAGTTGAGCACGAATTGTCTTGAAGAGGGTTGGACACATAGTCGTTCCCATACGATGCTGTGCCCACTGCTTGCCGATTGCTTCCACGAATCGCGCATCTCAGCCTTTACAAAGATCCAGGTGTTGTGGAGTAACCCGGATCGCCAGTTCTTCCATACGTTTTGGCTTGTTGGAGTGGGACTTGATAGATGATCGAGTCTTGGATTGATACTATGAACCTATAGCACATGGCGGGTGAGTCAATCCGATGATGAAGAAAGATTGCGGCTCATTAACGTCGAATACAGTACCTGCGCCATTGTATATTGCCATACCCGCGTTTATATTGCATCCTCAACCGCGTCAGACTAGTGTGGCGATTCATGGCCGCAGACAGGAGCTCTCATTTCAATGAGTAATGACTAGTTATGATCGTACATCAACTTGCTGCTTTGAAAAAAAAAAAAAAAAAAAAAAAAAAAAGTTGACATTTTAACATTCTCTCCGTCTAAATGACTCCTTTACGCAACGTTTAGGAGCCTTTCAATCCTCACCATAATCAACGAAACTCAAAGCAGGCCAACTTGACTTATGGGATGGGGGGGTGGGGGGGGGTGGGGGTGCGGTGGGTGTCGGGGGGGGGGCGGTGGGGGGGGGGGGGGGGGGGGCGGGGGGGGGGGGCGGGGGGGGGGGGGGGGGGGTGGGGGGGGGTGTGGGGGGGGGGGGGTGGGGGGGGGGGGGGGGGGGGGGGGGGGTGGGGGGGGGGGGGGGGGGGGGGGGGGGGGGGGGGTGGGGGGGGGGGGTGGGGGGGGGGGGGTGGGGGGGGGGGGGTGGGGGGGGGGTGGGGGGCGGGGGGGGGGGGGGGGGGGGGGGGGGGGGTGGTGGGGGGGGGGGGGGGGGGGGGGGGGGGGGGGGGGGGGGGGGGGGGGGGGGGGGGGGGGGGCGGGGGGGGGGGGGGTGTGGGGTGGTGGGTGGGGGGGGGGGGGGGGGGGGGGGGGGGGGGGGGGTGGGGGGGGGGGGGGGGGGGGGGGGTGGGGTGGGGGGGGGGGGGGTGGGGGGGTGGGGGGGGGGGGTGGGGGGGGGGGGGGGGGGGGGGGCGTAAGCAACAAAAGCCAGCCAAATTCTCCATAATTGCCCAGCATGTACCAATGCCGACTACAGCAAGGGTATCTTTTGGTTGATGTCTCTTCTTTTTCGGAGCAGCATCACTGGTACATACGCAAGATGTGACGATCTTCCGGATCCTGCCCCTAACAATCAGTTGGGTTATGTTAGACTATTCGTCATCGTCAGGCTACAGCCTCAAACTGCTGTTGGTCTTGTAGCGCCAATGCTACCAATCCTTTGGACGCTTAGAGTACATGAATGTGGGGTATTGGAACTGGTTTGAACAAAGATACTGACCCAGTCAGCCCAGGAATTTACAGCACAATGGGGTAAGGAGAGGACAAGGCTCCCTTCTTTGTTTTGGATGACAGGTCCGAGATCTGAACTGTGGGGGGATGCTTGA
The DNA here is from genome assembly GCA_009828645.1 of Calcarisporium arbuscula. Taxonomy (NCBI): domain Eukaryota; kingdom Fungi; phylum Ascomycota; class Sordariomycetes; order Hypocreales; family Calcarisporiaceae; genus Calcarisporium; species Calcarisporium arbuscula. Next base: position 153,124 of record WBSA01000024.1, on the reverse strand, counting down.
GTACCTCAATTATATTTAGTGTAGTAAGTCGATATAAAAGCGTAGGACACTAGGTGGTGGGATTTAATACGGGTATTTACACGTGTTTGATTTTGGGTGGACTTTGAATAGACATTATAAATTGAATATATACGGTTGCCTCGATGTTGATGAGGACCCTCGACTACCTGTGTGATGTGATAGATACCCGGGCGAGCGAGTGGAGTGGCTGTATGAAGCTATTGCCGCGAAACGCGACCCTTTTCTCACGAAATGGCAGTCTGCCTTGGGCTACCAGAACAATGGGGGAGGGAGATGTGAGGCTGTCAGCCCAAGTACGACACAAGCCAGCCGCCACGCATTAGCAGCTCGAACAGCAGGTGTCCAGCATGAAGCTATCCCCAATCTGCTGCTTCCATGGGGCGATTTGTGTTGTTGGCGGGAGGGCAAGACCGTGTATGTGTGTGACAGTGCATAATCATGAGCTAAGTTTCTGGGGGCTTGTGTCTAGTCCTACTCTGGTACTTCGTTCGTAGAGCTGAATTGGAGGGCACATGACGACGCCCGGTGTTGCATAGTGGAGCGCCGGCGGGGGCTATAGAGAATAGGGCGGCCCGATGTGTTGTTTCGTGCGGAGAAGCTTGGAAGCGGATTTATGGATTGCCGAGGATGATTTGATTTAGTGATGGGGGGAAAAGTGAGGGATGACTTGCGGTGCGTCGGGCGTTTGGGCGTAAACCTTTGTTCGGGGCCTGGTGTCCCTCCGGTTGGTGGACCTTTTCTTGCGCTCTGTGCTTCATGGTTTTCTGCTTGGCATGTGAAGCGGGTTTATGTGTGGTGGGAATTTGGTATAGATAAGGCTGGGCGGAGCGGGGGATGTGTGTGACCCGGGGGCGGGCCGATGGTGCGGCTGGTGGCGGGGGTTTCTAATTCGGGTGGGGCTGGGATAGGTGATCACAGTGGGAAACGGCAGCGGGTCTTTGTTTCTTCCCTGGGTGTATTTGCGTCTTCTGTGGCGGTCAGTGAGGGAAGGAGGTAGGGTTCGTGGGGGAGCACTGGTCGGCGTGGGGGTGACAGGGTCATGGGGGGTTCTCATGGGCGGCGGCTGGGTGTGGCTCCGAGGTTCTCGTCGAGTGGGGCGCGGCGCGCGGCGAGGGCCGAGGTATCTACGGGTTGGGTCGAGCCATGTTTCTTCCTCTGGTCGGGGGGTGACGTGGGGTCGGGCTGTGGCTTGACAGGCGGTTGGGGGGGTTGGGGGTGGCCCACCATTCATCGGTCGGAGCCTGGTTGCTTTGGGTGATTCACACGACCTGTCCTATGGGGTGGTGATGGTGTGTTCTTCCGGAGTTACCTGTTGGCGGGTGAAGGCGGATGGGGGTGGGTGTGGCTGGTTCTTTCGTGTGGGCAGTTTCCCCGGGGGCCCTTTCCCCGAGTTCGGTGGGGTGTGTCGGTTATTGTTGAGGGTGTGTGTCTTGATGGTGGCGTTTGGGTTTGGTCTTTTGGGCGCGTCCATGTGGAGCTGGTGGGTGGGGGTTGGGGTTCGTCTCGGGTCCTTGTTGCGTCCTCGATGGGCGGTGGTGGGGGACCCTTGATGCGTGGGATGGGTTATGGTGCAACCGCTACCCGGGATGGGACGTGTATTCTCAGGGGGATCTCCTCGGGGGGGCTGGGCTGGGTGTGGGCGGTTGGGTGTGCTGTCTGTGCCGGTGGAAATGCGGATTGGCGGGGAGGGGGGCGGCGGGGGATGTGCGTGATGCGGAGTGAAGCGGGGCTGGTGGGGTTGTGGTCGTGGGAAATCTGGTGCGAACTCCTGGGGGGCGTGTCGTTCTTTCGGGACATGGAATTGGGGGGGGGCTGGACGGGGGCCAGCGAGGCCCGCGCTAGGTACTTTGCTGTGGCCCAGGTGTCTGGAGGGTGGGGGGGAAACGTCCTCCTGGAGGAGTGGTGGGGGCGGGATAGGAGGTTCGGTCGTGGTTGTAGATGCGGTAACTTGGGGGGGGGGTTACTTTGCCATGAGGGGTACCAGGATTCATGGGGGGGCGGGGGGGGGGTGTCGGATGGGTGTGGGTCTTCGGGGGTTCGACCCTTTGTGGAAGGGTGTGGGTGGTGTGTGTCCGTCGGGGGGGTTCTGTGAGGTCGAAGGTGGGGGGGGGGTTATCAGCGCACTCCGGGGAGGTGGGTGGGATTGGGGGTGGGGGGGCGTGAGGGTGGTGGTCGGGGGGGTGTTCCTTCACTGGTGTCGGTTGTTGTGAGGGGGCGGTATTGTAGCCGTCGTGTCGCGGGCGGGCTGCAATAGGGAGGGGTTGTTGTGTGTGTGCCTGGTGACTTGGCTCGGGGGTAAGCTTGGGTTGGAGTACGGTGATAGTGAAAGGAGGCCTTTAAGTGGGTGGTGTTATGAAGGAGTTGTGATTGTGTGGTGTGCGGGGTGTGTGATGTGTGTGCTGTGGGGGGGGGGTGTGGGCGTTTTGTTTTGTCGGTGTGATGTGTGGTCGGGAAGGCTGGGGGGGGGGTGAGGACGGGAAGCTGGATTCCGGTTCCGGGGGTTGTGAAGTGCGGCTGGGGGGGTGGGGGAAGGAGGTATGCCGGGGGTCCTGGTTTGTGTGGGGGGGTGTGAAGGTGGGTTTATGGGGGGGGTGGGTGTGGTGTGAAGGAGGTAGGGGTGGGGAGCCTTATTACTGGCTCTGACAGCAAAGGGGGGCAGTGTTGAATTGCGTGTGCGTGACTTGGATTGTGGGGAAGACCTGGCAGTTCAATGACACGACGGGGGCCGTTTATTTTGGGACTGCGAGATGGATTACGCGTAAGCTGGGCGTGCTGAGAGGCCACCGGCCATCCCATGAAGAGTAGAATCAAGTGTGAGGAGCATTTGGGCATGGGATAGGTTGACAGTGAACACGGTTGGCATAGGGTTAGGGTTAACGGGTGAGATGCCCATTCAGGATTGCAGTGGTGGAGTGTAGCAAGCAAGAGTTGAATGAGAAGAGGAGGCCCTGCAGGCTCTGATGGACTTTGGGCAGGTTTTTCACTTCACGAGGAATTTCATCGAGGAGAATCATTTGAATTTCGGGAGTCGTCATGCCGGAATGGCCTCATTTCGCCGGGACTCATGCCACGCTACGACGTTTTGGGAACAAGGAACCGTATCAGTATTGTAATAGAGATTCTGGAATACGGGCTGATTTCAAACTTGCTCGATGGAGTTTCCGTAGGTCTAACACGCGAGTGAGTGGCTGTTGTAGTTTGCTCTCGTTCAAGTGACTTGGAATAGCCAGGGCGGTTGGACTGACCGTGAAGCGATTCCGGGGATAGAGGTTTCGTACAGCTGCTGTATTCTCTCCCAAAAAAAAAAGAAAAAAGCTCCTCAACAAGGATTCTTTTACCATGAGGTTCTTATTTCATGGTCTTCTTGGTGCAGAGCCTCGTCGTGGCGTTTCGAACCGACGAAAGCCGGGAAGGCGATACTTTACAGGACGGTGCCGAAATGAAAATGAACATTCTCAGTTGTTCTGGTGCGTCTTTTTTCATCCGAGTCACATATGAAACGACTGTGGTCGGGCCTGGGACTTGGAGTGTTGACAATCAATATCTGACCAATACTGGTTGTAATCTGCTTGTGCCGCCGTTGCCTAAATTGTGGCCGTATGAGCGCTAGTGTGATATACAATGGGGTTAATAAAGCTGGTATAAGTTCATCATAAAAAGCCAGCAAGAACAGGCGTTTTACAATTCTCGGGGAAACCACGCATTCAACATTCTTCCCGGTCTGGGCATCAACTATACAATGGCGTCGACTGCCCCAAAAGTTGCCGCGGCAGAGCATCGTGAATCGGCTGAGGTGACCGATGAAAAGGCCGAGGCGTTGGCAAAGGCGATAAGGAAGAGCAAGCACTTTATCGTGCTCACTGGGGCAGGTGTATCGACTTCTGCAGGTAAGACAGTTGCCCAATATTCCACATGGGACTCACGAGTCGCTGAAGTTTTGTTTGAATCGTCATCAATCAGGCATACCCGATTTTCGAGGGCCTGACGGGGCGTGGACTTTGATGGCCCAGGGGAGAGAGCGGACGAGGGAGGCGGTCAGCACGCTGCAGGCCGTCCCCTCGCTTTCGCACATGGCTCTCGTGGAGCTGCAAAATCAGGGTCTTATGAAGTACTTGATTAGCCAGAACTGCGACGGCCTGCATAGGAGGAGCGGCATTTCAGCGGTGAGGGCCTTGACCACCTGACCCGTTGTTTGTAATTGTCCATAGCTGACGTCGTGGAACTCGAACCCAAGGATAAAATATCCGAGATCCATGGAAATAGTAATCGCGAAAGCTGTAAAAGCTGCGGGAAGGAATACATGCGAGGCATGGCAAACCCCCTTGGACGCCTTTGACCACCTGCCGCTGAAAAATGGGTGTGAAGAACCCGTAACTGACTGTTGCAGACTTTCGAGCCGTCTCCGAATACGAAACGTCTGTCCACGACCACCGCACTGGTAGAAAGTGCGGTAGGTGTGGAGGCCCACTGCACGACACGATCATCAACTTTGGAGAGTTGCTACCCGTCCAAGAAATGGAGTTGGCCCACTCAAACTCCAACAAGGCTGATCTCTGCCTCGTTCTCGGATCGTCACTGACGGTGAGCCCGGCTAATTGTTTCCCAGAGGCTATCGGGCGACGTAAAGGTGCTAGTCTGGCGATCTGTAACCTCCAGGCAACGGACGTCGATGACCAGTGCGAGATCCGCGTGTTTGCAGAGGTGGATGTCTTCATGGCGAGTGTCATGGACAAGCTGGGACTGTCGATCCCGCCTTTTATTCTCCACAGACATGTTGCCCTGCGTGTGGTTTCAGACGGGAATCGGTATGAGGTTCACGTTGAAGGGCTGGATAGGGATCGGACGCCGGTGTCGTTCCTGAGGTCTATCAGGTTGAAGGGGACAAGACGAGTGGCTCATGCGGAGCCCTTTGCCATTCGGGTCCGCGGGGGGTATGGAAGATGGGACGGAGCTGAAGCTGGAGTTGGAGTTTATGGGACACTACGGAGAGCCGAAGCTTGATGTTCCGTTTGTGTATCGCGGGTTGGCGTACGAGACGAGGCATTATCATCTTGGGGTATGATCCGCGAACGGGAGGGTGGGTGGTGAATGAGGAGGCATGATGGTGTCTGTGGTGGCATGTGAGGATAAGTTGCGATGCGTCAACTGCTGCTGCTGCTTACCACGATATAATTCCACTTTATGAGGCGCACTCAAAATCGCATGCTCTGAGTCTCTATCTGCCGAAGACTGACGCATCAGGGCACGAGGCTTTCTGAACCCCCCGTATGCTTAGCCACTTGAGTCTGTCAAAGATGATCGATCGGGGCAAGTGGCGGCGGCAGAACTTGCATAGTCTCCTTGAATTCATTAGATTGGTATATGAGCGTTGATGGGATCTAGAGCTCTCCAACAGTCTACGGCGGAAATATAAGCCTTCTGGCACGGTATGGTACGTGGAGTGAGGTGTAACAGCTTGAATGTTTTCTTAGGATAACTATTGCTGGGCAGGTATGTTGAACACACGTGATTGAGGGCGCTGTTTGCCATACGATTGATGATCCTCTGTTCGTCACGTATCACCTTCCGTGTCCATCTGTCTCCATCTGTCTCGAGCAATTCATACTGGCGTCAGCTTTAGGGTCAAATAAAAGACAATGAGCCAAATACGTCTTCACGCAAGATGAGCCCTGATGTCTGGAACTACTAATTTCCTGTCGTAAAACCTCTTGCCGTGTCTCCATTGCTTCCACGCCTTGACGTTTTAGTCTTGAGATGTTAATGTGACTGAGAGAGCAGTCCCGAGGTCGCTCCTCTACGTTCGTCAAAGAGGACGCTTGCATCGTCATCAGCCATGTGCTCTTCAATAGCAATTCCAATTCTCCAATCTTATTGCGATCGTTATAGGTCTGTACGACGATCGTTAATATTGAAGACATCCTGTCATTCGTGTGGCTTGGGGACTCGATGGGCACAGTCTCAACGCACTCCGCGGTTGTGAAGGTGTATGAGTGAGGGCGGCATCAATAGACCATTTTATAAGCCTCAGCGTGAAGATTTACGCCTCTTAGATTGTGGGATTTGGCTGACTATATGGCTGGGTAACCGCTGATCTGAGCGTATTGAGATAGAGGGAACACACACACAACCCAACCACCAAGCCGGCCCACCGGAATACCGTACTCTGTAGGAATTCAAGAGTCGCAGATTTATTAATCGCGATAAGGGGAGTATTGATGGTTCCAATTGATGTGATGATGTGTGTTTTCATTTGATCAAATAGGTCATCATAGTAACACGCTCAATAAAGAGGTATTAAATAGTCAATTTCAAGAAATAATAATAATAAAGAAGACTGTGCCTTTCTAGCTATTGTGATATCATCACTTATATCAAGTTCCCTGAATCCACGTGACTAAGATCGTTATCTCTAGGAAGCGAGTCTCATCCTCTATCTCAGTATAAAAGGAGAGGAGTAATGGAAATGGTCAATACCGCCTATTAGTTACACAGATATACACACGATTCTCGTCCGACTGGGCGGAACAGCTAGTGTGTTAGCGGGAAAAACTTATACTCTGGTGTCGCGAAGTGGCGGCCATGTGAAATTCGACTACACTTCAAGAAATGAGCCAACTTGGGCCGCCACAGACGATGAGAGGGTCTGGAGGCAACGCCAGCAGTCAAGCTCGGGCCTGATGCAGTCCAAGGCTAAGCAACCTAGTATTCGCCCAGCGTGCTAGACCCCGGACTGCATGTGGATAACCAACTCCGTAGTAGAACCCAGACAGTCCACAGACGTGTCCGAATGGGGGAGGCCAAATGCATTCCGGCCAGTTCCTAACGTGGTGTCTGACAAATGACATTTTTACTAGTGAGCCAGCAACCTGGACCATTGATTCGACGATGGTGCGTTTTTTGGTTTGGGGGGTGTTTTCTCTCTCTCTCTCTCTCTCCTCTCTCCTCTCTCTCTCTCTCTCTCCTCTCTCTTTTTCTTTTTTTTCCTTTTTAAAGAATCCGCACTTCGACCTATTCTGCATGTTTACTTACAGGCATTTACCTTGCGGCTTGTCTAAATGGGGTTGCCATTGTCAAAGGTAGGCTCGGCACATCGCACTATCTGAGCATACAAATGACCTGAGGAAGGATTGGCGATGATCCGTATACCCAACTCATGCGTGTTTGACAACTCCATTGTAAGGCTGTACGGAGCGGTGGACGCAGCCGCCAGGAATATCTGATACGCGAATGGTGGGAGGATGACGGAGATGGTATTGCCGATAGTTCATTCATTCCAGAACGTGTACGATCCGATCAAGCAGCCAAGAAATCTACGGTGGTTGCATGGCCGAGTCAGTGCTCCGGGTATTTGTCGTCGGTTGTCGATATCCCAAGAACATGCCATCCCCGTGTGTTGTTTGTCTTGGGCATTAGGGGTCGTGCCGGGCAGACGCCACGTATCCACCTTATCCGACTATCCTGGGCACAACAATTCCTGTTGCCATCCAGCGTTCATTGCATCGTCAACCCCGAGCAGACTGCTGTGCGGGCACGCCCAGGCGCATCTCATCCTCGAAGGCCCCAGATTCCACCTCTGGCAGGTTGAGGCTTGGCTTCCTCTTCTGGACTAGCGCCACGGGTGCGCTGCCGAGGGGTTCCATCGTGACGGGACCTAATTCAGTGGACTTATAGCGCCACCGCCTTCCGAAGAGGGCTGCCCAGACGCAACCACGCAGTTTGCGGCGCAATGCCACTGTCGGGGACAGCTTACAGCGCGTGTTCCAGGGGCTTGGTAGTGGGTCTCGGGGTCTGGGCAGGCGTGGGCGCGCCTGCAAGCGCCTGTAGCGTGCCTTGCTTTACTGCGTATCCCTGCCTCCTTGGATCTTGGGCGTATTGCTCTCCCCGATTCGAAGTCGTCGACGTTCCCGAAACGGCATCTAAGAAGCATCTCCAGCATTATCCAGAGTTTTCTCCCCCGTACGCCATACGCAGCCGGTTCTAGTCAACGAGCGTCACCTTGCGACTCTGACCGACTGCGCGGCGGATCTCCCTCCCATTGACTCGCCTATTAATTGCCGTCATGTCCCTTCTTCTCTCGTCCCGGCGTCGACTGGACGCTTCTGATCTTGAGCCTTCTCCTCTGCCGTCGTGGCCATCCTCACATCTTCTACTCCCCTTCTGTGCTTCCCACATGGGTTGTCTGTCTATCCCGCCGTAACAAGCCCCGAAAGATAGACATAGCTGTGTAAGCAGCCATGGGAGAAGCATCTCTGACAGACTCGACCCTCGATGGGCGCCACATCCCAGGCCAGTCCAACCAGCCCATGTCACGCCCCAGCCCACAAGCTTAAGCACCACCGATGTCCTCGAAGAGCTTGACACGCGGGCTTCAACGGGCCTATCCTCTGAGCAGGCTACCCGCCGGGTTGAATGAGCTCGGACCCAATGAGCTACGGCAGGAAAAGGGTGTTCAGCCGCTTGCACTCTTCCTGGAGCAAATATTCAACGCCATGACGTTGGTTGCTCATCCTAGCGCTTGCACGCAAGTTTCGGCGCATCAAGGCGTGGATTGCAGGCGGTGTCCTGGGCGGCATCATCGCAGTCAACATTGTCATCGGCTTCTTCCAGACTCTCCAAGCCGAAAACACCATCAACTCTCTCCGCACCCTCGGGTCCCCGACCTGCAATGTGTTCCGCGACGGGGAAACCGTCAATGTTCAAACCGCCGAGGTGGTTCCAGGCGACATTGTGGATTTGAACACTGGAGATTCCGTCCCTGCTGACATCAGGCTGTTGGACGCGGTAAATTTGGCGGCCGATGAAGCGCCTGCTCACCGGAGAAGCTGTGCCGATTGCCAAGAATCCCAGGATGACATTTGCCGATGAGACTGGACCGGGTGATCGGCTCAATGTTGTCTTTAGCTCCACCACTATCACCAAGGGTCGTGGGCGCGGAGTCGTCTTTGCCACGGGCATGTACACCGAGATTGGGCTGATCGCCAGCGCACTGCAAGGCGACGGCAGGGGCAGGACGAGTGCCTCTGGATCTCGTGTCAAGTCTGGGCATTGGCTGTCAGGTTTCGCGGTTGGGGATTTCCTGGGCTTGACTATTGGGACGCCGTTGCAGAGAAAGTTGTCTCAGCTGTTCGTCGGTCTCTTTTGCTTCGCCATTCTTTGTGCCGTTATTGTTCTTTGCACGCCAACAAGTTTGACGCCCGCACCCCGATGTCGTTCTTTATGCGTTACCACTGCGGTTGGAACGATTCCCGTGTCGCTGCTTTCTTGTCCTGACCGTCACCATGGCGGCCCGGTACCAAGAGATGCTGAGCGACATGTGATTGTTCGCAACCTTCAAAGTTTGGAGGCCCTTGGGGGTGTTACCAGTACGCTGCATTCACGGGACTGATCTAGCCGCGAGGTCCTAACTAACGAGGCTTGTAGATATTTGCTCAGACAAGACGGTACCATTAGACCCAGGCCAGAATGTTGGGTTCGCAAGGCATGGTTTGTCGGGCTGTGGGACATATCCGTAACGACGGACAACGACGGGTGTACAATCCCGCCGCCGGCAAAGTCTCTTTCAGCTCGTCACAGCCTAAAGATATCAACCACGCAGGCAACGAGGACGAAAAGACCAGGTTCATACCATAGAGCCTACCCCAGGAACCAAATATCAGGCCAGAGCTGCAGTCTTACTTGAACATTGCATCTCTCGCCAACCTTGCGACATTGGAACGATCCGGCGTGACCTCGGAAACCCCGGGAGAGTGGAAAGCTCGCGGCGCTCCAACGGAAATTGCTATTGAAGGGTGTTGCTTCGAGGTTTGGGTGGAATCCATCCAGATGACGGAGTCGGACAACGCAAAGTGGAAGCATATTGCCGAAGTTCCCGTTTGACTCTGACGTCAAGAAGATGTCTGTTGTATTCAGGGACCAGGCATCGACCGACACATATGTTTTCACAAAGGTAAAATCATCGTTGCTCCATATAACCTTTCGTGTGGGCCGTGACCACTGGATACTAACCGCAGCTAGGGAGCGGTTGAGCGTGTATTGGACAGCTGTGATCAAATTGCATGCCACGACATCCGCGCCATTACTGAGACTGACAAGGACGACATCTTAGCCAACATGGAGAACCTCGCCAAGCAAGGTCTCCGCGTGCTTGCTCTGGCGAGCAAACTCACTGACAGCGCGCTTGCGGAAGCCGACTTTTCTGGCGCGTCCCCGCCGAAACGAGAACAGTTCGAACGCGGCCTGGTATTCCGCGGCCTCATTGGCATATACGACCCCCCACGGCCCGAGTCGCTGCCCAGCGTTCGAGCGTGTCAAGGCGCCGGCATCGTCGTTCACATGCTGACCGGCGATCACCCGCAAACAGCTCGTGCCATCGCGGTCGACGTGGGCATTCTTCCGTCCCCCGAGCAGGAGCGCTTGATGTCGGCAGATGTTGCTCGAACAATGATGATGGCTGCGCACGACTTCGACGCGTTATCGGACGATCAGATTGATGCTCTCCCAGAGCTGCCACTCGTCGTAGCCCGGTGTGCGCCCATCACCAAGGTCAGAATGATTGAGGCCCTCCATCGCCGTGGAAAATACTGCGCCATGACTGGAGACGGGCGTGAATGACAGTCCGAGTCTGAAGCGCGCGGATATCGGCATCGCCATGGGGACGGGCTCAGACGTGGCCAAGGAATCGTCGGACATTGTCTTGACTGACGACAACTTTGCCTCCATCCTCAACGCCATCGAGGAAGGCCGCCGAATCTTTGACAACATTCAGAAGTTCATCCTTCACGTCCTGGCCGCCAACATTGGCTTCGTGATTGCCCTGCTCACGGGCCTGGCATTCAAGGACGAGACTGGCGTCTCCGTGTTTCTGCTCTCGCCCGTGGAAATCCTGTGGATGCTCATGGCCACGGGCGCGTTTTTGCGAGACGGGTCTCGGGTTCGAGAAGGCTTGTTCCCGACATCTTGAAACCGCCCCCCTCACAATGTTAGTTCCGAAAGGCATCCTGCATATTACAGGTCGCTGACAGTGCCCCACAGCTCAGATACGGGCGTGTTCACCCCGGACTCATTCTCGACATGGTCTACTATGGCCTCCTGATGGCGGGCTGCGTCCTCGGCTCCTTTGTCCTCGTCATCTTCGGCTTCGACGACGGCAACCTCGGCGCCTGCTGCAACGACCGCTACTTACTCGATTCCTGCGACTTCCGTTTCCGCGCCCGCGCGACGAGCTACACCACCATGACGTGGATCTTCCTCCTCTTCGCGTGGGAGCTCATCGACTTCCGCCGCTCCTTCTTCGACATGCCAAGGGGTTTCCGCGCGTGGGGGCCTGCACCTCTGGGGCAACCCGTTTCTGTTTTACTCGGTGACAATGGTGTTTCTTCATCGTGTTCGGGACGCTGTACATCCCCGTCGTCCGACCGTGTGGTGTTTCTGCACACGGGGATTAGCTGGGAGTGGGCGATTGTGTTTATTGACGTTGGGATATTCATGGTGGGGTGTGAGGGGTGGAAGTGGGCGAAGAGAGTGTACGTGAGGCGGAAGCAGGGGAAGAGGGCCGGGCGTGAAGTTGCGTGATGGCGGCTGCGGGTTGTTTCGCATATATATATATATATATGTATATATATAACTTAGATGGCGTGAATCAGGCATATAGACTGCAGACTAGAAAAGAACGTGGCGGCGCTCGGAGGGGGTAACATTGATGTGCCTTGACCCTGTGTGTCAGCCACTCACTTATTGCTCATCATCATCTCCTTTCATGCTAGGTGAGATTTGCATCTGGGTATGTAAAATTCGCGACATCATCCCATCATTCCATCATTCCATCGTGACAACAAAAACACAAGTCTCCAGCCGATGCGCCTTTTGGGCCTCCTCCCAATCAAACAAGTAAAAGTGCATGTCCGGGTCCTTGAGCGTCTGCAACCCAGCTCCTCTCCCCCTTCCGCTCGCTGTCCAGCCCCCAGATGACTCTGCAGCGCCTCCATGGCCGTGTAGAGGAACCCCCAGGGATGCTGACGACGAGCCTCTGCAGCCTGTGCATAACCCAGTCTCTCCTGGCCTTGTCCTTGACCTCTGCGCCGGCGATGAAAGTCCGGGCCAGATGTGGCTCGCCTTGAAGTTGGGGTTCCTCGCGGGTATGTGGCGAGGTGTTCGAAGATGTCGCTGCTCAGGGCTCTCACCATTTTGGCGACCTAGTCGATGGCCCGGGGATCTATTGCTCATGGATGGTATAGCCTGGAGGGGTATGACTGCACGGCTAGTCGCGTTTGACGCACGGCCGCCCGGTGATGCGGATCTGGAGGGCGTGCGTCTTGCAGGTTACGAGACGCATCCTGCGATGTCGTTTGCCCCAACGCCTCAATGTCGAAGTACCTCGTCCCTCTGAATCAGGCCAGGCCTGCCGCGGCGACGTTGGTCGGGAGAGGCGACCTCGGGTTGGATGTTGGAGAGCTGGGAGGCGGAATAAAGGATGTCCAGTATTCGGGGTGGACAACAAAAGTAACTGTTGGCTGCCGCCTTGCCCGTATTAGGGGAAATCTGTGACGACTCAAAGTACGAGAGATATGTGGCGTCTTCGGCGGGCATGAAGGCCGATGCTAGGATGGTGTAACTAGGAGAGTCCAGCAAGCTGGGGCTACGCACGGTCGGAAACATGACGAGATGCACTCACATGAAGCAGTCAGACAGCAAGTAGTCACGCAAGGTGTCATCAGCCAGCAGCGTTGCGGGCGGTAAAAGAGACATGATCCTAGCGGCTCCTTGGAGATGGGCCTTCCACCCGTGCTTGCCCGACTCGAGCAGCTCGACGTTGACGAAGAACATGGACGCGGCGAGGATGATGTCTGCTCCTATGGACCCAACATCTTGGATTGCGGCGTGCATGAGCTGCAGCGCCTTCTGCTTGGCGACCAAGGCGTCGGCGGAATGCCTTTGAGAGGCCTTTGAGAGGCCTGCTCGATGCTGAACCTGATGCTCTCATCGGGCTCCTTGGCCGTGATGCCGAGCGGCGCCTTAACCAGGTTGGACAAGTGAGCCGCCGAGGAGGCGACTATTATGTACTGGAGGAGCGGGTGCGCCTTTGTCAATGGGAGAAGGCTGCGGAAGGGATTTCGGTCTGCCACATCGTGAGAGACCAGGTCTTTACAAAGGCGGGTTGTGACTATGGCGGGGGTCAGTAGTGGCCTGGAGGTCAAGTCATGGAGAGACGAGTGGGGGGTCCGGGAGCATACGCACAGTATGATAGGTAATGCCGATGGGTGCTGCTGACATCTTGATAGAGGGGATCACTGAGAACCCAGGGGTGCCTCAGCTCATACTCTGGGTTTGGAGAGTGAGGGATGAGCGGGCCGCTGGTGCACTGGTAGTCATGCTGAACCGTCTCGACCGCCTCACCATCGTCGACGTCGTCGCTAATATCTTGGAATCCTCGAGTTGCAAGAAACTCTTGGGCCACGTGGAGCTCTTGGTGTCCTTGGTGCCCCGGCTCAGGGGCAGCCACTTCTTGTGCGATATTCACTTGGCCCCGTCTTGACTCAGACTTCTGCCGGCGCCTCCGGCTCTGGCCCGCCGTCACGGGCGTGATGACGGAGAGAGCGGCCGGGGTGGCCTCTCCCCCATCGTCGGCTAACGAGGTGCGCCCGGCCAATTTACCGCGACTGGCGATGGCGCCGGTCCACCGAAAGAACTTACCATAGCCCTGGCACTCCTTTCCCGCCGAGGCGCACTTGTTGCAATGGGGGTACGAGCGATCACAGCGCAGCCGTCGGCGACGGCAGTTGTGGCAGGGTTTGGTTGGCGTGTCCCCCGGCTCCATCTGGGTGTAGGGGTGTCACTCTGCAGATGAGCAGAGAGCAGATGCGTGGCCAGAATTGATGGCCGGGCGGCCGAGGCGAGGGGAGGCGGGAGGCACGGGAACGTTCGGCAACGCGATGGCGGTGCCAGCACGGCGGGGGGCTATCGGGCTCGACGTCACCGAAACGCAAGTGTTGGAGACTGGTGGACGGAAGAGGAGCAGAAGGGGAAGGGGGGTTGAGATGGCGGCATCGTCGGGCAGAGGTGCGGCATTGTTTGCTTGAGGGTGTGTTTGGTGTGCTTTTTTCCGTCCTCGGGTACGAGAAGCTGTCGTTGACGGTGGTGGCTTGTTCTTATTGGTAGCATGCAGGTGACGAGGCGGAAGGATGACGGGCTGCCCCCTGGGCGTGGCTACTGGGCAGACAAGCGCTGAGGCGTGTGATGGTGCGCTGTCACTGGGCTAATGGGTGCCTCACGACTGTCACCAGGCATCAAGGGCGAGGGAGTGGCAGAAAAAAGCAGAGACTAGAGGGTGCTAGTCCCAAGAGGGCAGCCAAGACGCATTTCTTGCAGGCCACGGAAGAAGGTTTAGCAATTTGGCAGGCGGTGACAGAGAGAGAGAGGTGTGTTTAGCACGGGGGGGGGGGGGGGGGGGGGGGGGGGCAACCATCACTATTACTGCGGGCTGCTAGGACCGGCCAGTGCTGAATCTCGGATCTCGCAAAGGTCAGCCTACGAAGCCATCACCAGGGTTGAGAGCCCAAGGACGGCGAAGGAAAACGTTGGTGGTGACCAACCGAGTCCTCGTCCGTGCAGGCGGGACGAGAGCACGGGAGACCCTCGTTGAGAGGAATGAGAAGCGGAGGGAGGGAGTGAGAGATGAGCCACTTCTAGAAGACGAAGAGAAGCTGCAATTAATGAATCGCTGCGTGGCGTAGATAGAATTCGGGTGCGCTGCCGATTTGGGGGGGGATGGCGTCCCGCTAGGGCGCTGGCGCGCTGTCGGTCTGAAACAGGGCATCATCACTGCCGACCCTCGGGGCGATTCTTGGGTCTGCTGCTGCGTCCACGAGGCACCAACCGGTGGTCATTTGCTACGCCGTGTTGCGCACGTGGAGGACTGCCGCCCGCTCTGCGTGCCACGGATTGGATGACATCGTGGAGCGCTGACGCTCCGTCAGCTCGGAAGGGCGCACGAATCTTGGATCATGTCGGGGACTCCGTGGTCGATCGCAGCATCTCGTCAGCGACCTAGCGCCAGCCCGGCAGGGCTGACCGTGTTGATAAATCCCTCTGCAGCCACTGACTGGCCTGGCCCTGGCTGCCCTGCTCAGCTCTGTAGGGCGCCGTAGGGCTCCCATGACCACTGCCAGCTTGGCTGCGTCGGCACCTGACCTGCTGTATTTGCACCTTGGCGCAAGGGTGGCGCCGCCGCCAAATTGCTCGCCGGGATTTGCAAGGCATTGCCATCTGGTGTATATGCGTCGCATCGTCACATCGCATCGACGTTTTTGACACTTGGCTCCGACACCAACATGGACGCAAGCATCGACACCAACACAAATACAAACATCCGCACCAGCACCAGCACCAGCACCAGCACCAGCACCAGCCCGTCGTCGCGCACTGCGCAGCGCCCTTCCCCGGCCCGCGTTTCCATCATGTAAAAGAAACCCAGTCCATCGTGGGGTTTCTAGGTTTCCATTACTCTTCCACACGGTCCCTGTGGAGAACAACCGTCGACGCAGGGGACATGACGCATGGCAGACCGTCAAAGGCCCCCATCTTACGGAGCCCATCCAGCCCATTCGTCGCCATCACCCTCGGGTCCTGCTATAACCAGCCTCTGCGGCTCTGCCACTCGTTCTGCTCGGTGCTGCTGCGGCCGTGGACCACAGCAAGCCGGCTGTACCCTCTCGCTGGCCCTCGCTGGCCATCCATGCTCCAGAGCCCGTGCTGCTCACCGAGACACGCCCTTTGGACCCTCCTTTGTCACCTTGTCGCCCCGACCTCGTCCTCGATCGACCTCGACCTTGAGACATCCTAGTTGCTAGTCTCCGGCCGCCGTCCATCTGTTCTATTCACTCCTCCTCCACCGGCGCAGCGACACCGGACCCTGCTCGGGTGGGTCGCCGAGATGCCAGACTTTTTAGCTTTTCTTCGAACTAGCGTGGATGATGAGGTATGTACGCGGCATGGACAGATAGAAAAAACATGCTTCCCCGTCTTCTGGCCTCGTCGCATGCCTATCCCGCCATTCCTGCCATCGCCTGCTGAAGCCAGCTCTTCCCCGCCCTTGCCCTCCTCGTTCCAGCCCTCCTCGTTCCATGTCCCGTTGACCTCGTTTGCCTCTCCTTGCTCCCTCGATTTCTGGCTGTGGAACTGACGCCGACGTGCCGAAACCAGACGTCGACACAGAGAGAACCTTTGCTGGCGTCTCGCCCCTCGCACTGCCCGTCCGCACTCATGGGACACGCAGGCTACGCCCAGGGCGGCGATGCTGCCGCGGCCGACAAGTCCCGTCCTCACCAGGCATATGATGCAGAAGCCGCAAAGCACGCAGCTCCCGACGAGCACCACCGCTCCAACGACGTCCTCGCCGAAGAGAGCGACGAGCTCAACGCCCACCGCATCAAGAAGATCGCCGCCGACGGCGACGCGCACTTCCATCGCCTCGGGTGGAAGCGTCTCGCCGTCGTCATCATTGTCGAGGCCATTGCCCTCGGCGCCCTCAGCCTGCCGTCTGCCTTTCACACCCTCGGCATGTTCCCCGGCGTGTTCCTGACCGTCTCCATCGGCTTCGTCTCCATCTTCACCAGCTACCTCGTCGGCCAGGTCAAGCTCGCCTACCCCCATGTTTCGCACTACGCCGATGCTGGGAGGCTCTTGCTCGGTCGGCTCGGCTACGAGCTCTTCGGCGCTGCCCTCGTCACGGAGCTCGTCATGGTGGTCGGGTCGCATGCCCTGACTGGCAGCATCGCCCTCGGCACCCTCAACAACAACCACGTCTGCTCCATCGCCTTCTCCGCCATCTCTGCCGTCATCCTCCTCATCCTAGCCATCCCTCCTTCTTTCTCCGAGGTCGCCATTCTCGGCTACGTCGACTTTGTTTCCATCGTCGTGGCCATTGGCATCACCATCATTGCCACTGGCGTTCAAGCTGGTCGTGCGCCTGGCGGTCTCGGCGCCGTGGCCTGGTCTGCCTGGCCCAAGGAGGACCTGAGCTTCTCGGAGGCCTTTGTGGCCGTCAGCAACATCATCTTCGCCTTCAGCTTTGCCATTGGACAGTTCTCCTTCATGGATGAGATGCACACGCCTACCGACTACATGAAGTCCATCTGGGCCGCCGGCCTTATCCAGATCCCCATCTACACCGTGACTGGCGCCTTGTGCTACGCCTTCATTGGCCCCGACGTCCTGTCGCCGGCTCTTCTCTCTGCCGGGCCGCTCATCTCCAAAATCGCCTTTGGAGTGGCCCTCCCCGTCATCTTCATCTCGGGTTCCATCAACTCCACCGTCGCGCTTCGCTACATCCACGGGCGCATGTGGAAGAACTCGGTCAAGAGGTACATCCAGACCCCGTCGGGCTGGGCCAGCTGGATTGCGCTCGTGACCGTCTTTACCATTATCGCTTGGGTCATTGCTGAGGCCATCCCCATCTTTTCCGACCTCCTCTCGCTCGCCTCTGCCGCTCTTCGTCTCGGGCTTCTCATTCTGGATACCCGCCATCATGTGGTTCAAGCTGCTCTGCAAGGGGAAGTGGTACTCCCGCAAGAATCTCATCATGAGCCTCGGCAGCATTCTGGCCTTCATCATCGGGGTGGTGACTCTTGTCGCCGGCACCTATGCTACAATCAAGGACATTGTAAGTTTTTCTCGCGCAAATTCGCATCCGCATCGTGAGCACGGCGCAACTAACCGCCTCCCGCCTGCAGATTAAAGAAACCTCCGATGGTACAGCCCACAAGCCTTTTACGTGTAGATCGGCATGATCCTGGGTTTGTTTCATTCATGATTAGTTTGACTAAGCGAGGTTGATTTTGGGTTCATGTTATTAAATACACCAACCAATACATTTGTTGAGCGTTCCTTCAATCACTGAGGCACATTGCCGATACCATTCCTTTCCAAAGGGGTGCTTCCCAACTTCGAAAGGCACCCCATCACATGTGAAGTTGTTCGCTGCACGCAGACGAGTATCGGTACATGTCCACCCCATGCCTGTGGATAGTCTCTCCATGTTGGTGGTGCCTCCCTCGCTCACCAACAGTCGCCGTGCCTCCACTTGGTCGACGGCTTCCGCTCCGCCGTGGCGTTATCGCGATGGTGGTTCGGATTCGCGCGAATGAAACCAGCCAAGTGCATCCTTGAACCTTAACACCGTGGGCATTGCGACCACCTGGGAATGGCTCTTGGGTGCGTCTCCCTAGTGTTTTCGGGTCCAGGACAGCACACAGTTCTTATCCTCAACATCCCAGCGGTACTTCCAGTCTCAACACAGAGGCGAAGCGCGTGCGGAATCGCTGATCCGGGGTCAGCGGCTTCGCCGACAACAATGGGCACGTAGACAAGCGGCCATCCGTACAGTCCTTGTAGAGCCTCTCCACGGCCGAGTTGTTCATTCTCCGCAATGCTTCTCTAGTCCTAGTGAACATGGACTCCCTGCGGTACAAATTGCACATATTGCATTGGCATCCTGGCCGTGGACTCGTCAGACTGGAAGCAGCCCGAGTTGGATGAGGCAGTGACAGACAGCCTGCACCCGTGCACCCGTGCATCGGCTAAGTGAACGCGATCAGCCTGGTCTCGCCACGGCCGGCTCGAGGCCAACGCCTCCCTCCACGGGCTTCGTACAGCTTCCCATTAGCCATCCCGGGACCACTTGCAGTCGGTTGGTGCTGTCGCTGCGCAGCCACATGCCCTGCGGCTGTAGAATTGGCTACAAGACCTGCGTTATGAGACACAGCCAATTCTGCTGCGCGGTCGTAGAAGCGCCCCGCAGGCATTTTGATGCGTGCGAAAATGAGATATTGGGTTAAGGGGCCTGGTTTGCAGTCACATCTTGATAGACGCGTTGGAGCGAACCGAACCGAGGGCTAGCAGCTCAACCAACGAACCACAAACGAACGGTACAGTAAAGTCGCCAGCATCCCACTCATATCCGACTCCTACCCAAGCCCATGCAGGTCCAGTCACGAGCCGTGACAGACGCCATACAGAGTGCCCACGGCAGTTCTTGGGCCCAGCCACATGAAGGGCCATGCCGGCTTCTTCTGCCACGTACCATTCCTGACGGGGCTGCCTGGTTGCGAGGCGGATGGTTCATGGGGGGGGGGGGGGGGGGGGGGGGGGGTGACTGTTGTCTGTTTTTTCTTGGGATTTTTGGGATTTTTCTTGAAATTGAAACTTTGCATTGAACGGCTCGCTGAGATGGTTGGTACAAGGTGCGGGTGAGGCACGCCGGCATAAATATGACTGTTACGTGCCACGCCACGCTTCATCTACATGTCGACCACACACCAACACGTCGCCCATCTCTCAATGGCGTGAATGCCCTGCAGCAACACGCAAGTCCCATTACCGAATGGACCGTGACACAGTGCCTCGTTGCGTCGTATGTCGTACGTCGTAACGTCGCGAAGGCAGAGGTGAACTGCAAGCTACCCTACACTCATGCTCAACCGTGACTTCAGCAGCCCGCCGCCAGGGAGCAACGATGCAGCAGCCAATGAACCCGGCCTCCGGTTGCACCGCATGAACCACGCATGGTGGCTTCGATATTCTCCGACTGCCGCAAGCCTTTGTGTGATCGGTCATCGAAAAGGGCGATGCGGCAGATGCCGTGCAAGGGCGCACTTAGATGCGCGTCACTGTGGCTTACGGGCTGAGCGTCGCGCGGTGAATGGGTGGTCCAACAATATATATCCATCTGCCTTGACAGCCAATTAATTAATCTCGGCATCTACAAAGTACGTACAATATGCAAAACTAATCCCTGACATGGGCATTACCCGCCCCATCCCATCACACGTCGCACGCACCGCGCGCCCCGGGTCGCATTGGCAAATGCCGGCAGAAGAAAGAAGCCTAACTGGTCCAGTCGTAGGAGACGGGGCCCTGCCATCGTCCAGATGTTCTGCCAATCTTCTGGCCGTGCACGACGGGCAGGCCAGCGTGCATGACCCTCATGTCGCCCCAGCCGCTCTCGAGGAGGTTCTCCCAGAAGACGGCGTTGCCCTCGGTGGGGCGGAAGGTGACGCCGTTGTCGTAGGGCTGGTCGCAGTCGACGAAGCGGCACCACTTCTCGCTCCTGGACGGCGTGAGCGACGGGAAGTTGGTGCCGCCGCCCGTGACGTTGGCGGCCTTGATGTAGCCGAAGAAGGACGAGATGCGGTTGCCGCCCAGGGAGGCCACCCGGTGCTGCGCGTCGGTGAACCAGTCGGTGTGGAAGTTGTAGCGCTCCGTCTCGCCGTACTTGACGAGCTGGATGCCCTCGACGTGGGCGGCGGGCAGGTCGTAGCCCTGGAAGTCGAGGGAGCGCTCCTCGACGCAGGCGACCACGGCGTCGCGGGGGAGCGTGGTGGACTGCGAGGAGCGGATGGACTGGAGCTCCACGCTGCCCTCTGCGCTGAGCACCGTCGAGGCTCTGAAGTGCGGATCACTGGGGGGGAGATGCATGTCAGTCACGGTTGCGAAGCAGACGAGGCTTGTGCCCGGCGTCGCGGGCGAGCCGGGACGACAGGGCGAGGATGGGGAGCGGAGGCGACATACGCAAGGGCTTGCAGGTGGGCTCGCTCCTCAGGTGTGATGAAGTCCTCGAGGTAGATGACCAGAGGCGTCGTGCTGAAGATGTGCGTCTTGTAGGTCGGGTGCGTACAGGTGTAGGAGCTGAGATCGAGGAGCTTGGGATGCGCGGCGTCCGGCACTGCGTCCTTTTCCACCTTGATGGCGCGGGCCGTTGCGGCGAGGACGGCCAGCGCGGCGACGTTATTGAGGTTGACCATTGTGACGCGGCGATGTATGAGTGATGAGTGAAGAGGGCGGAGAATGAGGGAGAGAGAAGAGAGAGGAAGCGAGAGGAAGCGAGAGGAAGAGAGAGAGAGAGAGAGAGAGAGAGGGAGTGCGTGTGTGTGCAAGTGAGTTGGTATGAGTGTGGGGGACGGCGCAAGTGTCACGGCGTGAGCGTGTAAGTGGCGAGTGTGTAAGTGGGCGTCGAGGACATCGAGCCTCCCACACAGCAAGAGACCCGTCTCATTCCATGCTTTATTTTTATTTCTTTTTAGCCCGGCCTTGCTTCTCATGAACCGAGCTCCTGCATGATACATGATTAGCGTCGCCCCAAACCCCGCACGAAAAACAGATGAGTCCTGCGCAGGACGAGGGAGAGGAAAAAGAAAGGGCGGCTGGAGGAGGCCATGCGTCTCCGCGAATCCGACCTCATCGCGAGTACGACGCGGCTGAGGTGGGTGCTGGAGGCGCTGGCCGGCCCCCCTGTAGCGGCGCGCTACCATCGAGCCTAGCCCCCTGGAACGGGTGACTGGGGGCCTCTGGACGGGGCTGGACCTGGGCCTAGACACGTCAGCTGGCATTTGCATGAGGGGTGCAGGCGGCCACGGCAAGACAAGCAGAAGCAAAACACCACCTTCTGGTGCGCCATGCCTTGGGGAAAGGGGAGGCTCGCCGACCAATGCGAAGGGAAGTCGGCGGCTGAGGGCTCCGTGGGATGGGTGTTACCCCAATTTCCCCCCAGGGCCCCCCAGGAGCTGTAGCTCGGCGTGATGCGTGAGAGGCGAGCCGTGATTCTTCTTCATTTCCGTCGTCTTTGATCTGCTCTCCTTCACCTTGCTCACTCACTCCTCTCCTTCCGTACTCAATTCTCTGGGCCGGCAACGAGTCTGACAGTTGGAAGCCATATTCGACACCCTCGCCCTCACCATCATGATGCGCTCTCTTCTCGCGTGGCTCGCCGTGCCGCTGCTCGTCTCCGAGGCGGCGGCGTGGAAGACGAGCGATCCGGCGGCGCTGAAGAAGGTGCTCGGCAAGGGCGATTACAACCTGATAGCCTGTGAGTCCCGATCCATCCTACGGCCGCGAGGGTGGTGACTCTAAAGAGGTGTTGCTAACGTCTTGCACAGTCATTGTGGTGAGTCCCAAGATGACGGCCCCTCCCTCTCACCTGAACCTAGCACGCTGACCGTGGGCGCCCTCTTGCGCAGCCCCGAAACGTGAGTCTCGCACCGCGACCCGCTCCTACAAGATTCACGCGCACTGACGGAACCCCCAGGCAAAGCGTGCGAGCTCTTCCGCCCCGAGTGGGAAGCGGTGCTGAAGAGCGACGTGCCCACTCTTGCCGTCGACTGCGGCGTGAACCGCGAGCTGTGCGGGACGCTCGACGTGGTGTCGTTCCCCACGATCCGGCTGTACCACGGGGACGGGCGCGTCGTGCGATACCGTGGGGAGAGGAAGGCGGCGGCGTAAGTTTCACTCTCCCGAGAGGCAGCGAGCGATCCTAGCCTCTTTGCCGGGCCAGCCAATTGACCTAGTCAGCATCCTGTCCTTCGTGCGGCGCATCCTCGCGCCGCCCGTCGTCACCGTCGAGGCCAAGGACGTCAAGGCCTACTCCGCCAGCGACGACTTCGTCTTCATTGCCACCGTGCCGCTGGACGACGAGAACCTCTCGTCGCGGTTCCAGAAGCTGGGCGCCAAGTACCATGACCAGTACGCCTTCGCCATCACCAGGCCGTCCTCCACGGAGACGGCCACGGAGATTCGCTGCTACAACAACGTCGAGGACACGCAGTATCTGGTTGGGGACCTGCTCTTGCCGACTGGCATGGAAGACTTGATCGTCGAGTGCACGACTGCGCTGATTCCGCAGTTGACCGAGGAGAATGAGTCTCGGTACCTGGTTGTGAGTGCTCAACCCCTGCCCCCCCTCTCCTGCTGTTCACTACGCCTCCTGCGACTCCCTACGACACCATCTATCCCTTGGTTCGACTCGGCTGCTAACTACAGACAGGGCGGCCAGTCCATGCTCTACTACGTCAACGAGAGCGAAGAGGAACGCACCGCCTTTGCCAGGGCAATGCACGACATCGCCTTGCACCACACCTTCCTCAAGTTCGTCACCGTTGACCCCAACTCGTACGCCGCACTGCCCGCCAAGGTGGGCATCGCGGGCAAGAAGGGGCTGGCCATCAAGAACCTGTATTCCTACCACGTCTACGTCTACGACGGGAAGGTGGATGCGGACAGCGTGAACGCCTATGTGGAGGCCGTGATCAAGAATGAGGCGCCCGTGTGGGACGGCACGTTTCCTGAAGAGTCGCAAGGAGGAGCTGAAGAGACATCTGCTGCGGCAGGGGACGAGAAAGACGGGGCGGGTAAGCGGGAGGACAAGGATTCGGAGGGCCATGATGAGCTGTAGGGGGGGGGGGAGGGGGGAGCGGGCGGCGTGCTGCGCATGCTACGTAGTAGCGTGGGCGAGCGCGTGTGTGATGAGTATCGGGTAACAACAACACATCGTGGGTGGCTGATTTGACTTTTCTGATTTGCGGATACGACGGGCTGGGACGGCACTGGGCCTGGACAGACTGGACCTGGACCGACTGGCCAGACGACCGGACCAGCGATGCAGGCAGATGGGGAATGAGGTAGAGTATCGTGTAGATGGCTGGAAATAGAACCGAGACATACATGTTCGAGCTCTGGGACCCAGCTCGCAGCGGCAGTCGTCGTGTTGCCGTCGGGGTATGTGCATCTAGGGCCGGTGTGCCAGCCGTGAAGTTGACCAGAGTCGTCGTCGCCGCCGCCGCCGCCGTTGGACGTGGCTGTTGATCCTCCGAGCTGGCGACGCGTCCATGCCTGAGCGTCCCATGTCACTCGTCTGGCTCTGGGGTGCTTTGTTTCCGTGGCTTGTACTACTTCGTTGTCTATGCGTTAGTTTCGCCGCATGGGGCGTAGATCCGAGGGCTAGCTCTGCGCAGTCGTGGCCGTCTGGGACGGGATGTGAATCTCGATGCCCGTCCCCACACCGTCACACACGTCGCCATCAACAACAATCACCACCACCACCATCACTCCAAGATCCACCCCCAAGCGCCAATCAAGACAACGCTCTAGGCAACCAACCCGAAGCGCCCGTCCCAAAACCCTGACAGACGGAAGACGGAGAGGGAACCGTAAAATAAGATGAGAATGCTCGCAGAGCCCAAGCTGGTTCCTCGCGGGTCCGCCCTATAGGTGGGAGGCATCACAACCTGCTCCATCTGGCATCCAGCACGCAGCGCTCAGCGCTCAGCGCGTCAGCCACTTTTCCCTTTTTCCTGGCTGGGCATCGTGCGCGGAGTAAATGTTCCTTTTTCGGTGCGCCTCTTGCCTCTTTCAGGTGCTTGGTCTGGGTAGGCTGCTCTAAACTTGGTGCTTTTTTCAACGTCATTTTCGGCTCTTGTTGGCGCCTCTTGCGTTTCATCATGATGGGGATATCCAGCCCTCTTTCTTTTCTTCCAAGGTCTGTGTCGTATCCTCAACAGACCTTCATACCATAGAAGCACGAATACGCCTCATCCATAGTCCTTTTGGGGCCCATCCGCACATTCTAGACTCGCCGCCAACAGCGCTAACCTGCATGCTTTGCATGGGCGCCGACCATCGCCACCGACCATCTTTCCTCTCTTCGGTCCATGCAACTGTCTCACGCAATGCCAGTCATGTCCTTGCGCCACGTCACGCTGCTCACCCGAAGCTGACCGACAGGACAGAAACAGCCAGGTACTGCCATTGGGACGGACGTCCACTCACCTCGGGTTCGTGGGCGCGTTCGCACGACAAATTTAGCTCTGGCGCATGGCTAGGTCAATTCGTTTCGCCGCACCTGCGAAGGGCATATACAGTGATATACAGCTGCTGAATCCTACTCGACATGGCTACGAGGTAGGTTACTCAATGGCCAATTGGAGAGCATGGATTGGATGGAAATGGGACTGGCACACGGCTGAGCGACTTGCCGGCGCGGGAGATCGACAGCCGCGGGTCCGTGGGGTTGCATAGATTGGTCCCCCCCTCCCCCCCCCCCCCTTTCCAAGACGAACTCGGCGAGGCGCGGGCTGAACCTCACCACTCACGCAACGGTAATACTGGGGAAACAAAGTTCGATAAACCTGAACTCAAACTGGTCTATCGAACTCCAATTTACCGGGGGTTGACGGGGGTGTGGTGGTGGCATGTGTGTCCGACCTGGGCCCAGCCAAGAAGGGTCAGCCGTACCAAACTAACAAAACTCAGATCCATTGTCCCAGAGACAAGTTGGGCACTCCGCCGTGGTGACTCTGCGGGCGGTGACGCTGCAGTCGGCAAAGGGGGTGCCCACTTCTCCAAGACATGCATTCTGCCTGCAGTAGCAGCGCGTCCAGCCTCATCCAACACACTTACACGCTCATACACTAGACGCCTAGTGCCTAATGGTGCGCTCAGGACCCTCGGGATGCCCACACAGTCGCCCGGCTGTGTTGACGCCCAACTGCCGAGTGGCTGCAACAGGTCACGACATACGAGGCTTGCGGCTCGGCTAGTCAACGGGTTTAACACCACAAGATCCGTTAACCAAAGCGAAAGTCGACGTCGTCGTCACAATCACACGAGACAAAGGTCGGGATCGGCGGACAATCTAGCACGTATATTCCATGTGCGTTCTAGCCGCAGAGCAACGTCTCTCCATCCGACGCGAAGAACCATGTCTTATCCTTAAACCAAGTAAGCACATCAGACCCAGACTCTCCAGAACCTACCTCCATGTGACATGGCATCTCACCATCGCGTCCATACCCACTCTTGTACTTCCCTCCTCCCTTAGCCTAGGACTGACAGGGTGGCAACCTCAGCAGCGCCGGGATGAGCAAAGCAAACCTGCCCCCTCACCACTCAGAATCGGTCTGGCCAGCCCCCGACCACTATTAGCACGGCCGCTAATGTACGAAATAAGGCACTAGAGCACTCAATCGCAGTCTCCGGCACGGACGGTAGCGCTGCCGGCTGGGTAATGTGTGGTTTTCTTAATCTGAGATGGCCTTTGTGGGGGAGAGCCAGTCGAGGCATGGGCAAGGCGGGTACACTGGATGCTTGTTGGTTTAGGCAGAAGGGCCGGATGGCGTTTGTTGCTCCAGCTCTCAAACGTTAAGCAGTAGTAAGGATGGCGGTAACGCCTTGACGGATTTACTTCTCCGGCGATTTGCGAAGCCTTCAGGCCCTCGGGCGTCAAGCCTCCCCACCCCAGTCTCCCAGCCCGCAAACGTCAGCGGCACAGACAACAGACAACGACACCCCGACAAGGGCTGACCGTTCGGACGTGTCTGTGACCTGTCATTGCCACTTTCCCTCCGTCGATGTGAGATAAATTAGCCGATGAGCAGATCCTTGGCAACGCATTGTTATAGTGCCTTGTGTGGTACTGGTGCAACCCCCGGCATTCATGTGGAATCTTATATGCGGCTCTTTTGGGAGTGGATTGTCTCGACCGACTCTGGAGAAATAAACGTCCGCCTTGTATTGTGAGACACTGATGTGTAGTGTGTCGGCATCGGGACGACCGAAATCCCAAGGGAGTTCTACAAGGCGAAAACGATGCGTAATCGATGCGTAGGTGAAAAACGCTGGACCAGATGGGATGGTCAAAGTAGCAGAGTATCATCGGATGCTAGCAGATTCGACTGAACTACCACGACCACAAACCAGGGCGGCACGGGCGGCACCAGGACCAAAGGTGACCCGCGCCACGACGGATCTCCTTGCATGAGACAACTCATGCCGCCAAACGGACTATTGGCCATTATGCTCGTCTACCCGTATAGACTTCAAGCCTTCCAGCCATCTCAGCCGTGATCCACCTAGGTTTTACCATCTTCAGATGCATCCAGCAGGCCAGCCGCATCTTCTCCCACCCCTAACGGCGAAGATTTGAGGTTGTTTGTTGATACTCGTAGGCTGTTTGAAAAATTGATGCTCGGAATTGCTCGAAACACTCCGCAGTGCACTCCCAGCTAGTTCTATCTAGTTCGTCGTTCTCTGCATCAACGCCGGGTTGCCACATCCTTTCAGCCGAGTAGGGAGGCGCCTTCCTCAACCAGCTGTCGGGCTTTGCGAGACATGAGGAAAGTTTTGCATCTTCTGCCATGGGCCAGAGAAGATACGGTGGTTGCATTTCCACAGACCCGTACACTGTTCAATACGGTCGGTGAAGAGTCAAGCCCCTGTCGATCTAGGCTCTCTGGCCTCCATGCCACACCGTGGGAGGGGGGTGTTGCAGTGGTAAGCGCCCAGGCTCGACATCAAGTCCCGTTGTCTGGCTTTGCATCGCGAGGGGAAGCTGGTTAGCCTTGTGTGACTAAGAAGACAGTAGCTTTTTGTGGCTGCAGCGTTGGTCTCTTCAGCTCTCCTATTCACCGCAGTGGTGGCGACGACACCGGCCGTGATATGTTGCGAGACAGAGAGACAAAGAAACCGTCACCACACCTGTACATCTCCACTATTGTTGATGAGACATTCCTTGTCGTCCAGTCCTGTCTTTAGTCTGGATCCTACCTGCAACTGCGTCTGATGGATGTCGTGAACAGGACACCTCCTCGACTATAAAGATCCCGTCTCCTCCTCACTGTAGTTCCCTTCTCGTCTTCTCCCCTCAGCACTCACACAATTGTCAGCTGTTCTCCTCGAGTTTGCCATATTGAGCCGCCCTTTTTGAGTAAAAATAAACAACGTCAATAACACTTCTACTTCAGCCAACATGAAGTTCGTCGCTGTTGCTGCCCTCTTCGCGACGGTCGCCGTTGCCGTCCCTACCCACCCTCCGGGCTGGACTCCTCCAAGCAACCCGCCTCCCAGCAACCCACCGGGCTGGACTCCTCCAAGCAACCCTCCCCCGAGCAACCCTCCGGGCTGGACTCCTCCTCCAAGCAACCCACCTCCGAGCCACCCGCCTCCAAGCAACCCACCTCCGAGCCACCCGCCTCCCAGCAATCCGCCTCCGAGCCACCCGCCTCCCAGCAATCCGCCTCCAAGCCACCCGCCTCCCAGCAACCCTCCTCCAAGCCACCCGCCTCCCAGCAACCCTCCTCCCAGCAACCCTCCGGGCTGGACTCCCCCAAGCAACCCTCCCCCGAGCAACCCTCCCGGCTGGAATCCTCCTCCTAGCGGATATAGACCATGCAGCCCTGGTCTTTACTCCAGCGCCAACTGCTGTGCCACTGATGTTCTTGGTCTTGCTGATCTTGACTGCAACATCCGTAAGTAGAACCACATGGCTTCGATAGAAGTAGGACGACGTCTAACAGAGCGAAAAGCATCGTCTGCCCCAAATAGCGCCTCCAACTTCCAGTCCATCTGCGCAGCCAGTGGAAAGAGAGCCAGATGCTGTGTTCTCCCCATTGTAAGCCTCTATCTTATCTGTTACGAAATCGCATAGACTAATGCCGCAATGTTCAATAGCTTGGCCTGGCTGTGCTCTGCACCTCGCCCGTCGGAGCGCCTTGAAAGTGAAGAGCAACATAATTCGTTGTCATGGTCAAGACTCTTGAGCTATAGCCTCCCGTTGCAGCTGGTATTTAAAAAACCTAGGATAGTTCAACAATATGATGATGTTTCTAAACTGGCCCCCTTATTATGCGAGTGATTTACACTATTTGACGACGGGTCTGGGTCTTGAATAACGGATAGAGCTGCTGTTGTTTAGGTCTCTTAGCGGCTCGATGTGACCGAATAATTTGTTATGGCTATTAGTGCTCCTTTTAACGATCTCGAGTGCATAGTCAATGTAAAGCGGCGTTAGCATGGGTATAAATTGTAACCATGGTATATATGGGCTCGTTGAGCTATTGCAACTGTAGTGGTCTAAAAAAAAGTCTACTGGATGATCTTCCTGGGCGCTCTATATGATATTCCAATTATCGCTGTTGAAGAACGTGGTGGTTTAAATCTGTGGGGGGCCGGTGATGGCAGGCTGTCTGGAGGGCCATCATTAGCCTTCAAGCATGGGGTGTCGAGGATGGATGAAGTCCTATTCAGGGAGACTCCGTTGAAAGAGAGCTCATTGACCGTCAGCTGGGTCCCGTTTACTGATGATAAGGCCCCATTGACCTTTGAAGTCTCTAGGAGGCCTAGGCGGCTTCCGTCGTATGTTTTGCTAAGTGGCGCCCACCACCATTTGTTATCCAGATACCATTGTATCGTCTTGGCTAGACCAGTCTCGAATGTCTCTTCGGCCTGCCAGCCAAGTTCCGTCTCCAGCTTGGACGCATCAATAGCGTACCGAGCATCGTGTCCTGGGCGATCTGTCACGAATGAGATGAGCCGTTCGTGTGGCGCGTTCTGCGGACGGAGGCTGTCCAGACCGCGACATACAGCCTTGACAACGTCGATGTTGGCTCGCTCGTTGTGCCCCCCCACATTGTACGTTTCCCCTATGCGGCCCTTTTTGGCGATGAGATCAAGTGCGCGGACATGATCACTGACATAAAGCCAATCACGGACGTTTGCACCATTTCCATAGATGGGCAAAGGCTTGCCGTGTATGGCGTTGAGTATCATGAGTGGGATCAGCTTCTCTGGAAACTGATACGGCCCATAGTTGTTTGAGCTGTTTGTCACGATGACGGGCATGCCGTACGTGCGGTGCCATGCCCTCGCTAAATGATCCGATGCAGCCTTGGATGCGGAATAGGGAGACGACGGATCGTACGGTGACGTCTCATGAAACAGGCCTTCGTCTCCCAGAGAGCCGTATACCTCGTCTGTGGACACATGCACGAAGCGGAACACGTCCCTCTCGTCGCCTGGTAGCCCTGACCAGTATTGACGCGCAGCTTCGAGCAAGGCAAAGGTGCCGAGAATGTTCGTGTTGATGAAGTCGCTCGAGCCTGTAACCGACCGATCAACATGGCTCTCCGCGGCCAGGTGCAGAATCCACTGCGGCCGAAAATCATTGACGGCTTTCTGCACAGCGTCTCTATCGCATATGTCTACCCTAAGAAAGCGATAGAGCGGATTGCCCTGGAGAGATTTGATCGAAGCAAGGTTCCCCGCATATGTCAGCTTGTCCACGTTGAGGACTGCATGGTGTTTCTCTTCAACCAGATGGCGAACCAGGGCTGAGCCAATGAATCCAGCCCCGCCAGTGACCAAGATTCTCATCCTCAAGCCCTCTAGCACGCCTCTGATGGCGGCACCGAGAGACTGGTCGTGGTGTTTGTTATGCGAGTGAAAGACAAGAGCAGTTTTTTTTCTTCTTTGTAGTCGAGGATGACGTGAGCAAAATACGGATCGGCATCCGGCACCAGCTGTACGGCATTTTCCCACAACGATGGCGGGCGCTTAGTATAGTGCTGACAGGCAAGCAGTATTAGTGTATTACTTGCTGGTAATTATTCCGTAGTGTCATCATGTTTCTTTGCCCTTCGATAATACCACGCAACCATGTCTCAGGCACGAACCACTCGACAACAACGGCAAGACTCCCTCATAATTGACCTATGGTGATGCAGATGGCCTGCATTCCAAAATCACGGGGGTTCGGATAGATGCTGCACAATAAACTCTTTCAGCCCACTGCTTGTTATGCAGTCGATCAACGATTCGTTCCACGCCGTTCACCTCAAACTAAAATCAACATGGCTGCCTCTCCTCTCGATTTTCTCCCTGGGCTTGGAGGCGAGATTGGCCAATCTCGATTTCGCCGTCCACAATGGCCATTACTACCCCTTTCGAACTCAACATTAAGCCCTCCAGTGGTCGCGCCAGCCAAATCGAACCTCGAACGTAAGACGGTGCATTCGCGTTACCCAGCTGCCGCTAGACGATTCTGATACTGTGCTGGCCAAGTTGAGCTTTGGGAATGTGCAATCCATTCACGAGCTCAACAATACTAGCTTTGCACTCTGTGAGGAGGCCATTGATTTCGAACTGGGCGGCTCCAACAATGCGACATTCCCCTATCTCCGCCTGCATCGCCGTCGGAATTATTTCATCGTCTCGCGCTCATCGTCTCGCCGGGGCGAACCTGCCGCCATAGTTCGTTCGGTGGGCAAGAGGTAGGCTTCACGTATACAACTTGGATTACCAAAGCCGTACGGCTATTCCACGAGGGCATGTGCTTGAAGGTAAAGGACGACGTCCCAGCGTCCGAAGTCGGAGTTGCTTTGCCTAGGTTCACGGGTTGTTCGGATGTACGAATGGGACTGAATATCGGCCGGGAATCACCAAGGAGGAATGACTTGGGAAGAGTCTTGATTGATGCTGCACTGTAGGGGACTACAGGGGAAACTCGATCTTACTTGAACAGTGCAACTCAAATCAGCAATGTTACTGCCATCAAACTATACACGAAGGCTGGGGACATACCGGCAGGCACCGTGTACTGGTTCTTTAAAATCAAGAAATAGAGCAAAGTACTTCATTTTAGCCTGCAACAACCTGAGACTGTTGTCTTGTTTCCAAGTCCTCGGACGAAGCGTATCGATACCAATGTTCGCGGCTTCTCCTTTCCTTCAACGAGGCCTTCAAGGGATTGCATTGTGGATCATGGGTGACCAGGCGTTTCTGTTGTAGGAATCAATTTCTGGTCACTTTTACCACTGTCTTCGTGCCTTCGCCTCTACCTGATGCACAGCAGTCGAGACGGTCCCATATCATAATATCCACTCGCATTAGGAAATAAGTTGGAAGATTTCGAAATGGTCTTTGTCATCGAGAACCCTCGGTGATTCTAGAATACTCACCAAAAGGCGTCTTCAAGCAATAGAGAGGGACGCTGAGAACCAAATCATTTGGGTGGAGTTCCGCGCTTCAGCTCTCAAACTTGCTGCCCTGCTCGTCGATATTTCACCAGATGAGGAAGTAATTGAATTCGGATACATCTGTGTCCCCACAATCACTACGTTTCTCATGCGTGGCGCGACCATAATCTACAATCTCAGGATCATGAACCTGGATGCGAGCATAATAGGGGCGGCGGTAACTTCTCGAGCCCGCGCCATCATTCTAATTCATTACAGTGGAATTTCATGCGATATGGATCCCGTCATTGCAATTACCAAGGCGCATAACATCGTTGCCGTTGAGGATGCAGCTTATTTGTTCGGGTCAAAATACAAGAACACCCCCTCGGGTTCCGTTGGCCACATCGGATGTTTCAGTTTCCACGCCACCAATAACTTCACCGCGGGTGGTCAAGGAGGCACTATAATGGTGACTGACGAGCAATTTCATGCAAGAGCAGGTTTCCTCTTCAACAAGGGCACCAATATACTTGGTTCTGGATGGTAAATGGGGAAGGTATCAATCAATGGCAAGACTTGGCCTCTGATTTCAGAGGGGTGAGGTGAGAGAGGCGCATTTTTGGTCCCCAATCAGCCACATTGAAATAGTCCTTTGGTTGAAATATTGCGATGCTGTACAGTTACTAGAGAAACAGCGTATAATTTAAACTTTTTTTCGTGTTAAAATTTAAAGTACATAACTACATGCCTTCTGGTTGCGAGATCAAGATCCAGGGGATAGATTCATCGCAAACATGAAACACACCGACATCACCGCAGCGTTTCACTATTGACCTTTGTATTCATGACCAACGGAAACACAACAGGCGGATTCTCAAGTATTGGAAGGCACATGAAGATTCACAGCGAGCTGCTGGTTGGCTTGCCCCTTGTTCTCAATTAACAGACGAAGAACAGGACGAATCCTTTCCGCCGCTCTTTGTTTTATCCACAAATCGGCAGCCGGCTAAGCTGGCTGAAATAATCTCTGGAAACCCGGTTTCATCATTGGCGGTGTGGTCGAGTCAATGTTGAAACTTGCTGGCATGAATGCAGTGAGTAGTTTCATCCATCGTGGAACCGGGAACCATGATATCCCCTGATGAGACAAGATGGAGAGACCCTGCCAAGCAAACAATAATGCGCTCACGATATCTTGATTTCGTATAAGATACGATGTTATGGGTCCTCTTTGAACATCGTCTTGGTCTACCAAGAAAATAGCCTGGCAGGGCAGCGCCTGCGCATCATCTCGTCCCCACGTTTGCGACCGATTGACCTGTGTGCAAGACGCTTGCTGCTATGCATAGAAAAACCTGAATGAGCGCCACCATCACGCTAATGAAACATATACTTGGGTAACTGGTCCATTCTGACCAGCAGGACAAGGCCGAGCTGGGAAGGTTGCCGCATCTCGTTAATATACTCGCCTGGGAGTGTTTGATTTACTATCGGACGTGTCCGTAGTATTGTTGGAAAATTTCCGCCCCTCGCTCTTAATACCTAGCTCCGAGTAGACGACGGTCCAAGAATTTTATATTGTGTGATTTTCAATAGTCTGAAAGGATTATCAACCATCGGCGTTACTAGCTTGTTTTTCGGTTGACTGGGTGCTTGTCCTGCCGGATTTTCGTATGATTTCGACTAGGACTGAGAGTCACACTCTGCAGATTAATCTAACGACTGCATAGCGTTAGTTATCGTCATCACGATGGGCATGGCATGATCTAGTTCTATTACCTATTCATCGACCTCTGCTTGTGTACACTTTTTGTGAAGCCTCCGATGGCTACTTCACCAATTACGGATATCTGCCGAGTTCGAAATTGGTACTAACAAGTCCCACATGGTACACACCATACGATATTAGCATAATGTGCTCCGTACCTTGTAGGAAAAGCCAATTTCCAGTATTGCCTACGTACACTGCCGCTCTGCAAGGCAAAGACAGCCTTGACATTGGCGAACACTACTTCCAGTTCCGGTCTCGAACCACGCACTGCAACCACAGTTTCGCCTGGCGATGTACAGGGGTGTCGTCCCGCAGAATCACAGGACACCGGCGGTTGCCACCGCGGGGAATCATTGGCCCAACGGGAGGAACCGTTTCGGGCGGCGACTCATGACCGTTTGGGTGGTACAGCAACGTCGCACACAAGTAATAATTGTTCAGTAGGCAACGTTCTTGGCGGGTAATAAAGGCGGCGGGGTTTGTTTGATTACTGGCAAGTGACTTACGGGCTTACCTGTTGATCGTTAGTGCCACGAGAATGGCGTTTGTAGTCCATAATTCTGTTGGGTCCGTCTCACTGTGAGACCTATCATGTTCGATCGCTCCTCATGCTGAATAGGTGTCACCTTGGGTGTTTTGGAACGACTTGCCCTTGGGCAGCTTGGTGGTTTCTCTGAACCGTACCCGGTCGCTTCCATTGCTCCAGCTCTCGCTCCGTCGTGGTGTCACAGGCCGACCCCTGACCACACAGTCGCTCTTATCACATGTAGTCAGAGTGGCTTTCGTCCTATATTAATAACCGAGGTTTCTCCCTACTCCTCTGCATTGTCTGGCTTCCGTTTGGTTTTCATCTGGAGTCTGGTATTGACAGGGGCCCCAGCCTGTCACGCATAAATCCTGCAGTCCAAACTGGTGAATCACACAGCACGTAGGCGATCAACCCGTCGCCCCCGTCCACTGGGAAGCGGGCATCTTGTTCGGAGGGCTTATGGGGCCGTGCTCATCCTCTGGTTGAGAGCAAAAGTTGACTTGACGCTAGGAATATCTGCTTGCTGGCCATGGTGGCTGAGCAATCCAACAACTTGCCTGTTGTGTTTCTCTACTGCATGTCGGTATATTGACTTTCCATTTTGAGCCCAGAGACTTGAACTCTTCGCGTACCTTCCGTTGTTGCAAGGCAAGGCTGGTCACTTCAGCTCATGGTACAAAAATACACTTTCACATAGACTTGATTCAGCTTGGATAACTGCAGAATCTGGCAATCTAACAATATCTGGGACCAACAGTCTGATCCACTCCAGCAAACCCACTGCCTCTAGGGAG
The DNA here is from genome assembly GCA_009828645.1 of Calcarisporium arbuscula. Classification (NCBI taxonomy): domain Eukaryota; kingdom Fungi; phylum Ascomycota; class Sordariomycetes; order Hypocreales; family Calcarisporiaceae; genus Calcarisporium; species Calcarisporium arbuscula. The sequence continues at coordinate 118,456 of WBSA01000024.1, read as the reverse complement.
AATGTCGAGGTAAGCAAGTGGGTTCATGAAGGCCATGCGTTGATCGACATCTATGCATAGTCGATCACTGATGTTCACACCCTCAACTTGAACTGCTCGTGTCCACTTCGGACGAAAACATAGCGCGGCATTGTGGTTCGTAGGTAGACAGACGTCGGTATATCTTTGCAGAACCTAGATAATTTGCATAGTTTGTACTATGTCTGGGGCCTGCTCAGTCATCTTACTGTGGAAGCCGGTAATCAGCCTTGATAATTGATGCCATGTCATCATGCCATGACCGAATATGGGACCTGCGAGTCATGGGAGTGGCGTACTAGGGTTTGAGGCGGAAGTGAATCTGTCAGAACAGACGGACCAGCCATGTCAAACTAGCCATTCTCTTGACGGAAAGTAGAAGTTTCCCGAAGGTGAAATGCCATCAATAAGAGCCTTTCTCAAAATTAAATATGTGGATATCTACTGGGATCCATAGAGTGTTGTATGGAACAATAGTGATAGCCGCCCACATCTGACGCCCAGGAGGTGGCACTGTTGAGGCTTGCAGGGAATGAGAAATAAACCACCGAATATACATGCTCGTTCATGCGAGTTTCCCGTGATTTCTTTCCTCGCCATGTTTCCATCCAAGGAGTCGGCTGATAGGTACGCGGGCATACCGGAAAGAGTCGCAACAGGCAGTTGGCGTGTGCAGCCAAGGCCATGTTGCATGTATTCTCCCACATTGAAGGTGGCTTCAAGCCACCAGGACACGGGCGGCCAGGTTGGCCGGCTAGGGAATGAGACCAATGCATTGTGACATATGTCGCAAGGAATAGATAGCAAGCAAAAACAGCGTTTTGAAATGACGAGTAAAAGGCGCATGGTGTATACGAGATCGACGGTCATTGATTGAAGAATGGGGTGTTGTAATTAGTAAACCCAGCACATCGGTCGCATCCCAACTCCTCAACGTCGACTTGGGACTAGGCAGTACTTCTGCACTAGTACAAAATGCTGCAAATGAGCGGCTGCAGTGGTTGGCAAATACCCATCCACATGTCGCGTGGAATGACAGGGAACTTTGCCGATCACAGCGGTTACTGAGGATGACCAACGCCATGGAAAGACCAAGAAATCACAGTCACCTCCCCGTTGCTGTGTTACGTAGAACTGTGGCCGCTTTGACAAACCGAAAGAGCGCAAGACAGGAAAAGACATCGGAGGCGTCTGGTGAGCCTGGTAAGCCTGGTGAGCCTGGGATTTCGACCGTCAGGTTGCAGTCATACTCTAGCTCTTGCCAGACTAGTCTGGTCTGATGGATGCGCGGTTTGCTAAATCGTGGCGTCAAGGTGCATGACAGTCGCACTAAACGAGTCTTTTTTGGGACCATGCATTCGTACTCCCCTGGCTTTTGTCCTGGCTTCTCGGTGACCGCGCTGCACAGACCCCACAGCGGGAGACACGGGACGCATGAAGAGGATGAGATGCAAATGATTTAATTCGGAGATGCGATGCAGGGAATTAAACTGACTGGCGACGTGGTTCAACAGCTCTAAGGAAGCGTGAAGTGGGGATGGGAGCCATCTCAATGACGAGACGTCGGGCCTTGGCAAGGCAAGAAGTTTTTGCCTGGCAGCCTGGCATGTCAGGTACGCGCACGTGGTCACGCCATCACTGTGCTCAAAACAGGCGAGGGAACCATCATCTTGGCCCTTTCCCGTTTTGCTCTAAATTCTCCGTGTCTTGCAGTTCATGGCAACAGGTTCTTATTCTCTGCCGTTGGGTAGCAAGGTAGTCGAGGCACTAGGCCGCCTTGAACGAGTCAACCTGCTCCAGCTGTGGCAAGCAATCACCCATCATACAGGCTATTCAGCCATTCCCAACAGCGATGTAGCCTGTTCAGCGACTCAGCCATGCCAGGTGCAGCCCACAGTCAACATCCCTGACGCCCTAGATGCCTCGTCCGCCTCCAAACTTGCCCCAATTTCAAGGAGAACAACAGGGATCTCGCCGCACGCCTCTGGGCCGGATCAGGACGAAGGTTTTGTCTCCTGCATTCCGCTGTCAGGCACCCATAGCCATTCGTCAGTCATGTTGCTGCATGTGTGGGGAGGGGCGGGTGAGTTGCGTAGAGTGCGACAATCCGAGGCTTGCGGTGTCCACGATGATGGCTGTGATGAAAATGGATTGCCTAGCCAGCCTACCTGCCCCCCCCCCCAATCATTCGAACCACGACAAAGCCATTCTGGAACCAGTACGGACTAGAATAGGTATATCATACTCACCTTTACCTACTTGACTAGTTGATGGTTGAGGAGCATGAGCTGGGATTGTTACAGCCCGGTTGGCGGTGTCGTCCCATGTGCGAGTCGGATCGGATCACCACCCATCCCACCTCGACGGAATTCTGGAAACCCCACCACCACCCTATCTTTGCCCTGCGTCCGCTCCGCAGGTCACGAGTGACAGCATTTGGTTTGCCATGTTCGTTGAATTCATCGACGGCAACAAAGTCCCTATGCCGACAACCATGCTTGCTGCAACACCACGCTAGCCCGAAAGCAGTCTCCTTTCGCGCCAAAGGGAGTGGCAGGGTTCCATACTAATAGCTGGCTTCCTGCACGTTCGCAAATCGGATTGACCTTCAAGTTGTCTTTTTGACCCCCAATCCTGCCTTATTAATATACCACCCTGCTGACTTAGGCAATGATGCCCATGGAGTGGGCCACACCAAGTAACATCGGTGTACGAGGTACGAAGCAGTCGTATCCTAGAAAGGGATCGTGGCTCTCTTCGAGAGACGCCAACCTTCAATCCCCAACCACGGATGTGACTATCTCGATGCACGACGCGCAGCAAAAGAATCTGACTAAATGCCAAATTGAGAAGTTTGATCCACCTCAACCCCCCCCCCCAAGCATTGAAAGCCTAGCAGGTGTGAAACGGCGGAAAGTCCCGCGCTTTGCTGTTTTGAGGGGTGGTAAACCGATTTCACCTGGTCGCGATCCGTAATGAATCGTGAAGGCTCGTCGTCCTCCTGTGTGAGGCTCGGATGACTCTCTTCCATGTGCAGACGCGGTACTTGTCTATAGTAGCGGCAACCACTTGAGACGGAAGGACTAGACTTGGTGGGCTCAGCAACGTGGCTACCAGGACTTTGGTCAAACTTGAGTGACACTAGGGCTAGAGTCTTTGCGACGGACTCCACGGGCGCCGCCAGTCGGCCAACGCTGAATAGGAAGATTGTGAAGAAGCTCCTGTAGGTGTTGGTGCTAAGTAGGAGCTAACTAGGTGGATCATTGTGCCACCGTTGCATTCCCCCGTTGTACCATTGCCCCGCTCCCTGGTCCGGTTCATTGTTGGTGTCAAAGGCTTGAAGCGCTGGATGTTTGTGGAGCAAAGACGCCAGCCACTTACAAGAGGCTATACGTACGGAGCAGTTCATCCAGGTCCGTCATGACTCTCTTTCAACCCAAACCCAAACCCGTGTTTGTATTACGCCGCTAACAAGAGTCAGTCGTTTCAAGTGAACCGCTCCGAACACTAGCGGAAAGCTGGATAGAAAGAACATGTTGGGATTCTCGGTCCACGTCGGTTGCATGGCGTTGTTTAGGCGTATCGCTTTAGCGCATTATGTAAACTGATAGATGGGTCTGTCCAGGACCAGGCCAGGAACGCCGTTGTCACTTCATCGCACCGCTCTCGGTGTTCCGAATTTGCTGAGAGACTGTCTGCCACGCCGTCGATCTCCTCTCTACCTGCTGACGCTGTGCCCGTGGTAAGCCACACGATACCGCCGTGTTGGTCCAGCTCTTGTTAATTACCTTGAACGCTTAATGTGGATAAAGAAGAACGAGGGACGGATGAATCTCCTGGTTTTCAAGCGTCTGGCAAGATGCCCCAAATTTCCGCACGTTGACGAAACGGCCAACCACCGTCACGAATCTAGTTGCGCCTCATGATGCAGATGGTGCCAGAGTGTATAAAGCATGTTGCCAGCACATAATGCTCAAGCCCGTGAGCAGCGTTCGCTGCTGCAATCTACTGCAGATGCTAATGCACATCCTAGGATTGGTGCCTGAGACTCGTGCTGTGTCAAGCCATTCACCTCGCCTTGTAGGAACTATATTTTTCTCTAGCACTAACCTAGTCTTCAAGAGAATGAGTTGCTGATTTGCAGCAACAGACGGTCCTATGTCGTCATCCTGGCAGGCGCGAGAGTCACCCGTAAGGTTATTACCTATCATTCCATATGGCTCATATGAAAATGAACGAGACGGCAACGATACCGTGAAAAAAAGAGGCAGTGGTATAGGTTGCTAGACACTTCCGCCACAGCAGTCATGTACTAGGCGGGCTTGAACAGCGCATTGTGACTTTGCGTGACTAGACACGAAGGGTGAGGGATGAGGAGAATGACTGCATTTCTCTGCTCAACGCTCTTATTCTTCGATCATCAGCTTACTTCGACAGCCAGGGTGTTTCCACCATTGTAGCAAGAAGGCAACAACCTCTAGCACAGTCGCTTCCATGTGCGAGCGGGAACAAGTGCCCGGGACAGGGAGTCTGCATTCTTCCAAGTTCCATAACCCGGGGTTTGAGGCAGGCTTCATCTAAAGAATCAACAAGCCTGGAATTAATTACCAGCGCCTCCCTACTGTACCCACCCTCCTGGCAATTGGGGGCTTCCAGGGCAGTGATCCCTGAATCGTACCATCCAAGGGTGCCAAGCGGGCCCCAACCACGCTATCCACACCTCCAGTCATATCCACACACACCCGACCGATCTAGGAGAAGTCACAGTTGCCAAGTCCCACCGCGGCTTAGAGGCTGAATTCGAGGGACACTTCAGAGCCAAACCGTCTACTCCATTAGCATGATGATTGATCACACACCCCTTTGCCTAACTTCGGTGACATTGTGGACACAACTCGCCAGAACCATTGAGGGCTCAGAAACACGCGCCTTCCTGACATTCCTGCGCTCACTCCTCTGCACTCGGGAGGAGGGATTTGTCAACGCCAACACTGGCTATTCGTGAGTCGCTGAACAAAGTGCGCTACAGCGACAATCGTAGTACCCCAGTACCTTGAGCCGACAGAGACCCTGGCACCAGGTACCTACCTACCTACCTTTTGCCCAATCACTGCATCCGCGAGTCTCAGACTGGTAGAGATGGCTCTGTCTCGTCCCAGGTTGCTGAGAAGCGCCAGCATGCAGGAGGGCCATGCTCCACTGACAACGTTAGCGCTACTTCGAGGTAGATCACTAAATAGGAGCTCATTCGGATCTGATTATCGCTCTCCACTTCAGTTGCCGTTGGCCATGGTTGGCTTGCACTTACTTATAGTCCGCTAGTGCCCGTCTGGTCACTAGTATTTGGCCCCCAGAGACAAACCGCTCTGGACTTGTATCTGACACCAAAACCACGCAGTCTTCGTCGTCAAGTCGGCCGACCCTCCCCATCTCCACCACTTGCGCGAACGTTGAAGGGCTCAGATATTGATGCTCGATCTTGAAAATACACCAGCAGTCTAGGCCCTGTACCGTCGGTGTCGATGCTATCATCTTAGCAGCAAGCCATGGTTGTTGGAGAACACGCGGGATCGAAATGAACAGCGCATAGCCTCTATCATGGCAACTTTTTCAAACCCACCCAGGGACAACAAACATTTCGGAGGATATCACCAGTACAATCACGTACGGCAACGGCCTCCATCGCCGCCTATGGAAGACTCTCGCTGCTCGTTGCCGTCCATATCCAATCTCCTTGGTCTTGCGGACGCCGGATCATCCACGAGAGAATCATCACCCAGCTCCCAGCTCGACTCTCCCCGACCCGGCAGTATGTTTTCAGGACCTAGGGGGAAAATAAATAACGAGGTGCCATAGTGCTGACACCGCCTTCTGTAGGAGTTGCGTCTCTGGCGCGCCAGAGCTGGCATGAAGCCTCCAGCGCGGCTTCCTTGAGTCGACCTGGGTCTTCTTCGCAACACCAGAGGACTTTGCCTCCGACACCGCCCATGGCTGCCGAGCCATGCTTAGACTCTACATCTTCGTCATCCATGATGATTGGTCGCATACCGTCTTTCTCAGCTCCCACAAGCTACGCTTTCGATGGGGCTCCCAGCGAGGCCGACCCATATCGGCAACCCCAGGTCTCGAATTATCCGCCAACTTCGATGCAAGGAGGTCCATTGCCCCCCGCCATCTTGCCACCAGACCAGGCGACGCCGGCTGGTGCCTTTCACGCCTCGGAGCTATCGCATCCCCGATCCAACAGCATGGCCCCCCAGCGCTCCCTGCCTGACAACTTCTCGCCCCTGGCTATACCGGTGACGGTGGCGCCTCCGTCCAGCAACCCGTGGCAGCACCACCACTACCTCAGCCCTTCTCCGGGGTCGAGCTATGCCCAGAACCAGGACCGATACATCTGTCCGACTTGCAACAAGGCCTTCAGCAGACCCAGCAGCTTGAGGATCCACAGTCATTCGCATACGGGTGAGAAGCCCTTCAAATGCCCGCATCTCGGATGCGGCAAGGCCTTCAGCGTGCGGAGCAACATGAAGCGTCACGAGCGAGGTTGCCACAGTTTTGACGTGAGCCCTGGAGGGCCGCCGTTTTATCCCTAACCGTTGATGGACCTCGGCGGTGTTCGGGCACGAATTTGAGCTGGACACGTTCTAGGGAGTCCAACCAGGACTCACACGGCGATTTCTCTACGTTTGCTATGGTGCTCACGGCTGCGAGGGCATGTTTTGGTCCGCATATGCATTGGCTGCCTGGAATTCAACTTTATAGCGTGGTGTTTGGGTAGCGACTTTGATTTTTTTTTTTGTTCTACTTTGGAATTCCAAGATGGAGACGGATATTTGATGCATGGATGGATGGATACGCATCATATTACAACATGGCAAGAGGAATATGTGTCTGGGTGTACTACAAATGAATTAAATAGCATGTCAATGAGCTGATGAGAACATCTTGATCCTCTTTTTTTTTTTTTTGTCCTTTTTCCCCCTTTTTTTCCTTCTTCTTTTTCCCTTTAATTGTTCACACACGCAGGACACAGAGCCACCACCACTGACGGACCTTGAAATCTCGTCTTGACAGGAGCCAAAGCATTCCCCGTTGGCCCCCCTGACCGCAATTGGAGCCTTGGGCCAGGCACGTCGCAGCATTTGATTTCGGTCTCGGTCCACAGAGTCGCATCTGCCAAGCCACCAAACTAGCCGAAACGACATTGTCGGGCTGCCTCGTCATGCCTCCGCCCTCAGCCGTGCTCGCTATCGACGGATCGATCTAGTGATCACATCTCTGCATTGCAAAGGAGATGACCGGGGCGGATCTTTACCCAACTCTGGGTAATGGGTGTGGGTTCCGGTGGGAATGCAGACGGCATGGTTGACTCGCGAATCCACGAGGCGCAACCCTCATGCGTACAGAAGCACGATGCAAGTGCCATGTCTCCCACATGCACGGTTACAAGGGCCACCATGGCACGCCCTGCGGTGGCTCTCGCTAATACCGGGCCAATGACAGGCTCGAGCAATGGCGTTTACGACGTACGAAGTAGCGCATTCCGCAGTGGTCAATGCTCCCAAGCCCGCCTCCCACGCTCTCGCCATGCTAACGAGGCTTGCAAACGAGGCATGCTAACGACCACGCTGACGACGGTGCTAGCCAGCCAACTAGCCAGCCGGCCATGCTCCCAACTCCCCAACTCCCTTGCCACCGAGCCACTAGCCACTAGGACACTAGACACCTAGCCACCTAACCGCGTCGGGAAGTCGGTGGGAGGCCGAAAGTCCTCGGGGGCGAACAACGTGGGGATGCCCTCTGCCCTGGCGAGCTGTCACCGGCGAAGGGGGACCAAAAGGGGAAGTAAACTAGACAGACAGACAGACAGACACTGACGGCGGAGGCAGTCAGCACTGTAGCGCATGGCGTTCCCCTAACCCATTGTCAGCGCTAGAGCTGCCTCGCCGGCAGGTGCCCAAGTTGCCAAGGCACATCCAGTGATGGGCAGGCACCCGGTGATGGGCGCCCAGTGATAGGCAGCCCTGCCTACCTAACCTGCCTGCCTGCCTGCCTGCCTGTACCTTATAATTAGGCTTACCATTTACCGAGCAGGTGCCTCTGGCGTGAGCCGCAGTGCACAGCAATGGGTGCTCGCTACGGGGAGGAGACACGCTCTTCCCACGGCGCCATGTCCAATCTCGCACCGCGCACTGGGTCCCGACGGTCACCCAAACAGCACAGCATTCATTATATTCCGCGCTAGGCAACATGAAGGGCGTGTCAACGCTGGCATTGCTGGGTGGTACGTGCTGGCCCAGGTGGCTAAACGAAACGGCTTTTTCCACAACTTTAAAAAAAAAAAAGACGCCGGCCCACGCGAGAGGTTGACTCGGGTGCTGGTCGGCGGGGGACGGGAGTAACCCTCGCAATACCTCGGCGGGATGTACCTGGCCTTCCCTCTGACGAACCAACGGCGGTGGCCCCGCGGAGCGGATTCACACAGATGGGATGGATGCGCAGAGGGACGCGGACCACCAAACGTCTTCCCCCCCCCCCCTCCCACGCCTCTCTTCGGACTCGTGGTTCGGGTTCCATCTTGCCATGCACCCGACCATGCGTGCCGCTGGCCGTCCGGTCCCGTGGCAATCGCATGCCCCGTATCGCATCGACGCCGACGTGGGCGACTCGGGTAAGCAAGGCACGCACCGCGGGTGACTCCGTCTCACCTGCGATGCACGCCGACGGACGCGCGCAGGTGAAACGGGGAGGCGTTTTCCCTGGCCGATGTGGCCGGCTCTCGCTGGGCCAGGGGGGGGATGGCAACCTGACCTGAAAGGCCGAAATCCGAAAGGCCTCTCCGGGGGCGCTGTTGCGGCGGCATTCCCAGTGACGAGAGTTTACTGCTTCAAGGTTTATATCCGCACGTGTGCGTGCGAGGCATCCGTGCTGCGTTCGGAGTTGCAAGGTGTAGGGATTCGGCACGCCTGTCAGCAATCCCCGGGAAGGGGGGGACGTGCATATGTCTCACTGGTGCTGAAGAGTGGGAAACGTGGGCGGGCTTGCAAACGATCCCCCCCAGATTCAGGAAGTCGTCGCAGAGGCGCTGGCGTCCTTCCGCCTGTCGCACCGGGGCCGTGGGTAGAGCTGAGCACGGATGCTGTCTGATATCTGGGAGCCGTGGCCCCCAACAGCGGACCCCCCCCCCCAGAGCCGTGCTCGACATGTCGGGACTTGATTGTAGGGCTGTAGATCCTGCTTGGCTGGTGCTACGCGAGATGATGTCCAGTGCTACCATGGTGTTTTGGGGAACCCTCCTTGTTCCTGACCCTGGGGGATAATCCGCCCCCCCCCCCCCTCCTCCCTCCCCCTCTCTTAAGAGAAAAAAAAAAACACCAGGAAGATAAAAAATGCCCAATATCGGACGAATTCCCTTGCAGGCTTGGAAACAGGATGCGATGCGATGCGTGCGTCAATGCCGTGACAGCTAGTAGACCCCCTTTCCCCCCCCTCTCAACACATGCCGAGCAAACGGCGCGCGCATCCCACCCCGTCACCGGGATAAATGGGAAGCAGAGTAAGACCCAAGCTAAAAGCAGACAAGCAGCGTAATCATGAACGCGTCCTTCTAACTCCTTTGCGATAACACACATGACTGGATGGTCCGCAACCGATACGGCCTCAGAACGCCCGCCCAGACAGGCCCGCCGCCCTTCCTCCCCGATACGCCCTCATGCCCATCCCATCCCATGCCATGCCATCCCATGCACACCACCCACTGGCAGCGATCCCCTTTCCAATCCCTCGGCGTCCGGAATGGCAAGCCCAGTAGCCATGACCCCCCTTCCTCTCCCTATACGACGTACGAGCCCGAGCCCGCCCGTCTGGAATCACGCAGGGAGCTCCCCGAAATTAACGCCCCCCTTACCCCGGCCTGCCCTGGCGGGCTCCCGTTGCGTCGCAAATCAGAGCGGCGCTTGCCGGAGCGTCACTGAGCTGTCGGGCTCTTTTGGAATCCGTCTTGGGCTGGTGTCCTTTTCCCAGAGGACGGCAGTTGGAGTCCGACGTGTCCGGTTGTTGGATTGCTGCGGCTCTGTTTCCATCCGTGGGTTGCGGCCTGTTCCCTAGATTTTTGGCCATTGTCCATGCCATTCCTTCTTATGGCCCCAGTCGGCTTCATGCTGCAGGAGTGAGGTGTGTGCGTGTGCGTGTGCGTGTGAGTGTGCGTGTGGTGCATCCTCACTCTTCCTAATCCTAGTGTCAGATGCATGTCCTCATGCCGGCTCCAAGTCAATGGCAGAGAGCCCCTCCACCAGACATATATATTGCATTTCAACCGCAATGTCCAAAGGCAGCCAGCTTTTCTCCCGAGAGTAGATCCGAGAATGAATCCATATCCCCAAGCAGCACACGAAAACATTCCCTCCCCACTCCTCATCTTTCAAACGAAAAGAACGTGCGACCAGGAACTCCTGTCCTTCAGGCCCGTCTAGCCAAGAGCCCTACACTCAAGTTCCGACTCTGCCTCGGCAGAAGCCATCGCATAACGTCAGGTTCAACGCATGCTAGTGCTGCGATCCTCGGGCCTGATGGTGGTTGAAATACCGCCGAGGGAGCATGCATCTAGTATTGAGCATTAGGGGTTGTTTATCTTCCTTATCCCCTCCCTCCTTATCCCGCGTTGTTGCGCATGTACGGAGCTAGACCAGGGAATAGAGGCAAAGTAGAGGTTGCATGTTACTGATATCACAGAAAGGCTCGCGATGAATCATGGCTGAATCATGGTTAGGTCAATCTAAACCCAACCTCAATCTCAGTCTCAATCTCAGTCTGAATCTCAGTCTCAATCTCCATTGCACGAAACTAGGACATCAGTCTTGGCGTCTCCAATGCCTTTACCATGCCTCACGCGACATCTTCATCTCACCACATCTGGCGTCGAGGGACCTCACAACAGGCTGAAGGAGTGCACCCGGTATATTTTCAAATGCTGTGTATAAATTGTCCTTGACTTCGTGATAACGATGCACCGTGTCGTGGGAGGATGCATATGGATCCAGCCAATCATAACCCCGGCCTTCACCGAAATTGACATCATCGAGCGAGTCGTCAAGACAATCACTTTAGAATATTTCGGCTTCAATTATTTACAAGCTTCTCGTTCATTGACATCAACATGTCTTGTCACCGCCGTTGTCAACCTCATCATTCCCCGTACACCCATCCTCCACTATCAACCCCTGAAAATTGCCAGTCAACAAATAAACCGAGATCGTGGGATCTCAACGCCTCTGAACAACATTGGGTATAATTGCCAAACAGAACAGATTGTACAAAAAGTCCATACCAGACTTGAGTGGTAGATAAAACATGGCTCGCCGAATCCCTGCCTGGAAAATCTTGCTTCCTCGCTGTTTTTGCCAGGACTGCCCCGTCAATGACGAACGCTCCGAGGGGATGCACCTGGAGCCGGTAGACGGGATGCAATGCCAATCCAGGCTATCGGCTTGACAAAGGAGAAAAGTTGAACAAATGAAATAATACAGCCAAAAAAAAAAAAAAAAAACATAAACGCCCGGTTCCCGTACCCAGCAAACAAGCCGTGAGGCTCTTTTCCCTTCTTTTCCAGCCGTGAGGCCTTGTTCCATCTTAATTGCCACCCCCGCTGCTATTATTGCGTCTCAACATAACATGTGACAGCGTGAGCTGTACCCCCACCTGGTATATTTTGATTTGGACGACGGATGCCGCTTCCAGTGGCGCGGCAGTCGTTGCAAATTCCCTTGGTAGCGAGAGGAACTCTAGATGGTGAGCCTTGGTTCCTTGGATCGGTGGTAATGTGGCATGCAAAATGGTCACCCACCATATATGTACGTGCGTTGCGGGTTGCCTTCTGGCTCTGCACCCCAGTCCTTGATTGGTTGCGAGTAGTTGAGGGGGGCACCATTGTCGGTGCGAGAATGTCGCCGTCGTTGCCGCGCATCAATGCTTGTGTTTATGCGAGGATCCATGGCGATGGTGTTTGTGGCTCGATGAATGCTTGTGCCGACTGGACGAGGTGTTCTCCAGATCTCTTTCCAGTTCCTCCACCCTCGACTTGTAGCCTTTGACAATCTCCTTGATGTGGGCGATACGGTCGAAGTCGACTTCCAACTCGTCTAGTTGGCGTAAGAGCTCGGTGTATCGCTCTATCTCGGCGTCGGCACCATCAATGATATTGCCAGCCCGATCGTACTGCACTTGCGTAAACATCTGAGCCTGTTCGCTGAGGTAGCGGATGTTTTGCTCGACACCAGCCATCAGCCTGTCGAAGTAGCGCCCCAGGGCGGATAACGAGGAGCTGTCTAGAAGCAGCAGGCCCTGGCTGCTTGCTCTGCTGGCGGCTCGTGAGCTCGTCGACCCGCCGGTTCCGCCGCCCAGAGCAGCCTGGCCCTGGCGGAGCAGCTGGATCTCCTCGGCGGACAGACCCAGCTGCGTGTCTGGCACAGCATTGGTAGACATTGCGGGCCACCGCTGCGCATGAGGCGCAGGCGCGCGTGTAGGGGCTCAGTCGTCACAACCAGCAATGTTCGATCGAGGTGGCTGTTGATGGATTCGGATTCGAAGTGTTCGGTCGTCGGTGGGGGGTGTGTGCGTCACTACCGACAGCACGGAGCGAGTCCAAATCGGGTGGTATATGGTTGAGCGGAGGCGACGGAGATGGGCATCCGTGTACGAGCGTCATGGACCTGTGGATCGTAAATGGTTGGGCGCACACAGTCATGATCTCGAAGCGGGGGTGACGTTGAGCATTGTCGAGGGCGACTTGGCGATGAGGCTCGTGGTAAACTCGATGGAAACCCAAGGGCGCTGGCGTAATTCCAGCCTAAGGCGCGAGCAATTTGTTAGGGCGCCCGTCGGCGCTGGCGGGCACTGGTTTTGGAGTTGGCGCAGCCTCGATTGACTCTTGTCCGGGGATCTCGGAGGATTCTGATTGGAGAATGGGCGTCGGGAGATGAGCTTGGAGGGAGCCAACACGAAGGCCCTGGCGGCTAGCGACCAGCGAAGACACGGCGGCAAAAGGAAAAAAAAAATAGAAAAAAGGAACACTGGACGACGAAGACCGAAGATGCGAAGACAGTGGTGATGATACAGGAGAAGATGGAGATGGATGCGAGCATGTCGCTGAGGAAGGAGAAGGGAGAATGCACAACTGGGGGCAGGTATGGCACGGCGTCAGGGTACATGCCCGCCCGGTAGTACAAAAGGCATGTCGGTATGTCAGACAGTTCTGCTCTGCCTGCACAGTGACAGACAGGCGTGGACTTTCCTCGTGCACGACGCCTCGTCCGAGGTACCTGCCCGACCATCACCAGGTACCCTTGGAGGCAGCGTCTGGTGGGTGCTGGGTACCTCTGGGGTGGTGTGCAGGTACCTGTTTCCAGTTGCAGCTCCAGTGGAGTTGCAGGTCCCAGCTGGGCGGATGGGCCTCTGCTGGTGCATCTACAGGGGTTGTACCTGCGCAAGTTTAGCATGAGTGGTGACCCGTGGGTACGCTCTGTGGTGGTAGACGGCCAGACTGTGTGGCGGTAGACGCCTGCGCTGAGACAGGTACCATTCACGACGATGGGATGGGTGAAGATCTTGACGCAGCGGCGAACGACGGGAGAGATGGAGCCGTCCCGTCAAGCCCCCCTTCTTACCATGCGAACTTGTGAATTCCTCCATCTGCAGACGTCTCCATGATCTCGTTGAACGCACGCGCATACCCAGTGCTGTTCAAGGGCAGCAGCACCGCGCAAAGCCACCGACACCCTCCTCAGCATCGCCGTTGCTCCCAACCAACAGTAAACCGCCTCGGCCAAGCGGACCGCAGTGATAAAGCGGAAAAGACCATCACCCTCCATCTCAATGAGGAAGCTGGAATGCGTTCGCTTCCAGAAACCCGTCCTTGGCCGTCCCCGAGATGGTGTGATGCAAGCAATGGAAGGTGTCGGAATGGAACCTCAGACATGGGGTCGCCTTTGCATCACGAGGCCCATCTTCAGGGACCAACATGGCTGCATCCAGTTTCATCCAGAGTTTTTTTTTTCTCGTACTACGTTTCTACGACGTCTTTTCTTGTCTCGCCTCTTCTCGATTTTAGCTTTTAGCCATCTTGTCTTGCGTCATTTACGGGCTGTAGAGAACGCCCGTTGCCAGTCCTTCAATCTACTCAGCTCGCTCGACCGTGGATGACTTGCATGAGAGCACGAGGTACGACCGACTTTATGCACATGGCTTTGCCTGCATGAACCATCATCACTTGCAGCATTTATTTATACCACCTGCCCATTAGTCTAGGTCACATAGTCCGAGGATAAACGTGGGCTGTTAAACGTGGGTATGCATTATGTAGGAAATCCACGCCCATCCAACGCTGCAACACCAAACAAATGCGAGCCCTGCTGCCCCCCGTGTGTAGAGAGGTTACAACTATGCCCAAATCCCAAAATACAATCACCAACTAGCAGTCTATATAACCCCCGCTAGTGTGCAACTCGCCGCCCTCCCATGTCCACTCGCGGGCACGCTTGTTGAGCCTCAGCCTTCACATCGAGTGCGCCGACTCACCTCGCAACGACGAGATGCATGAATAGTCCGTTCCCATTTCAGCTCCAGGGTGTCCAGTCGAATAAAAGATCGTATTCTCCGTGCAACTCCCGTCGTCTTGCGCGATCAAGCAGACGAAGGAGATAGGCGTGATCTGGTATTGCGTCGAACCCAAGGTTGCGAACATAAGTCATGAATGTTTCGAATTCCTTCGGAAGTCCATCGCAGAGCGCCTGCATAGAGATGGCTTGTTTGCAATTGCCTATATTTATAAATATCTCTCTTGAGCCTTGGGTTGATCCACAACTGCCCCACGGCAGGCTGCCTTTGAAGAAGTCTATCAACATATAACCCAGCGACTCCAGGTCATCTGAGAACGAGAGTGCTATTCTAGTTTTAGTACTCGGGGCGGTCCAAGCGACGGCTGGAGGCTTCAACGAGATGGACATACCTTTACCCTGGTGAGCGTTGAGGCTGCAGTACATGGCAGATCCGTAAAATGAATTACGACCAGGCCTGTTCGGCCAAGCATTCCTCTCAATGGCAGGGTCAACTTGGCGCGAGAGTCCAAAATCAGTAAGGAATATCTTGTTCTGCTCCCTGCCTGTGCCGATGAGAAAATTGTCCCCTTTGATATCACGGTGGATAATGTGTCTCTTGTGCAGCGACCTCAGGCGGCGAACGGCTTGGTCCGCAATAAGCAGAACTGTCTTGAGAGTGAATTTCCCTCCACAGCGATGCTGTAGACTAAACAGGGTCTTGCTGAGGAGCTGGGATACTATTACCGTATACTCATCCTGTTCTCCGGCCCAGTAGACCCCCGGCACTCCATTGCTCCTGGAGAGCTGCTTCGCAATCATGATTTCTCTGTGGCGTTTTCTTTGAGAGATAGAATTGTGCAGTAGCTTTACTGCAACTCTTCTCCCAGTATATCTTTCCTGTGCTATCCAAGCGAGAGGGAAAAGGCTGGTCAATACACAGGCTGTTGCTTGACGTGAGGGGTGGTCAGCGCAACTACTTACCTACATAGACGGCTCCAAAGCTACCACTGCCGATTTTATGATCGATTCGCCACCGGTCCTGAATCCTAATGTCCTGAATAAGCGTTTAGCAACACAGGTGTTGTAGAAGAGCTTTTGAGGTTGGGCACCTCATACCTCCATGACTCTATCCTGGATTTCGCGTCAAGAGCGCCGCGCTCTGCAGGTGGGTAATTTTAGTGATAAGGTATACATAACACATATTATTCAACAAGCGAAATCTGCCTCTTTTAAAGTATCCATGACAGCTTCGTCTCTTTATTTTAAGAACGGTGAACAGCCTGGGAGAAAGGATCGTTGCTCCCATCGTTGCTCCCACCCTTGATGCCTTTATTCATCAGTCCTAGCTTCTAGTTGGCAGTACCTTGACGGTGTAAAATGCCACATATTGCTATAAATAGAGTGAGCATTAGAATTTGTTTGTGACGAAATTTAATGCATATAAATGTCTAACATGCATAACCCTATGAAGGCATAAAGGCGATCTAAGGTCTCTTTGTTACGGCGCGACAACGAGAACAAGCCAGTGAACAACGACGACGACGACATCAACACTGACAAAGACCGATGTCATTCAAACAAATGGTTTGTATCATTAGTTTCAACAGAAGTTATTATATTAATACCAGTCTATCTTATAAACTCTAAACTCCGAGTCGGGCCATAAACAGAGGCCCTTGAACAGTTTCACCATGCAACATCCACTACGCCTTCAACGTGTAGATCTACAGCATCTAGCCACGTGAGATCATACAACAGTTCATTATATTTACTTGGTTTTTCACGATGCCCAAGCAAAACCATTCACCAACATTCTGGGATGGGTTGTCAACAGTCCATCTAACCCCCCGTGCGTTGCGGGAACTCGACCGACGCAATCGCCAGAAACATCGCGCGAGTATCGAGCAACGCGGGGGACCGCATCCCCCGCCTACGCCAGAGCTCAATCGAATGCAAAGGCGGGCTAATCAGGCACGTATCCGCAGACGCAGAGTAAGTTGTTTGTTGCTCCTGAGCACGCAGATTGTTGTCTAGCGCTGACAAGACCCGTGGGCACGACAAGGCTGGTTTAAGAAGCCCTAGTCCAGTGGCTGTTGTAGAAACTTCGTCAAACGAGAGTCCAAAAACTACATGCAGCCTTTCAGCCAGCCGTTCAAACAATTATGGAAGAAGCAAGTCAAGTGACATCACAGATGACGCACTCAACACTACCCACCGTCGGCTTAGGAGAGGACAGCTTTCTGTATTTGATCAGAATCTGGAGCAGCATTTACAAGATGCGGGCTTGTTCTGGGAAACGGGCAATATCCGGCCAGCAAACAAACGCGCCTTATTAAAACTCATGAGGTCGCTAAGAGCATCCTTCAGTGGCCCGCAGGAGCGTGCTGACGCATGGAACAACTTCCTGCGCAGTAAGAATAAGTACAGGAAGAGAGCTGACATACTGAAACACGTCTTTCACGTTATCCGTGGTTCAGCCCCGATAGAAAGAGAGGAAGGGTTGGTCTTTGATAGGATCGAAGACCTCACTGAGAGGGCGACAGCAAGGCTGCAGCCCGACATGTACGACGGACTCCCAAACACTGAAGTTCTGGACGACGTGAAAAATAATATGGGAAACCAGATCATTCCGAGCAGCAAGTTGAATTTTCTGGCCCTGCCCAATCTATTCCTCGACATCCAGACCCGCAAGGACTACGAAGATTGGTTCAATCGACAACAGAGAATAGAGGGCGCGATTGGGTGTCGAGCAATGCTGCTTTTACATAACCATGGTGGGAAGCCATTAAAGTACGATTGCAAGGCATATACTTTTACATGTGCCTACCATGAAAATGGCGTACTGACTATCGACGCCCACTTTGCAACTCCTCCCGCCGTAAGTGGAGGACCATCACGGTACCATTCTAACAGGTTATATGAAGTAGATTTAACTGCGGGGCAAGAAGATTTCATCCAAGGTGTGACGAGGTTCAGGAACATTCGAGACGTGGCTGAATACTTTAGGATAGACGCTATTGAGCGTGCTCTTAACATTGAGGGGCGGGTCTGATGGGGTTGGATGGGGCTTTGAACAAGTTCAAGAGTGTGCGACTAGAGACGGTTTCCTTCCTGTCAGCATATTCCATGTATTTTTGAGGTTTAAGAGAGGCTTAGTTGTCAGCAAGGTGCCATGTTTGGCCAAGTTATGTATTACTTCCCATGATTGCTGGGACTCTACGAGATTTCGTATTGCGCAGTATAGCCTCGTGTAAGTTGACGATTACGACGCACCATTGTTATGCTATTGCGCGAGGGAGCACGACGTATCTCATGTGTGGGTTTCTGTCTTCGCGCTTTGCATTCGTTCTAGATACGAGTTGTAAATGACATTTCCCATGCTGACGGGAGGTTCAGGCTTCTAGTTAGCAGTGCAGAATCTCACAAGCATCTCGCAACCCCTGGATCAATATCCCAAGCTTACTTACTCTGATACATTCTACTGCGTCCTATTATATGGTAGGAGCAGTGACCGGCATTTTGATATCCCAAAGCCTGTTGCAATATTTGCAGCCAGACTTGCTATACTAGTGAAGCTTAGTCGCCTCTCAGCTACCGGGTAGTCAACCCGTGGCCAACGTATGTGTTGGATGTGTTGGGATGTAAATGCTGTTTGAGTCACGGCTTGTTTTTCTGTTTTCTTGCAGACTTTCTTTTTGCTACCATTGGCGCCCTGTCTGTGGTGTTGAGCTCTACAACAGCGATTTTCAACGCGTTGTGGTGCCGCGCCAAAGGTGGCCGCAAGAATAATCTTGCATAACACCAAAGAGAGGAATGTCGCGATAATACCGATAACCCTTCGAGAATACAGTTAAAATAACTGAAAACTATATCAATCGAATGGTAAAGAATAGGTCTATCATGCTCTTCTACAAGTGGCCCAGCCTTGTTACAGAGTACCACAGTGAAGGGTATATCTCTCGTGATATGCCCACCTCGCCTGCATGTCTCGCCCAGAATTATGGCCTCTGGTGCCGCCATCCGAGTGGAATTGTAGATGAAGTGACGGTGGTGACGGTGGTGACGGGGAGCTTGGTTGTAAATTACGTGTTGATTCTTATATTGTGAGGTCCATCCCCGGATTTTCAAGGCATCTGATGGTTATCAGATGGAGAAATGTCGCGCTATTGGGCCACCTCGCTCCTCCTAGGCTGAAGGGAATCAATCGCATTCGGCATTGACGTCTACTCTGGACATGTGGTCTTCATAAAAGACCATTTATGGTGGCACAAGGTCTCAAATATAAAACTGGACATGTCGGATCCGAATGCCATGTCTGCGAAACAGACAAAGCCCCCTCATGAACATGACATAGCCTCGCCAACATCACAACGTGAAAACGCCTACTTATTATAATCCGTCAGAAGAAATGCCCAGTCTGGGTGGGAGTTTGTCTCGTCACAGGCGGTATGTAGCCACAGTGCACCCGTATCCCATCGCACAGAATCCCAACGCTGCTCATCACGTAAGAGGCACGCTGGTCTCGGACTACAAACAATAATCAACCTCGCGCAGCATAGCCCAAAGCACATCTGCTTCATGGGCCGCAATTCCACCGAGGCGGCCGCTATCGTCGGCCGTCTGAAAGAACAGAACAACGGCCTCTCCATCAGCTTCATACAATGCGACATGGGCCCGTCTTTCCAGCGTCCACCGTGCTGCATGCGACTTTCTGGCCGCGGGCCACGGCCGTCTCGACGTCCTCATGTGTAACGCTGGCGCAATGCGCATCGATCCCGCCGTGACTGATGACGGCTAGATTGAGCTCCAGACGAACCATCGAAGCCACGCCCTGCCGTTCAAGCTACTCTGTCGCTGCTGCGCCAGACAGCCTCGGCCAAAGACGCCGATATGCGCATCGTCAGCCTGTCGCCGCAGGCATACCGCCAAGCCCCATCCATGGGCATCGACTTTGCCACGCTCGACACGCCCCAATACCGGCTAAGCGGTCGCATCAACCCTGGGTGGGCTTAATCTCGCTATCGACGGAGCAAGCTGGCCAACCTGCTGTACGCGGATGCTCTAGCTCGCGAGTACCCCGACATTTGACCTCATCAGTCGATCCGGCCTACATCTTGACCGACCTGTTCTCTCGCGTGTCCTGGTTGAACATGCTAGCCGTGTATGATGCTTCTCACGGGAAGACTCTGTCCGTCGAGGGGGGGCGCTCACTCGAAGGTGTGGGCTGCCACGGTGATGCAGGACAAGACAACGACGGGCACATACTACGAGCCGGTGGGAAAGGCACCGGCGCGGGCTACTCTACCAGCCATGGACGAGAAGCTTGTGGATGAGCGGTGGAATTGTACGCAGATCGCGCTGGAGGCGTATACGCAGTGGAGGCTGTCGCGTATCGACATGGGAGAATAGGCATCCCGTGCTCGAATGCTACGGCACAAGCTCCTTGGCAAGACGAACGTGATACGGCCCTGTCCGGCTGTGGGTATTAAATTAATTAGCTAGTCTAGGACGTCTGGGATATTGGCTCGTGATGCCATGTCGCGATGAGCAGAGGATGGCGGTGGCGCGCAGTTACAAAACGCACAATTATTAAAGCCATTCAACAAGCAGCGAGCTCAATGGCGCAACCGCGCGCATTCAGCTCGCCTCTGTTGCTATTGCGAGCCCCGTTGATGGCGAGTAATGCCGAACTGGGCAATGTGGTGAGTGGTGGGAATATATTCCCCGGCATCAGTCGAGCCACGGACCACACGTCAACTTGCAGGTCGTCGGCCCCCCCCCAGCAGCACGCAAGATACTCGGCAGATTCCTTCACATGCATCAAGCATGATGGTACTCGGCGTGCATGCATACCTGGGCCAAATCACGCATGAACCATGCCCACACGCATCATCCAACCACAACTGGCGCCTCGACTCTTATAAGCGCCAGTCCCCAGATAACCAGGCACTTCTTGCCCTGCCCCGAGTTTTCTAATATCCCGCACTCACCAGATTGCCGAATCTGGACACAGCCGGGGTCGATAGATATCTGGGAAGACGGCATAGGGCCGATGAGGCACCATATTGCACAAACACCACAGACAAATGCTTCGGGACACCTCTCAGCCTGCCCCGTTCGATTCCTGCCCGAGTCCACCAATGCATGGTTTGGAGGCTGCCAGACCACGAATGAGACTCGCGGGCGTCAATTCCGTCTGTCCTTGGCCACCCCCGAGATGGAGACGCCCCGAGATGGAGACGACAATCCGCGGTTCCTCGGCCCCCTTCGAGTAAAGCGAGACTCCGCGTGGCGCACCGCTACGGGACGGGTGTTGTGAAGCTGGGAGCCAGGCCTCTTCAATATCCTCGCCCCGTGAATGCCGTCTTATTGACGGACGGCCCTTCCCATGCCATTTCCGATGTCAACAAGGCCATCGACCTGCGTAGCAGATGAACTTCCTCCAGGCACGCGAAACACGAGCCAACCACGCGATGCCACCGCTAGACTGGGGTTCCAGCAGAGAAGAATAATCCGGCCCTATTGGACCACAAACATCGGCCCGTTAATATAGTGAGCGCCCGGCTCTCCTCCCCCAGCTCGGTCCTAGTCTTCAACTACATTACCCAAGTCCGAGCCGCCATCGCGGACTCGCGTATTCGTTTCCCGCAAGGCGCGTTGTACGGGGAGAAGTGGCCCATTTCGAGATCCTGGTGGAGCTGGCCGTGATCGTGGAGTTGCAATGGGGGGGAGATTCTAGTCGGCGGTCTACGGCAGACTACCACGAGAGCTGCCATCGTGCCAAGTACTGCTCTGGGCCAACGGTGGAGAGAGGAGACATGGATCACGACAGACTCTCTCGGGTCGGCGTCGCAATTGGGCTTCGACATCGGGGCAGTCCGCCAACGGCTTGAGCAACGCATCTCAGCACACGCCCACGCTGGTGCTGCTCCAGCATCGCCATGTTTATAAAGCCCAGGGAATCCGCAGGGCCATCTCTACAATCGAGTGCTTGGATTCCACAGGCTCTGCCCAACTCGGCATCACGGCTCCTTGTAAACCATCAAAATGTTGAAACTGCTGTCCTCCCTCGCCCTGGCCTCCGCCGCCACGGCCAGTGCTCTTCCCGATCTTGTCCATGCCCTTGAACAGAGAGCGGTCTTTGGTCCCATTTCCACCGGCTCTGCGGATGGCATCGCGGGTGGACGCATCGCGTGTGATGCCCCGCCCGTGGGCTCGTTCTTCGCCGGCTTGAAGCCTCCGGTAAGATGGTCTCCGAGTGATATTGTCCCACGGGCATGCCGCGTGTCTAACCAGACTACAATCAGTTTCCCACGAACTCATGGTGGGCGCCCTACGCCGCACCTCCGGGAAACGGCACCGCCGCAGGGCCTTTCCCCTACGAGTCGGCCCTCGACGGACGCGGCGTCAAGTTCGGCATCAGCACGGACCGCCAGTTTGACGGCACGTCCATCAAGCAGCCGACCCAAGAAGACTGGCGAGCCTCCTTCGCAGAGCACTCTGGTGACTTTGGGAACCACAAGGCCACGGCCTTCGATACCCAGGCGGTCACGGTGCAGTACTTTCAGGGCGGCGCGTCCATGTCGGCGTATCTCGTCCCTGGATCTCCGTACGTGACCTTCGAGTATAAGGGGGCCACGCCTCTCTTGTCTTCCCTGAATGGCGGCATCGCGTCGTTCAACGGGAACAGCCTCAATGTCGGTGGCAGCAGTACGTCTTCCCATGGTCCTCCTGTCATGTCTGCGGTTCGCGGCTAACAACTCGGAAAAGGCACCGCCCACGGGCACAACCTTCACCGTCGTCGACACCAAGGGCTCGACCTACCTCATATACGCCCTCTCCTCCATCCAACTGACGGCCAAGTCCATCTCGAGCAACTCGGGCGAGGTTCGCGCGGCCGGAGCCTTCAACGGCGTCCTGCGCCTCGTCAAGCTCGCCCAGCCCGGCCACAAGGCCATTCTCGACCAGCACTACAAGGTCTACCCAACCTCGGCGGCCCTCGATTATACGTTCGCCGGCAACACCGGCACCGTCATCTTCAACTGGAGCACGCAGGGCGGCAATGGCGCCGATTTGCTCATGCTGACCTGGCCGCATCACCGCCTGACCCTGCAGAGCCCCAACTTTCCTCCCACCTCGTCTCTCGGCTATCTGACAACCAAGGTTCGTGATACAGCGTAGTAGACGTGGTATATCCCTCTTTCTGCTAACTCTGCGTCTTAGGGATGGATGTACCCGGCACTGGGCAATCAATGGCGCATGCAATATCAGCTCTCGTCCATCTCCTGGAATGCTCCGAGGCCGCTCGACAGCTCCTGCTCCTCATCCGTCATCCAAGGTCTCGAGTACGAAGTCAACCAGCTCAAGACGTCCGATCCTCCCATCCCGGGCGACTTTTACTACTGGGGTGGAACTCTAGCTGCCAAGGCCCGGCTTGCTGTCATCGCGTACGTACTTTTGTTCCCTTCATTTCGTTAAACAAAGAACAGACATGACTAACACGCACACATATAGTGATTCGCTTGGACGACAGGACCTCGTGAACATTGTGGTCCCCTACCTCAGAACCTCCTTCAACTACTGGTTCCAGTCATCCAACAAGGTTGTCCCAGCCTACGAGACTGCATGGGGAGGCGTCATCAACAAAGACGGCGCGACGAATACTTGGGTCGACTTTGGCAACGGATATTACAACGACCACCACTTCCATTACGGCTACTTTCCTGCAGGTCGCCGCGACCCATTGCCAAGTTTGACAGTGGGTGGCTCGCCCAGCATAAGGATTACATCAACTGGTTTGCGAGGTAAGTAACTCGCGCTTCATCCAATCTCCAGTGGCTTGGCTGGCTTCAGCATTGGACGTGAGCAAGCTGACGACATCCATCCTACAGAGACATCATCAACCCCTCTACCCAGGATCCTTACTTCCCCATCACCCGCAGCCGAGACTGGTTCGCCGGCCACTCATGGGCGTCCGGCATCGCCAACGGAGCCGGCAGCCGAGACCAAGAGTCATCTGGCGAGGCCGTCAGCGGATACTACGGTGCCCTCCTCTGGGCGTCTGTCGCGCTCTCCCAAGACTACGTCAACTTCGCCAAACTGCTCGTCGCGACGGAGCAGCACGCCTCCCAAGTCTACTGGCATCTCTACCCGCAGAAGGGGCAGAACGATCGCGACAACCCGTACCCCGAGCCTGGGCTGCGAGCTCTGACGACGATTGGCAACGTCATGGACTTCCAGGCCGGCGCCTGGCTGTTCTGGGGAGCCCAGAAAGTCCAGATTGCGGCCATCCAGATCTTGCCTCTCATCCCCATCAACGAGGTAACTATGCGCAAACGCATCTGCGTGACTTTCAAGACACACGAGATCAGAAAGCTGATGCTTCATCTACCAACAGGTTCTCTACGACTCCGATTGGGTCGAGAACGTATGGCAATACACCATGCCCGAGCTTGTAGACCCGGCCTTCGGCGACGAATGGTACTGTCCTCTCGAGTCCTCCGTAGATGAGACAAACCACTGACCGTTATCCCAGGAAATGCCTCATCATCGCCGCTTACGCCAACAAGAACCCGCAGCTCGCCGCAAAATGGGCCGGTGACCTCTCTAACTGGGGTGAGTCTCCCTCCCCTAATCATCATCCCCTTTCCTGCACTTCAGAGCACATTCGCTAACAGGATTGTAAACAACAGGCACTGGAAACACATACACCAACGAGCTCTACTTCATTGGCACACGCCCCAACCCCTCCGGACAGCCCATCTGCAGCCAGCTCCCCTCGAACCCTTATGGCAACTTCAAGATTCAGGCCGTCTCATCAAACAAGTATGTCGTCGCGTCCAGCGCAAACACCAACCTCGTCGCCTCCGGGGGCTCATCCGGCGATGGATCCACCTTCAAGAGCGCCTACCTACCCAATGCCGGCACGCTCCAGCTCACCAGCACGAACCAATTCGTTACGGCCGACCAGTCCGGCACCTCGGCCCTTTCAGCAGCTCGCGCCGTGGCCTCTACTTGGGAGGGCTTCATTATTCGCAAGAAGGTTGGCGCCGCGGCAGATGTGTACTCCATCAAGGCTGCCAGCAACGGAAAGTACGTGACGGTGGGAGGGGATGGGACTTTGACGAACAATGGAAACACCGAGGCGTCGAGCACCGGCTTCCGCTTCATCAAGGTGTGAGGAGGCTAAATACGGTACGAAGAAGTTTTGCCTCAGCTTTGGACTCACTGGGACGAGCGAAGGAAGCAGGGTTTATGCATGTACTCATTTCTCTGTTCTCTCCATACTCGAATAGCACTAGGTAGTCATCAATACAATAAGCACCTGGCGATTCATTGAAGATTGAGCTAGAACCGTAGGCATACGCTTGTTATAAGTTATCAAAAGTCAGAAGCTAAAGCCCGAAGCCATGAGAGCATGCAGTTCGGGTCTCTGCAATAGATGGACTGCACAAAATCACCTCACAAGCAGAGATAGCCATACATCCCGGCTACATCATCCTAATCACACAATTCACCAGGCAGCACAGCGCAGTATTGGATAAATATTTCATTCGCCCCCTTTCGAGGTTCTCACTGTACAGAAGAAGAAAGGAACCTCCTATACAGTTCCCAGGCCCTGCACCAAAACGCCGAGATGAGAGGTAGTGACAAGTAAGAGGAAGAGTCTTAGAGGCGACTCAAGCCTTTGAAATAAAGATGAAACGGGGAAAGAAAAGGAAAGGGAGAGAGAAAGACATAGTAACAAAAGAAAATAAACAGGCAATGCACGCACAAGCTGCCAGTCAAATGTCCTCGACGCTCCAAACGCCAACATGCCAGTCCATTTCGTCAATATTCACTCCACTGCTGCGCGGCAAGGCGGCTCAGCCCCTTGAACAATTCAGCTGCGTGCGTGGCTCTCTCTTCGTGCCATGTACACCAAGCCTGCTCCATCTATTTCGCCTTCATGCCTCCGTTATTGCCAAGGCATCCAAAAGAAAAGAAAAGGCAGAACCGATAATCCAATGGCTCCACTCAAGGGTATGGCAACAATCGGTGCCATATCCATCTTCACCTGCAAAATGTCTCCAGTCGAATCGGCTTTTTGTGGCCATCATTATTCGTCGTCGCAAACACTGTTGAAATCAATCGTTCGGCTAAATCAACGCATAAGAGCCTCCTAGACTCTTGCAATTCTTCGCTGTCGCACCAAGAAGGGACTGGGCATCTCATCCCTCTCAGGATCCCACACGGCGACGGCCTCGTCTCCGCTTCCGGCGCGATCCTTGCCCAGTCGATCGCGAAACGCAGTTCGCTTGGGACTCGTGTGGTCACCGGCAGCGCTCATGGGCCGGCCACCTGCGCGTGCCTGCTGCAACTCCACCAAGGTACGACCCCTGATATTATTCTTGGCGGCCACCTTGCCCAGCGCCTCGTTTCCAGATCCAATGCCGCTGTTGTCCTTCTTCACCGAATTCTTGCGGCCCAGTTCGCCAGAGCCGCCATTGCCCTCTTGCTGGAGGCTGGCAATGGAGGGGATCTTACTCAGTCGCCCATTAGGCGAGCGAGAGGTTGGTCCCACATCAGCGTGGGAAGCGGCCGCCTTGGAGACTAGACCAGTATTAGATGTCTTCGTCTTGAGGCGGTTAATGGGGCACGACTTTTGCGACGTGAGAACTGGGCGATTCTTGGAGATGAACGGATTCTTGGACGAGCGTATCTGACGCGTCGGCGATGGCATCATATCCTCCTCGTCGGAGTCTAAGAGATCAGGTTCCCTATGGATGCCCCATTTCGGATCCCCAGCGGCTGCAGCATTCGCGGCAAAGATGTTGCCTGTATTTGCCGTAGGTACTTTGGTTGCGCCATTACGTCGAGGCGAAAGCGAGAGAGAGGCGATGGCGATTGGGCTGGGAGATGCCATCTCGATGTCCATAGGCGTTCCTGCATGCCCAGCAAACATAGTCTGAGCTCGGCAAAATGGCGTTCGGTTCATGTTCTTTTTCGACTCGCGAGAGATATCCGGGCTATCAATGGAATATTCGGTAATGTCCGTCGTGGAGGGGAACTCGTCTCCGCTCGCACCAATGGACGACTGCGGGTAGTCGGACTTGGAGACAGACGAGGCATGCTCTTCAGCAGGAGGCTCTTCCGGCGTAGAAGAAGTGGGCTTGTTCTTCTGCACCTCTGCATCAACCCGGATTTGGACTTCTTCGTCAAAGCGCTTCTGCAGTCGCTCCACCTCCAGACCAACCAGGCGGTCAATTTCCAGGCGAGCCTTGACCTCCCATTCTCTTCGAAGAGACGAGTCGATCTCTTCCCGAATGGCCTCCTTCTGCTTGTCGAGGCTGGCCAGTCTGTCGCTCGCCTCCTTTTCTTTCCTCCGCAGCGACTCCTCTCTCGTTCGTAGTGATTTGTTGAGGTCAACGACCTCCTTCTCCTTCCTCATGAGCTTGACTACCGGCAGATTCAGCAGTTGTATTGTGTCTGGTCGTCGATCCGGGTTCACTTTAAGACAGTCCTTGATGACCTGCATGAGCTCTGGAGAATACATCTCGGGCAGCGGAGCAACCTTGCCCTCTTTGATCTTCTGCACAAGTTGAAAATGCGTCTTGGCATTGAATGGCGGCTCCCGTGCGCAGAGCTCGTAGATGATGCATCCTAATGACCAAATATCCGACTTGAGTGTGTACTTCTCAGCCGCACAGATCTCGGGGGACATGTAGAAGGGAGTGCCAACGTAGGTGGAGGCGAAGTCGTGGGACTTGATCATCTTGGAGAGGCCGAAGTCACCAAGCTTGACAGAGTTGTCCTCACCAAGGAAGACTGTGCAGGTTAGCCACAACATCCGTCTGCATCGGCCAGTGCGAAGCAGCACTTACCATTCTCAGGCTTCAAGTCTCGGTGCAGGATCGTCATGGTTCCAGCAGGCACCTTGGGCGTTCCAGCGACGTTCCCTTGCGTCAACCCCAGGACATTTGTGCCAACCTCGGGAGGATCCGTCCCATAATGACAGCGGTACAGTGCCATAACCAGCTGGCTGAAGATGCTCCACACAAAGCTCTCCTGTGCACGCTGCCCCTTGAGCTGCAGGTCCTTGATCACCCGACCGAGGTCGCCGTTCCCGCAGTACTCCATGTATAGGTGCAGGTCCTGGCTGATCTTGAGGTGCTCCCGGTGGTAGTAAGCGACGATGTTGGCATGTCGGAGATGCGAAAGGATTTGGAACTCGGCGTGGAGCTGCTCGCGCTCCTTTTGGGACATGCGGAGGTAGGAGATCTCTTTGCGGCACATGATGAAGCCGTCCGCCTTGCGTCGAACCTTGCGAATGACACCGAAGGAGCCATGGCCTAGAGTATGGGCAAACGAGGAGAGAGCCAGTCAGCCAGGTGTTGCCTCGACGAGAGCTGGCGTGCTCGCGTGCGCGAAAATGAAGTCTTGCGGGGAGGCAGCGTGTGAGGCGAAAAGGGTTATTGAGAACTCACCAATCTTCTCCAACGTGTCGTACTTATCCTCAGACGACGACGACATAGTGACGGAATTCACAATGGTGCCAGCACTTATTCACGTCCGTTCTTAAACCCATACAGAGATCTCTTTTCCCTCTCTAGCAAAAGAAGACTGCACGGCTGCTGGAGGCGGCACAGAGGAAAGATGCAGCAAGATGCTCGGGACCTGCTATGGTTAGTATCGTCGGTGGTTGTTGGTGGTGATTTTAAAGAAGAGTCAAAAGTGAACCCAGTGCACAAGGGCAGTCGAAGATACTCCAAGTGGCCTATCCCTATCCGTCGCTACGTGCTGGCCAACCAATTCTGATACTAATCCATGCTCGTCGTCGTGCAGAACCAGCCTGAGCGTCCAAGTAAACAGGGTGTGGCGCTGCCATGGCAACAGGCCGTAACCTGGTGCACGTTATCGCTTATCGATAGACGCTATCTTGGTTCCGCCACGGAAAGGTGGGGTGTGGTGGGGTGGGCCGATGGTGATTGGCCAATACGTCTCCGTGTCGGTACGTACCCCCCGCTGAGACATCTTCGATGAGGGCAGTGAGACCTCAGACCGCGAACTGCCTACGGAGTACACTCGGATTTAAGGCTGGAGGATGAAGAAAAGAGAGTAGACTATCACGACATTTTATTTCCTACTTGCTTTGCATTGTCCGTTGTTCGAGGATAGATATACACTTTCTTCTATTTATTCCCATTGCATCTGTCAATTTTATTTCTCTATATTATTCCTAATTCTGCTCTTCGCCTCCCACTTCTATTCGCCAACTCATTAAATCTCCTCCACCATGGTTCTCAAAAAATATGAGCTGGAAGGCAAACTCGGCGAAGAGAGCCTCATGATCAAAAGCGGCATCCTACGAGACGAGAACCCCCTAGATATAAGCGATGAATTCAATGCCTTTCTTCTGGCCTGTCGGCACGGCGATTTGAAGCAGTGCCAGCAGATGATTAACTCGGGCGTCAACATCAATGGTAAAGACAGGTTCGATTACACACCCCTCATTATTGTCGGTGAACCCAGCCTTCCGAGCTCATATGATTCATTTCTTGCTAATTATTTAAGCTAGGCAAGTCTTTGTGGGCACTATGAACTTGTCCAACTGCTGCTAGAGTCAGGTATGACCTTCTCGTTTCGCGTCCCGGGTAGCTGAGGCCCCAATGACGCCATGTCCAAACTGACGAGACCAAGGCGCCCTCGCCGAACGGAACACCTTTCAGGGAGAGCGATGCATATATAACGCCCTGAACGACCGCATACGCAAGCTCCTCCTCCAGTATGACTTCTCCAAGTCTTCCGACCCCTACGTCTATTGGTCCTCTCACATCTCAACCCTCCTCACTCGCCCGTCCCCGCACACATCAGACATCTGCCTCAGTGCCGAGCCCTCCGGCTCCTTCAACCTGCACAAGTTCCTCCTCTCGTCACGGACGCCGTATTTCAGAAAGAAGCTAGCGGCCCAGCCTGAGACGACGACATGGAAGCTATCCCCGGCCATCCCCGTCGAGGCGCTGCATATTGTGATGCGGTACATCTACATGGGCGATGTGCCACGAGACCTCGTGCCGGCGGGGAGCCACGCATCCGAGGAAGAAGTCGCCAAGGGGCTGGATAAGATCAGCAAGCAGCTGGGGGTAGAGCATATCTGGGAGGCCATCATGGTCGGGGCGGACGACCGCAGGTTGGCGCGGCAGCGCTATCAGGACGAGGTTGGGCGCGCACTGAAGCAGATCGGAGACTTCTTCCAAGAGCAGGTCATCGGACACAAAATGTTCGTCGACACGGACCGCGTCAGTGAGGTGAAATGGAAGCACGACAACTCCATCTTCGCAGACGTCCTCCTGCGCGCAGACGAGCCTCTCGATGAAGACGCAAGATCTGGAGCAGCCACCCCAGTCTCAAACGGACAGACCATCATCCCCGTTGGCCCCGCCGCGGGAGCCGCCGCAGAGAAGAAGAAGACGCGGCGATCTGTCCTGTACCCTGCGCACATGGCCATGCTGATCCGCAGCGAGTACTTTGACAAGATGTTCTCGGGCGACTTCGTCGAGTCCAAGAAGACGGAGCACCTTCGCGTCATCACCGTAGACTGCAGCCCGCCCATCCTCGAGCTGATCCTCACATTCCTGTACACAGAAAACACCGCCGTCCCACTGGAACACGCCTTGGAGCTTCTGTACGCGGCAGATATGCTCTTCCTCGACAGCCTAAAGGGAAAGGCTGCCGTCGCCATCAGTACCCTAGGCAGCGGCACCTCAAACGTGCTCGTGGATCGAACTCACACCGACACGGCAGCCACCGTCGGAACGGCGGATCAAACCGAAGTAGTCGAAATGGAACCCATAAACATCTACGACGTCATCCACGCCGCGTGGGACCTGCGCGTGCAGCGCCTCGAGGAATTCGCGGCGCGATACCTCGCCTACCGCCTGGAGGACTACATCGACGAGCTCGATTTCCACGACCTAATCAAAGAGAGTGCCGGCCGCATCCAGAAGCGTGAGGAGACCGATACGATTGAGCTGCTAGATGACATACGGTACTATCTCTCCGAGCGATTCCGCTTGCGCTTCGAAGATGCAGGGCTGGAGGAGATGATGGATGACAATGGGGAGATCAGTGCCGAGGCAGCCGCCGCGTTGGCGGACCAGAGCGGAGCCACCGTGAACGCAGATGCTGTGGTCGATCAAGGCGTGGCGGCGCCTGAAACGGCAACGGTGCAGAAGCAGACGAACGGGGTGGTGCGGCAGCTTGAAGACACTGACGTGGAACCGGAGCAGGGCGCGATGCGGACCCTAGACGGTGAAACGGCGGAAGATGAGTTTGTCTCGGATGCCATCAATTACCAGATTTTGTTGGGAAAGATTGACGTAATGTTAGACCCGATTGAACCTGGATGCATAGATGTAGATAGTTGAGCATTTACGTGTTGCCGACGGCAGAGCACGGCGACCCGGTCTGTTTATATCACGAACACTATGACACAAATACTGGCTCTGCGCCTGCTGTATGTCTAAAGTCACCTCGCTTCTCGCTCGAATATTGCACACGTGGGACATTGCTATTTTGAGTTTGCACATGGTCTGGAACGGAAGTTCGAGTATACGTAGCCAGCTCAGCCGTTCAGTATTCTACAATCTTCAGACGCGCTCTCAAATGCTCTGGTAACTCCTCCTGCTTCACTAATCCCATCTGTACGCAATCTCCCCAGAAGAATAGCGCTCGATCTTGCGCATAGCTCAGGTAGTCAAACTCGTCGACATCGACGTCCTCCTCGGTTTCCGGGGCCCCGTCCAGACCAGGCACCTTGGCCTGCACGATGCCCCACGCCACCCACATGGCACTGTTAGCAGGCCGCCAAAGTCGAGTCTCTTCCAGAAGCCCACGGATTTGTCGGTCACTCTGCTCATCGCGTGCGCGCTCATCCGCGTTCCAACCACCAGGTGGCGCGCGAGCGTCCAGCATGAAGTCGGCAATGGAGCTTGATGACGCAGTAGGGAGAAGCGCCGGCGTGCCAGTCACACTGGATGTGCCGCTGTCTTGAGGGGCAAAACGAGGGGTGGAGCTTGCGTGAGGAAACTGCGGGCGATGATCCACATACGCTTTGAGGAAGCGTCGCTGTTCCTCGATGTTCGGGTAACGAGCCGCGTTGCAAGCGTACGAGGCAACTGGGTCGTGGTAGTTGTAAGTCCATTCGGTGAAGTGGTTGGCAAACTCCAGACCCGTAGTGTTGGCGCCGGCGTACTCAAAGTCAATCACCACAAGCTGCTTATGCTTATTGGCAGGTTGAAGGAGCGGGGACTTTTCGTCGTCTGGTCGAATGCGTAGGATGTTTCCATATTGCGTCTAATAGGGTTAGTCAGAATCAAAGAGTAACACAAGTTCGGCTGAAGCAGTCACTCACATCATTATGGGCAAATACCAGCTGGTCCTGGATGGCCCTCTGATCCCGGTACCAGTTGTTCAGATGGCGCCTATACTTTTCCACGGTTTCACGAAACTGTTCCCAAGGAACTCCGCAGACGTATCCGTTGCTCTTCCAAGCATGGATGACAGAGGCGCGACGCTGTGTTTTGGCCTGGCTCTCCAGCTGCTTATCAAGAAAGGTGCTGATTCGAGTGACATTTTCGAGCCACTGGTCCCAGTTCTTCCAGACACCGGGACCGCCTTCTCTCTCGTGGGGTAGAAGCTCAATGCCCTCGTGAAGCTCTCTCATGCGCTTGGCTATTTGCCTCGACGTCTCAGGTTCGCGGATATGCATCGGTGTCAGCGTAATAGCGTTGAAGAATTGCTCGAACCGGCCATTCTTAAAGGTGCCGAGGAGTCGGGGTCCAATCTTCTTCCGAGCAAGACGGCCCAGAACTGAGAGCTCATTCTCGCGGTCGATGAGGTGCTCAACCTGTGGGCCATAGATGCGAAGTAGAATCTTTGGTGGCGGACGTTTGCCATCTAGCTCCTGCGTATCTGTCGGAGGCGTGACGACATAAACGGCGTTGGTAAGAGCTCCGCTTAAACGCTCAACTCCGATGCCATCGCCGGTTCCAAGAGGAACTCGTCGCCAGCCTTTCAGCTTCAAAGTGTGAGTAATGCGAATAATCTCGTTTTTGAAGTTCAACCAGGCATCCCGATCTTTATCAGAGCGGTTTGAGGCAGCATCAAGATCCTCCGTACTAGCGGACGAACCACCGCCATAGCTTAGCGTCTTGGAGTTATCCAGCCACGCATCACAGCTCGGTACAATGGCGTCCACATCAATGTAGTCAGTATCGGAAGACGCGTTGCGGTGCAGCATCGATGAGCGAGATCCCGTGCGGTGTCGAGAGCGCGGAGGCCTAGGGCTGTGGTGGGGCAGTGAGGTCAGCCCCAGTGACGACATCGATGCGTCCAATATTCGTTGAAGCTTGTCCAGCGCAATCTCGCTCGACTGGGAGTCGATTGAATCCGTCCTGTGATGACCCCTCCTGGACGCCTCGGCGGACGCCTCGGCAGTTCCCTCCTCAGCAGGCGGCGATGTAGACTTGCGTCGATGGTGGTGCTTCTTAGTTTTCTTCTTGTTCGATATTTTCTGGCGCTCATTCTCTAGCCACTCACCCACCTGGGCCAGCATTTTCTCGCTATAGTACTTGTGGCGATGGGCATGGGTTGAAGAGGACTGGGAGGCATCGTCGGCAGGGCGCAGAGCCGGGGAACCGTCGCTGACGGACGATCGCCTTGAGACCCCACCGAGCTGGAATGCTGGAGGTTTGCCGCTGAGCCGTCGACCTGTAGAACCTGCGCGGTATCGTCGGGTAGGCTGGGGCTCGTCGTCGATTCTGGCTTCTGGAACAGGTTCCTCGATCTGGACAGCTGGAAAAGGATATGTAAGCAGATGCTCCCTTTATCGCATTAATTGATCGCTTGCCAGTTGAACTTCACGGAAGATAATAGCACTCGCCGACCAGGCACTGAAACTGAGCGAGGACGAATTCAAAAATGCAGGCCCAAGGAGGGTTCAATGTGCCAAATACGGGTCGTCGGACGAGAAGCCTGAACCATTTGAAGCTCAATCCCGAGGTAATCCATTTTCTTTCTTTTTTTTCTTCCAGTGCCGCATCACGCTCGTCAGATGCTGGGACCGTTTTGGTTCCCTAGATCTCGTCCAGGCACACATGGGACCATGGGAACGTACCTTGAGGGTG
The DNA here is from genome assembly GCA_009828645.1 of Calcarisporium arbuscula. Taxonomy (NCBI): domain Eukaryota; kingdom Fungi; phylum Ascomycota; class Sordariomycetes; order Hypocreales; family Calcarisporiaceae; genus Calcarisporium; species Calcarisporium arbuscula. The sequence continues at coordinate 84,678 of WBSA01000024.1, read as the reverse complement.
CCGCTAGCTGGAGGCGTCCTATCCTCGTCATCGTCGTTCTTCATGGCCGAGCGAAGAGGCGCGGGGCTGTTGGACACAGGATTGGGCGCAGACATGTTGAAGGACAAGCTGTATCAGCCCACCCAGGCCAGTGTAGCAAATTCGAAATGGCAAGGAAATGATGGTGTGGTGAGGCTAGAAGTAGGAAACCAGAGGATGAATGGAGGAAGTTTATGTGGGCAGCAGCCGTCGCTTGTTGAGGAGGGGCAGCTCAGTGATGAGTATTCTGGCAGCTAGCGCGTGCCGTTAGCCGTGTCAAGGCGCCGATAGTGAGTGGTCACTGGTCAGGCGACAGAGCGTGGGTCGAGCATCGGCCAAGCGAGACGAACCAAGGACAGGCTGGTACACTCGAGTAGGTGCGCACTTGAGAGACCCTGTTTTCAAACCACTGGGACTCTTCCCTAGAGTCTAGACTGAAGCTGAACTAGGGAAGGCTTAATTGGTGGCGTGGCAAACCCAGGCAAAGTGGCGTTGGTTGACCACAAAGCTTGTGAAGATAGCGCTAATCCAGGGCTACGTACTCTGTAATGGACCCCGCGGCTGGACTGGTAGGCCATCTTGCTTGGCCCAATGAACTTTGTAGGTTTGTAGGCAGATGGACCTGGAGACTCTTTCTCAGCCGGATGCTATGTGCACACAGATGAGAGCCTCAATTGATTCGATGTGAAACCTCGCATTTTTCGGCGCATTTGAGACCGAGCGCAGCTGAGACGTTCCATCGTAATATCCTGTGCGGATGGCTCAACGGCCTCGAGGCGCCACGCAACTGCGGCATCACCCGGTAGCGTTTCAGATTGGCGGCCCCATTGCCACTGACGACTATTGGTACACCAGACCAATTCTTATCTCGAATAATTGATTGTTGAAATGGGGCTTAGTTCTTCGTGCAACACCCGAAGGCCTGTGCGTGGTGGTGTGGATATGATCTGCTTGCTATCCTTGTGTCTGTACGGAGTATTTTCTGCCATTATACTTGTAACTATTGTTATCGAGTCACGCCTTCCCAGCCGGACTTAGAGATGGACTATCCAAGTGCATAAAATACTAAAGCAGACATTAAATATTAGATATTAAGCATTGGATATTAAGTATTAGATATTAAGTATTAGATAGTAAGTATTAGATATTAGGTATTAGACATTAAGTATTAGCCATTACACATTAGGCATTAAAGATTAAACATCAACTCAGCATCTCATCCTCATCGTGAGCTCTCCAAGGTGCCCGTCGCTTCACTTCAGCTCAGCCAACGCGACATTTTTGCTCTCTTGAGCGGGCAAGGCTTTTCCAGCATCCATATCCGCCACCAGCCGTCCATTCTCTTCTTGGATAGCGGCCTTGGCTCTCTTTCTGATTTTGCGAAACACACAGCAGCCAACGCAGTTCAAGATGAGAAGCGCAAAGCGGAGTCCCCTGTACGTTCCGTCAAAAGTCAGCCTGTTCTCTTGAAAATCAACAAGATTGTCTGAAACTCAGACAGCAGAGAAAAATAGAAGGGGAAAAAGACGCCGTCTTACGCTGCTACAGAGGTCACGATAATGCAACCTCCCAAAGCGGCTGCCCACGGCAACTCGACGCGGCCGCTGCCCTCATTGGCGTTCCAATCGGATAAGGCCATGAGAACAGTCAAGACTACGGCACCGACGAAGATGCTCACGTCGAAGAACGAGTAGAGGTTAGGACAAGAGAATTCGGGCGGCGGCCTGCGCAGGAAGATGATGACTAGAATCGTGGCGTCTGTGAGTGCTGCAAAAGCATGCTGGTCCCCGAGCATATTAGCAAACTGTCAATCTGCAACGTGGAAAGACGAGTACAGGCCAGGGGCGGCAGCTGCTGGTCGCCAATTGTCTGCTCTGAAAAGGTGACGAGCACCACTTACAACGGCGACGGCGCCTCCGCCCATGCCTGCCTTCTCAGTCCATTTGGCAGCGAGATAGCTGTTCATCGCAATGCCAGCAATCGAACAGAGGAGCCCAAGGGTGCGCGCAATAATGCATGGGATGAAGTAGCCGATAGGTTGTGGACGACGTCTTTGGCGTGTCGTGGCTGGGACGTTCGAGATGGCCGTTGTGGAAGTGTGAGTGCTGTCCATGATTGCGGTCGGGTTGAGGATGTAGACTTGGCAGAGGCTAGGAAACCGAAAGCACGTCGGGGGAGGAACTGAAGTGGATGATTGACTGTGTTGTGCTGCACTTATGACTATATGAGAACGGGAGAGGGAGAGGTAGCCGTCACAAGCTGAAGAATCGCAACCGACGTGCAGAGGCGCAGCAGACCCTGCTGCATCGTCCAACGGGCTGCAATGCCAAGGAAATCCTTCTTGGGGGCTGAATTAAGCTTAGACTACCACCGTAGTCCGTATTGAGTGCAATATTGAAACAAAAATGCCTGTTGGATAGGGATGACACTCGTGCTTCCCGCAATTAATTACAGCAAAACATCATCATGGCTCCACAGACCGTTGGCCCAACCCCGGTCGGATGAAGACATCGCCAAGACAAGGGTATCTGACGAAGAACCATGCTGACAACCGGGCAAATAGATGCACCATACCCTCGCTTCGACGAATAGTTGATGTATGTGTACAGATGCGGCGGCTTATGCAAGAACGCATGATCCCAACGTTTTGCGGCATGCAGATTCAAGAGGGAACGGGGACAAGTAACAGCAGACCAATGGCTGTGTCGTAAAGTTGCTTCATAAAGTGCGTCAATTGTCCTGAATGCCATTCTCTTCAATCGCCAACTAGCATCAAAAGTAAAGCTTTTGTAGCCCTCTCCCGAAACAGCCTCGAGGAAGCTGCGCACGGGGTCAAAAATACCGTCCCCAACGCCAACGGGCCATCCGCGGCCAACACCTCAAATGCAAGCCCTAACCATCATGCTTTTTCTCTCTAGTGCACCCATCTATTTGAAGTCATTTGGCCAGCACTTCTCCTTGGGCCAGAGCTTGGAGTCGTGAGTCTTGGCGTGGTCCTCCAGCTGCGTCAGGTTGGTGTTGACGATTTCCTTGCGGCAGTTGGCGCACTGTGCACACCGGCCACATCCCCGATTAGTAGCGTTTCTTGAAAAATCTGCGACCTCTCCCCCTTCACGACGAAGAGGGTAGGCGCGAGAACATCAGTCAAAGACTTACGACGGAGGTGGGCTTGGGGGGCTTGACGGGGAGGCCGTTTGGCTTCACTGGGGCGCGAGTTCCTGCCGCATCGGCCTTTTTGTGCTCACGCTGGATCTACACGGGGCGGGTGTTAGCTGAAGGTGCTTTGTGTCGATAGCGAGGTTGGAGGAAACGCACTCTGGCCTTTTTTGAGATGGGCATGTTGTTGAGTTATGGATTTTGGGCGTGCGTTGATGAAGGGGAGTCTGTTCAGCAAAAAGTCGGATTCGAGGTCGCAATATCGTGCATGAAAAAAAAGTTTTGCGGGTTGAGGCGTTACTGCCTTTGTATGTGAGTAGTCAGCAGCAGTCCAACGCGCTCATGAGTCGATATGAGTAGACGAGCTTATTGTTGCACCTTTGCCCAGCTATTCCCCGCCTACGCTTCTTTTCACTGGGCCCCACCATCTCAACCAAGGCACTTATCAGCAATGCCTAGGCATTTCTCAGTTTCATCTGTGGCAAAATTCCTTCTACATTGTGACGTAGCGGCTTAGGGACAATCCCAGGTATATTTCTACATGCAACGCCGAGAATAAATGTTGGCACGACCGCCTGACCGCTCCGTGACCTGCATGCTGAAAACTTCCATAAATAATCTCTGAGTCGCTTCGCTAGTAATATGAATGAGACCAATGACCACGGCATCTCCCGCTATATATGCTGCATAAGTGACAAACTCGCGGCTGCTCATAGTTTTCCATGTCGCAGCTGTTCGGACTGTTGGATGGTGGTCTGCGGAGTACGACGGATTCGCAAGGTCACCACTCTTTGGCTGGCCCAAAGCTTGAAAGCAACGCACGCTGTCTGTAATGTCGGACTGCTGTTGCCTTGCCTTGATATAAATCTGAACCAAGACTCAAAATGGCCAATCGAATAAGTGAATGATGTACTGTGGAATGACGTTTGAAGAGACCGGCGGAGGTTGACATGTGTTAGTCTCCGGCTGAAAATCCATTGACATCTGTTCCATGCAGGTAGAGTTGGCCAGTTCGGCAGCAACATCCTGCACAGCCAAGCATGAGACAACCTGTTGGTCAAATAACAGGATACGATGCCATATAAATTGTCGTTTGGCCATGTTCTCTGCCTCAAAGCTGGATGCGCAAATGCCGAAGGTTGAGTTGCTTCAGCGAGGTGCGACATTCGAGGGATGTCTGCTTCCGAGACCAAGGCTTCACAAATGTAGGCTGAAAATGATCGTTGAGAAGCTATCTGGGCTCCTTCTCCAATGCTTGAACCCCACCGACACTCTGCGGGTGGATTTTGTATCGTACGACAATGGGTCGCTGTCAGGGTTCATCAGACCAAGAGGCCGGTAATGTTGGTGATGACGTTGCCATTCCTGTCTAGCACCGGCACGGCAGGGACGGGCCGTCTCTTCTCCAAAATGATTTTGTAGAAGACCCTCAGGAAGTCGCGTAGAATGATGGCGCCGTCTTTAGGGAGTCTCGCGACGTAAGCCATGACGATGATGGGCGACCGCGCCATGTAGTAGAAGTGACCCACGGTTACACCTTGCAGCTTCCACCACATGAGGCTCACCGTGACCGTGACGCCAGCCAGTACCATGACTCCGAACTGCTTCAGAATGCTCAACCACGGGGCCTGAGGATCCAGGAGCACAACCCAGCCGGTGACGCAGATCGACGACGAGATGAGCACGGCGACGCTGACGTCCCCCTGTATCGCGTCATCCCAATCCTCGCTCATGAGCGCAATGGCGGGAACGAACAGCGCAATGAGTAACGCGCATTTTGCCAGGAAGACACCGTAGCGCCGTGGTTGGACGACTGTTTGATAGAAGAAGTAAAGGCCAATCACTAGCTCGGCCAGCGTATCGACCCTCATGGTGTGGATGCGGCAGTAGAAGTCCGGCACACGATGATGGATATGCAAGGTGAGTGAGTAGTGAGAAACGGTGTGGAGGAAGCCCTCCACTGGGCCACCTTTGGAGACATTTAGCTACAGTGGGGCACGGCCCAAAACGTGGCAAGCTAGTAAGGTAAGGTGCAGGTCCTGTTAGATAAGCAAAAGGATGCTCAGAAGGTCTCGGCCGCCGTTCAGTGGCATTGTTCACTGAATTTCAGGGGCTGGATTTCCATCCTTCGTGCTGCATCACGATAATCTCGTCCTCTACAAGGGCGCATTCTTGCAGTCTCAATCCTTCGGATAGCATGATGACATAGTTGTCAGTCAGCAGATTAGGGGGCGGCCGAACAGACATATCGTCGAAAAACACAGCTGCACTTTGGTCCGGCAAGCAGGGCGTGCGGCCGCTCGCAGATAACCTCCACCGCCAGAGCAAAAGAGCATCAATCTCGGTGACGAATTGGCGATGACTACCCCCAATACCCAAGACGACAGTACCGAGAATGTGATTGGCCCTAGCCAACCTGTGAATCGAAACTCCGAGAATCGAAACCCCGAGACCAAGAAGCCCGAGACGGACAAACCAGTGATTCGTCGATCGTAAATTGGCGCTCTCTGCAGGCTTCGGTCTCGGCTTTCGCGCCAACCCACGCCATTTCCCGAGTGACATGACATCTATCGCTGCCACAATCGCTAGATACTGTAATTACTCCACGGTGATATAGACACACGAGAGCTCGCACAGCGTTGGCGCAAACGAAAACCTCAAGTAAGCGCTAGCATTGAAGTCCACACGCGATATGACTGATTACGTCAAAGTTTAAACTTCAAAGCAGGTGTGACCTGTACCTCTGCTATCAGCAGTTGAGCATCTCGCCGTGGTTCGATAACCCCTCAATGTCGACTGCAAAGTCGCTCGACGTTCGACGTACGACAAAACTCTGTTATCGGTTCATACGGCAACAACCTCTTCAACTAGGGGTTGCGCCTCACAGAGATATAAAAGGTGCTGCTTTGTCTTGAGCCTCACGTCAGATATCATCCCCAGACCTTGTGGAAAGACTGTTGCTGCCCCGGTTGTTCAAGAGACTTAGTAGCAACATCCAGACGCCAGCTGGGCACAGCGTCACTGAAAGGGACCAGGTAAGCTTGCCAATGCAACTGCGTAGTGTGAATGTTGAGTCCATAGATTTCTTTTTTTTTTTTGTGATGTGTATTCAACTATCACGACCAAATCGATCCATACACGGAAAAGCTCGTGGTATAATAAGGTCACATGCTGTGTCACGTCTGACTCAGTCATTGCAGTCACCCAAAAACCACAACTGTTAAAATGACAGTGCATAACCAGCCAGTTTACGCAGAGCAGCAGAGCACTGTAATGAATTGTCTAGGCTGGAACGTTTGTGCGACATCTGTCGACCGCCAACCGACCTTCCAAACTCGGACATATGCTGGCCATACCAACTTTGAAAGGCGACGATTTCCAAGCCATCAGCTCAGATTCTCCTCTTCTCCCATTGGACAAAAGCCTGGAAATAAGCCAATTTCCGAGATCAAAGAAGGTCAGCAAGGCCGGCCGTGCTGGCTATGCGGCACGATAAACTGCGATTTATTGTGTCTGAAGGCTGGCGTGTGATGCGGATGACGCCCCAATCTGGCTAGCATGGCGATAACGACTCCAGTTCAACACAGGCATGCTGGCCGTCGTCGGACGTCGACGTATGGGGACTATGGGGTAACCTGGGGTCGTACCTGATTCTGACTCAAGACATCAGCATCTATAAATGACTCCGAGCAACAGTCACTTGAGACATTTCTCTTTCGTGTCGTGGTTTGACAGGGAGCACTTTCTCCTCACAACAGCGCTGGAACATCGGACTCGCCACCCCGCACTACGATTTTTTTTTTTACCGCCAACAACAGACAGGCAGCTGGGATCCATATGGAGAATTACGCCGACGAGAAGACCGGCGGGGGAGAATTTTTAGATGTCACCCCCAGCTCAGGCTGACGCTCCCCTCAAGGGCGGGCTGCTCGAAAGGCTTCGTGCTTTCGAAGCCCGCATGGACACCAAGTTCGGGATAGAGTCCGAGGCAATCACTCGCAAACGCGCTGAGGAAAAGAAGTATGTCCCGCCCTCGGAGCAGCTCAACATGGCGCTGCTGTGGGCCAGCGGGACAATGAACACGTCGTGTTTCGCGACGGGCTTTCTGGGCTGGGATTTCGGCTTGAGCCTCAAGCAGTCTGTCCTCATCACAATCTTTGCGTCTGTTTGCGGTGGAGCCGTCACCGGGTACTGCGCAACTTTCGGCGCCGCCACGGGGCTGCGTCAGATAAGTGTCAGCCGGTATAGCTTTGGATGGTGGCCGACGAGGGTCCTCGCGCTCCTCAACTGCATCCAGCAGATGGGCTGGGCTGCCGTCTCGTGCATCACGGGCGGCATTGCTCTGACGGCCGTGTCGGATGGCAGAGTCTCCCTGATCGTCGGAATCGTCATCCTCGCCGTCGTGGCGCTGCTCATCTCCTTTATCGGGCTGAACGCCATCCTCGTCTATGAGCGATACGCGTGGGTAATATTCTTCGTCATATTCATCATCATCTTTGGCGAGACGGGCAAATTCGCCGACAACGTTACGCCTGCGACTGTCACGGGCTCGACTTTGTCTGGCTCAGTGCTCAGCCTATTCGCCATCGTCTACGGCTCGAGTTCTGCGTGGAGCGTTGTCGCCAGCGACTACTACGTCCACTATCCCGCCAACGTCAGCCGCGTCAAGGTCTTCCTCCTCACGACGTTTGGCATTGCGCTCCCTACGGCGCTTGGCATGTTGGCAGGGTGTGTCACGTCCTCCGCCCTCAATAAGAATGCCGACTGGAAAGACACGTACGAGAACCAGGGGTTCGGCTATCTCATCCAGGACATGCTGTTCCCGCGAGCGTTCGCTAAGTTTCTCCTCACGCTCCTCGTCCTGTCGGGCATCAACACAAATGTCATCAGCATCTACAGCGCCGGCCTGTCCTTCCAGCAGCTCTCACGATCGCTGGCAAAGGTCCCCAGATTTATATGGACCTTCATCAGCTTCGCGTGTATCCTGGCACTGGCCATCGGCGGTCGAGAGAAGCTGAATGCCTATCTGCAAAACTTCCTGAGCCTCCTGGGATACTGGTGCACGAGCTACTTCGTCATTTTGTTTCTGGAGCACTTCGTCGTCCGCAAGCGCAATTTTGCAAACTATAACCTGGAGGACTGGAACGAGCCCTCCAAGCTGCCAATTGGGATTGGCGCGTCAGTCGCTTTTATGTTGGGTGTTGTGGGGTGGTGCATGGGCATGCAGCAGACCTGGTTTACGGGACCTCTGGCGAAGCTTATCGGGGAGAACGGGGGTGACGTTGCGAATGAGGCTGCGTTTGTGTTGACGGCGGTGAGTTACTTGCCTGCTCGGTACTTGGAGCTGCACTTCATCGGCCGCTAGGTAGGCAGCATGGAAGACGGAACATAGACTATGTTTTATGATTTCTATTAGAGCAATGGGTCCAGGTTTACTGTAAACCTGCAACCACCAACCCTTGGATGAAAGCAAAACTATACAAGGTTCGAGTCCAACTGCCGTCCGCTGTCTTCAAGCCAAAGTGATATATAATTCTACGAAGGTGTCTTCATACAGGAACGACGCACGGCGACTTGTTAACCTCGGCCCCTTCATTGCAAGTAACCTATATTCGAAAACAGTCGAGCTACTCTTCGATAGCCGTCCTAGCTCGCTTTGGTGTCCTCGCCACGTCATCCTCCATGTCTTTCAGCTGAACCCTCTGCGAGCGCCTCACCATGCTCTTGATAAGATGAAGGATATAGGTCGCCACCGGAGGCGGCTGTGCGTTGACCACATTCTCATACTGCTTCTCTATGGATTCATAGAAGATAAAATCGGGTCTAAAGCCCTGAAGCGATGCGAGTTCCCTGACTGTGAACAGGTCTTTACGTTCTGCAATTTGTGTCAGCTCCTCCTTTTTCAGGGTGCAACTCTGAACTTTTTCAGGGTGCAACTCTGAACTTCACTTACTAGGGTGGATAAGCCAGTACGAACTATTCCCTAAGATTGATGAACTACCCAAAGCCATATCAACGACCTTTGCTGTCGCACCCTCGGGAGGTAGCGTTCCAGTGCGGTGGTTGTAGGTATTTGAGACCATTTTCTTCTCATTTGCCCCAGTGTAGTGGAATTGGTGTACCACCAACCCACCACGCCTACCCTCAGTCATATTTTGGTTTGGACGCTCATAAACTCTCATGAGATCCTTCAGATGTTTGCTTTGCGCTGCTGCGTTATCGCTCCATTTTTGCGACTCAATGTCTTTCCCGCCGAGTCCCTGTAACATTGGCAATGGTGATGTGATCATTACCAAGGTGCTCTTGGATTGCACAAGCCCACACTCCTTGTGTGCCACCAGACAGATGTGCACGGTTTGCCCCAGTTCCAAGCATTTTATAACACTCTCGGCCAGTCTGTCTCTAGTACTGTGGTGTAGCAGAGCTGGAGGCATTTGCATGACCGTGAAGTCAGGATGCAACGACGAATTTACCACCGAGTCCACAATACCGAGAGGAACTAGGAAGCGTCTTGGTGGAGGCAAGAGCTTATTTGCTGGATTCAGTCGAAAGTTTGTATTCTCTCCGGCCACCAAGGCGACCCTAGGCTGGCCCATAGGTTTCCCTTCGGGGAGATGGAACTTTCCGGAGGCAAAGTGACCCAGTACAGTTTCGGGTGACCCGTCGTATATGGGGCAATGAGGATAGCGTGCCTGATTGCAACAGTCAGTGATGAGTTATTTTTTTTTTAATTTACACTTCAGTTGATACAGCTCAATAACTTACCCTCCACGTCATATGTCGAACCTCATCAAAGCCAATGCAGGCAAAGGGTGTAGCAGCACCGTCAGACGAGGCTGTGAACCCCTCCAGCGGCCCAAGGATATTGGGCGTCAGATCCATGACGAGGAGAGGCGAGGGAACATCAATTTCCTTTGGTTTGCCGCGACGTAATCGACGTGGGAGAAGGTGTGGTGCTATAGGCATGAAAGCAACCTTGTCGCCATTAGTTTGGCGAGCAAAGCGGAAGAATAAATTGCCACCCAAATTTGCAGCTAGTAAAGTTTAGCAAAGGGATATCAGAAAATGAGGCAGGTTATTTGGGGAGTTTGATCAGAGCTGAATGGCATCCGTACCTAAAGGGGGTTCGACGCAAGGTATGACTTCAAAGTCATCGGAGAGTATCTCTACTGTAGCAATATCACTAATGCTCAGAATAACGGCGTCATATCGTCCGCCCATATCTTCATATGAAGAAAAGTCTAACAGAACCTCTCGGCAGGTGCTTGAAACGGCTTCTCCTGGGTCTGTGGAACTTTGTACCTGGAGAAGGCTCTCAGGTCGGAGGAAGAAGTATTTAGTGACGATTAAATGAGGAGATCTTGTATCATCAGAGATTGTTTTGTTGTGGAGCCCGTGGATATGTATCACGTATTCCAGGGCATTCTGCGACTTCTCCTTTATTCGTGCGTAGGTATCGCTCTCAAAGGTGCACCCCAACCGCTCAGAAATTAGACTGCAACCAATCATGGGATCGGACTGTGCCTGAAGCTATCCGAGAGTTAAAGCTGAGATGTTTATGAAGTTCTTTGGGGAGGCACTTACCAAACCACCTGTTTGGTTAACCCTTGTTGGTGATGCACAGAACAACTGAGACCTTATTGCGGGAAACTCGTTGTCGTACCATTCATCCCATGCCGCCTCATCTTCTTTCCCTTTGGGCTTATCCCTGACGGTAGCATCCGGTGAATTTCTGATGCCATTAGCATGTTTAGCAACATCAGCTGGATGAAGAGGAGCTGCCTCTTCAGTGGTTTTCTCTCTGGCTGGTCGATGTACGAATGACGAATTGTTTTCAGCACCCTCGTTGGAAGGCTGTCCGACATCTGTCATTGCATCATCTGTCATTTCATCATCTGTCATTTCATCTTCTTTCATTTCGTCGTCTGTCATTTCATCGTCTGTCGTTTCATCATCTGTCAAGCTTGAGGTGCTTGCCCGTGGTCGAGGACAATTCGGGCTACGCAACTGTTGTCGTGGCGAGACCGAGAGGGGCGGAGAGCCAAAGAATGTGTTGGTACCGACTCTGGCAACCATTGGTCTATAAGCCTCGTTTGGATCAAGTTGGCCAAATATAGCCTTGGAAATGCTCCTGGATATGATTTGAAAAGGACAGTTACAGGGCCGATTAGAGTTATCGACCACATCTGGAAGCGCTGACAGTTAGAAGCTGGCGTGGTAAACAGTTTCAGTCTCTTAAACCTACCGGTTTTATGAAGGAGTTCTTCACAGTGTTGTTGGCATGAGCTGACTTGATGCAATATGACCGAATAGAAGAGACTTGATCCATAGGCCTCCACCACGGAGCCAGTTTCATTGCCGGTCCAGCACACTTCCAGCTCATTAATTTGAGGCGTCTGATATACCTTGATTCCTCGAGGCATCTTTTGTATCCTGTCGCGGGCGCCCTGTCGGATTATGGCGACAACTGTGGGATCCAGTTTCAAAGGTCGGCGGACTTCGTCTACGACCAAGTATATGAGATCTTCCACAACATGATCACAAAAGAACTCCTGTGTCGCCGCTGGGGTGTCTCTTGTGAGACCTGAGAGATCACACGGATACTCTTCGTGTATCTTGTTGAAATCAAACCATTTCTCATGGATGAGAAGCTCCCCATTGCCTTTGTATAGGACATCAATCCCGGTATACCCACCTTTAACTGCCAGCATCTTCACCCTGGCGAGTCTGTTGTCCAGCTGTAGCGTTGCCTGGAGTAGGCGAAGAAAGGCGTGGGCAAACTCATTGCGAGGTTCACCCATCAGTTCTGAATGCTGGAATATGCGGAGCCTCTCTTCTTGGGGAGTACGAACGAGGGCATGCCGCCTGAACAGCTTCCATAGAGCACTAGGTATCTTTCTCGGTTTTTCTTTTAGGTTACTCAATATGATGCTGACCTAGTTATTTGATGATGAGCGCTCCGCAATTAATATTGTTTTTGAAATACATCATCATCTCACCTGGTCATAATCCTCCGAGTGGCAGTCAGAGTAGAAGAAAGCGGTTGGTGCCTCATTCTTCAAACAAGCAAACATAATTTCTGCCGCTGGCTTAGAAACAAGTTGTTCTGCCAGTGCAACGTCGGCATGGGCGATTTCTTCATGACGGAATAGTGCAAGGTATTGCTGAACAATGTCTTCGCGACCACTCGCCATTGCCTCTCCCCATATGTTGGCTATGGTTTCCGCTTCTTCCCTGTTGTTCGCCAATCTTTCTCGATCTCGATTTATGGAGCCCTGGGCAAAATTGTACCCAAAGACATAAGTCCTGCCACCAGGGTTGCATCCTGCCACGAGGAGACCTTTGAGAAACATCTCGCCAGCAAATTTCTTGTCCAGAATGAGGTCACCATGCCCGGTACGCACCAGGCCTTCGGGAGACGGGCCAGCCAAGTCCAGTGAAACTTGCGTCCAAGTGAGGAACTCCTCCTTTGTGATTTTGATATCACCTTCTGCCCTTCCTTTGAATATCTGAACAGATACATCTTCCCACATGTTCGAGATAAGGGCTGTTCTCGGTAGCCCCCGAACTATTGCTCTTTCCTCCTTCTTTGCTAAAGAAGTTTCCGTAGGTTGTGAGATTCGACAATAAAGTCTATCCTTGTAATAACCACGAAACGAGAAGTTCCAGAAGGATGAGCTGGTACTGATTCTAACGGCGTGACCATTCCGACGCATGACCAGAGCAGCCAGCTTGAAGCCTTCTCCATGAATACCAGCTAGCCTATCGTCCTGGTATTTGCTAGTCCCGCCAATAGTCAGATGCCTCATTTCGAGGCGAGCCTTGAAGTTGGCCAGCTCTAAACTCCCCCTTTTCATGTTAAACAGGATGTACCCAATGAGTGCCCGAGAACCTGTTCCGCCATATACAACCGGTTGATGAACAGTGATTTGGATATAATTGGCGGTTTCTTTCCATTGCGGCGCAAATGTCCGCGGATCAAGGTTAAATGATTCGACGAGCCCGTCTTTCCTATGCGCTGACGTCAATACAAGAAGTGCGAGAACACGCGCTTCTGAGAGCACTGAACACTTACCAATTCTGATAGAATTCGCGGAAGGCAGCTTTTCGGTCCCACCCTGGTAAATAGCGTTTGTTTAGTCCAAGACTATGCAATGATGGCCTGATGTTATCAATGTCGTCGCTGTCAACGTCAGATGGTGTGTTGCTTTCCTCATCTGACGACACATCTTGAATGATGGCATCCATGGACACTTCCTCCGTATGAATTGTATATTTATTGGCTCTCAGCCACGATATAAATTATCAGTCACAGCATAGAATCCTGGTAATGGTGCAGTGGTTTATCTCGGTCTTGGTTTGAGTTGGATCCCGCAGGACTGGCCCAGATGCACATTAGGTTGAAGATCTACTTCAAACACCTCTCACCAGGCAAGGCTGAATTGGTTCTTAAACAGATTTGAGTGAAAAGAACTTGGGAAACAATCCTGTCCCAGAGGCCGATTTATATTGGCCGTTTGGGGGCAGGGTTGCCAGTCACGCTGCGCTTACCCATCCAATGACACGCTCGCAACCACTTCAGCTGAACCCTGTCCGAGACACGCTACAGTGCACCCTGCGTCATTGTTCCTCGAGAGTGTGAACCAACGTAGTGGCTTAGCAAAGCGTGTTTAGCTATTAGCTCATGTACCGGCCAATACTGCTAATATTTTGCCCGGCATCATCAACCTCTCATTTGCATGAACTTATGACATAACCTGTCTAGGTATATCGAAGGAGTCCAGGTTACGCAAGATAGTCAGATATGCCTATGCATTTCATTCGACTTGTGTTTCAGCTGAAATATAATTATAAGCAGAAGTCTTTGACCATCGATTGACTCATATGTACGTCTTCAAGTCGGGTTTCTTGTAGGGTCGAACCTTTGTGCTATCCCACTCTTGAAGTATGGGTGGTGGTGCCTTACCAAGTTAATACTACCGTTTGATATCGTCATGATTCACATACTCATGATTGTAATTCTACCTCATCGGTGGTAAAAGAAGCTTCGGTAGACCAAAGTCAATACCAAAGTAGCCCTGTGAGGCAGAGGAGAGGCTCACGTGATGGCACCCTCGCTTCCCAGCACGGCACCATCACGATTGACGGCAAACAACCAACAGCCAACAACCACTAGCATCCTTCTCCTCTTACTCAAAAATCCTTCCAGATACGCACTCCTGCAAGCTCTTTTTGCCAGTACGCCAATCGGATCAAAGGCACCAACATGCTCGCCCACTCCTATCGTCCCGCTTCCCTCGCCTTAAACCCATGGGCGGCGACCAGTAGAGTGCTCATCGCGAGCAAATGACCTACGCAAATGAGTCCATCGGCCAGCATTGCGTTTCTGGTGCCTAAGCAGCCTGTCAAATATTTCTGCTGAGGCTGAATCTCGTATGTGATTTGTCGACCTTACTCTCCATACATTTATTGATACTGTCAAAAACTCAACTCGCAGATGACTGGCAGATAGCCAACCTATTCCCACCACCACAACCATGGCAACCGAGCACGAACGTGTTGCGCAGCCTAAGGACAGTCTGTTACCGCATATTGTTGACCGACTGGCCCGCGAGAGACCAGGCGCACAATACGGCAAGTGGGTGAACTGGTCCAGCGTCGTTCCCATCACCTACGCGCAGCTCGCCAATGACGTTGATGGCATAGCTTGGTGGCTTCTGGAGCAGCTTGGCCACCCTTGCGGCATCCAGCCTGATGTCTTGACTTATGTTGGCCCAACGATGTGCGCTATTCGGCACTATTTCTTGCCGCTGTCAAAGCCGGTTATGTGGTCCGTTCTGCCCTTGTTTCCTGGTATCTTCCCTGTAGGCGATCGGATTAGAACCGATTTGTTGACGATGGTTCCTCAGCTTTTCGTGACAGCGCCTCGGAATAGTCCAGCCGCACAACGCATCTTGTTTGATCAACTACAGTGCCAAACCTTCATCTCAACAGATCTAATTTCACCAGCTGCCCGTGCTGTTCTTGGTGCTGTCAAACCACCGCACCATCTCGTGGTGCCATCTGTCGAGGCGCTTCTTGCCAATAAGTACTCGTCTTACGTATTGGACAGATCTTCAAGGATGCGCGACAGGACCACATCGTCATCAGTGGTGACCGTGTCGCCGCCAAAATCTACTTTCACTCCTGGTGGGGAGCGACCAAGGCGGGCATTGTTCCGCAGTTGCTTTCACGGGAGCTTGCGTCAGGGTCGACAGGTCGTAGTTTATGGCGTTACGTTCAGCTCTACCCATGCGTTGGAGCCGGGGCCAAGTCACCGATGGAAGTTATGAGCTTGTCATCCGTCGCGATGATGCGCTTGCCGATACGTAGCCTTGCTTCATAGTTCCGGGATTACAACAGCTTGACAAAGAATATCTTGCCAAAGATCTGTTCGAACGGCATCCCCGGATTCCTGACTTATGGTGCTGGAGAGCTCAGGCAGATGATATCATCGTTTTCCTCAACGGCGAAAAAAAAAAACCCCCTTGTCCACGGAACAGCACATCATGACTGCCAATCACCAAGAACTGAGCGGTGTTCTTGTAATTGGTACGAGGCGATTTTAGGCTGCGCTTCTGATAGAGCCGGTGTCAAATATGCCTCTGTCGACATCTGAGCAAGCGGCTCCAATTGAGCGTGTCTGGCCAAGCGTTGTGGAAGCCAATCGTAGTGTCCCTGCTCATACGCGGTTGAAAATTATTTTATTCCTGTTGTTCCGGCTGACTGTCGGCTCATCCGTGCAGCAAAGGGTACGTTTATGCGAGGTCCCAGTATTAACTAATACACTGAAGAAATCGAGAGGCTGTATGCGAACACAGACTTGCTTCCTGATGGTGCTGATGAGGACGGTAATGACATTGGCCCGGTGCCGCTTGAAATTGTGAGCCTGGACCGGATTACTCGCCTGGTCAGACAGCACGTCTGTGACATAATGGGTTGGTCGAGACTGGATGACACTGGAAATAGCTTCTTCGGTTGCGGCATGGATTCGTTGCAAGCACTCCAACTCACGCGTGCCCTTCGGCGTAACTTCCAGGGTCCTGACTTTGGTCTTTCCACTGTATACCAGAACCCTACTGTTTCCCGATTGGAACTGGTGCTGATTTCACGAGGTAAAGACGATAAAAATGATGAACACGAAAGCATGGAGTCATTGCTGGCTACCTACCGTGGACTTATCCAACAAATCCCAGCATGCAAGAACTATGATCGACGCCCTGGCATTGTGTCGGGGCCAGTCAACGTTCTTCAAACTGGTTCTACCAGCACTATGGGCTCTCATCTACTGCACGCGCTTCTCAATCGTGAGTGAATCGGGCATATCTCCTGTCTATATCGCGGAGATGACGGTGGTGATAACAGCCCCCGTCGCTCGGACTGGGTAGTCCTACCTACGAGTCACTCAGTTCCCAAGTCGGCCTCGCCACGCTGCTTGGCCTGTAAATTTAAACCTCGCCCTGCCCGCGTTTAGTCCGCAGCTCGCTGGGCCAGTCGACTTGTTAACGCCGTGCAAAATTCCTTGGCGAGTTGCTCGTTGATACCGCTGCCCAGCATCTTGGAGACGTTCTGCCAGCGACTATTATACGCGTCAGCCAGGTCGCCGGGGCTGTAAACTTCCCCGGCGTAGGGAATCCTCGAGAGTGGCTACCGAGCATGGTACTCAGCTCACTGCACCTGGGCCAAGTCCCAAGCACCCTAGGTACGCACTTTAACAGTGTTGAGTTTGTGCCTGCCGACTTGCTCGCCGATATCTCACTAGATACCTCCACGACGATACGAGTGGATCAAATAGGCGGTGGTGCAACAGTCTTCAATTTGCGCAACTCACGCCTCACGCCCTGGCATACACTTACAGTACTTATTGTACGCCATCACGGAGGCTGCTGTTGCAGCTCAGCAACTCACCGCCGGAAGAACTGTACTCCAGGTAGTCCCACCAGCAATCCGGCTGAGCAGTCTGCGGATGAGCAGCGAATCCGAGGACATCGACGACGACATGTCGGCCAGAAATCCGGCCATTAGGCTACTAGACTTTTTTTTACGGCCTTTGGGCAGCAGACGTTGACTCGGACATCTTGCCAGCTGCGGCTTCAGCACAGCCCATGGCTCTTGATCGCGCGCTTGCGGCCAGCCCGACGCTACGCAAGCTGGAACCTGTTGGGTTGGACTGGATGAGAAAGCGGGTGGAGGAGTGAGCTTCTATACGAAAAGAATTCGGCCTAGACGAGAGGTTTAGCTTCTATGCGATAATTTTCGGCCTAGACAAGAGGTTTAAACACTAGCATGATGGAATATTAAGTTGCCGTATCTTGGTTCATCATGGACAACAGCATTCCCCACCTCGCCATTGCTAACCACATCTCAAAATAATATCTACTCTAATAGCGACAAATTTCCCGAGTAGGACGGTTACGCTAATAGTTTTTACAAAAGTAGTTCAGCTACATATTGTGACTTCTAGCTGTGTGTAAGTATACTCATACTTACCCTGTCATTGCGCCACGTCCACGAAGAACATCACTCTCAACTTCAATACTGCCCACTGTCTTGTTCTGGAGCACCAGACTCTGCCTCATCCTAACCCACTCAAAACTTATTGGGAAGTCTGTTGACTTGGAACCAGGCTCAACCGCTTTGCGTGTTGCTGCAAGAATACCCACCTTTGAACATTTCCATGCAACTAATGCTGATAGTTGTGTGACTCACAAGATTGGTGTCTTGGATGGATGACAACTTCTAAGTTGGCACGCATATTCGCCAAGAGAACCAGCTTCAACGTTACCATCGAATGAGATGATAATCTAGTCAAATATATTGACGCCAGTGATGATGGTGTCCTAATCGCCCATGGCGCGACTACTAGCGATGGACGGGTGTGATGAAAGTACCGCCGCAAATCGCCCGTCGAGTAGTTCTGCATAATCACATCGATCTCCTCCACGCCGGCTGCCGTCCTAGGCTTGCGCTTCTTGACGATCCTGCGAGTCCTTTGACCCTGTGCGTCGCCGTATTTGCCACGGCCATGCCGGGTGTGAGGACGTGCCTACGACCGCTACATTGGGCCCCGTTGTTGGGATTGGCTATCATCAGCTTATTGTATAAGTTAAACAGCACGGCGCGTATAAGGGCCAGCTGTTGGTTATATAGATCCACTCGATCGTCTTCACCATCATCGGCAGTATGCTGTCTCCTGACGGATGATCCCCCCCACCAACCTCAATCTAAGTAGTATCAGCATAGACTGGCAAATGCTCGTCAGCTGTGTCATCTCATCTTTCGGATCGCCCCCAGGCAGACGTCCATAGACTACTTATTTGCGCCGGCATATGCGCTCAGAAGGACTGGGCTAAATATGTACAGGGGGGACTCACTCCATCTTCAAAGTGCTCAATATATTTCTTCTCATGGGCCTACTACCTTCTGGCGTTATTAGCGCACGACTAGTGTCCTGGTCATCCCGACATAGCGTTCTTGGCGATGCTTGTAAACCCGCCGTCGGTGGTGACGGACAAGTCATATGCCTCTGCCGGGTGCACCGGGTTATAGAGGAATGGCCACTCCTCTCCCTCCAGATCGGATGGAGGTGCCCCAATACGTGTCTGATGAAGATAAACAGGAAGTTGAGGTCCTTCTTTTATGTTGCGCACCATGGTATACGACATTGAGGTGTTGTTTCTTCACCAGGTGAGCCTCCTCACAGATGAACGACCATGCGAGCCTCGAACTCTAGTATGGTGAACATGTATGCTTTCTTTAACGACGAGCCAATTGGCGATCTAGCCAGTGATTTCAAGAGCATCAATGACTTGCGAGCGCCACAACATCTCATCGATATGTTCATCGGTCCATGCATATTTCCGGTCAAAATGCCGCAATATTATCATCAGTTGATGCAACGGCTGCTTGGCGTCTATTGAGTACATCGTAGGCATGTCATACGATGACGGATGTAATTTAACGAAGATAAGCGCAGCGACGATCACCTACCACGCCATGGAAGAGGCGTCCCTTCTACATATTTCCCATAACACATTATGCAAGCTGTGCAAAGTCTTCAGCCTCTAGATGAAAGAGTTGGTCGAGATACATTAGAGATGCAAATAACTATAACTGCATTGCGAACCTCTCCTTCGGCGCTGTCATTTAGAAACCCTGCCCTGCCCTATGCACTTGTCGTCATTGGTGGCCGGCTATGCAGGCCTGAACATCTACTCTGTCGTCAACAATCCCAAAGTGGCACCTCTCCTCATTTTTCGTCTCACCCTTGGTTTCAAGGGTATCAGTGGTGTGAACAACTGGCGCGAAGGGGCAAGCCTCGGTATGGTATCTTCGAGCCCCGGCCAGGCCTCGACGGAGCGCTTGAGCCAGTTTGCCCAGGCTGCGGGTAAGTGTAAGTGTAAGTGTACAGCGAGCGATCCACGGACGATATCCGACAGGAGGTGGCTCGTTTGAACGGGGAATGAATGGGGTGGACTCGTCACCATGGGGTCTAGCACAGACCTGTCGTGCGTGTGAACGGCCCACGGGGTAATTACACCGCTAGACCGTATCGAACTTTGTTTCCTGCCTTGGCCAATCAATGCCTGAAATCATTCCTGTTGCTGTTTTATGGCGCGCTGTTCCTGAAGCTGCACACTCCGATATTGCGCATCTATGGGGACATGTGAAGGATGCTGTATTATTGAGCGGGCGCTTTTAGAAACGCCATCCCGCCACTCAACCCCCGGGATGGAATTGCTTAGCACGCACACTTGGGACGGCATGCCCCGATTCGAAGGAGTCTCTCCCTCGTGCTCCTGGCATTAACCTACAGCCGGAAATTTGAAAACAAAATAACTGCAAAGCACTTAGAGTGGCAATAAGCGCTGTGAACATTGGTAGGATTGTTATTACGCAATACGTCTAGCCCTGTTTCAGCCCCGGCACTTCTCTTCCGGGCTCATCGGAGAAGACACCGTTGCAATCTGCCTTTTGATAGGCATCTCAGTCCTTTGCACCCACGTTGCAGAGGTACGTCACACAAAACGCCGCGACTCTTCCAGGGTATGGTATGAGCGGCTCAGTTAGCTGTGGAGCGCCTTCAACGACACGCAGATCGTCCCGTGGAAGGGGGGCCGGGAGGGAGATGTCTCTATTTAGGTAAATCTGTGCGAGTGGTCTGCGGTCCACGCAGCCTGCCGCCTGAATCGAACGTACATGCCCGCGTTTTGGAACGTGATATGCGACAGGCAAGCCAGCCAGATCCCACAAGTGAAGGCGAAAACCCACAATACGGCAACTTGGGTGCCGGGATCGTGGCAATGCTTCTCGGGACTAGACCGTGTAACGGCACTAAAACACTCAAAAAGGTCTAGAACAAGGCCGCATGGTCCAATCACATACATCATCTTGCATCAAACAGCACCCTTTCTGATGCGACCAAGCTTAATTGTGCCCTTTTGCCGCATAACCGGCAGGGGAGAAGCTTTCCAAGGAAAGGGGGGAGAAAGGGTTACGTTGCTTTCTCTTGCGGAATCCCGCACTTGGCACCGTCATATTCACGTCCGAGTTCTCGTCGGGGACACGTAGATTGCCGCTCGCAGAGCTCATAGCTGACTGGGCTGCTGCGACTCAATTACAGGGCGCTTTTTTTGCCCCTTGGGACTGGAATTCAGGGCACGCCCACGTCTGGTTGGTTGCGACCGGCCCATGGCACGCCACGAATGGTGCGTCCTCGCCTGTTGTTAGTCTTACACCTCCTGGTCCGGTGCCGCGATACCCGTGAGAGCTTCAGTCTACTCAAGCTGCCACGCTTGTACAGGCGGCCCGAACAAACGGCAGCGCGTAGCCGAGGGGAGGGCCAGTGTTACTTTACCTGTTTCCCGTATCGCCAGGCATGTGTCGTGGCGGGCCTGAGCAGGCAAACGTCAGACATTCAGGAGACTCCTGGGCGGTAGTGGCCTTCCCAGGCCCTCACGTTCCATCCCCCCCCCGCATGGAGAAGGCGACATTCGTTCATGAGATTCGAAAGAATCGGCGGCATCATACCGGTACCACATGGCTCGCATGGATCGTCTGGTGGGTACAGCGTGCCCGAAGGACTCGTGTATCGTGCACGGTAGAGTAGGCATGTAGTGCTGTCGCGCATTGGCAAATTATATCTGCGCCTATATAGTTTCTTGGGTTCCGGTTCCACTGCCTACATTCTCCAATCTCTATTTCGGCTGTCTAAATCATTCTTGCTTCGTCTTGCTGTAAGAACACCAGCCTGTTCTCACAATTCATGTTTGGCATCTTCGTTTCTCGACATTCTCTTTTTGAACAATCCGCGGCCTAGCAATGAAAGGAACTACCATCGCGCTTATACCAGCCTACTCGCGCGACTAAAAGTCTTGGCTGTTACCTGTCAACCGGTAGGCTCAAACAACCTCCTGCCAAGCAAAATGGTCCACACGCAGAGTTTCAACGCCAACACCCTCACATCACACTCTACCGACACGGCCGTCTACCCATACCAGGCACCCGCTGCACCTCGCACGCTGGTCGACATCTTGGAGGCGTCCACAGCAGCACATGCCAAAGCCATCGCTATCGACGATGGCAGGACACGGCTTAGCTATGCCCAGCTGTCACTAGAAGTGGCTGCGCGGGCGGAAAAGCTACGGAGTGCTCACATCGGCCCCGGCGACCGCGTCGGTGTACGTGCCGCATCTGGGTCGACTGACCTATACCTGAGTATACTGGCTGTCCTCACTGCTGGTGCCGCATACGTGCCCGTCGACGTCGACGATCCCGACGATCGAGCTGAGCTTGTCTGGGAGGAAGCCGGTGTATGCGCTGTGCTCACAGACAATGCTAAGCTCACCGCAAAAGCCACTCGGGGACGTGGCTCACCACATCGACCTGGCCTCGAAGACGATGCATGGATCATATTCACGTCCGGCTCGACAGGCAAGCCAAAAGGAGTGGCCGTCACGCACCGCAGCGCCGCCGCTTTTGTTGACGCCGAGTCCAAGATATTTCTGCCAAAACGACCCATCGCACCCGGAGACCGCATCCTCGCCGGGCTGTCCGTCGCGTTTGACGCTTCATGTGAGGAGATGTGGCTGGCCTGGCGATACGGCGCGTGCCTCGTGCCCGCACCACGCTCACTGGTGAAAGCTGGCGCAGACCTGGGGGATTTCCTAGCCGCCCAGCGCATATCAGTTGTGTCGACGGTGCCGACGTTGGCAGCGCTGTGGCCCGCCGAGGCTCTACGCCAAGTCCGGCTGCTTATTCTGGGAGGAGAAGCGTGTCCTCCGGAGCTGGCCGACCGGCTCGCCGATAATGTGGAGTCGGTGTGGAACACCTACGGCCCCACCGAAGCTACGGTCGTGGCCTGCGCCGCCCCGATACAGTCCGGGCAGCCTGTGCGCATTGGGCTACCATTGTTAGGCTGGAAGCTGGCTGTGGTTGATACCGCTGATCAGCCTGTCAAATGGGGTGAGACGGGCCAATTGGTCATTGGCGGCGTCGGCCTGGCTCGCTATCTAGACAAGGTCAAGGACGCGGCCAAGTTTGCGCCGCTACCCTCGCTTGGCTGGGACCGCGCATATCGCAGCGGGGATCTCGTGCGTGCGGACCCAGACGGCCTCTTCTTCGTGGCCCGCGACGATGAGCAGGTCAAGTTAGGTGGCCGGCGGGTCGAACTGGGGGAAATCGACGCCGCCCTCATGTCACTGCCGAGCGTCAGTGCAGCAGCCAGCGCGGTGCGTCGGAGCGAGACGGGAACGCCCATTCTCGTGGGTTACGTCGTTAGCTACCGTCCCACTGGCGCAGCCGATCGCGCACTGCTCCAGAGTCGACTGCCTGCGGCTCTTGTGCCCATGCTGGTCTCAGTTAGCAGCCTGCCGATCCGAACATCTGGCAAAGTGGACCGCGCCGCGCTGCCGTGGCCGCCGCCACAAGCAGAGGCGCATGCTCTACACGGTACGGCTGGCTGGATCGCAGAGCAGTGGCGCAAGGTACTCGGGATGCCTGCGCAGCTGGAGACAAACTTCTTCGAGCTTGGCGGCACGAGTCTGGCGGCGGCACAGCTTGTCTCGCTACTGCGTGGACGGTACCCCGGTCTGTCCGTCGTTGACGTGTATCAACACCCTACGCTGCAGGCCATGGCGGCGCGGGCAGAGCAGCTCGTCAGAGTAACTCACGCTACACGCATCGTCTTGCCGACGCCGCGCTGGGCTGGACTCCTTCAGCTGCCGTTCGTCATGGGACTGCTTACCTTTGACGGCGCACGGTTCATCATCGTCTTGGGCCTTGCGGTCAAACTTGCCAACGCAATGGGGGATGGACCTTGGACTGTTCCTCTTCCCCTCTCCTGGTGGAAGCTCATAACCGCCTGGCTCGTGCTCATCAGCCTCCCCGGCCGGCTGCTAGTGACAGCATTAGGCGTCAGGATATTCACGGCCGGCATCAGTCCAGGTTCCTATCACCGAGGTGGATGGACGCATCTCCGACTCTGGATGGCCGAGCGATTCGTTGCCGTCGGCAAGATCGACTCCATCACGGGCACGCAATGGTGCAGACGGTATGCCCGACTGCTCGGTTGCCGCGTAGGCACAAACGTACAACTCCACGCTCTGCCTCCTGTGACTGGGCTCGCGGCCTTTGACTCCGGTTGTGCCATAGAGCCAGAGGTCGACATAGCCGGAACGTGGCTCGACGGCGACATCCTCCACATCGGCAACGTTACAATCGGCTCTGGGGCCAGAGTCGGATCGCGCACCATAGTGATGCCAAACACTGTCGTCCAGCCCTTTGCGGACGTGCAGTCAGGCATTGCCATTTCCGGAGTAGTTGACGGGGATGGAGATGCACCCGCCGTCAAGGGTGTCTCGGAGAAGGAGAGCAGCTGGACCCAAGTCAGGTACACCCTCACGCTACTCTTCCTAGAGGCAGTGCCGATTCTCGCCCTTGCGCCAGCCACCGTGGCCGGTCTCCTCATCTTGAGCCAGTTCAGCAGCCTGAAGGAAGCGCTGCTCGTCCTCCTCGTACTGGCAGTGCCTTGTACTGTCCTGAGCGTCTTGTGCTATGCCAGCATCGTAATCGCGGTCGTGCGCGTCGTCAGCCGCTACGTGTATCCAGGAATATACTCGTGGCATGGCGTTGAGGCGTGGGCAGCCTGGCTGACCCACCGCCTCATGCTGGATACGCGCGCCGTCTTATTCGGCCTATTCGCAAGTCTGCTCACTCCGGCCTGGCTCCGCATGCTGGGCGCCCGGGTCGGACGACGGGTAGAGGCGTCCACGGTGGTGGTGCCCCCTGTCCTCTTGCAAGTCGACGACTTGGCCTTCCTGGCCGATGATGTGCTTCTCTCTTCCGTATGACCTGTGGGCAGGCCAGCTCAAGCTTGGAAACTCGTCTGTCGGTTCGCGAGCATTCGTCGGCAACTCTGCCATTGGTTGGCCCCCGATCATTGCCGTTCCCAGCGACTCGTTGATCGGCGTGCTTGGGACAGCCCCTTCTCCCGCGAACATGAGACCCGGATCATCCTGGTTGGGTCGACCGGCCATGTCTCTGCCTCGTCGAAACGAAGCGCCGCTGGACTCTAGCCGCACTTTCGATCCCCCAACTCGCCTAGTAGTTGCGCGCGCCGTGATCGAGGCTTGTCGTCTGGCGCCTCTGGTCTTTTCATACCTCATCGCTGCGGCGGTGCTGGCCAGCCTGATCCTAGTCATGACCGTCGTTGGCTTTGGATGGGCCGTTGCAGTTAGTGGCATCGTGCTCCTCCTTGCAGGGCTAGTCGCGTGTGCCATCGCCGTCGCAGCAAAGTGGCTTCTCACTCCTAGCATTGAAGGTGGGCAGCAACATCCGCTCTGGAGCTCGTTTGTCTGGCGCAACGAACTGGCGGATACATTCGTCGAGTCCCTGGCCGTGCCCTGGCTCATCCGACTCACGTACGGCACTCCTCTGTTGCCGATATGGCTCCGCTCATTAGGGGCCAAGATCGGCGCCGGGGGTGTGGTGCGATAGCCACAAGTTCCCGAGGCCGAATTAGTGGAGCTCGGGGCCGGCGTCTCGGTTCAACAGGGGCTGCGTGCTGCAGACTCACTTGTTTCACGAAGGCTATGCGTCTGGAACGGTACTGCCTCGAGCAGGGGGCAAACCACCTCGGTGACCGTATGCGAATGCGCTGCCCAAAACACACCATGTTGGCTCTGGGACAGTTATCGGCCCTGCCTCGCTGGTGCTCCGAGGAGAGCGCATTCCGGGGAGCGCGCGATGGCTTGGGAACCCGGTGCAGCCGTGGGTGGGGGACGATTCCGAGGTTGGGTTGCCGGCGTCGACGGGGTCCACGCTCGTCTAGCTGCCTCTTCTTTCTCCTTTGTAAATAGTTTTCACATGTGTATCGGTTCGGCATAACATGGGAGTAATTTGGTTTAGGAAGCAGTCGATCATGGGGCATTCGCGATAGCAAAATACCTAGTTACAAAGTCTGTTAGGGCTCATAGAAGCACCACTGTCAATGATATTAATTGCTACGTTCATAGGCCCTCTTCCATGGCGGGTTGTGGGCTGGAGATCACCCGTGCTGCTGTGAAGCGCCATCACACTGATATACAAACGTGGGTATTTGGAGGCTGCCTTTATCACACTAATCCTATGCTCGTGGCCACACTAGTTAATCATTTCATGCAAACTTGCAATCGTACGGGGGCTCTTGATCCCGCTTCAATAAGCCTTCCGGCATGCTCTGGAACAGCCAAACGAAACCAGTCAACACGTCCAATATCGGCTGCCCCGGTCCCTAGCTTTCTCCAGCTCGTTTATAAAACACAAGCGGCAGACTTGCGGCGCAGCCTTATCGACGGTCAACCTTCATTACACAAAGATGGACATCTCGAGATATGCTTTTCGAAACACGGCCCACGTTGTCCCTAAATGCCTGCAGGTTAATCCATCTAGGCCAGCAATGGCCGTTACCTTCAACCCGCGTCCACGAGCTGCGTCACACGTCGCGATACGTTCCCCCAAACGGCCCTGCAGTGCGCAAAGTCGATGAGCCACAGCTGCACACTCCCCCTCTTGTCGCCGCCGAGCAGGAACTTTACGCCCGCCGCGTCCGAGTGGCAAAGCCAGTGGATGATTTGCCAGGGCCGCGCCCATGGCCGACGCCACGGCCCCTATGTCCACGCGCTCTGCGATGAGGTGATCGAGGTACACGGGCCGGTCCTGTAAATTTATTCGCCACATGTCCGATAGAGGTCTGACGTCGCCGACGTGCACTCTCGCCAGCGTGTGTGCCTCCGTCAACCCGCCGAGAGCTCGTTCCTGGACGTGGTGGGAAAGGTGGCGCTTTACAAGATATGTGACGTGATGCCTGTGAAGGGGTCGGATATACTCCATCAAGTAGGCGCCGCAGTCATGCGGCAGCCGGTGGTGGTGTTTAAAGGGTCTGTATTCGGATGACTGGATACGCTGGAATAAAACTTGAAGCAGTGTGCAACATTAAGTTATGAAAAGATTCGCGACCGCGTTTGGCGAGGTCTCTCGCAAACCGCGTGAAAAGGACATGCGTTATCTCGTCTTGAAGGCAGTATTCTTGAAGTCGTCGTTGGTCGAAGTCGCGCGTACTTTGAGACGTGGGTAGGCACGTCAGAGAAGGGGTGGTTGAATATCCTGAAAGTCGCTGTTATGATGAAGAAGTTAGGTGCGTTGACACGGGCGGGTTGAGGATGGTTCCGGCGATGGCGATGTGAGTGTCGGTGCTGTTCCCGGCGGTGTTTTCGTGGGGGTTCTCCGCAACGGATGGCTTACAAAGGACTGAAACTTGACAAACCATGAAGGTCCAGGGTGCTCAACGTCCTCCCGGCTATAGTCGATAGCAATATCGTCGTTGCATGACGGCGGTTTCGACGGCAAATGCGTCAACGAGGGCGCTACACTAGAACTCGCCATGACCGATGCACTAGACGGCGAGTTCAGATTTGGACATGACAAGATGACCCATCTGTTCGTCTGCGTCGCACACGGACACGACTCGTTATTATCATTTGTGTAAGCAGCAATGCTGGTGACGCCCCAGTGTGTCACGTCATATAATTATCTCGACTCGTACCCATGTAAGTGTGGGGGACGCCAGTTGCAAAGCAGATAATGGCACACAAATCTACCATTCAGCCGCAGCCACAATATAACGGCGTGGGTGTTTCCGATACCATGCTGACGACGGATTTTATTTGCCGAAGTGGCCAATGTCTGCTTTCGAGAGACCGGGATTGGTGACAGCAACGCGATGAAGCGGACGTGTGTGCCGTCCTTGTCTGTTAGCCATCCAGAAGCCGACGGCTCCGACACGGCCACGAGGATGCTCCACGCGCAATGGAATTGTTCATCAAACAGCTCAGCCTGGACAATTTTGTGTGGCAATGAACTGGCAGAATCTGTAGGGGCCAGTGCAGCTTGTCATTGGACAAAGGTTGACGAGCACCCACCACTTGGTCCAACCCTGCCCATCCACGACGCCACCTTTGCAACAACACTGAAAGGATCGGGGGTAAAGGTTTCAACGATTCTAATGGACGCTGCATCAGCAGAGGGGCACGTATCACCGAGCATCTGTCATCCAACAACGTACTGTACCAAGTAGCCGACATACAGGGCCATCGGAGACGTGCGCAATCTATTTGATGCAGGCTGACGCGGGAACCTCATATCTCGACGCTGACTGAAATGGATTCATCATGGCGATTTAGATCTCAGCATCGACTCCGCACGCCGGAAACGTGTTTAGCCGGGTGGCGCATTTCGAAGCAGAGAAGCCTGCTTGAGGCCGAAGACGCCGAGCCAACACCGTCTTGACCGAGCAAACTGCGCCTCGTAAGCAGAAGGGCGGATTAGAAATGCCAGGCCACTGTATCGCATCGCCCTGGTCAAAGCTACGCTCACGTATATTACTCTGGTCTTATGAAGCACCCATTGTGACCGTAAGCCTCGGCACTGGGATGTCTTCCCACGTCCCGTTCATCATGCGTGGGAGCTAGTTGGTGAAAAGCTGAGCACCCAAGCAGCTTCATAAGTATAGTCTCCTTTGGCATGTTGGAGCGCGACCATTTTCAATGATGCACTCACATGATGGACTAAAGATGGTAACTCGAGAGGCACAGGGCACAAATGGCAACCACCCAAAGACACAGTCTTTCTTAGGGTTAGCCACATCAATGTTAGGTACAAACACGAGCTTCATGACATATCTAGACTGTGTACTTACTGCTCTTGCATTCAGCCCAGCCTCACCAGCATCTATCGGCAAAGTAGGTGGCGCCTTAGCCTTCAGGGGGTGCTCAACCCAATTCTCCGTCCTTTCAGAATATAAATACCACGACGTCAAAGAAACGCTTGGCCTGGAACTTCCTGTCCGATGGGCACAGGAGCCGTCAGACTCACCTCCTCATCGCGCGAGTAAACTCCAACCCAATCAGCACCTGAGCACCAAGCAAACTCAGCACCTCAAGAGGCTACCGACATGTATGTCGGCGAACCAAATACCAAGGTCTGAAAATGGTCTTTTGTCCCAGTGGAGAGCAGGGTGAAGAGCCGGGTGGAAGATGCCACGCGTTGTCATTTGTCAGGCTCTAAACGTTGTTGGATTGAATCTAGAGGGGAGATTACGTTCAGCGAAGGTGCTCGGAACTGCTTCACCGATACTGCAACTGGTGAGTGGCCACCCACATTCAAAACAGCATTTATTGATGGCGCTCGGCGATTAAGTGCCGCGGGTGGTTTTGTGGTGGGTGTGTGGTGTTTGTGTTTTCGAACAAGCTCCTGCTTGTAAGGTACACACGGCGTTTAGGACTGGGGACTCCCGAGCGGCTACACGATGTGAGAAGGAAGCGGCATCACAACACACAAGATCGAAAAATATGAAGGTCTTGTGATGGGGTGTGTGTGTGTTTTTTGAAACGCGAAAATGATTTGTGTCGTGCTTTGGCCAGTGCCGCCGCTTTATTTTGTTGGAGAACAGTGTTGCGCGGTGTGGAGTTAAAATGGTGAGTGATGGCGCCAGGTCGTACCCGGTATGTTTTTTGTCAGATTCGTTTTGTCTCCACAAGGGCTGTCGATGGGTGTTGGGTTAAAACACCGGTATCACTAATCAATATTTTTGGGCTGTTGGGGGGAATTCTTTTTGCTGGGGTCCCATCTCGTCTTGGGTAAATCAGTCTACCAAGGCCGACTTGTTGAACTTATGAACTAGGCCCAAGTTTAGTCGGCATCCGCTTCGCGTTTGTACATGGAATGACAGGCGTGCACAGTCTCCTAGATAAGGGAGCCTGGGATTCGTGAGCTGGCCAATAGCGGTTGGGTGTGCGAGTATACAGAGACACAGGGACCATCTGTTTCGTGCGTTGGTCGGCGGCTTCGGAAACGGTGAACCGCAGCGTGGGTTGGAGGATCTTGGATCGCGACACTGGGGTTGAGCATACGGCTCAAGTTACACAGTCGAAGAATCTTGACGGCAGAAGGAGCTGACAATTAAGGTCACCGTGGGTTAAGAAGCCGTGTGAAGAGGGAGAATGTAAATTATCTATATGTAAAGCTAGTGAGCCTTGTTTGTAAGTGTTTGTTCCAACATCAGCCTCCTCGTTTCCTTTCCCGCCGTTGTATCAAGCCTTGCTCAGATCTTCCATGGACGGACGCTTCGCATCGTGTTATCCTCCAGATGTGTCTTGCCTGACCGGTGGACAAGAGTCATGTGCGAAAATCCAGGTCGGTTTGTGACTTTAGAGAGCGTTGCAGACCAGGGCCTGGCCGGCAACGGGGGCGGTGCAGCAGTTGGCACCGAGGCCGGCCTTGCCGCAAACGGCCTTGAAGTCGGCAACAGAGCTCGGGGTAGAAGCGGCTTGGACATGTTAGTAGTGGCCTCGATCGCGAGCAATGGAATGTGGGGGTAACGTACGGTTCTCGCAGTTAAGCGAGGCAACACCAAGGACGTTGGTTGCGCAGCACTGGAGGACGCTGCCAACGGTGGGAGGGCAGATGGCGGCCTCGCCGCGGGCCTCAATGGCAGGAAGGGCAGTGGCCATGCCGGCGCAGAGGGCAATGATAGCGGTGAAGTACTGCATCTTGAAGGTTGGGTTGGGTGGCTTTCGAAAAAGTGAAAGAAGACGTTTAAAGAGGGTGGTTGAAGTTGGTTGGAGTAGTGAAGCTGTTGTGATTGTTGTGTGATGATGAGGCCTTCAAACCTGGAGATGGCGAGACGGGAGGCGGATATTTATACCTGATTGCTAGTCTCCAGAAAGCATCAACAAGATACACACGGTCCCTTGGCAACACGACTTGAGACCCTTTTCCTCTGTTTCTTTTTTTCCTCCTCCCTCCGCGAGCAGCGTCGTGCAACCGACGTCTCAGCGCCACCGCGCATCGTGAGAGACCCACGGCTGGTCTCTCCCTGGAACAGGAGGGCGACAGATCCCTAGAGCGTGTCTAGCAGTGCTCGGGCGCAATTTCCCGTCTCTGAGCGAGAATTGAAGAAAGGGGGGGGAAGAAGAAGAAAAAGGAGCTATTGGCATTGGCGCGTCCAATAGAGGAAGCAGAGGAATTGACCTCTCTACAGAGGCACGCGCTGGTGCTGTTTGGCGGTGTTGGAGGAATCTTGGCCACCACTAGGAGGGCTGCTCATGCCAGCGCCTGTATTGAGGCTCTTGGGTCCATCAGGGCCACTGCGAGATCCGACCATCCGTGGGCGGTCGGCTCGAGAGGGTGCTCTCCAGCCACTGCAGCGATCTGGGATGCCAACTAGCTCCGATGCGTTCATCTTGGTTGGAGTACAATGCGACATTGATTTTAATTTTAAGATTTATTGTTTGGTTGGGTTTTTTTTTTTTTTTTTTTTTTTTTTTTTTTTTGGATGTTTTCCCTGGTGCGGCCGTCCTTACTTGCGAAATGACAGTGACACAGCTTTGTCGCGCGCGTGGCTGCCCGTCAGACACTCCCAGCGGCTGCTTGGCTGCTTCTCGAGATCAGTGCTGGGGACAGTGAGACATTGCAGGCTGTCAGCCAGGGACAGGCATCCAGTCACCCTGTGCCCGTATCTGCCATCGCCCTGCAGGCCATGGGCTAAGAGTGCAGCAGTGCTCGGCGGGTGGTCGCTGAGGCTAGTGGTCTCAGTGGCAAGGGCGCGTTCTGAGACAGCACTACCACGCCCACCGCAGCGGCTCGCTTGTGCGCGCCTTGGCCCATCGTATCGCGGTCGGGCCCTCGCCGCCCTGGGGGCCAATCGAGGAGAGATTGCGTCGGCTCTAGACCCCCGAGTTCCCTTGAATAACGCCCTGTCTCTCCTTTTAATATCAAGTGTCTCTTTGTACGGGCTGCAGGAGTGGGCTGTGGCCCTGATGCAGTTGGACGTGTCGCCTGCAATATCCCGGGCGATGGGGCTATCGGCGGGAGCCTGCAGAAGGAGGAGTGATTGTTCGAGAGGCATGACAAAATAACTAGCCATGTTTCATCGCGTCGACAGAGGCACTATCGACGGTCCATTTGTTGCCCTCGGGGGCCAGGGCGGCGGTGAGGAGCGAGCGGCGACATTGAAGCATTTGCCGGGGAATTGACGTTCCTGTCCATCACCCCTCGCGTCAAATCATGCGGGACGATCCCGTCCCGTTGAGCTATGCCTCTTACAGATTTCCGGGGTTCGATTACGCTGTGCTGCACGACCCAGCGATGCTGTGTAGCAAACCTCGAGTTGACCGAGTCTGGAAATGCTCCGGACTGTGAAACTGCAAATAGTCGTGCCGTAAGACCAGTTCTCCCACCGTGGAATCAAGTGCTAGAATACCTGCTGGTATTAGACGGCAACATGGTGAGAAACAGGCGACCAACCACGAGATGCATATATCGTAAAAAAATAAAATAAAATAAAATAAAATAAATCATTCCTAAGCGTACTTCGTAATTGAGTATTGATGGAAAGCCATTCGTGTTGAAAGAGTTATAGGGTAGCTGAGGCGGGACTGCCTTGGCCTGGCTCGTTGAGAAAGGTACAGTCTTACAGAGTACATCCTATTATTATTCCGTGTACCGCAAAGGGGTGCCAACTGCTCGGTGCTGTGACCAGCGATGAGTGCCTGAAAGAGGTGTCCATCGTGGCACTGGTGCCTGAGGCAGTCTGGCCAGAGGGTGAAAAGAAACCATGGCCGGTTGAGCCACGTCCAGGCGTGTCTGATTTCCTCAAATCTCTGAATAGCCTCCCGTATTCCCCATGCTCCGTTGAGGGCCCTACACATCACTAATAGACCAAGCTAGATACTCAACCTTGGCTGGTCTATTTCTCCGCCATCGTCTCTCCATCTCTCCCCTCCCCTCCAGGCAGTCGGTTGGGCGGCGCCTCGTGCCCGCGGGTCCCTCTTCCCCGCATTAATTACGACCTGCCATCTCTCTCCACCGCCTACGACAACGCCATACACGTACTCGAGTCAGCCTTGTCCAATGGACGACGTGCTTCGCGAGGCGCTGATGCCTACCATATGCAGAGCTCCTCGAGCCAAGGAGGAGATGACTTGCCTTGGATCGTGAACCAGCGGATGGCGTTTGCCTGGCACAGATGCCTGAAACTCATCAGTCTGCCTTGTGCATTTGGCCTTTTTTTTTTTTTTTTTTTCTACCCACGAGACCTTCGTCCTTCTCCCTGTGCTTGCCTCGTGAGCCGCCGTCATGGGTGGCATCTCTGCGGACACCATGTCCACCACTTCGACAGAGCCAAATGAGCCCTGGCCCGAGAGCGTCGAGGCCATGTATAGGCGGCAGCTGGCGCACAGACGCCGCAGGCTTGGTGCGGCGCACATCGGTTCCATACGGAGCATGGAGGAGCTCTGCAAGGCGCTCGAGCAGCAGAACAAGCTCCAAGACGCCGAAGACATGTACTGGGAGATGGTCGACATGGTAGCAGAGGCATTTGGCAGAGAGCACCGCAACACCATTGCCATCATGAACCGCGTTGCCCTCGTTCTTGGGAAGCAAGGCAAGCACGCACGAGCCGCGAATCTCCTCGCGCTGACGTCGGCGTCCATGACTTGGGCTCTCGGTGAGAGCCACGCCGCGACCCTCTCAACCATGACTCTCCACGCCTTATCGCTGGGCAGAATTGGAGAGCATGTGCAAGCGGAGAAGATACAGCGGCAGGTCTTGGCGTCTGGCAAGAGCACGCTCGGCGAAGACCATCCAGAGGTTGTCCAATCGCTGGTGCATCTTGCAAGCAGTCTCGTTGCGTCGGGACAAGATGAAGAAGCCGAAAAATGCCTTCGTCAACTGCTACATCTCCAGCAAGAGTCGCAGCACGCAGAACATGTCGACATGTACAGGCTGCTGAATGACTTGGGCGTTGTGCTCGGCCGTCAGGGCAGGCATGCAGAATCAGAGAGCGCCCATCGTCAGGCGCTTCGGCGTCTACAGGACACCCCGGACGCGGAGCAACTGGCAACGCTTGCAACAAAGACGCTCATTTCAAACTCACTCGCCGATCAGCTGAAATACGAAGAGGCGGAAGACTTGCTCAAGCAAACCCTGACCGAGGCCGAGAGCGTTTTAGGAGGGAACCACCCCTGGCTCCCAGACTGTTGCGTCGAATTCGCTCGCATCCTCCACATTCAGGGCAAACACGCCGAGGAAGAGCAGTTGTTACGACGCGCGGTGCAGCTGCTGGAGCAGCTTCATGGCCGCGAATATCCTCTGACACTCATCGTGTTGAGCATGCAAGCCAAATCTGCCTCCCTACAAAACAGGCATGCAGACGCCGAAGAGATACATCGCGAAGTGCTATGGGTTAGGGAAGAGGTGCTGGGTGAAGAAAGTCTTGCGACCATCGAGTCTATGGACAGCCTGGGCCTCACGTTATCAGATCTAGGCAAGTACAGAGAGGCCGGAGAGATCCATCGGCGAGCAATGGATATTAAAGGCCGAGTCCTGGGCCCGGAGCATGCTTCAACGCTGGAAAGCATTAGCAACTTTGGTAGCATGCTCGTCTACCAAGGACGACAGGCACATGCTGCCCTGCTGCATCGGCAGGTACACCAAGTCAGGGAAAAGCGTCTCGGAGGAGAGCACTTCTCCACGCTCGATAGTCTCAACGAGTTGGCGGCTGCTCTCCTCCAACTGGGAGAGTACGCTGAAGCTGAACAAAGCTTTCGTCACATTTCCGAAGTCGTGGAGAGACAGCTCGGCAGTGAACATGTCCGGACCAGTCATGCGCTCGCACAGCTGGGTCTCATCCTCAACATGCAAGCCAAATACGACGAGGGACTCCCAATGCTTCGACATGCCATCGCGGGCTTACAAGAGGGACTTGGCAAAGACCACCCCTTGACAGCCCGCTCCATGCACCACCTTGCACTGGCGATGCAGAATCGCGAAGAGTATGCCGAGGCTGAAGATATACATCGCCAGGTGGTCGAGATTCAAGAAAAGGTATCGGGCAATGACCACCCATCGACGCTCGACAGCAAAAGCAGCCTGGCATTGGTTCTTGCGGCGCAAGGAAGACTAGAGGAGGCACAGATGATCCTAGCTCCAGCATCCAGAGCATTGGAAGCAGCGCTTGGAGGCGATAACCCCGTAACTGTACAGAGAATGAATGAGCTAGGCATGGTCCTCGAGCAGATGGAGCTCGAAAACGAGGCACATCATGTATATAGGCGCACCTTCGCGCTCGGTAGCCAGCTGCCAGACCAACAAGAGCAGTTCTTGACTGAGAAAAGCAACCGTCTCTGTGCCAAATGCGTCCATGTCACCGTCCGGCCCCTATTCACGGATGGAACCCAGCAGGACGGCTCAGAAGGGCACAGGGGAATGCGCCACCATACAGGTATGGCACAGCTTCTACGGTCAGCCAAGAAATGCCCCCTATGCCAGATGATATTAGACGCCGTCAGTGTCCTGAAGGAGGATGAGGGGATCGAGGACTATGAAGTGCATGGCTTTACTGTGTGGCTCTCCGGGATCGTGGGATTAGATGGCCGCAATTTGCAGCCCCTTGGAATTCATGTCCGGTCTGTGTCGTGCATCGCTCGAGGCAAGGACCACGACGTGCTCTACTTTAATGCTAGACTCACCGGTCCAGAAAGTGAGTCATTGTTGATCCGAGGCTTCCCGCTCTAAGCTGACCGATTTTGGTCGACCACAGATGAAATTACGACGCGAGCGATATACAGAAAAGATTTGGCACCCAGCGCGTTGATTGACAATCGACTCGGCCTGATTCGATCGTGGCTGCGGGACTGCCAAGAAGGGCATCCCAAATGTTCGCCAACAACATCTGAGAGGCAGCACGCCAGACCCACACGACTCATCGATCTGGGCCTTCAACAAGGGGCCGGGAACCCTCGCCCGCGTTTGATCGATACGGCAGACCTGGACCCGTCGTCACCAGTCGAGTATACCGCGCTAAGTCACTGCTGGGGCCCACGACCTTGTACGGCAGCAATGACAATTAGGTCAAACGAAGCGTCGAACCGCAAGGAGATTGCGCTCACCTCACTCCCGAGGACGTATAGGGATGCCATCAAGGTGACCGTGACCCTCGGAATCCGATTTATATGGATCGACTCCCTCTGCATTATCCAGGGCGACCGGGACGACTGGTCGGCCGAAGCTGCGACGATGAGCAGCGTGTACCAAGGCTGCACGGTCGTATTGGCGGCGGCAAGCTCGTCTGACGGGCATGGGGGGCTGCTTTCTCTAGACTCTTTCCGACAGGCTAAACAGTGCACCTACCTGTCCAAAGGAGAGGAGGTGCCGGTCGAGATCTGGCAAGACGAAAGACGACGGCGCTTTACTCCACTCGGCACGCGCGGCTGGACCCTGCAGGAGACCCTACTTGCGCGTCGCATCGTGTATCTTGCCGAGGACCAGTTTTACTGGCAGTGTCAGACACACACACACTCTGAGGACGGCGTCATCCGAAACAGCACCGATTACAGACTACACCAGGACGCATGCACCCAGCCACTGGACTATGACAGCCAGATGGTATCGCGCGATCATTGGGGCGCGTGGATTACCGACTATACCTCGCGGCAGTTGTCGCACGCCTCTGACTACATGGCTGCCTTTGCTGGCATCACCCAGTTCTTTGCCGACCGAACCAAGACTGGCGCTTTGCCTGCGCTCGGACTCTGGACGGATAGCATGTTTGCGCTCGACCTCGGCTGGTCTGCACACGACCTCGTTGGGCTCTACACCAGCGACCAGAAGACTAGCCAGGCCGTGACGCCGAAGCGATCCGTATTGTCCAACGTCCCCTCCTGGTCCTGGTTTAGGTATCAGATGCCCATCTACGGCCATTTGTTTAGCGGTAGCCATGTCCTCCCGATGACCAGGGTGGTAAGCTTCGACGCCGAATGGTCCGGCAGGCCCATGACGTCCGATCTCTTATCCTCGCGGTTGATCGTAGAGGGCGTCATGAAGGTGCTCCAGCTATTTCCACAAGCCGCGCCGAGGAGGGGGCAGTTTTGCAGCTTTACAGAGCCGCACCTATCCTGCTTCTTGGACGAGGATGCACCACTGTTGGTGAAGAACAAGGATGGGTTTGTAAGGGCGCCATGCCTGCTGCTATCGATGCAACCGCACCAATTGTTCGCGACATTCATGGTGCTGGAGGAGGTTGGCCCAGAGCTCCAGCTGAGTGCGACAAGAAGGTACCGAAGAATCGGGCTAAGTCACTTTGGCAACTCGCTGGTGTCTCTTCATCCTTTCATGAATGGTGAACGGGCCGAGCTAGAGCTCGTGTGAAGGCAGCCTCGTAGGCCACCCACTAGTAGACGATAAACCAGTAGCATCAGATAGTTAATCTCTCGTAATAGATTCAGCCATTCTATTCTTTGTCTACTCTAGGAAAAAAATTTAGTCTTCCTCGTCCTCGTCTTCCTCGTCCTCCTCCTCTTCATCACTATCCGCCTCTAACTCCTTCTCAACCTCCCGAAGTGTTTCGTCCGTCATCACGGCCACTGCTTCCGGATCTGGGCCATCCTCATCCTCGCCCTCGTCTATCGAGTTCTCTAGGATGCTCTTAGCATCATGCCCAATCTCGTTGACGAAGCCAAGTAACATTCCTCGCTTCACGTAGCGGCCGCGAGTGCCCCAGTACCGCGTACGCTTATTCACCTCTCTCTTGATCATATTATTGGGATCTGACCTATGCTGCCATCCGAAGCGTAGAATGGCATGCAAGAAACCCCACCAAAGGTATCGAGCACGGGGGCGAAAGTTGGTTTTGAACTGAAGCTTCCGCTCGTGTAGGTCTGCGAGCGTGAATGATTCGATATCATGCCCAGGGCCAAGGTACAGCGATTCATGCATGTGTTTATGGCTCTGCTGCAGAACTACGACCTTGTAATCCTTAACAGATTGAGCCTCCCAAGCGCGTAGTCGTTGTTGCCTATCATGTAGATCATTCAAGGGGGATGCTGGGTCTTTCGCCTCCAGATCTACGTCTGGAACAACCGCAATCCAACCTTTATCGAACGCCTTTTCAACATGCTTATGCAGGAATAGCCCATTCAGGGGCGAGAATATTTCCTTCTGAGCCCCCTCTCCAAATATTGCATCCATGCTATCAATTTGAGACCAGGGATATAAGTGCGCGGCGACTATACTTTCCTTGGGCACCTTAATGCCTAGAATAGGGTCCCATCGAGCATCGCGGTGAGGTCGGTCTGGATAGTATGCCTCGAGCATGGCTTTACGAAATTGTGCCTGTTTCCTGTCGGGTCGTTTCCCAACACCTGTTTCAATGTTGAACCCCTGACGAGAGGTGACGAACAGACGGACAAAATTGTTCATTGCCGTTGGATTTTTCAAAAGTCGCGCTGCTTGCTGCTCTGCAACCCGTCGTTTCTGCTCTAGGGCTTGATGCTTTGTAAAAAGTAATTCGCCCTCCTCTGTCTGCTGCTGCCAATCTGCCATGGAAATATCCGGGGCCTCCAAAGACTGCGATGATTCTTGATGCTTCAAATAAGCGAGATGCGATTCCATTGCCACACAATCCCGCTCTTGAGTGAGCAAGTCGGCATTTTTAGACCAAAAGCTCGAGTCAAATGATGAGGATGGCTTCAGTTTCTTGGCTGTACTGTTGAATCTGCAAGTGGCGTTGCGTAACTCAACACATAACTCTTGATCCGACATGGTGGAGTACTTGTCACTCCACAGTGCCTTTCTTTTGGGTTCGTCGATGGGTACAGCTAAGGAGCTGTTTCGACATGGTATGGAGGGACCCTTTTGTGGACTTGATGGCACGGAGGAAGTTCTTGGTGGCACTTCTGGTTTGACTGGAGACGACATGTTGACGGCTGACAGTATGAAGAGAGATGATTGCTCGACAGTATGAAGAGATGATTGCTCGACAGGATGAAGAGAGATAGATAGTTGCTCGACAGAATGAAGAAAGCGTTGTTGCCTTGTCAGAATTGAAAAGGAAGGAGAGTGCGTCGAGTGTTGGAAGTGGTTTGACTGGCAATATATAGTACAAATTGAATAAGGTTTCTCAGAAGTGACTCACTCTACGTGGGAGATAGCACTGAAGGAAAAACCTTGCTTCATAAAACTTCAAAAGAGCAAGCCACCAAACTTTACCACATCTCGTAAAACCTTGTACACGAGACCGCAGGGCTTCAGGAGACAAGCAAAACAACCAACGGGGCAAGTGCACCGAGATGGGCGACGTCCACTCCATCCCAGAGCCAGTAGGGAGGGTGTCGTACGGACCTGGCGTACAGCGCTCGAAATACCCACAGCGCCTGCCTGGGCAGCCCACGACGAACGCGTCCTTCCCGCATCGAGAGTTGTTCTCGCCTATAGGCGACAAAGGGTCGACGTGATTGGCCTGGCGCGTGGCCTCGACCCGAACCAGTCGAGCGGCGCAGGGCAAGAGCGCGGCGGAGGGCAAGAGCGCGGCGGAGGGCAAGAGCGCGGCGGAGGGCAAGAGCGCGGCGGAGCAGCATCTCCAACCCATACTGCTTGCACATCCGCTTCCGCCTTGGCCGGCGAACCCGGTGCGACTTGGTGCCGTCAAGGTGACATTGCTAACGGCAAGTCGACTCGGCCATGGGCCGACACAACAGCCACTGGGATGGAGTGGAATGACGCCACCTGCACGGCGTGCAGTGTCGCACGGCGTTCTCTCCAGCTTGCGATGAAGCCCTCTGCCGGCGTTGGTGCGGGGTTGAGAGGTCGAGGTTTGGTCTCGACGCTCGTTGGCGCTCAGTCCTTGAGACATGCATGCCGCCTGTTCTATTTGGTTCTTCCCTGGGCGCCTCGGACGAGTATATATGACGCTGCCTTGGTCCCGCGGTTTACGCCCTCGTCCAGCCAGGTCATCAAAGATATCCCAAAGTCAGCTCCAAAGTCAGCTTCACAGCGACACAACAAACACTCCGGCACGCACACCAAGCACCTGCAACAATGGCCAAACCCACCGTCGTCCTCGTCCATGGCTTCTGGGGTGACGGGGCTCACTGGGCCGACGTCATTGTCGACCTCAACGCCCGTGGGTACAAACAGCAGGCCGTCGAGCTGCCGCTCACGTCTCTTGCCGACGACGCCGAGCGCACCCGCAAGGTGATCAAGCAGATCCAAGGCGACGTCCTCCTCGTGGGTCACTCCTACGGCGGCGCCGTCATCACCGAGGCGGGCAGCCTCCCCAACGTCGTTGGCCTGGTCTACATCGCGGCCTTCGCCCCCGACGTAGGCGAGAGCCCCGGCAGCATTACGGCGCAGTACTCTTCCGTCGCCGTCACAGACGGCCGCCTCATAGCCGACAGCGACGGATACCTCTGGATCAGGATGGACCGGTTCCGCGACACGTTCTGTCAGGACGTGAGCGAGGACAGGGCGCTCGTCATGGCGGTCACGCAGAAGGCGCCGCTGGCGTCGACGTTTGGAGACGCGGTCACGGACGCGGCGTGGAAGGTCAAGCCTAGCTGGTATCAGGTGTCGACGGAGGACCGGGCGATCGCGCCCGAGGCGGAGAGGTTCATGGCGGAGAGGATCAAGGCGAAGAAGGTGGTTGAGTTGGCGGCTGGGCACGCTTCTCTGGCGTCCAGGGCGAAGGAGGTGGCAGATCTGATCCACGAGGCCGCGGGGGGCAAGTAGCTGGAGTCATTTCGCTAGAGTGAGATGATGTGTCGGATGGGACGGAGATTGGTGATGTGGATCGCATTCATACGACGGTTCATATTCCGTAATGAAGATGGTTTTCCCTTGCGATCCATCGTGTGCCTATTAATAGTTAACCAACCGGCTTCCCACGTTTTGAACAGCGGCATCCGCTAGGCTGGGAAACGCGCTGCTCTTCCCGATGCATCGCCCACGGCCAGGGAAGGGTCCAATCTGAAACAGAGGATCCCACGCAACACTGCCCCCAGTGCCGGGATAGTCCGAGCCCCCGGGTCCTGGTGGCGTCTGCCACTTACAATTAGCACGGGTCTAGAATAGGGGACTAATACGGATAACAGACCAAGAAACAGGGCCGCGTCGACTAGCGGTGTAACGGACGACTGGCCGCCCCCGTACTACTGTCGCATGTTTGAGTGTGGCTCTGAGGCAGGGAGGACCAAGATCTAGGCGGGTTACATGTGCATATCCACTTTGCCACGGGTTCTGGGAGAAGGGGAAGAAAAAAGACATCTGTGCGTGCTCGTATCTGTGTTCTATGAGCTGTTCTTGCGAAGCACTCTGGGTAGCATCTGAGCCTTGATGCATCCTCCCATCCGCGTTCTTCATCCAACATTCACATTTCCATTCCTCGCCTGCCTGCCGTGCTGGTAAAACCCACTGGTGCCGTCATCTCACCAACCCCCTTATCTTCCGAACCGTCTCACCACATCGCCAGGCCCAGCACTCCAACCACGCAGCAGCCATGCCAGGCCGAATCCGCATCCTGACCGTGTACGGCACGCGGCCGGAGGCTATCAAGTTCGCGCCCATCATCCACGCCCTGCAGGCCTCCCCCGCTGTCGACAGCATCGTCGCCGTGACGGGCCAGCACAGGCACATGCTGGACCAGGTGCACCTGCTGTTCAACATCCAGCCCGACTACGACCTCAAGCTCATGCGCGAGAACCAGACGCTCAACGGCATCGCCGGCCGCGTCATGCTGGGGCTGGACCCCGTGCTCGAGGAGGCGCGGCCGGACGTGGTGCTCGTGCACGGCGACACCACCACGGCCATGTCTGCCGCGCTGGCCACCTTCAACCGCGGGATCCCAATCGTGCACGTCGAGGCCGGCCTGCGCTCCGGTGACCTCAGCTGTCCCTTCCCGGAGGAGGCGAACCGCAAGATCATCGCGCAGATTGCGCGGCTTCACCTGGCGCCGACGGCGGGGGCCGAGGCGCAGCTGATACGGGAGGGGATTCCCGCCGCGCACGTCATCATGACGGGCAACTCGACCATCGATGCGCTCATGGGGGTGGTGAAGATTGCGAGCGAGGCGGGCGGCACGCGCATCGCCAATCCCCGGCTGCGCGAGATTGCGTCCGCGGCGCAGGTGAAGCCCATGGTGCTGGTCACGATGCACCGGCGGGAGAACATGGGCGACAGGCTGGTCGAC
The DNA here is from genome assembly GCA_009828645.1 of Calcarisporium arbuscula. Lineage (NCBI taxonomy): Eukaryota > Fungi > Ascomycota > Sordariomycetes > Hypocreales > Calcarisporiaceae > Calcarisporium > Calcarisporium arbuscula. The sequence goes on along the minus strand of WBSA01000024.1, from coordinate 42,908 downwards.
GTGGCGCGCGCCGTGGCGAGGACAGCGCGGGCGCACCCCGACTGCTCCATCGTGTGGCCGGCGCACAGCAAGCCCGGCATCTACCCTGCCATCCGGCCGATCCTGGAGGGGCTGGACAACGTGGCCGTCGTCGAGCCGCTCATGTACCACGAGTTCATCCACCTGGTGTGCATGGCGCGCGTCATCCTCACGGACTCGGGGGGCGTCCAGGAAGAAGGCGTGACGGTCGGGACGCCCGTGCTGGTCGCGCGGGAGATCACCGACCGGAGCGAGGCGCTGGGCGCGGGGAGGCTGGTGGTCGTGGGGACGGACGAGGCGCGCATCGTCGAGGAGCTCGGGGGGTATCTCGACGGGTCGCCGAAGAGGGAGCATGGGAGGGAGGCGGCGAACCCGATATTCGGGGATGGGCACGCCTCCGAGCGGAGCGTCAAGGCCATCTTGGAGGCCTTTGGGGGGCTGGCGAAGTAGGGTTAGGGTTACAGACGGCATCTCTCCCCTGCGCAGCACATTAGACTTGATAGATTGATTGTACGTAGCACCGAGCGGGACCGTCGGACGAGTTTGGTCGGTTTCGAGTCCTAGAGTAATGTATATTTCGCATACGACATGTTCACCGAAGGCTCGCCATCAGGATCCTGCCCGAATCCAGGCACTGGGAATGGCAAATGCCGCCCTGGTGAAGTGCCATCGGGCCTGTCCAGCTTGGTCCGGTTCTCTCGCCATCAGTACCGGCCGGTGTGGGAGTAAACACGCCGTCATGGTACCCCTGATTCGCTGTTTGTCGTGTACAGTTCAGAGGCCGTTCCTCAAGATGTATTGAAATAAGTAAGGGGAAAGTGATGCATCTATTTGTGCCAGATCTTGCCGCTTAGGTATGATGCAATGCCTATATGGTCAGATGGCTAGACGGCTAGAGTGCAATCAGGCGAGACGATGTGAGTTGTGCTCAATACTGGGGGCTGAGGCCTTGCCATGAAAGGCATCGCCGCTACAAACTGCCGCCGACTTGCTCGTCAGTATTAAAAAGCACAGAGTCCGCCCTATCATAAGAGGCTCACGAATCACTGATAGGCGCTTCGCTTGTGTAAAGATGAGTAAAAAGGCGAGTGTACCCTGTAGCGGGAAGAGCTTTAGATTACCCTGGACGAGAAGAGGCGAACAGCGGCAGCCTATACAGAACTGGAGCTATGTCTAAATGGATTTGGTGGTGATTCGGTGCAGCTATTTCATGGACATTGTGCCCTTTGTTCGTCTCACTTTTCTAGAGCCTCGAACTAGCTGTAACTAGGCGTAGCATCTACACCTGCATGCCATCTTTAAAACCAACCTCGCCAGTCTGTCACCGAGGAACAACAGCATCCAAACCATGGCTGCATCACACTCACACTCACTCACAGAGGGACGGGAACAAGCAGATAGGGCGCAAGGACCATCGCCAGCGCATCGCCCGCTGAACGTGGCCGCTGTCAGCATGCACCAGCACAGCACCTCCGCCTACAACAAGCCAACCACTTGGCCGCCTCATTGCCCGTACGGCTACCCCTCTTTACCCTCGCACGCATCCCCTGCCTCCCTGCTGCAAACATTCTCTTGATCCTCTGGGTTATGTGCAGTCGCGCGCGTGTTGCTCGTACCAGAGCACATGGCCTATTGAGGCAATCGCCGTGGTACAATGCCTAGGCTGGCAGACTGCCTGTTCGGGTGCTATAGCGTCTTCTGACTTGGTGCCTCTCCGTCTCTGAATACGAAGCCCAGGCTGGCGGTCGAACATCTCGAAACTCCTCTCGCCAGAAACGTCCTCCATTCGTCCCTTCGCCCGGCCCCGACAACATGGCGCCAGAGCGGCTCAGCGCACTGCCCCAGGAGGTGTTTGATGCCGTCCAAGACTGGGTTCGTCCCCTCCCCGTCTGCGTCGCAGCCACTCACTGACTCCCACCAGTTGGAACTCGACGACGTCAGGGCACTGTCGCAGACGTGCAAGTCTCTCTACGTCAGGACCTCCAGGGCGAGGTGGCAGTCTGCGACCATACGGCCCCTTCACCGTCTCAGTCCCCTGCATCACCTTCCCTCCCCTCCTCCGGAGCTGCTGAAGCATACGCTGCGCCTCCGCTTCCTGTCCAACAGGCTGCGCTTCACGAGGCTGAGATGCCCGCACGCTCGAGTGCCGGAGACTACCGCGGCTGCGAGTCTGGACGGCGGCGATGATGTGTATGCGACCGAGGAGAGCAAGGAGGAACGGAGCGCCGTCGACTCTGGAGAGGCTGACTGGCGCTTCAAGCATCTCACTTGGCGCGTCAAGGAGGTGCTCTCCCGGCTGAAGCCCAACCAGCTGCTCTCCTTTGGGTGAATAGCCGTCTTGATTCGTTGTCTGGTCTGCTCGGCTAACTCGGCCGTCTCTAGCTGGCATTTTGGTGCCTGCCTGTCGGACGAGATTCTCGGGCCAGACGGCCTTCTTTCGCAGCAGCAGCAGAGCCTCAGGTCCCTCAGTCTGATGACCGATTATTGCTGTGACACTCCCGACCGAGACAATTGCCACATTGACCTTTCCTCATTTGACAAGCTGGAACACCTGGAATGGAGGGCCCCGAGGGCTGGAGACCTAAACTCCATATTCGAGGCCGTCGCGGCTAATATGCAACACCTCGAGAGCCTAGTCCTCGACTTTGGGGATCCCGGGCTCCTCGAGCGCACGGTGCAGATGAGAGATGTGAACACCATCGACATCCATAACCTGTTCACCTCTTGCATCTCCAACTTGTCGTTTCTGGAGGCTGGGATGCTCTTCCCTAACCTCCAGGTCCTATCCCTAACCGGTATCCCGTTGACGAGAGAGGCCGGAGAATCGCTAGACATCACCAAGCTGCAGTCACTGATACTCCGGAAGTGTCAGGGCTGGGAGTTGTTTCTCGGGGGCTCTATAAGACCCCATAGCCCATTTCGCATGAGCAGCCTTGAGGTGCAGCACCCGGACGAGCCACCCCGCGGCCACGAAGAGTCCTTCCTCTGCTACTTCCTCCCCTTCCTCGACAACTTGGACGAGCTGTATTTCGGCACCGTCATGTGCGGTAACACAAAAAACTTGCTGGATATTCTGTATCGCCGCCAGACACTGAGACACCTCGTTGTGAACCGCAGGCGCGTTCGGCGTACCGGGGGGTTGGGTTCCGGATGGGACGGCTGGGACGGCTGGGACGAGACGGACGTGGGGCTGGGGCGGACGGCGTTCAAGGCGTATGAGCGGTCGCCTCAGTGGCATCCTTTGGATGGGTTTAGGCTCGAGTCGCTCGGGATGTGCGCCCTTCCGAAATACATGGTACGTTGTGGAACCTGCGAGGAGCCCGTCTTGGAGACTCACTCAACCGTGCTTAGAAATCGATCATGAGACCTCTACAGTTCACCAATACGCTCAAGCTCGTCCATATCCGCCACTCCTCCAAGGACTACAACAGATGGGGCAGCTGGGCCGTTGATGAACTCGACAACCCCAAGTGGTCGTGGGCCGGCGATGAGCTCTGGGAGTCGGCCTCGGACAGCGGCGAAGAAGATTTGCTCTCGGGGTACGAGGTCAGGCTACCCAAGCCTGGAGGCGTGTGCAACTGCGCCATGGAGCCACTGACAAAGGACTTTCGCCTTCTTGCCGATTGGGCCTTTGGGCCGGATGGCGTGTCTACGCTGGAGATGATTGCGTACGGCGACTTCTCGTACGGCGGCCGTGAGTTGAAGCAGAATGTCGTGCTGCGGCGTGATGCCGGCGAGGAGCGTGGCTATGAGATATTACAGTGCCATCACAAGGTGAGGAGCTGCAGACAGCTCGCGCCGTATCGGAACATGCTGGAGTCTTGTCCTGTTGAGGAGTTGTTTCCCGGGGCTGATTGTGGGTCATGAAGTATTGATGCTTTCCCGTTGGTTTGATTGTTCAACTTGGCCGAGGCTATGGAGAGAATCTGACATCACTTACGCATTATGTGACAATAGTCGACTGTTTGAAGACATGTATTTGTGGCAGAGTAATGAGACGATGATACATCGCAGTGCCCCCAACCGAATAGACGTTGCATAGTTACGAGTGGGAGAAAAAAAAAAAAAGGCGTCGTTTACAATCTTACTTCGTATCTCGTTAACATAAGCGGTTTTCATGAAAACCGCGATACACTCAAGAAAGCAGCTGAAAGACAACAACCCAAGCTAATCCCTCACCGCCGCAGTGATGCTGCTGCCCGACATGGTGGACGCGCCATCGTCGTCAACCTTCTTCCGGCGCCAAAAAGCTAGCTTCCTCACCCACCCAAACCCAAAGACCTTCCTGAGGCCCGAGGGTTCCGGCTCGCTGATTTCGCTGCCGTCGTCCCTGCTGGTGTCGGGTGCCTCGTGGCAGCTGCAGTCGCAGCAGCCGCAGCAAGCCTTCTTAGCCGGGGCTCGCTGGAGCCGCGCGGACGGCGGCGGCCGGCCCGGGCCCAGCATCCGGCCGCCGGGGACGTGGTCTCTGGAGATGAAGAGAGACAGGTCGACGGCCGCGGCGTAGACGTGGTGAGCCTCGAGCGGCACCGAGTCAAGGCGCACGCTCCTCGTGCCGAAGGCGTGGCAGAGCCTCTGCCGGAGGACATCTAGCATCTCCTCGTCGCTGGCGCACTTTGGAAACGGCCCCTGCCGCTGCCATTCGAAGAAGGTCTTGAAGCCCCCGATGATGTTCTTGAGCGCCTCCATGGAGATGTCCGAGGGGTCATGGATGAGGTCGGCGAAGTGGGACCGGCGGAACGCCGTGGTGTGGACGGGCCCGTTGGCCTGCTGGTCGATGCGGCAGACGCGCCAGGCCAGCGAGTCCCAGGTCGCGTCCTGCATGGGCGCCGGCGTGGGGATGCCGCTGCGTATCTCGACGTTCCTCACTCGAACGTGCAGCGCCTCCAGAACGCCATCTGTGACGACTTCCTGGGCGAGGGGGAGGCCGCGGCGGCCCTCGACGTAGGCAACGAGGCCGGCGGTGCGAAGCTCTGCCGAGCGGGAGGCCATGCTGAAGGAGCTGGTTGGACTGGACTGGGGTGAACTGGGAGAGCTAAGCTACGCAGAAGAATGCGATGGGTGGGAAGCGGTGCCGGACGTCAGGCTGTCTTAAATGGACAACATGGGGAACATGGGGCTGGGGTCCTCTCCGTCAATCGAGACGGCAAGGTGCCTCGACAGCCTCACTTTTTGCCATGCCCATGCACGACGACAGCCCGGCAATCCAATTGAGTCGCTGCGATTCCGCCCCCGGGTGCACGGGCGAGCCGTTTCTCGTGTCGGCCGACAAAGTCCTGCGCCGTTGGATCAAGCCTCCATGCACGGCCATCCAATCACGGCGGCGCTGGAGGTGGCATCGATGCACAAACGCAAGCAAGGCGTCCGGCTGCCTTTCAGGCGGCGCGTCGCCCCTACTACGATGACTCTGCTGGAGCGTAATGGTGCATATTCTCACAAACCGGCGGTGCGGCTTTTGCGGCTACTTCCCCGGTGTGTAACTCTGGCTGGGGGGGGGGGGGGGGGGGGGGGGGGGGCAAGGTACTGGTTGATGGAGTAGATAGATAGGTCATATTATTATATGTATGCGAGAACATCTCTCCCGTACATGTCTCACTTCCAGACTCTCACCGATACCACACTCGGGTGGGTGACACAAGACTTCAGGTTGGGCGGCCTCGCCCGGTGGCGCGCCGCTGGTCCTCTCCGCCCCCCCCTCCTGTTTGACACCCCTCGAGCCTAGGAAGCTCAGTCGACGCCCCGGGCCTTTACGAAGTCGACTAGGTCGAAGAAGCTCTTCTTGTACCTCCGCTCCTGCGTCGTCCGGTTCACCGTCTGGATGCCGAAGTGGGCGCCGTAGTCCCCGAACTCCCAGTTGTCAGAGTACGACCAGGCGTACGCGCCAATCACCTCGACGCCGTCCTCCCAGATGGACTTGAGCACCTCGGACATGAAGCTCAGGTAGTAGATACTCCGCGGAGAGTCGAAGAGCTGGTCGGGGAGGTCCTTGTCGGCCTCGCCGTAGACGGGGAAGCCAAACTCGGTCAGCGCGACGGGCGCGCGCCACGTGTTGTACAGGTAGTTGAGGTAGCTGCGCAGGTACGTCGGCGTGAGGTAGACGTATGTCTGGGAGCGGTAGCCAATGTCCCAGCCGAACACGTCTGCCGTGGTCTGGTTGACGCAGTATGGGCGGTATGGCGAGTCGTAGTCTGCGGCGCAGTCCAAGATGCTCTGCTTGTCCCCGGGCGTCGGGGGCGCAATCACGGTCTGCGAGTCTCGTTAGCTGGGGGGCTTTCCGGGGCGTCTCGGGACCTATCATGTCTTCTCGACTCACGGCAGTGTATGGATCGATAACGATGTATTCGGCTGTCCCGTTGATGTACGCGAGATCCTCGGCCGTCAGGGGCACGTAGTCGTGGATGGTCTGCTTGTAGGAGTCTGGGTAGTCCTCGCCGAGGAAGATTGGGTTGCAGAACGGCCCGAGCTGGAACGAGTTGAAGTGGTTCGCGGCGTACACGTCTGCCTCGCTCTCGGGATCGCGGGGGACGCCAAAGTTGTTGTTGAACTTCATCGAGATCTTGCCGGTGCCCTTGAGCTCCTCCTTGTAGAAGTGGTACACCCGCGCGTGGGACTTGATTACGTGGTCGACGGACTTGCCGTTGTGCGAGTACAGCAGCGGCTCGTTGAACGTGTACCAGACCGGCACGCGGTCGGCGAAATGGGCCATGGCGATCTTTGCGTAGTTGACAAAGGCGTCGGGGAACGTCTCGTTCTGGTAGCCGCCGTTGACGTAGCCGATGTCTGGCGGCGCCGCAGCCGCCGTCAGGTTGTCGCCGTAGAACTGCAGCGGCGTGTCAAAGTGCAGGAGCGTCACCTCGGGGACCATGCCCTTGTCCAGGATGAAGTCGATGACATGGTTGTAGTGGTCGATGCCGGCCTGGTTGACGGGCGTCCCCGGGAGGGCAAAGGGCAGGATGCGCGTCCAGGCGATGCTGAAGGAGAAGTGCTTGACGCCAAGCGCGGCCACGCGCTCGATGTCCTGCTTGTAGTAGTAGTAGTGCTCGTTTGTCACGTAGTCCTTGGGCCGGTCGTCCTGGACCAGGATCTCCATGAGCGACGGCGACTTGCCCTCGTCGGCAACGGCCCCCTCGATTTGGCTACGCAAATACACGCCGTTAGCCATGATGCGGCGCGATATCAACTGGAGCCGACTTGACTCGACTCGAGCCGACTCGACTCGAACCGACTCGACCCGACCCGACTCTACTCGACTTACCTGGCAGAGCTGGAGACGCCAAACTCAAACCCCTCGGGGAAGTTGTAACAGTCCGTCGGCCCAAAGTAGTCGCGCGGCGGTAGGACCAGCTCGGCGCTGGGGACCGGCGTCGGCTCCACGACGGAGCTGAAGAGGGCAGTCTCGGTGAAGTTGGGGGGGTTGGCGTGTTCCCAGAGAGCAGTCCAGGCAGCACGCCCATACGGGTCGTCGGTATCGGTCGCCTTGGCGGTCGCGTTGGGATCCCACTTGCCCCAGGTGGTGTAGGACTGCGACGGGATCAGGGTGGCCAACGACTCGGGCGGCGCCGCGAAGGTGCTCGTCGTGGTCGGCGGCGGGCGTGAGGTCGCGTACCGCACCGTCGAGGTGAGCGTGTAGCTGAACTGCGTGAAGGAGTACGTCGGCTCGCCGGTGGCATTGCACTTGCAGCTGGGGCGAGGCGTGGGACCATGCTCGGGCAGGTAGACTTGCTGCGCGACGGCCAGCGAAGCCAGGAAGAGCTGGCCGAGAGATGGCGCCATCATGATCGGGGGTGCTTGACCAGTCGCTCTCTCGAGTATGGCGACGAGGCGACGAGGCGACGAGGCGACGATGTGATAGTGTGAGGCGAGGGGATGGGAAGGATCGAGGATATTTTTTCTTCTCTGATTTTGGCCTCGATCCTTTTATAGCAAGCGAGGACCCCGGCACGCCACCAGCACTCTGCGCAAATCCAGACGGTCCCGCACTCTGGAGAGTCCATCCCCATCATCGGTGTTATTATCTGGTTCTCGCCGAAGCTGGTCGGTGGGGAGAGACCCTCGGCCAAGCCAGGCGAGGCCCGTACGAGCGTCCGTCGCGTCAGGGCACCGACTATATATGCCGGCCCCGTCGTGCCGTACGTCACTGGCGCAACGAGGCGATGGTGGTTGGATGCATCGTCACTTGGGCCCGACAAGTTTTCTGCTCTGCTATTTCTCCGATTCCCCGTGTGCGGAGAAGAATGCGGGGAGCTCAACCCACGAAATGCCACATGCCGGTGGGATCGTCGATATGGGCCCGTGGCTGTGGTGATGCTTCGGCCAAATACTGGCCATTCACGACTCGCTGGACAGGCACTTTTTCTCCATCAGCCGCAGGCCCCAGACTTGGCAGAACTCTTGCCGGAAATGGTGGGGCGCGGCCAATCAGCGACGCCGTGTGGCCGGTTGCCAGTGCTGAGATGTCATCCTTGACGCCTCCGACATCATATGGGTCTGGAGGCGTATGTTGGACATGAGGCCGATCAAGGAGCAGCAGACGCGGACTGCTGCTTGTTTGGCCGGTCCCTCGCCGTGGCCATTCCGCGACATGGCCGCTCCAAGCGCGTGTCGAGTCGTAACGAACCCATCTTCATCTCGTTTGGTTGACTTGCCTGGTAACGGGACTGAGATGCACCGCAAATGGGTTTGTACCAGATAAAGTTGGCCGAAAGCTAGGTGTTTATGTTTAACATGTACCCTTCAAGAGGAAGCGGCCACCTCGACAGGATTGACTCGAGGATAGCCCTCAGCATCAAGTCGTCCAATGCAAGACTGCTGGGACTCCAAACCAAGATTGCATTTGGGTGTGCAATCAGACATCGACAGGCAATCATCCGGTATGGTGTAGTGGCTAACATCGCTCGCTCTCATTCCACTTGATCCGAGCAGCCCTGGGTTCGATTCCCAGTACCGGAGCGCACTTCAATTTTTGCTGATTCCTGAGACGGCCTCATCAGTATCGCCGTGGGCTAATATCCTTGCGGACGAGTGATCGCCTGGTCATGGTGGCCTCGGCGGAGTCGTCTAGGATTACGGATGTGGTTGAGTGTCGAGGGATCAGAGCGCGTGGATTTATTCGCAGGACAGTGGCAGATGGGGGTAGATATCGCGCAATTTGATATAGCGACTTAATTTTTGCTGATTCTTATGTGGCCTTGTAAGTAAATGCCTTACTAGATAATGCCACTTAGTAGAGTCATATAGGATTATAGATGTAGTCGAGGTATCTCGAGGGATTAGTATCACGAGGATTCATTTGCAGATCAGTGGCAGATGGGGGTAGATATCGCGCAATTGATATAGCGACTTAATTTTTGCTCATTCTTATGTGGCCTTATAAGTATATACTATAAGTAACATCCTTTAGTAGATACGTAAATGCCTTATTAGATAATGGCACTTAGTAGAGTTATATAGAATTGTAGAGTAGTCGAGGTATCTCGAGGGATTAGTATTATGAGGATGCATTTGCAGAACATTGTTAGATGGAGAAGTAGATATCGCGCAATGTATTATAGCGACTTAATTTTTGCTGATTCTTATAGAGGCAGCTTCATTACGTATACGTTATAGGCAAATATCCTTGGCAGACAAGTGATCGCCATATCGGATAGTGGCCTCAGCAGAGTCATCTAGGATTAGAAATGTAGTCGAGGTATCTCGAGGGATTAGCTTTATGTGGACTTATTTTATAGAGTAGTGACGGTGGAGAAGCAGACGTCGCGCAACTAATTACATGGCGACTCAGTTTAGCCCTTCATTTATTAGCCTGCCATTCGGTGGCCGTTGGGCGTCATGCTGGCTCAAGTCATCTCTGCCCATCTGACGGATGGTCCTCCGCCTCGCTCGTTCACATCCACTCTGAACATTTGCCACCTACGATCTTGTACGCGCCGGGCAAAGACCTCAATGGTATTTCTGTGCCTTATGCTGATTCGGTATACGCTGCTGGGTGTTTGCCGTGTATCTTCCCATCAACCACTTGAATCATGTCGGGATGCTTTAATCGAACGGATAACCTCACATGTCTCCGCAGCAGTTGCATGGACATGGATGGCTATTGCGAGGGCTGCAAGGACAATGTACAATTCTAGAAATTGTACGACATAATATGTATCACGTGGAAGCTGTCTCAACAGCCTACATTAGCATGGATGGAGGCATTCGCATTGGAGGCGCCTGTAAGTTCACCTATCAAGAAGCCGATCTATACAAGCTTCTTCAAGAACCTTATGAACAGGTGCAGACTCCCATTACATTATACAATTGGGAGAATGACTGTCAAGATCAAAGATGGTGTAAGCGCATAGGATCGATCACCTGCGGAAATGAGACGCCGCCACAGCACAAAGCACTCGCTCCCACGAAGCTACGTGACCACAGGGATGAAGTTGCGTGATACAATACTTAGCGCACGTCATGCTACGCCCCTCCAATAGAGAAATATGCAGATTTAATCGACTTTCTAAATACAAGCTGCTCTACTCTGTATACCTCAGAATATAGCATCTCTACTCTACCCGACCCGACCAGGTCAGTCACAGCACAGTGCATTCACATACTCGAGGCAGCAGAGTGGCTCCATTCCATCTCTCCCTCAAACAAACCGTAAAGTCGAGCTACTCGACAACTATTTCTATCCAGCTCGGGACATTAACACCACTGAGAACACATGTATGCTGGGGATCGCCGATTCCTGGGCAGGCTTTTGCAAAAGGTGCTCATTCGCCTCCTAGCCCGGGTGCTATGCTGCGGATAGTCTCCATCGACGTAGCGCTTGTAGAGTAGTATACGCTTGGAAGAGGCAATTTTAGTGTCAGTGTGCGAGGCGTCTTATTGCTTGGATAATGCCCCATAGCATGGGAGAACGGCTTGTAGAATCGTTATAGCGTGGTGGGTGATCTATTTGCCCCATTAGCTTCCTGCATCCTGTAGCAGGAGTTTCAGTTACGTCCCAGGAAATCAGCTCAATACCTGTTGATGAGAACAGCCAAGGAAGTCACATATCCAGCCCTGTCGAGCGGCTGTTGGGCAAACCGTTATTACCGACGGCGTTGGAAGTCACCCTTGAGCATCGGCAGTTGGAATTGGCTAGAAATACCAATGTCCCTTGATCGAATTGACATCGAGATTGAGATGTGTTAAAATAGGGTTGATCAGGCACCTCACTCTGGCAAACGAGAAATACAGCCAAGTGGCTGAGAATTGGTGTCTGGTATATCTAGCTAATAACACACGCCCAAGTCAGAGACAAGTCGTTGCACACAACCAAAAGACGACCAAAGAGGCAGCTGAACCCAAGTACGTTCTATCAACTATATCTATGGACAAATTTAATCACTTTATTGGCTGTCCTACTCCGCTCAAACCCAGCTAGGCCATCTACATATGTCACCCGGAACCGATGCTCATTCGTATAGTGACAAACGAATGAGCTTTTTGATCTGGTTTGTGAGCGCGTCTCTGGAGACTGCTTCGTCGCGCGGGCCGCAAAGGAGCCGCACCTCAAGAGACGCCTCCAGAGACACCTCCATCTTGTCCAATATGATCTATCACTGCAAAAATCCATGCTCCCCCTTATTGATCATGGATGCCAGGTCCGCAGACTCGACGTATTCCCCGTCCCAGCTGAAGCTGAATCGAGCGTCACGGCCGTAGAGGCGGAGGACCTGCAAATGCGGCCAGTCCGACTCGGACACTACGGCACGCGCATTCTCCGGCAGGGCATGAAGCGATCCAACGTCGCCAGTGATGTAGCGCACCAGCGGGTTGCGCAGCCGAGAGAGAGACGTCTGCACGATGATTCCCTGCTCGCCGTCAGACAGGGCGTCGCCGGAGGATCCCTCCTCGGAGAGCGAGAGGGGCAGCATCTCAACGAGCATGTCCCGCCTGTCGAAGATGAAGTCGGCGTGGCTCGTCACCACCTCTCCGGTAATGTCGGGGTTGCTGACGGCCCATGGCCCGGCTTCCGCACTCCCCAGGAGCGAGAAGACCTTGACATCCTTGAGGGTGTTTCTGATGAGCGCCCTCTGTGCCGCGGTGAGGACCTCTGAGGTGTAGATTATCTTTTCCAGCTTGACAGCGTCTCTCTCTTTATGCGGCAGCGCTGCTATGGCGTTGACGACTTGAACGACCTGCCCGCTGTCGCCGGTCAAAACGTTGACGTTGTACGCGACGGCGAGCCGGATGACCTCTGCCGGCGTCAGCTCGTGCCCGCCGCTGAGCACAGATGTTCCAGCATTTTCCAGCAGCTCCAGCAGCTCCAGAGTGAGGTCCAGCGATCTGAGGTGCAGCTTCTTGTTAGCTGCCTGTTCAATCCGGGTTTTCTGCTGCGCCTACCAACCTGTAAAGCTTGCCTCCGCTGTGAGTCGTCACAACCCAGTCTCCATCCTGAATGAGCCCTGTCGAGCGGATGAAGCGCCCGAATTGGGCTCTCTGTCGACGGTTCTCGTGAACGTCTGTCGCAAAGAAGAGCTACTTTGACCCGGATCCTCCGCCAGTCGTGCTGGCGTATACGCTGCGTCGATAGGTATTTTGGGGACTCGTGTCGTTGATGAGCCGCTCGATAGTTGTGTATGTAGAGATGCACAGTCAGGCTACCGATATATGTATGATACAACCAGAGCACCAAGTTTATGCAAGCCGCTTACAGCTCCCTCTTCCGGAGTGCTGGCTGGCATCTCAGGCTATCATATTGCGTGCTCTTTATTGCCTGGTCTCGGGCGGCCTCGATCGTCTCTGCATCAGGCGGATACCGGATGTCGCCGACGTAGAAGGGGTGGATTTTGGCCACGGCCAGCACATCCCGCAACGAATACGGCTTATTGGATTCCATAAGGTGAGGCAATTACGGCAACAGAGGGCCGGTGTTGTGGGTGTGGACAGGCGGCCTGCCGTCAATTTCGGGGCCTGCAGCATCACAAGCTCGCAACCCGAGCCGCCATATTATGTTACCAATAGCTCCATCATGGAGTCCTTGCTGCCCCTCGTTTCCTCTTTGCCTCTTCCCTCTTCTCCCCTCTCCTCCTCCTGTGTCTCAATTCCTTCTGTGGCGCACAGCCGAGGCTGCCCAGTCGCCTCCGCGAGGGCACCATGCACGGCCGCCCCATGCACGGCGGAACTATCGCTCCATTGATTGTCTGGTGCCCCTCAGGGCATATCGCCAAGAAAGAGGTTGTCGTCGAGACCTGAGAGGGACTGGCCTCGGGCCCGCTCTCGTCAAGCGCCCCCTGTCAACGCGGGATGCGCCACCAGAGGCAGGATATCGATGCACACTGCAGGCAGAGCGTTGTCAACGTCGCGGCTGAGGAAGCAATTATTTTATCCTTCCTTGATCCGCGACTGCACCTGCATTGTAACGTGGTACTGCGTTGACAGCTCGTCCATGCGCCGCAATTTGCCAATGTTCGTGAGAAAAAGGCAGACAGGCACTTACAAGCCAGAGCCAGCTTGGGAGGAATAGCTGCATCCCTCCACCACTGCCGACACGTCGTGTGCTTGTTGCGCTGCTCTGGATCCCTCCTATAGAGCATGCAGACGGCGGTAGGGTGTCATTCTTCGGATCGACGGTGCACAATGTGCTCAACAGCCTGTCTCAGTTCGGCCACCAACATACCCTTGCTCAGGCATCCCCATTGGGCCATTGTCACCCCAGTGGCGACGACCATGCTGGTCCATAGGGCAGTGAGTTAATTGCGATGCAGCGCTCAGAGTGACCGTGGTTGGTGCGCCAGGAGAGGAGCTTCCCCAGCCTTTGATGCGGGTTGTGCAGACACGAACCCTAACTGCAGTCTATATGCAATTGCAATTGCCACTTCCGCCACATTCTGGCGAATCCTCGCCTCAATCACAAAGATCTCCCTGCGAGCTGAAGAGTTCGGTGCAGCTCGTGTAGCTCCTGTGATTTGGGGTTATTGCGTCTAGTGCATCCACCGTGGCCAATTATTGATGCAGTCTTGATGGAAGAAGCAGCCACCATTCTCGACGGCCCACTTCGACCACCTTGTGTCTTGACGTGAGGGAGCGTCAGTAATACTACGCTGACATTCACAGTCGTGTCTTGACCCTCAACAACGTGCCAGCTACGCTGTTGAACAATACCGGGTCGCCCAACGCAGCGACGCCATAGTATGGGCCACATCGCCCTGCTCCAAGACCGAGTGTGTTTTGAGGAGCTGATCAAGTAAGAGAAGAGAGCATATACTGTAAAACCGGCATCTGTAACCACAGTCTGCCAGGGCCATCCCTTGCTTTGTTTAGGATACAAGGAAAGGAGAAAAGAGAAAAAAAGAGAAAACCGGTCCAACCATTTCTCTTACCCCATCAATCTGTGTTAGTCCTGAACATGGCAGCGGAGCAGCCAACGTACGTACGTAAACACGTAACCACGTCCTACATATGCAGTATATATTGTTCTGCAGCTTGGGGCTGCATCCGTATTCCACTCCTTTTACAGCGTGGCGGTCCAGTCGGGATGTGGTTCAACGTCTTCTTCCACTTACCCGCCAGGCAACTAGACTCGGTTGAGCATGATGCGCTCCACGTCGCCGTCCTTGGGGGCTAGCGTCCTCGATACTCGAAGCTGAATCTGCAAAGCTGCAGCTAATATGGAGCCGTCGAGTCGTGCCGTCCCGTGGTGTGAGACATGGATGGCGCGCACGGTCTCAGCTGAGGCTCTTCGCCAATGAGATTTTTTTGGAATTTTTTTTTTTAAAGGGTAATTATACCACTACGGTAGAACAGAGAGCATCGTCAAGCGGCAGCCAAATAATTAACGGCGCTGAATATGCGCACGGTGCCTGGACATGCCATTCATCCACCACTAGGGAGTGCATCTGGGCCGATGCGTTGCCGCGCGGCCGGCCCCCCAACGTTTTCTCTCAACTGCGTATTACATGGCAAACACCGTCTTAGCCGGTCGCAACGTCTCGGAAGCTGCTGCTAGTATTGCTATAAAAAAAAATAAACGAGAAACACGAACCAGCTCTAACTTGAGACAAGGGGAAACGGCACGGCGTCCCACCGCACCCGACGCAGATGCCGGGCCGGGTCCTTGACGTGATTCCTCGCATGCAGCCACCGTCGGTTATCGATCAGTATGATGGATCCCGCGGGCAAGTCCTCCGCCGTCAGATGCACTGTGGACTCGGCTTGCGCCTCAGCCTGGCGCAGGATGGCCTTGAGCTGGGCCAGGGCGTCGGCGGCCCCCTGGCTCAATGGCGTCAACAGGTCCTCCCTGAACCTCATCATGCTTGGCCGGCCTGTCCCGTCTGCAGTCAATAGACTGCCCCGTATGTGGCGCTGGGTGGGGTCCTTGATAAACTCGGTCGGGATGGCGATACGATACTCAGGCCTCATGAGGGCCGAGCGCGTCTCCGGCGAGAGCAGCTGGCTCAGTCGGTCGACGCTCATGGCAGACAGCGTCCCGCCGCCGTATCGATCGTGCTGGAGCACCTGCAGCGCGAAGTACCGCGGTGGCAGGTCCTCGTAGCTGCAGTCGGTGTGCCAGGGAAACTCCTCCATGGTCTCGGAGCGTGCCTGGTGGTTCGCGCTCTGGAAGTTTGTAGACTTGGGGCGCACGTCCCAGAACCAGCCGCAGCTTGCGCTGTGCGAGATGGGGAGGTTGTGGCCCTGGTGGGCATGCAGGTTCTTGATCAGTTGCTCAAGATATTGGCAGCCGGGGTCTGGGAATCCCAGGCTGATCTTGAGGATCCCGCCTTGCTCCAGCTTCTCGGAGACCTGGCGGGCATGAGCTGGCTGGCCCGCGACGCTGGCGTCAGACACAGTCATCCGAGGCACCGCCATGTGCGACAATTTTCGAGCAGTAGTGGAGAAACCGTGAGCGTTCCCTATCGAGGGCGTCCAAGGGGGTGAGAAGACGAGGCCAAAGCCCGGCCGGTGGGCCGGTCTGAATCCGCGTGAATGTGCGGCAACATTGCGATACGTGAATGGCAACCTAGGCATGATGGGCAAGAGATTATAGAGCGTCAGAACTCATTCGATTTTGTTTTTTTCGTAAAGAACAAGATTCAATTCACCCCGGGAGCTACAGACACTTCAAGGCTCATCCTATTTATCCCTCTCGCGGACAAGACACCTGCTGGGAGGCAAGTCCATATTGGCTTGGACCCTCTTCAACGCATCGTGGGCCGTAGGTGCAGCCGAAGGTCTCATTACACCATCTTCACGCATCCCCCTTTGTTTTTTGTATTCCCTCAACGAAAATAACTGCTCTGCGTCAGTGTCGCTCTTGGCGAATCAGCGTGGCCATCCACGCTCCCCCGTTGCTGACCGCGCATATCCGATTGCCACTGCACCTCCAGCCACCCCAGCCAACCACTTTGCCATTGACGGCCGGGAATGTTCCTACAAGGGGATACCGACGCCTGGCGCCAGACGGGTCGATGATTACGTCGTAGAGCCGCGGGATGATCTGTCGCTGTATAACGCAAGTCCCCTCCAGGCTGGACTTGTCGGAGAAGACTGACAGGTCTTCCAGGGTGCGAAGCCACTCGCCCGGCGTGACTTCATCGCCAAATCGGATCCCCGCACCTTTGCCTCCGCGCACTGGCTTGAGGAGATATTCAAGTCTCAGTTGGGGCGTGGCCTTGGAGAGCTGAAAGAGCTCATGCAGCTCTGGCGATCCTGGAAGGTATGTGTCGGCAATGCCCATGTCGAGAGCTCGTGCTTGCACCGGTGTGAGCACCTCCCGCGCCACCAAAGAAGGAAGCTCTTGCTTGACGATGCCCAGCATTCGCTTGTCGTGGACGAGTAGGATCGTCCGCATGTCGTTGAAGCAGCGCAGGCTGATCTGCCGCAGGACCTCCGGGTCTAGAGCTGCCAGCTCACTCTGGTGGAGCTCCAGCCCGACCTGGTGGATCTCTTCCACCGTCTCGCCGTCACTGGTGACGAGCACATGAGACAGCCGAAGCGAGGAAACCTTGTCGACGAGGCAGCATAGCTTATATCCCCTCTCCCTCTTGGGATCCGGCACTAGCCTCAGGTCCTCCGGGGCGACCAGCCGGGGGCTGATTCCGTGGCGAAGCTGGGCTTCTCTAATAAACATCCAAATATCCATCCCGTACTCTTTGCCCTTGAGAAGGTGCAGAGGAAGACCGGGGTCGAAGTGTTGCATCAGACCAGTGAAGAACTATGGCGCATCAGCATGGGGGTTCTTGGCAAAGAAGCGAACGGCTGGGGCGTGTGATATCCTGGGCTGTACCTCTTCTCCAAACGCGGCACAGCTGGTCCCGCAATTTTCCAAGCATAGATCCCGCAGGGCATTTTGTCCGTGCAGTTGGTGGAGGAATCCGTTGAATGCGAAACGCGCATTTATTTCGGTGATGCGGAAGTTCTCGTGCGTGGTGACGCCTTCGACCTTGTCGTGATGATCTTCGACGAGATAGTCGGGTCGCCAGGAGCCGCGGCACTCGGCGAACCTTGACAGATTCCCAGCGTCAACTTGACCTTCGATCCACTGTAGCGTAATTAATTGCATTAGCTTAGAGCTTGCGTCTTCGTTTAAAAAAAAAAAAGTAAACCAATATTGCTCTGAATGTGGATACTTACCTGCAAGAGGTCCGTCTCGTATCTCTCCAGCGGCATGCGCTCGGGGAACCCGGCTGCGGAATCCGTCCACCACCGCTCAACAATATCCGTAATTGCCAGCACAAGTGCCTCGTTCAGATGGAACACGCGCTGCTCGTGTTGCTTGCTGACGACGATGGGCCTGGCGCTTCCGGCCTCACAGGACCCCGGGGGCCACACATGGAGGGGGCAGTTCCTGATGAGAGAAGCCTGGAATAGCTCGTCTTCCAAGGCGTAGGTTGCTTTTTCGGCCTGGTGGGAAGCCGTGGGGATATGGCCTTCAGGGCCGAGGCCGAGGTGCACTTGGTGGAGTGTGGTGACTGGGAGACTGCCCATGGTTTACGAGGTGAGTTGCAGGTGGTGTAAGTGGTCTGGAGTCGAAGCAGCAGGGCTTGGATGGGAGCAGCTACACGCATTTATACCAGCGGGCCACGTCTCGGGCCACTCCTCGGATGTACTGGAGCGGTCGCATCGACTTATTCGTCCTTGACTGACGTCTTCTCCCGCGCCCGTTCCCTTACTAGGTGTGCACCACCAACCAACCATGTAAGTCACAGTGCTTGGCTCAGCTCCCACAACCTCACGCATTCGACAGGCTGACCATCTGCCGGGATTCGGGTTCAAAGTTGTATCGGACAGCTCGTCTGGGGAGGGAAAGTATGGCGTGACAATGCAAAGCCCTACATTACAAACCGTCGCATGGAGGTTGCTGGCCTGCACCACCGACTCAACCAGCCTCCCCTCGACTATCCACACGGTACTCACGGGCAGCTGACTATCAGATGTCTAATTTCAGTACTGCTAGACACCTCTGACTTGCAGTGTGAGGCTCAGGCCTGAAGCCAATGCGTATTTCCCATGTAATGTTGTTGACGTCGGGATGCCCGGCTGCTATCATAGCCTTCATCAATGAGCGGAGCTACTTCCATCGCGTTGGCTATAGACTATGCCTCACATCTCCAAACTACCCAGCATGAGTATTTATTATATCTTGTTTCATTGGAGAGCGTGGAACTGACCTTGCAGTTCTTCAGAGACGCCCATCATTTGAGCCCGAGTTGAGAAACTACGTTAGTGCGACCAGCGTGGCCATCAGCACAACGTTCTTCGCAGCGATACAAAGCAACAAGAAATACAGCAAACTGCGCTCAGTACAAACAAGCGGATGCGGCAATACTCACAGTCCTCTCAACCCTCGCGACACGTAGCTCGCTGCTTCCTTGACCGCAGGAAGTTCGCGGCAGTCACTTATCCTATTACTACCGAGTTCTAATTAGAGGGACAAAACATTACCCTTCGTTAAATATCATCCATTCAGTAAGCGCATCCTCGCCCAGTGGTAAATACTCAGTTGTACTCTGCACAGACCTCGCCATTCCGGCCGGTTCGCTCTGTGAGGACGGCGGCGCTAGCATGGGAGTTGTGCCTGGATCGGAAATCCCGTACAAGGTGTAAGCCGTAGGATTGGGTGCTGGTTTTACGACTATTGAATGCTGCAGGTCTCCTGACAGCGTCCATAATTTTCCTTTTGTGTATTAGTTTTCCGTTCTCCTCAAGGATATGCGATACGCAAGCAGACCCGAAATGGGCGGGAGAACTGGTGTAAGTACGCCTGAATGTTGTCACGAGGTCAGAGCTAACAAGCTCAGACTACATGAAGCTCATTCTCCTCTAGGATCGTGCAACTCACCATTGCAGATGCTTTCGGGCACGTCGGGGTTGACAGCTTAACCAAATTCGCCTTTGGTAGACTTGATGGGCCGTTGCACCCTGCCATGACTACTCATCGCAGACACTCTGTTTGTGGTTTGAGTTACATGCGAATGTCTAGCAATTCCCAAGTATTCAAGGCTACAAAGTAATATCCTGGGAAGCATCCGTACAATAATGGGCTGTTTCTTCACAAGGTATGAATGCGCATGTAGTGTAAAAAAAAATAAGGAAAGTGTATTTTAAGTTGTAAAAGCTAAAAGCAATACCCGCGCCATGATGCAGTGAAGTCTATTCCCAAATCCCAGATCCCAAACCCCAAGCCAAGCCCAATGCAACCGAGAGACACTTGCGTGAACATCTATACCAAAGAAATGCGCCAAACTAATGGACCGAGCCCAGTGACGAGTCACTTACAGGCCAGAAAGAGGGTTGGGGTTGAGCTCGACGGTTCCACCACGAGGGAACTCGGGGTTGGAGGAGACGGGCACGAGAGCAGCAAGCTCCTTGTGCTTGGCGAGAGTGAAGTCGTTGCTGTTGAAGTTCTGGTTGATGACACCGACCATGCCCTTTTGGCAGTGAGAGCCCTTGGTCTGAGGGCAGTAGAACCAGACGGGCTTGGTGTCGGTGACGGTGATCTGGAAGACGTCGGGAGCCTGGCCCTCGGTGGTGGCAAAGTTGAAGCCGGCGAAGAAGGACGTCTCCTCGTCCAGGGGGACGCAAGGCTTGGCGAAGCTGGACTGGGCGACGGAGTGGTTGGCGGGGAGGAAGTGCCACTCGACAATGTCGCCAACCTCAGCGACAATGTTCTCCGGGTCGAAGTGGAGGCCACCGCGGCCGGCGGCGACGGTGTGGGTGACTCCGGTGTGAGGCGCCGTCTTGGAGGGTTCTTCAGGGACGGTGGTGGTTGTTGGGGGAGCGGCCGTGCACTCCGCTGCGGGAGCGGTGGGGGCGGCAGCGACGAGGGGGATGAGGGCGAGGATGGCGGCGAACTGCATTTTGACGGATGTATTTTAAGGTGGGAGTGGTGAGAGTGGTAAAAGGTGAAGAGAGTGGAAGTAGAATGAGTTGTGGCGGCGATGGTGTTGAGTGCCTGATGAAGACGCGTGAGATTGAAGCTGTGAGCTGAAGCTGGAGCTGAAGCTGGAGCTTTTTGTTGTAGTTGTTGTTGGTGTTGTTGTGAGTTGGAGGTGTTGATGGTGATGATGAGAATATTTCGTTTCCAAGAGCGAAGTCGTCCATGGTTATATACACAAGGTGCCCGTCCCTCGACGACGCCGTCCTGAAGCCGTTGGTGATATTTTGGTAGCAGCCACGGGTGAGAATGCCATGCCTCTTCCAAAATAGCACCGGAGCCATCACCAACCGCCCAGGCTGCGGACCTCACCTTGCTGTGCTCCTGCCAAAAATAAGCATGGCAGACAGGGCAGCCACGGGCTGCTCGCAGCCGGGCCCAACGCGGTAAGCGTGGCTTCCTCGCTGGGCCATGGGGAGGATCCTCCAGCCCGGCTCCCAAAGCAGCCGATTGGCTGCGCTGTGGACCTGTCCTAGAATGGACATGGCAGCACCGCTAGCCTGGCTTACCAAGTGAGGTGGCTATTTTGGACCTAGGCTAGTAGCAATTGGGCAGTTCTGAGGTTGTACGCTGTCGCTGGGGTGCCTACAGGGCAACTGAGCCGCACAGCGCAGACCGCTAACGTGAGGCGAAGCCCCTCCCCGCAGATTTTAGGCGAGTGAGTGCGAGTGTGTGCTCGCTGTGCACAGCCCCAGACCCAAGGTGCTGGTAATGGTAGGTTGGTCGGAGGTGGTAGGATATCTGCCAACATGAGGGCATCACATGGAGGCTGACGGGCAGCAGGATCCGAGACGATGGATTTGTGTGTTGTTCGAATGCACAGTCAGTCCGACTTGGCTCGCTCCAGCGCTCCCGCTTTCCTCTACAATCCAGCCTGACCAAGTCCAAGTCCAACACGGCAGCAGCTCTAGGCTAGGTAGGACTCTGCTTTGCAAGCCACTCAGCAAACAATCTGACAGCGATGACAAAGAGCCGCTTGGCTTCAAGTCATGGCACACTACCTGGCAACCATGGCGTGTTTGATATTTCCGAGTCCAGCAGCAGCAGCGTCGTTGTCAAGCCGGCTAACCGATGGTGGATCTCGTCAGCAGGGCAGCGACTTGGGCTCTACGATCCGCTGGAAATGCTGTAGGACGCATTCTCACAGGGCAAATGTTGGTCCGACGAAGCACGTCCAGTACCGATTCTCGCTGCAGTTTCGTCGTGCCACGGCCCGTCGCCCAACCGCCGCTGGCAGGCTCCTGTGTATTTTAAGAGTCTGACTAAGGGCCAGGCTGTGGAGGTGATCTGGGAATCGTGTCCGACGCTGTGCGCTCCCAAATAAGCCATGCGGACGGGTAGACATTCCTTCAAAATGCTATCAATAGAAGCATTTTCTGGTGTTAACATGTCGAACACGATTGTCCCAGGATACAAAGTTGCTGCTTCTAATGAGGTTGACGTACCAGTCTACTTACAGCGTGCTGGCACCAGCACACCCAGGCGGAAACGAGAACAGCCTCTAGGCCGCCTGGAACCTGACCCCACGGCTGCCGGCTAACGCAAAACATGCCGTTTCGCTGCATCTGTTGAGATACCCATTCAGCCACCAGTCATAGCGGCTAAGATTTAGGTATGAGTAAGCCAGCATCGAGCCGTTGACTTCTTGGGCATCGATTACGTCGCCTTGAAATGGGAATGACGGCATGTCGGGAAGCCTTGTGGTTTGCTCTGCCTCTTTCTTACCTGGTCAGATTGTTTGCGGGGAGGTTGCTGGGTAGATTGGAAGTTGGTCGAGATCAAACAAGACAGGTCAAGGGCATCCACAGACAATTAGAGCTGCGCAAGGAAATTTTGATTTGTTTGCTCTCGTGCCATATTAATTTGACCGAGGGTCCCGCTACCTGACCCTCCCCCAAGTACCTCCCACACGAGTACGTGTCGTGTGTGCTGTTTTGTTCACGTGGTCGAATTCTATTGTCCAATGTACAACTAATTTTTGAGCTGTACGTCGCAGGGTTACGCTTAATCTGAACGACTCAAGGAATATGCGAACCAAACGGACATGTTGATCTTACTACTGTATACGTTATAATCATAGGGATAAAACATTTAGTCTTTGCACCGTCAAGGTTTAACTATTGTGTAGAATTATGTGTTTACGTCTATCAAGTTCCGTGTAAACAATTGAGCTGCAGGGTAGCTGGCGCAGTCTGCCTTGAGCCACAGTAGCACTGACATGCCCTGCAGAAGCACATGGCTGACAGCGCTAGGACTCTTCAGTGCTTGCCGTTTACAGTAAGTGGGGAAGCAAGGTCCCTAGCAGTTTCAGTTCAATTGCTTCCAACTGACATCATCATGAAATGAAGTGAAGCATCGCTCTTCGCAAGAAAGTAGATTCCGCAGGTGATCACGCTGAATGAGCTCTTGAAGCCCAAATGGCGGCACTGTATGTAGAGAGACCTATAGTGCGGCCTGGTGAAGCCACCAATGACAACAACACATGTACAGGTAGCTCTGCCACCCAACAGCGAAATTCAACCATCGTCTGATGGACTACCCTAGCCCTCGATTAATAGAAGAAAAAAATTCTTGAAAAAATTGAGCGCCGCTGCTCCGAATGCCGTCAATAATGCCTAGTAAAAGACCTATTCGACAGTAAAGCTGACGATGGCACAACCGCTGGCTCTCTCCTCCACTGTGAGCGCTGCCACATCGCCACTGAGCCATTAAACTCACTGAGTCATTAAATCCCCAGTGCACAACGGCTAGTGCAAACTTTTCCTCACGCAACTCACCACGCAACACCAAACCGAAATCATGGCCCAACAAGACGATGCGGCGGCACCCAAGCCGCAGGGCATGACGTATGCCGACGCAGGTGTTTCCATCGACGCCGGGAATGCATTCGTCGAGCGCATCAAGGCTGCCGTCGCCACGACGAGCCGCCCCGGCGCAGGCGCAGAGATTGGTGGCTTTGGCGGCGCCATTGATCTTCAGGCCGCGGGCTACGACAAGGCGCCCATCCTCGTCCAGGCCATTGACGGCGTGGGCACCAAGCTCAAGATTGCCTTTGACATGAACAAGCACGACACCGTGGGCATCGATCTGGTGGCCATGAACGTCAACGACCTGGTTGTGCAGGGCGCAGAGCCCATCTCGTTCCTGGACTACTTTTCTTGCGGCAAGCTCGACGTTGAGACGGCCGCCACTTTCGTCGAGGGCGTGGCGAGGGGCTGCCGGGAGTCGGGCTGCGCGCTAGTTGGTGGCGAGACGGCTGAGATGCCGGACATGTACAAGGATGGCGAGTACGACGTTGCCGGAAAGGCCACGGGCGCTGTGGCCCAGGGGCAGAAGCTCCTCCCCGACAAGAAGGCCATGGTAGAAGGAGATGTCCTCCTGGGATTGGCGTCGAGCGGCGTGCACTCAAACGGCTTCTCGCTGGTTCGCAAGGTTCTCGAGCGAGAGGGTCTGTCGTTTCATGACTCCGCGCCGTGGGACGACAAGACAACCGTCGGCGAGAGCCTGTTGACCCCGACCCGCATATACGTCAAGTCTTGCCTCGAGCTCTCCAGAAAGGGTCTGGTGAAGGGCATGGCGCACATCACAGGCGGCGGCCTAATAGACAACGTCCCCCGGATGCTCCCCAAGACGCTGGCGGGAGAGATCGACGTCAGCACGTGGGACGTCCCCCCCGTGTTCAAGTGGCTGAAGAGCGCGGGCAACATCGAGGGCGCCGAGTTTGCGCGGGTTTGGAACACGGGCATCGGCATGGTCCTGGTGGTCCCCGAGTCGCAGGTCGGCGAGGCGACGTCTGTGCTGGAGGGCGCTGGGGAGAAGGTGGCGCGCATTGGGAGGCTTACGAAGAGGGAGGTTGGGGGGGAGGGCTGTGTGCTGAGGAAATTGGAGGCTTGGGAGTAATGCTCTGATGAGATGCTCATCGGTACACAGTTGCAAAAGTTTGCGTGGTTTCGTTGGTTCTTCACGACGGTGTGCTGCTCCGTTGCCGTGATTGGGATTGCGTCGGTTCTTGAGGACTATCCTTGAATGACATCAAATTGAAACATAACGGCGCCTCATGTTTGATACTGTACAACAGGGCACATGCCCGTGGGTGTGATGCGTTGCGGCAGAGGGCAGTTTGTGGAAAGGGAAACGCCCGCGTAAAACACACCCAGCCCTGCCTTTCGAGTAGTCCGCAAGTCCTGACGTGGACTAACATGGCACCAGATACCCATCAATATGAATAGGCGCGAGCCCGGCGCCGAATTCGATTCGATCGACTCTGAGATTCATTTTCGGGTAGCCTCGCCTGTACAATGTCAATTAGTTCGCACAGCACAATTTTACCCACCTTTTCTCCAAAAGGAAGGTAGATGGCGTATCGTTCGTGCGACCTGCAGCACAATGCCCAAATGTAAAAAGTCCAGCCGAGTTCAGCTGCCGTCTATTTATAGCTTTCGACTCTCCCAACGTCCCCATCGCGGAGAAATCAAGACCCGGGAATAAGGATATTATAATCTATTACCTTGACTTGTCCTGTAACCTCTATTTCTTGTTTGGTGTGACGATTGAATCTCCATGTCGCAATCGAACCAGCACTATCCGCCGCCGCCGCCGCCTAGACCTCTCGTCGGCCGGCCGGCCGGCCCTCCGCCCGGTCCTCCCGAATATCCTTCCCATCCTCAGACACAGTCTTCAAACTCCTATACCCCGCTATCAGAGGTTGTTGGGCGGGCATCTTTGTTGTCTCCTCAACGCCCAGCTCTTCCTCCACGTCCACCATCTAATACTGCACCTACCAATGCTCATCCCTCTAGCCATGCATATGCTCAACCGTGCGGGAGCCCAAACCCCGTTCGTCAAGCAGCACCATCCGAAGCCGTAGGCGATGTCAACCACGTCGGACACGCCGATATTCATGCCCCCGCGTTGCCCCCCTCGACTCTCGCCTCGCCCGCCTCAGGACATAAACCAGATTGTCTATTCCTCTCCTCCTACCCCCAATCCCGCTTCACAAGGTTCTAGCCAACAAACCGCCAAGGTGGACGATGTTGCACAATCATTTGGCGAGCTTCGCATCGCTGCATCTCATCCAAGCGCAAAGGCTCCCGTCTTCCACGAGGTTCCGTCACACACCGCCGCCACAGCCGGCTCTCCGTTACAGAGCCCACCGGGAAACACGCCATCCCCGAGTCCCCATGTTGACAACTCGCCGCCTGCCATCGGTAAAGAAGCATGCCTTGATACGCTGATGACATTCCCAACCACGTGGTACTCCCACCCCGAAGCGCCAGAAGTCTGGATGTGCTCAAGGTGCCACGACAGACAGCTTCGTGGGACAAGACTCGAAGGAGAGTTCAATGGCCGTTTCTTTGATGACGAACAGCCGCGGTGCTGTAGCTTCAGCACCCCCCGTATGAAGAACCACTTGCTGAAGCAAGCCTTGGAAAGAGGGAGTCTGCGCAACCTTGTCGACTTCATCAAGCACCGTGCCACCGTCCCAGATTGCAAAGGCGCCGAGGGAGCAAAGGGTAGTCAAGGCGTTAGCTGGCTCATTGCTAAGGACAATGCCATTCCCGGGCTCGTCGTTTGTCAGGCTTGCTGGGAGGACTTTCTTCTAGCAACGCCGTTTTCCGTATACTTTGAGCCGGCGTCTTACCCCCAAGGTGTTGACGATGTTTGGGTCTGCGATATGAGCACTCTATACGTCAGAAAACAATATGCGCAATTGTGCGATTGGAAGGACTGGCAAGGCTTCGCAGGACGAGCGTCGGAGCGTATCCAGACCCCAGCTTGTCCAAAGGCCGCCAAGGCTCCCTTGACTAGCAGGAAATGGCATTCCGCCAACTGTGAACCCGGCATCATGCTCTGCGCAGCTTGCTACTGCGATTATATTATTGGATCTGGCGACGAAGGCAAGTTCCGCGAAGTGAACCCAACGGAGGCCGCTGCTCTATACGGCGACGAGGTCACCTGCGCAACCGGCGCATTGAGCATCAACATCGGCATGAGCTGCGCAGAGGACCGCAAGGACCAGTCCCTCTTCTGGGGCGCCGTACAAGGCGTACTGCAAAATCCGGAGTGCGTGGCGGGGGGGATGAAGGGAGCGACGTGGTACACCCTCCGCTCTGACCCCAAGGACTTTGCCGTCTGCGGCGCTTGCTACGCGGGATTTGTCAAGGCCATGAACCTGGAACAGTTCTTCATACCAAAGATGGTGCCCCCCGACATCAAGTACATGTGCTGCTGTAATCCAGCCTTTGCTCGCTTCGGGACGTATGTCGCCAAGTTCTTGGAAGCATACTACAACGAAGACACCGCGGGTCTGGAGGCGTTTGCAGCAGTGTACGCCCAGATCCCCATCTGCCGCCGAGAAAACCGCTATAAAGGTGGACTGTGGTATGGATGGCCGAACTGCACCATCTGCGCCGAGTGCCATCTGCACTTTGTTCGCGGCACCGCCCTCGCATCATCGATGCCTTACCAGCCAGCCCGCCTCGAAGAAAGCACCATGTGCGAAATGTACAGTCCACGCATGCGGAACCTGTACCTCCAAGCCTGCGCTACTAACCCGCCAGATCCGACGGAGTTGCTGGCGTACTCTGAACACGCAGGCTGGTGAATGTGCAGACGCTGATGGTAGTTCGTCAGTTGGAGACCCAGCAGCGGCTCGCTATGGGTGAGGCTAGGCGCCTGCAAGCAATAGCATGTTCTACACGGCTATAGGGAACTCGCAGGCGGCCGTGATGGGTAGTAGTCATACGTATGGGATGGCAGGGGTGGGATATGGGTTCCAGAACCAGTTGCAGTTGGATGGAGCCATGTATGGGAAGCAAGCGTCGGCTGCGAGCTCGCAGATCACCCATGGATCAACGCATTTGCGGATCAGTGAGTTGCAGAGGGCAATGGCAGGAGTTCGAGTAGATGATTCAATCCATGAATGCGACGGCTTCTTAGACGCATTTGAACCTAGTATGGCAATACACGACCTCACTAGTGATACCAACTGGCACCGTGGTGGAATGCACACACCGCGTAGATTACCGATTCGCTCCGTTATGTGGCTGTGAAACGACGTTGACAACAGTTTTCAAGTGACTGAATAATACTTGTGATTGGATGCTAGGATATTTCGATATGATTAGACATGCTATATTAGACGAGTCTCCATGTATGGAGGCGCAGTTTTGGACATCTGCCTGGACGGTCGCGCCTCCCAGTTCTAGGACCTTCCTGCTTGATTTCTCCGAACCCCGCCTTTCTGCCTAAACATCCTGGAAGGAAATCAGTCATTGGAAACTTCGAGACTCAAGCAGGATTATAATCCTGCTCTGACTACTGTGCATTTTAAACATCACTTCCTTTGGTGCTGTAACCGTACTAACGGCGGCTTTCAGCGGATCATAACGAACTTCAGTGACTTTGAATAGTTATCCCTTGACATCGTCGCAGGAAAAAAACTCGCGCCTCCATCGGCGTTGAGCTATTCTCCCAGAACCACATTGTGTGGCACTGGTCCGCGTGCTCCCCATCATGCCTCTCTGCGAACTTTGCCTTAGTCTTGACTTTGCCGCCATCTCGAGGAGAGATGTCATTAGGGGCTATGGCCAACGCAAGGCATTCCCCGCTGACCACGACTTGTTCTTCTACGAGCCGCAAGACCGCTTAGGTGATGCGAAAAATATTCTCACGCCGTACCACGATTCTCTCGAATCCTTGCATGTCAGCGCACAGTCCTGCGACCTGTGCCGGTTGGTTCAACGTAGCTGTGATGTGGTTCTTGAAAATATGGCCAGGGCGAGAAAACTGGATTTTAACTACCCCCTCTCGGGCTACGGGCTGTGGATTGCCAACATACATAAAATTGATGGCTTCCAAGTCCTCGGCCTCCACGAGGATGAGGCTTCTAAGAGCGCTAAGGATTATGCCCTTATGGGAGGTGTTGGCATTTGTGTCGAGCATGGTGAGATATCAAGCGCGGTGGCTTCCCCGACAGAGACGACTCTCGGCTTACACCAGTGATAGAGAGTCAGCTCAGAAACGCCATCAAAGGACGCAAGATCTCATCATCGCCTCGTTCCTCTTTAGTACTTGACAAGATCAAGGCCTGGATGCGGGAGTGTACAGAGCAGCACGACCATACAAAGTCAAAGTCGGCATTACTACCCACTAGAATGCTTGAAATAAGGGAAGGCGGAAACGTGATTGCGCTATGCGATTCCAGCAATGCTACAGGTGAATACGCGTGTCTCAGTCACTGTTGGGGTTCTGTACGGCCAGTAACCTTGACTCTGAGTACTTTTGAAAGATTCAGCAATGGGATAATCGCTAGCGAGCTTCCTGAGACATTTCAGGATGCCGTCTGGTTAGCCCACCAATTAGGAATACGCTACCTTTGGATAGATAGTCTCTGTATCTTCCAAGATGACCACAGTGACTGGGTAGCAGAGTCAGCTCGGATGTGCGACGTCTATAGAAACTCTGTCCTCACCATAGCGGCAAGCCGGGCTGCCGGAAGCTATGAGGGCTTTCTAGGCAACAGACTCGATCGTGCGTACGTTTCTGTTCCATTTATTGCTGATGGAATCGATGGAGAAGCCTTGGCTTTCAGTCTCCCACTAAAACTGATTGGGAACATGAATGAATCTCTCTTCATGGAAGAGGAGCCTTTGACTAGCCGTGGCTGGGCACTGCAAGAGCGCTATCTCTCCCAGCGGACATTGCATTTCAGCAACTCCCAAATCTACTTCGAGTGCGAGCGTGGTTCCTTCTCGGAAGACGGCCATGCTGATTTTTGGGGGCACTTTGTGAGACCGTTCAGTTTGGATGATGACCGTTTAGGGGACCGAAAAGAAGACTCTCGCTTTCACTGGTATAGGGCTGTTAAACTATACTCTCAGCGGAAACTCACATGCCAAGATGACAAGCTGCCAGCGATAGGGGGATTGGCAGCTCTTTATTCGTTTGATTCCTTTCCTAGATGTGGTGTTTCTGTTCCAGGCAATCGATATCTTGCAGGTCTCTGGTCCGACTACCTTATTCAAGGGTTGTGTTGGAGCATTCATAGCCACAGTCCTCCAGGAGCCCGCCCCAACGCGTATCGCGCGCCGACGTGGTCTTGGGCATCGGTGGATGGCGTGATAGATTACTACTGGGGGATGTACATTGACCCAATGAACGAACTCGCCATGGTCAAGGGTGCGCATGTTGACCTCGAGTCCCCAGGAAGCCCTTTCGGAAAGGTTACACATGGCTGGGTTCATTTGGAGGCGATTATGCTTCGGCTGTACATGGTGCCTGGCGAGCCAGAACTGTCTTTCCGCAAGGATGATATTGTCTTTTATTTCTATCCCCAATGGGACTCAGAATCATATCGTGCGCCAGAAGAGGGCATATCTGCCGAACCAAACAAGGGTGAAACAGAGCTATTTGCGATACCTCTTGGTTGGAGAGGGTCGCCTCCTGAAATATCTGCCAACGAAGTTGTGGGACCCTTCTTCCTAATAATGAAGGCGACGAAACATCAAGGTCATTCACATCCTCAATTGCCGGGGTTTCAAAGAGTTGGGTCGGGGGTCATAGTTCGGAGTGAAGAGGGACTGCAACTTTTAGACAAGTTGGCCATCGCAAAAGAGCGAGGAGATCTACAGTATATCCTGCTGTTTTGACAAAGTGTCCTAAACTTTTCTGCTCTTGTGATGATATTAGTATTGCAAGATCGTGCACTGACAATGCAGATGGTACGTCTGTTTGCTGAGTGAGGTATCATCCTCTGCTACACCAAAGTGTCAAGCAAACTCAAAGTGAAGGGTGCAAGTAAATCCTATCATAGGGGTAAGTGAACATCGGCCTCCTCTGGCATCTTACTCGTCGAACGACAGGAGCGTCCTTTACAGCAGTGACACCAGGAACACTGTGTATATTTGAGTCGCCAACCACACTCGCTTGGGTGATACTCTTATGCCATTCTTATCATCGTGCTGTTTCATTCGACTGTAGCTCAAGTGGTTATCAATCTACTTGGGACAGTGGCACTGAGTAGCCGCAGCAGGCGGCAAAGGGAACCTATCAGAGCGCCGACACCGAACGTTTCGGTTTGAATGTTAGAAAGGACCTTGATCCCGAGAAGAGACACTTTGAATCCTTCGATGCTATCGAACTAGGAGACGCAGGTCCATGTCATCTTGATACTGGACGAATCCCTCATTGTGTAGAGAGTCATTGTGACATGTTAGCACTCTACATCACCCTCGGCTTCGCTCTGGAGCACAGCATTCTACCTTCTTTTACAGCAAGCCGAAACAAAACCCTGAATGCCGCCATGTCACCCATCGCAATCGATAAGACGTTGATGTTTATCTAGCCGACTACAGAGTATAGCTTGTTAGCGAAAAGCCATCGAATGTCGTGACTCGTGAGTGGCGACAAACCGCTTTTGGACAAAGCGACGGGTACCACACCCGCATCCTTCGTGCCTCGAATCCTTCCTCACAATTCCCACACCCATTTACTTTTACGCTCACCAAGCCACTTCATTCTATTTACTACACCCTCCTCTGCTTCACCAAATCGATAGCTACAATTGCCATGCAAAAGGTTCTCAGCGTTCTGGCAGGCCTCCATGCTGCCCTAGAGGGCCCGGCCAGAAATGATCTTACATGCTGCCCAGGTCCCGATGGATCTTGCAGCAGCACCTTTATGACCCAATGGATTGACCATTCTAACCACAGTGTGGGGACTTTCCAGCAGGGAATCCAGGTCATCACCGAACACTTCAAGCCGGGCGGCCCTATTCTACTGTTTTACGGAGAGGAGAGTACAGAAATGGAATGCGTTGTAAGTTGCTACCGTGGATGGCTGCCAGGAACACTCTACAAGCCAGTGCTGTATGGCTAAAAGGGAACTTTTTAGGAGACAACCTCAATGTACGACTATGCGCGACAACTGGGAGGCATCGCAGCGACCATCGAGCATCGCTACTTCGGCTCAAGCACACCATTCGGCCCGGATAAGTCCTACACGCCAGAGGGCTTTGCGTATCTAACGCTAGATAATGTCATGGACGACGCCGTCAGATTCATCCAAGAGATCCAGACAAATATTACCGGGGCCGCCAGTAGTCGTGCAATCGTTGCTAGTGGCTCGTATGGCGGGTTCGTCACCGCCGCTCTTCGTCTGAATAGACCAGACAGCATTTTCGGTGCAATCGCTGCCGCACCACCTACCAACATCTTTTTGACAAAGAGCGGGGACGTTCCAGGCAGATTTGATCAGTGGAACTGGGTAAGAGCGCCCATTACTGTGATTTAGCGTAAACCTGGCTGTCAAATTATTGACTTGGTGCTGTTCGGTTGGTAGATATCCAACGTCATATCAGAAAGATCAGCAGCAGCAGCTGCTGCTATCAAGGACGCATTCACTGCCTTTGGAGATGCTATTGCGCAAGGTAAGTCAGTCACCTTCTAAAGAAAGGCAATGAGACGCAAGCCCTGGCTGCTCGAGTGTCCAACACTGAGGTAATATTAGGAGATATGGACGACCTTCAGGTTAAGCTCAACCTCTGTCGAACACCAAAGGGACCAGACGACATAGCAGTCCTCGCCCAACTCATGACACTACCCTACCTATTAGTCACACAATACAACGACGCGTATGCCAGCTGCGGCCGAAGTCCAATTGCAAAGCCTCTAGATCACCTCATCGACGTTGTTCTGAGACAACGAGGTGATCCATTCGACATTCTAAAATCCACAGGTTTACTGTGGTTTAAAGCCCTGGACCCGTCGGTGAACTGCTTGAACATAGACACGGACAGCCCGCCTGTGCTGCCTACTCTTCAGTTGCTTCCTTTTGGGCGTATTGTCTGTGAGTTCCCCAAACAAATGGGCCATGTAGAATGAGATAACTACCAGCTTCAAGTTGGAGTCTGACACATCACTAGGCACATATCTGCCAATAGTAAATACTGGCATATCTAAAGACACCATATTTCTTCCACAAGATCCTGACCCTTCTATTCTGAACTTGTCCTGCAATTCAACGTACGGTGTTACACCGTTGACTGCCGAACAACTCATGGAGAACTATAATATGAGCCAAGCCAGCTATGAAAGCTCCGAGAGGATCATCTTTTCTGTGGGAGAGTACGACGGGGTGACGGCTTTGGGTCCGCCGCGACTCCCCAGCACCGCGAATCGTAACGCATCCAAAATCCTCTACGTTTCGAACATGTCTCACAGAGAAGAACTTCTGGCCCCGGATCCTCGCGATAAGCCAGAGATTATACGAGTAAGTGCTAATATCCTATCTAGTTGGCTGGCTGCAGTTTTTCTAATTAACTAGGCTCGAGCGATCGAGGTTGAAACTATAAAGGGGTGGTTAGGGGTTGTGTAGGAATGAATTTGCGTGACAGGAAGGACAAGATACATTGCGCAAACTTGCAATCATACAGCTATTTGACTCGGCTAGTCATGTCTTTTGCTTCATATATCTGCCCATACAGGTCCGTGACGTCAACAAACAGATATAGAGGCTCCATTTCCACGGGCTCCACGAGACTGCCTAGCTTCTGCAGTGCCTCTTTCATGCAGTTGCGTTCATAGCGTATTATTGCCTTCAGAGCATCCCTCTTGGCGAGTAGTGCCGCCTCAATGTTATTTTGGGTCCTGTCTGAATTCGTGGATTTGATGCATGTCTCGAATTCGGCAAAATGTAAACTATTCAAGTTGAACTCCAACGTGTCTCGATTGTAAGACCCCATGTCATTCTGCTGTCGACACATCGATGCGAGGTGGCGACAGATATCCTGCATAATGTAGCCTTGGACGACATCAGGAAACAATGGCTGACCGCAGCTGCTTGCAATGCACGTGTAGAAGAAGAATGAATAAGGGCAGCTGGTGTGACTCGCCGAAGTTGACTGTACCCAATCGTGGTAGTCTACGAGGCCATCCTTGAATATGGGCGCTGTCGAGATCGCAGAATCTCTGGGACTGGCCTGCAGCTGCATGTTGGTCTTGCAGTTGCTGGCAGTGAGCCAGAAAAAAAATCAGATATTTTCCGGCGCAATCTTTTTTGCGTACTCCTGTCCTTTGACTTCAAACTAGGGTGGTTGGCGAAATGGTCAACATAGCTGGTGAGAACCTGACGAACATTTGTCTCGTCTGACTCGAGAGAACTTGCCGTCTTAGTGAGTGAACTGGGGGTATCGTCAGCATGGTCACTTCGAAGAAGGAGAGTTTCAAGATGTTGCTGACATTCCACCTTCGCAGCTGCTCGTTATCAAAGACCTGAGGCAGTCCCAGTTCCCAGCGAATAGCTTTGCAACCACTGCTTCCATGTATTCATCAGCCCCGTATGCCAGGATAGAGGCGACCATCATATCCCACAGTATCTGTGTCCTGGCGCGGGATGACCGCATATTATTGCAGCTTATCCACGTAAACGGAATAATACTGAGCCACTTATGCTCTATGTTCCGCGAATATGGGAAAATGCCCAACTGCAGCTTACTGAGCACGGGAATGAAGATCTGAGCCTCGATTAAACTGAGGTATAGAATCCATTCCGGAGTACTCTCAAATAGCGGGAGCTTTTGAAAGAATTGAACCCACTTGGCCAATGATGCCTGTGGCAATGCGTTCAAATGCCGAGGGATTCGATTCCATTGTCTCGTCTCAGCACCAGCTGTCGGTGCTAATGCTGCGATGCAGTAGGCATAGGTGAGGACGGGCGAGGCTTGGCCAAACCAGTTACATCTGGGGAAGTCCCATAATGCCCGTGAGCGGGTCAAAAACTCTTTGCCAGAAACGATGGCATGCTTGACTTTGCTGCTTACGGATTCAAGCCATGGCAAGTGTTGAAGAGTGCATAGCGTGAGCACAGAATAAGCTGTTGCGTCACACGAGTCCTGGTCCCAGGCCCCATTGTCATGCTGTTGTCGTAGACATTGAGTCAAGATCTCGGTCAAGACTACTGGTATCTGATATTCAGTGAGACTGGGTGGTAGGTTCACGATGCCTCCACTGTGCCGTGGAGCTAGGAGGTTCATGAGACACTGAGCAAGGCTGAGATGGCTGACTTCGACGGATGGATTCTGAGCCACATGAGTTCGATTAGCAGAGAGCTGAACACGCGATGGACTCATCATTTTCATCACTAACCCATTCATCTTGAACGCTTCCGTTAAACCAGGCATCGCATAAGAACTGCGCAGCTGCAGCAATCTTCTCCTCGTCTGTCTCTCTCCGAGCGGTACAGAGCAGAGCGCTCAAGGAGTTGCAGTTCGCGCTGATACTCGGCGTGTCATCTCCGACATGGGTAGTGAAGTGGCTACCGGCATAGAATTTCGAAATCGCCGCACTCTGTGACCCTGCGTGGCTGCTGCCGCCCAATGAGAGGCACACAATTGCTTTGGCAGTGCTGTTGGCGTCGGGAGGCATATGTGGAGCTGCATATCAGCCATCAGCAGGAGTTCTTGCTTGTCCTCGATATTTCTTCACACACCACTTCCAGCATCCCATGTCCCTCGCGTAAGGCACATGTCAAGATGACATAATATCTTGTCCATGTTTTCCACACCTAGAGAGTGAATGCTCAAGCCTGCTTCGAGCATGGCGGTCGTGGACTTGCACGCCTGGTCAGTCTATAGGCGAACGCCTAGATGTAATATTCGCTAATGGCATACCAACAAAACCTCTAGTAAGGCTATTGAAGAATCATGCTCAAGTTTCTCGGGCGGCCTATCAAGGCTGACCGGGCAGTTAGATGCCAATCGTGCCACGAGTTTAGATGCCTCTTGCACAATGTCAATGTCCGTGTCCATGGTAGAGCGCGGGATGTGCTTGAGTTGCAGCTTCTAATAGAATAGACAAGCTTTAGTTTGTTGCTAATTCATCAGTGGCTAGAAAATGTATCGACATTCTGTTATAGGAACCTTCCAACAGTTTGTCTAGGTCAAAGAGTCGCATTTGGCCACCACAACTACCTCTGCATCTCTCTCCGTCATCGGTTCTATCTAGAGCAAGCATGTAGCGCGATTTGCAATCTACAAGTATAAAATACACGACTAGTACTGGTACCCTGGCCCAGGGAGAGACTTGCTCCCCGATACGACCTTGTGCTTTTGTTGCTGCAGCCACTTGTTCACTCTCAGCCAGTCAGTCTCGGCAGAGAGAGCATGTAAGCTGAAGACCATGTAGCGTAGGATTCACACCCCCAAGCCTCACGACTGGTCCAACGCCAGAACTGGTGCGTCTATCGTGCATCTTCGCATGCATATACATCATAGGGCTAGTCACAAAATAATATCGACGTGTAAATACCCCTCGCGTTAGAACCGAAATGCACACCCCAAGACAGCCCAGCAAAGTTACATTCTTCCTCCGCATGTGTACGACGGAGGCAGGATAACTTGGGGGCTGGATTTATCATTCGGGGAAATTTAACTCTGCCATACTAGTTGGGCGACGGAAGCAACAGTGGGTGGTATGAGCACCCATCCAGGCGTAACACGGCACCTGGTTTGCGCATTGACCGAAACAAGCTTCTCTTCTGCTGGGTCAAGGATCTATAGCCTATCAGATGCCACATGTTAATTATAACCACTACGTATAGTACTTGGCAGCTTAGCCCCAGCCTTGGTGAGCATCGCTAGGGACGTTTGCAATCAGGCCACTGCAGGGATCTCTTTCTCCATCAACCCCGGGCGTTGATCAACCCCTCCGCCGTAGATTTGCTCGTAGATATTGGCGACCTTGATCAAACATGTCGAGAGCTTTCCAAGTAGAAGCTACGAGGTCTGGCCGCAGTCGCTGCAAAGTAAGATACATGTACTCGTTCCTGAAGTTGAAAGGACGTGGCTGTGCTGCAACCGGCCGGGCGACAACTGGCCGCACAAACGTCGGCTTCGCCCCTCGACTCTTCCGTTTAGCCTTGTAACAAGATTTGAGACATTGCGCACTGTCAACGTTACCTCTGGTGTTATTTGTAAAACTTCTGTTTTGCCGGCACAAGAGGGCCAGGCGGTTACACACGTCCCGCGCAAGGTGTACGGAGTGCGAGCCGGAAATAGGGTCGGATATGGTATCTTTTTGCGGTGAAAGAGATGCAAGTAGACAGTGGAAGAACTCAAGTGAATGAGAACATTTAGTCGCGCCACCTGTTGGTGTCATTTGCACCCAGAGATGGTATGTGTTCATTGCGCAGGACAACCCCCGCGGTTCTTGCGTCGTCTCATTGTTGTGAAGAAAGGTATGATGGTCTGTACCCTGGTGGGCTTTCCCGCCGTTACAGCTCCTGTTGGATGCCATATCTGATTTATCTGCGCTTTGATGCGGCGCAAGTTGCTGGATCCCTACATCTCGGAGAAGAAATTCCTGGATGGCGTTGTTGAAAGTCAAGAGGTCCTCCCGGAGGCCATCATTCTTAGTAGGCTTGCCGAATCGCCCGCCAGCCTCCTGTTGGAGGTCTAGCATAGAGATGATCATCATTCCAAACATGGCCTGTATCGACATTGCAAAGCCGGAAGCATTGTTACACGCCGTCCATAGCAGAGGGATAAGCTGTAGAGCGCCTTTCCGGTCTTCATGCGATGATATCCCCAACTCCAGTGACGCGCGACGGAGCAACGGCGCCAACATGTGGCCCTCTATTATAGAAGCCCGTAACTTCCACTCTGGTTCCTGTCCCAGGACAGATAGAGCAGACAAGAGCTGCGAATACTGGTGGACTCTGTCCATGGGCAAATCGTGCAAGATTGAGAGGCGCCCGCCCCAGCGGTGCATGAAGGAGGGAGCCTCCAACGCGGCGAGACAATACGACTCGGAAAGGATTTTGGAGCCGTACGTCACTTTCTCCACCCATACCATCCCTGGCAAATGCCAGCGGGCTTCATTTGCCTCGAGAAAGTCGGTGCCCAGAGCTATGCTCTCGCGTAGCTTGGCTTCTTGGGTCGTAGCTATCCAGGAAAGGCAGGAAAGCTTCTTCAGCATCAGCAGCGCATACGCCGTGACTTCGGTAGAGCCATCCCAGGATCCTTCCTCTGCCTGAGAGCTCAGTGCGCGCACCAGAAGCTGCATGGTTATCAGAGGGAGACGGTGCGCCAGTAGGTTGGGTGAGAGGCTGTCGACATTTTGGGAATCCCAAAGTCGCACAACGCCTACCAGGGCGTCTGAAAGCAGCATCATCGAATATAAAGGACTGATATTCTAACCCGGGTAGTTAGCAGCGACTTTGAAGAAATTTCACGCAGCAGAGTTCCCCCGCGTACCCATTTGTCTCTCCACGCTCCCTGGTACCACGTCTTGCAAAGAAAAGCAAGTGCCTTGGAGATCTGTGGCTTGTGTCTGTGAGGTTCCCCACACCCTAGGATTGCGATGAGAACGTTGCAGTTTGCGCTAAAGGATTCCGAAGTCTCAAAGTCATAGGTCTTGAAATGTGATGATGCCTCAAATGCGACAAACATCGGTTCGCATGCCGTTGCTTTGCCGGCAAGGTTCAGAGAGTGTATCGACTTTGCTGTGTCGTCCGCATCTGGAAGAATTCCGGGGGCTGTATTGCTTCAGTCTCTGCCCAATATTAAATTGGCAGGCGGACATCTCACCGAAGCCGGTAGTCCCGGATTGGGCCTCCAACTGTTCTTGTAAGAACCCCGTCAGCTTTTCAGTACCCTCCAGCCCAAGAATCTCGGCTGTGAATCCAGACCCTAGTAGCGTCGATAGGACCTACGGGTAAAGCGTTAGATGTATACGACGAGGCAAAAGAAGAACCGATGAAGGCTGGTCTTACCCATGATGTCTCAAACACGCTAATCGGAAAGGCGGAGGGAATGCGATAGTTCCCAGCATTGACCACGAAGCGAAGATATTTCTCTGCTTCATCATGCCATGTAGAGCTGTGGATCAGGAATGCTGCAGTTGATGATGGTGAGCCCATCATGGCTCCGTGGTTAATGAAGTGGGATATCTTGTCAAAATCAATGACCCCTATAAAAGCCTCAAGAGAGTGGAGAAGCGTGGTTCTCTTGCTCGAGTAGAAGACTTCCGGTCTTATCTTTTCCACCTTGCGCTGATTCAAGACCATCAGGATCTTGTGTCCTGGAAAATGGAAACTCAACCCTTCCTTCTGAAGCATGAGCAGCAAACTAGGCACGAGAATCTCGAATCCAACGTGCACGGTAGAACGGACATCCCAAACCTGCAGCCTTCGGTCCAAGTATTCCTGACCCCTTTTAATCCTATATCCTAGGTCCTGTGCCGGGGGCAGCCTAGTCAGCGGGTTCTTCTGATGTGCGCACAGAGCCAGAAGGGCAGCCATGGTGCTCAGAATCCCATCAACTTGAGAGCCGTTTCGAACCGAACCCCCCGTCGTCTTCCTGGCTGTTCAGCAAAGTCTGAAAACATTCAGGGAAGAGCCAGTACGCTTCTGTCACCCCTTTACGGGTCTCGCATTTGGACACCATGGCGACCCATGCGGTATCGTACACTGCAGGCGTCATGGAGCTGGACCCGAGATATGGGGTATCCAGCGACGCAGCCAGGTACTCGACGATACGCTTCGCTTTCTCTTCCATTATTATAGTGGTTAAATCGTATCTAATCCCACGTAGAGCAAGTCGTACGAGCAGTTGATGGGATACTGGGCGCTTTCGGCAGCGTAGTGGATGGTAATCATGGGGTATAATTTGCGCCTCAACGACTTTGTGCCTCGACTACATTGGATAACATTGCGGATGCACCACAGGACACCCTTTATGAACGTCATCCGCTACATCTTAGGCGGGAAGGCAAGTCTTGCCCGTGCTAGTATATAGCCTTGCAAGCTTAGGGCCATATCCAAGGCATCTTGTCGCTACGTGACCACATGGAGTACAGAACTGGCAACGATCTAGACCAAGTATAGGGATCGTACTGTAGAAGCATGGGAAGGCAGCCAATGACGGCAGTGTCGTACCGAAACGATGATACAAGGTTCAGTGAGCGAGTGTATGAAGCGCCCACCCGTAATATGCCGGGCGTTTAGACGAGCGACAACGCAGTGTGGTTTCTTCAAGTTCAAGCAGTGGATTCGCCCTCAGCCAGTCTCAGACCCTGCCCATGCATCGGAAGAGGTGGCGTGATGGGGGGCTGTGTTGCCTGTGAAACACTGCTAATAACGTCCAAGGTGCTTCCTATTTGCAACATTATTTGGCCAGAAGACTTCATGTGAGGTGTGTCACAAGGCTTGACGCAGCCTGGGCCTGCGGAATGTCCAAGACGGCGGGTTATTATATCGTTCTTACATACATCTAGAGCCACACCCAAGCATTCACCCCAGTGGCATACGCCAACGCCAACGCCCGCATCTTTTTCGAGTGCCGATCATCCATCCACCCATCCGACCGGGGGTGTTGTGGGCCTTGCAACCATGACTGTATTACTTCCGTGCTACCTTGTCTCGCTTGTGCGGGCTGGTGGTGCTGTCACTGGTGGCGACGTAGTTGGCTGGAGCCATTGCGGATACGTAAGAGCAACATCCAAGACGAGGCTTCTGTGGCGCAGGACGAGACTGGATGTTATCCGATTGCCTCAGCTCGACGGCCTGGATGCAACCCTGCCAAGGCATACCAGCATCCATCGTCATGATGGAATGTTGGTTACGTACTCGGGAGGGGGCACATTAAAACCTGTGTTGGTTGTCGACATACACGTTCGGACACCGACCTAGCTGCCTGCGCATCGCTACTTGGTTCGCTATATCGCTGATCGCTGCGTCTCGTCTACACATCATCACAGGCAAGCTGTCTACTTCTGCCTCCCGAAAGCAATCATGGCTGCCCTGCTCAAAGCCAAGGCCTCGCTAGGCCTTGTCAACGCCGCATTCCCGGGTCGTGTCACCACTCCAGACGCGGGTGCCGAGTACACTGCCTCCGTCAATGGATCATGGTCGCAGACATGCTGGGACGCCAGCCGCTGGCTACGTACAGCTCGAAACCGCAGAGCAGGCCGCGGAAGCGCTGGCTATCATCAAGAAGACGGGGTGCAAGTTTGCGATTCGAACCACTGGCCACAACGCCAACGTGGGATTCAGCAGCGCGGATTCGACGGGCATCGTCCTGGAGCTCGGCAAGCTTAAGTCTAGAGAGCTTACCGCCGACGGTATCGCGCGTGTTGGACCCGGCAATACCTGGGGGGAAATATACACCTGGCTCCAGGAACAGGGCCGCTCGGCCATTGGCGGTCGACAGCAAGAGGTCGGATGTGCTGGGTTTCTGCTTGGAGGTGAGGATTATGATATGCGCCCGTTTATTGTCCTTGCCGTTGGTCCACGAGAGAGAGAGAGAGAGCGAGAGAGAGAGAGGAGAGGAGAGAGGAGAGAGAGAAATACTAATATTCACTGCAGGTGGCCTGGGTGCTTTCCCCAACCTCCATGGCCTGGGAGCAGACAACGTGAAGAATTTTCAGGTGCGTTGGCCTAGAACAATGTATACAGTCGTCTCCATGCTAACCACTCCATATCTTGTCTAGGTGCTGTTGGCAAATGGCACATTCGTCGATGCCAATGCCGACGAGAATCCAGAACTGTACCGCGCTATCAAGGGCGGCGGCTCCAACTTTGGTTTGTCACAGCCCTCAGCTAATGCCTATTCGCTCAGTCGTGACCTTTGTAGGAGGTCTGGGTCAGTATCAGAGTTTTTTTTTTAACCGGTGAATAGGCATCGTTACGAGGTTTTGATATCGAAACATATCCATTAATCAAGACTCAATGGACCATCAATTTATACAACCCAGACGATTACATCAACGTTATCAAGGCTACGATCAAGGTGCAAGAGGCCATGGAAAAGGACCCCAAGATTGGGCTCTTTACCAATTTCAACGAAGGCGTTATTGTTGTTGGGCTTCTGTATGCCGACGTGCCAGAGCAGCGGCCGGCGGTCTTTGACGAATTCTCTAATCTTGGCAGCCTCATCGCCGCGGCAGCGCCCACCGCTGACGGCACTCTACTCGATCTTACGAATTGTCATGTGCGCACGGCGATGGTGTTGGAAGTATGTATAGCCTCCCCATCAGTCGCCCCCTTGAGCCCCTCGAGCCTCGTTTGCAGCCTCCGTTAAGCACCCGTGACGTTTCTAACGGCGATGTAGGCGATATTGCGCGTCAGCTACCACCAGGCTCTCCCAGGAGGTCTACGAGGGCATTTACAACCCTACGCGAAGGAAGCTTCCAAGTTCCTACCGCCCCGGTGCTATTCTGCACTCTACAGTACAGCCCTTTGGACGCTAGGCGCCAAGGCCGGCCAAAGACAGAAGGGGGGAATTTCCTTGGGGTCGAGAGAGTCGCCCAATGTTGTAAGTGCGTGGCCCTCTAACAACTTGCCCATCTCGCCGTTCTTCGTAGGCTGATCCTAAATTTCCCAATTACCACAGGGTGGGGTATCCCTTGCGATGGAAGGAGGGGGGGTGTTGATACGCCGGCCGCCGTTCAGGGCCGTTCGATTTCATGGCCAACGGCGCCGAAGGGATCTGGCCCGGCGAAGCGGAGAGCACTGGACTTCATGTGCATGTCCTTCTCAAGCCGACACAAAAGGTCTCAGCAGCTACGTGCGATAATGTTGAGAATCTGAAGAGGTGGACTCTAGGTATGCCCGGACGGCATATTCCAGAAGCTGCAGCAAACGGGTTCTCGGCAATGAGGTTCTGGAGACCGTCTGCGAATGCATCAGCAGTACTGCTCCAGGAGCCCCATCATATGCAGGGATAGGGAAACAAATGGGACTTGCCAAGACGCTGAGTACTGGGTGTGTGTAAGCAGAAGCGCGTGGGTGTGTAGTCTGTCATGTATAGTTACGCCCAAGGCACGCTCAACCTCCTCCAGCTGGATCAGCGGCGCAGTTCAGAATCGGTTTCCAGCTGTACTGCAGACATGTGTGTAGAGAACGTCGCGGGTTACAACATCTGACCCGCGCTGCCCAGCGTCTTGTCTGCCGTGCTCACCAAGGACGGCCGACAAAAGGTCATCTGCGTGCATGGTGGAATTCCAGTCTGCGTAGCAATGGAGCGCTCACAGCCAATAATACGCCACACCCTTGCTCCCCAACACGGCACGCGTCATAGTACGAGTAGTAGTAAATGATAACCGCATATCAACCTGTGAAACATCCACCCTCAACGAGACAACCAGGTAATCCTCAGGCAGATTCATTGGCAACCAAGGATGAAGCTCGAGTCTGAGGGCTTACGGGGCGCACCACGGAGGAGTGGCAGGGATATAAGTCCAATCTGTAAGAGTGCCGTTATTGTATTTATAAAGGCAACACTACCTTGCCCATTCGCCGTGCTCTGTCATGGCATGAGATACTTAGTAAGGCTTATCCTGCCGTTCGGATTTCTCATTGTTGATTTCGATGCAGCTGGCTTTCCCGCAGAGCACCGGAGAGATGATGCCATGGGGACTCTGAAGCGGATACCTATCTGGGTATAGGTATCTCGTGCTTATGGTGTGTGGATTCGTGTCGTGCTTGTTTATGG